>JAPDOI010000028.1:727500-1327500 GCA_029168955.1 Aplectana chamaeleonis | reverse complement strand
GGCTAAGAAGTCGGATGGGCCGGTAGTTGCAACAGTCAGCAGGACTCCCTTTCTTCTTGAAAATCGGGACTGTGGTGCTTGACTTCCAATCTGAGGCAACCTTGCGCTCAGTCACAATGCGGTTGAATAACAATGCAAGCCAGGCAGTTGGGTTCCAACGTCGACTCTTCCATAACTCGTCGGCAATATCATCAGGTCCGGTAGCTTTGCCATTCTTCATCGCTTTCAAAGCCTCTGCTACTTCGCTCGCTGTGATAGGCGACACCGCCCCATAAACCGGAAGAGCATGAGGTAACGGGGAATGCGGGAACTCTTCTGTCGAAACCGCTTCGAAGTACTGCCGCCACCTTTCCTTCGCCTGCTCAGCATTCGATAGCAGCCGACCATGTCCATCGTTTATCCCAACAAGCTTCCCTATATCCTCCGTCTTTCGGTTTCGTGACCTGACGAGCCGGTAGAGATCGCGCTCGCCCTCTCTCGTGTCAAGCTTGCGATATAGAGCTTCGTATCGTTGACCTCTCGTTCTCGCTACTGCCTTCTTAGCCGCACTTTTCGCGACTTGATACTCTTTCCAGTTGGCCGGGGTTTTCTCTTTGAGGAAAGCGTGGTAAAGAGCCTTCTTCCTTCGTACACATGCCTTTACTTCGTCAGTCCACAACCACGCTTCCTTCTCGATGTACCTCCGTCCAGGCCTTGTCGTTCCAAGAACGCTGCGAGCAGCTTGAACTATGCTCCTCTTTGCTTCCTCCCAGCTCTCTTCGACGCTTGTGATCTGAGGTAGATGGATCCGAACAATTACTTCGGGTGCCTTGTCCTTGAAACTCCACCACTTGATCCTTGCAGGACCTGTGAGGTCTGCGCGCTGTTGTTTCGGAGGGCTAACATGGAGCGTGCAGATGAGTGGACGATGTTGAGTAGCCACCGTCTCATAGGAAATCACTTTGGCATCAGTAACTAACGTGCGGTCTTTTCTCCTCACAAGGAAGTAATCGATTTGCAACGAAACGGTTCCACTGTGATACGTTGCTAGCTGAGAGCACCGCTTTTTATACCATGTATTCAGCAAAATGAGGTCGTGACTACCAGCGTAGTCGAGAATCCGCTCGCCATCGTCATTTCTTCGTCCATAGCCGAACCCACCATGACTGGGATGTCCATTGCTCGCCTGTCCCACGTGTCCGTTCAAGTCGCCAGCTACAACAAGACAATCTTCTACCGGGACGGCAGCGGTTTCACTATCAAGGAGTGCCCAAAAATCATCTTTCGTTCGTGACGAGCAGCCGCTCTGTGGAGCATATGCGCTGAAGAAATGCATCTTGCGAGAATTGATGACAAAAATTATTTTCATGAGACGGTCATCGTACCGGAAGACTTCAGCAACAGAATCACGATAGCGCTCAGAAACGATAACTCCAACTCCGTTTGTCGTTCGTGGACTGCCGTTGAAGATCAGCTTGTAACCAGCACCAATGTCTTTAGACTTCGCACCAGCCCATCTTGTTTCTTGCCTGGCACACACATCAACTCTTCTCTCTTTGAGTGCAGCTGCGACTTCTGCCGCTCGTCCAGTCATCGATCCCACATTCAGAGTCGTGAATCGTGTGGAAGGTAAGTGTTTCTTTCGAGAATTGCCGCTTCCACTGAGGACTAGCTTCTTTAACCTACGTCGTCCAGAATTCGTAGGTAACCCTCGCATATTTGGCACGTCGGTCGGGCTCCGACGCGCGTCGCTTCTGGGGGACGCCCTAGCTATCGTTTGGTTCCTGAAGGCCACGTCCATGGTGTTGTGACCCCGGGAGTGTCCCGGATTTTGTTGTCATCGACCGGCTTGTCACTATAGTCTGGCGTCGGAATCGTAAGTGTCCGTGTTCTGCTTACCCTGCTTTTAAACAGGAAGCCGAGCGCACGACATTCAGTCAAAAGGATCCCTTCGACCGGCATTGATAACAGATTGTCAATCGCCATTCTATGTTGGAAGGAATTGATTGGAGAGTCAATCGCCATCCTATGTTGCTCCAGCGCAATGGTTCAAAAATTGATTGGCGCGAATTGCGCGCCGCCGACTACTTTGAACCGTATTTTTATTGATAAATTGCGGTTTTTAAGGGCCCTCTAGCCATTTGCATTTATCAGAGAGATACATTCACCCAAAATTATGAAAAAACTGAATATGGTTACTGCTGCGTAAGATGCCTTTAACGTGCTCTGGATGACCTCTGAGCTAGATGTTTTCGTTTAGCTACCGCGTGGTGTTTCGTCGTGACATTGTACCACATTTGCCTGCATGTGCCAAAAAGTGGTTCGGTGACAAGAAAAGCAGCCGCCCCTGCAACCCAAACGTTACAAAAAAGCCGTATCATCACAGAATGGAGATTTGGTAAGTGAGATTCAAATTCAATTGAAAAGCAAGCTCTCAGAGGTATATACATCTGAAGGCTGCACCATTTATCACTTCTTCGATTCGTCTATACATATTTATGATACAGTTTTGCCACCAACGAACAAGCTGTCTTTACTCCTATACTCTGATAAAATTGTATGTTATCCGAATAATCAGTGATGCACGCAATTTCCTTTTAGTAACTGAAAACTGGAAAATTCTTCAACACCTTCAGAACAAATTTGATCGGACTGTTTTGTTGTTTCCCACTCATTGCTTATACTCCTTGCCGTGCTGCATCAAATACAAAGTCAACCAGGTTGATGCGATCACGGAAATGCGAATGAGATCTCACGGACTTGCCGGGTCCGATCGAGGCCTAAAATGGTTCCGGCCGCGGATTTATAACGTCTCGAACCCTTCAAAGTTGTCCACTCACAACTTTGAGGTGAAAGGACTTGGGGAAGAAAAGAAAAGACCTTTTGAGTTTCTGAGATACTTGGTCTAACACAAAGCGAATTAAGGTGCGTCCGAATGAGAATGGCGGCCCATGCGGCCGGCGTGCTTGGCAGGCGGCCGTCGCGTTCGCCGCTCTCAGACGAGCATGCGAAAAGTCCCCACCGCCATCGACTACGAACGGGGCCGGCATCGGCTGGCAGCAAGCTCGGCGCTGATCAATCAGCTCAGCAGACGAGGGGAGAGGGGACGGCCGTCGCTGAAATCTCAAACTTGTCCGAGGGCGGCACATGTGACGGCCGCCT
Organism: Aplectana chamaeleonis; assembly: GCA_029168955.1. Lineage (NCBI taxonomy): Eukaryota > Metazoa > Nematoda > Chromadorea > Rhabditida > Cosmocercidae > Aplectana > Aplectana chamaeleonis. Next base: position 1,324,359 of record JAPDOI010000028.1, on the reverse strand, counting down.
GCCAAGCACGCCGGCCGCGTGGGCCGCCATTCTTATACGGGCACACTTTAGGTGCATTTAGTGCGTCATATAGAACCGTTTGTGATCTTCTGCATCCACCTGCAAACGAACGTAAACTCAGTGAATTTCGGTCTAAAGGATCACTTCAGGTACCCTGACTCGATGGACAATGGTTCACATTACCTCGAATGCGACGGTCAGCCTTACGGAGAAGACTTCAATTGCTCCGATAAACTGAAGTTCTATCTTAATGAAACAGAGAGCTACATATGGGATCATCGTCACTATTTTAGTGTTCCAGTAGGTCTTGCAATTTCAAAGACAACTACTAAGACGGAAATCCAAAGAATGTTTTAGCAGCTTTAACAATCTCCCAGATTTCATTGATCAAGTTAATATATAACCAATTTAGGTAGGCGATTATGGAGAGATGGGCTGCGGAGACACGAAGCCGGAAGGGGTGAACACAGAATGAGCAACTTTTTAACTGCTCTCTTCTAAGTCACATTCCATTTTCCTCATACAATTTCCAATAAGCCACTATTTAACGCTTTTGTTTGGGTTTATTCACCGATAAATATTAACGAGCTGCCTAGAACAGAAGAAAACTGTCGAATACTTGTATGAACTTTCCCCGAAAAATATCTCAGAGGCCTTGACAAGGCTGAAGACAGGTTTCGCGAAAGGCCACATCAGGGTGATTACGTCGTGCTCATCTGCACCGCAACTTTTGAACTCAATCCGAAGGTCTCACTCGTGCGAATGATACACTCTTTAGACCCCCAGCTTTCTTGATTTTATGTCAGAGGCTTTGACAAAGTTGAAGACTGGTCTGTAAGAGTGATACATCAGGGTGATTACGCCGGCACTCGGCTACATCGCGATTTTTTTATCCTCAGGATTGAACTCAATGCGAAAGTCTGACTTTGTGCGGATAATGCATTTTAAAGCCTCCCAACTTTCATGATTTTTTAAAAGGGGGTAAATCGAAAAAATTATGGTGTGTGAAAATCGCGGCGCAGAAGAGTTCCAATACATCCCGTCAGGCTGGTAACTTCACGCTCGCTTGGAGGCAGTGTTTTAATTCTTGCTTAGGAGATCATTCGCTTAAAGGCGGTGTCCACGATAAAAATCGTTTCCGAGTTTTCACCAGAGAACGGAAGTTTAGAGTCTGACTGTTTCATCAGTGAAGAAAAAATTCATGAAAAACGCTGCGAAACATCTAAAATCAGCTCTTTTTCTTGAAAGCCACATTTCAACGGTGGATCAGTTGCGCGGGCATGGGCCTGAAGTACACAGCGCAAGACCACGCCAATGCTAAAACTCAGCCGCGCTCGCGCTCCAATGCTAATGTAGGAGTGGACTAAACTAATCTTCCGAAAACTCGACCGCGAGCAGAAGGGCTAGCGCGAGCGGACTTCGGAGCCGTATGGAGCTCTTTCGGGCTCGTTTTCGTTCGTTCTTTCGACCCCAGTGCTCCAATGAGACCCTGAACTTTCGATTTCCGGCCAAAAACCGAGGACGAAATTTGTCGTGGACACTGCCTTTAAGGCAGTGTTCACGATAAAAATGTGTTTCAGTTTTCACTAGGAATGGGTAGTGGAGGGGCACACTGTAACGCTGATGTCGAAAGAACGCATGAAAGCGAGCCAGGAAAAGCTCCAGAAGAGCCCGAAGTTGCCACGAAAGCGAAATGCCCGCCCTCCGACGTGGACAAATGAAAACTCGAGATCATGAGATGAGCGATGATTTCCAATCATTAGCTCCGTTTTTGCCTTCATTCTTAACTTCTCTCTTTACTCAGGTCAGCTCGCGTACATTGGCTGCAAAAGACGGAAAATACAAGCTTTGGACAACTCGTCCACCATGCTTCCTTAGCTCAATTTTTGAGAGACCATAACTCCGTTCCCAGAAGGTCTTGTACGATTCCAGAGATATCATTGGAATTGGAATAGGACCGTTTTCAAGATAGGCGAAAAAAACAGAAAAGGGATTTTCATTGTGAACACTGCCTTTAAGGACGTGGACGAGCTTACTGGCCCTGCTAGTTTCTGCAAATGCTCAGCAAGCAAGCGCTATTCGCGAAATGATCAGGGTAGACGCGGCAGAGTTACTTGGCAATTTGCCATCGAAATCGTGCACGGCGCCACAGGCTCGTCCGAATGGGGGCGGACCGGGATGAGCAGGCGCAACGGGATAACTTTTAAAGCCGCTTTTATTGATTTCTGGCCCGGTTCCGCTGATTTCTTCAACCCTATCCCCTCCAGCATCTGGCAACTTAGTGTTTCACACTGGTATCACGAGAATGAAATTTGTCGTGGACACCGCTTTTAAGTGAACCTTGCGTATTTCATCCACGACTAGTCAGTGCAGATGAAGGCCTTTAGGAAGTATATTCAGTGGAGAGTGAGGTCATATTCCTTTTCACTGTCATTTGCTCAGCAGGGAAGCGGCCACACTCTGCAGGATGGGATATTATATTACCAGTCGTCTATTCTTCCCGAAAAAAACCCCATCACATAATTGATTCAATCAGCTAAGCATCCGTTACTGGCCGTCACAAGTCATAATGCGGTGTGTTGCTATATCCCCAAATATCCTATTGTTGGGCAAATTCATCCACTTTCGCAACTCGCTTATCAAACTAGAATACGCCGTAGTCTGAAATGTTGGAGAATCAGTTGTCATACTCACATATTTGTGGGGAGGTTTCCGAGGACAATAGGCCTGATTTGATCGCTATCACTCGGTCCAGGGAGAGGTGCGAGACGCCCCGCGGAAGGAGACGTTTCGCTTCTCTCTCATCGGAATATACACAACGAATGACGTTCGAAACAGCCGACTCGGGGGAGAACAAGGAAAGTTCGCTTTACGGTTGTTCCGGTGGCCTCCCCTTGAGCACGATGAACGAGAAAACAGAGCCGCACCGTATGTGATGACTCAAGCTGGCTGGTCTCGAGGTGGTCTCGTTGAAGGGGCAGACATGCCTTCCAAGGATAGTGTACGGACTCTTTCTGGATTTCAGGGCGAGATAATATGCCTCTTCGAAATCTGTCGTCAGAGGTGAATATTTTGAGCCCTGTTCCAGTTTTCCAAGAGCAGGAAACTGTTGAAAACAGCGAGTTTTGGCAAGCTGATTTTTGGTCAATCAATGAACACTGGGTGATGGGTTGCGAAAGCATAGGGAAGAACGGCGATTGGGAGAACAAGGGAAGACCTGCAGGCAGGACGTCCCCTCCGCCTTCCCTCGATTTGGGGGAAGTTTCCCAGTTCTTTCGAGGAAAGTTCCGTTGCCGTTCTCGGGAACATCCCCACCAATGTCTGAGTATGTCATGATAAGTGAAGCCCACCGTCGGAGAGCCACTGTAATGTTCTGTTGGAAAAATCAAAAGCATTTAACTTCTCGTCCGGGGTGAAAGCAAAACAGTTAGTCTTTAAATTATCCAAGGATGCTATCTCGTGTCACCTATCTAATGTTACACGGTATTTCTGCAACGACTTGCCTTACTAAGCGATGAATGTTTGTGACGATGGTCGATTGGCAACACCTGAAGCCACAACAAGTTCTCTTTCGGGCTGAGCTGAATTCGCGTTAATAGCAGTGCTCAGTGAATGTCTGTTCGCAACTTGTATTCATTTTTAGGGCTTTTGGTCTTCAAAAGATCAAGCGCAGATAAGGAATCGCTTAAACCAGCGTAATCAATGGCTTCGTCGAAGGACGTCTTCTTTAAAGGCAGTGTTCACGATAAGAATCGTTTTTCTGCTTTTCCGCCTGTTTTGAAGAAGGTCACATGCTGATTCCAATGATGTTTTTGGAATCGTACAAGACCTTCTAGGAACGGAGTTATGGTCCCACAAAAATTGAGCTAGGGAAGCAAGGTGGACGAGTTGTTCGAGGCTTGTAACTTCCGTATTTTGCAGCCGATGTATGCGAGCTGACCTGAGTAAAGAGAGAAGTTGGGAATGAAGGGAAGAACGGGGCTATTGATCGGAAACCATCGCTTATCTCACAACCTCGAGCATTCATTTATTCATGTCAGTGGGCGCGGAAAGTGCATCTGGGGTGACGAGCTGACGGGTGTCCAACTTTGGGGCCGTAGGGAACCGTTCCGAGCTCATTTTTCTTAGTTTTTTCAACGTTAGGGTTGCCATAGGCCCCGCAGCTGCCGATCTCCACCAAAAAACAGACATGGTTTTTATCGTGGACACTGCCTTTAAATGCTGCATAGATTGTTAGATGCAAGTAGACCTTCACCTTGCACGAACCGCGGCGGTGGATCGCTGTTAACGAACGAAACCCCGCTAAACGGTGATCTCCCGATTGCCTCCCTGGTCGCCGCAAATGACCGCGCCCCGTCCATTCGCTAGACTAGAATAGGCGAAGGGACTGACTATTCATTAAGAATATAAGCGGGAGAGTACGGTAGTGCAAAGAATCGTTCTCATCAGGACATATGACAGCGGACACTCTAACATTTCAGACTATGGTGTACTCATGTTTGCTAACGTGAGGTGCACAAGTGAAGGATGTTGCCAACAATAAGCAGTTTGACGATATAACGAACACCTTTGCAGAGAATCCATTTTGGTTCACAGCAGCAAACAACATTATGACTCGTGTCAGCCAGTATTGGTGGCTAAGCTGTTTTAATCAATCATGTGATGAAACTTTTGTGAAGAATAGACTGGGATTATTAAATTTCACCCTGCATGGTGTGGGCGCTCACCCAAAAAAGATCAGCCGAATCTGAGTCTGTCAGCCGTATGAACATACCTGAGCGACGACACTATACTGCAATGCAGTCAATGCCCACCATAACATCTTTGTCGTGTTGTATCAAAATCTGTCCCATTATGAGACGATGAAGAAAGAATCCTCTAAGTTCCATCTTGGTGACTAGAGAAACAAAGATGGCGAGCGGTCGGATCAGGCCACTATATTCTTGAAGCACACTATTCATAATTCTAAAATTGCAGTTGAGAGTGCAGTTCAGTAGGGGATGTTTGATTCATGAATTACGTTGTTGCAAACGATTAACTAGAAGATCATAAATCAGTTAGAAACATGCGTTTCATTCGAGATTTTCTGTGAAAAAACAGGATTCGTGCCCGGAAGAATGAATGCTTTAGAGGTCAGGCAGCCGGTAAAGGAGTCACTAGGAAAAGTGTTTAAATGTTATATTAGCTAAGTCATTCTTCGGATTTTCTGTTTATTCATGAGGCGGGTGCAGGCAGTGATAAGTCTGTTTTGTAACAAGCCCGATGGCGCAGCTTGGCTAGCAGCGAAAAGATAGATTCTTCACATCCGCCATACCAGGATGCGATATTGGTTAGACGCCAGCAATGATGTAGAGTCAAGCCTTCATCGCTATCAAGCAGTCGCCCAGTGATCGCTTGTCAGTGGCAGCTTCAAATTCACGAGAAGCATCAACGGTAAACTCCAGCAACACTAGGTGAGAAACCCAGTACCAGATTCTGTATTCCACTGCAAAATCGTGCAGCCCAGATATTTAAAGGCCATGGTTGCGATCAAATATGCTTGTCGTCTTTTTTCCTCTAAACCCTTTTCTGGGTGCCTAGTAGTAGGACCTATACGAAAAAATCGCAGAAAAACCACTGTTTTGGGCCAAATTTGAAGCCTGAACTTTCTTGTCTTTTGATGGTGGACGGCACTCCACATCATCGGCATCGATGACCTCTTATATCAAGAGCATCAGCTGGCTTGAAATTGAATTTCAATCAATGAACCTTCGTGTCTAGTCATCATCTAGTCAAAAGCATTGACTGGAGTGCTTTCCTTCATTGCTCAACTGTTTTTATTAGGTAAACTTGCATTTATTTCCTCCTCTGAATGTCGATGATTTTTGACTGCTCGGCATGAGACTGCGATCTCTTTGGTCGGCGCTGTGCACGTGTGCACGAGCTGGCTTCTTCGTTCCCTGGGAACTCTAATTCTAGCCCCTTTTTCACCGCGCTACCTTCATAATTTTTCAGCTGCTTTTGATCTAAGCTGATTTTGATAGTTTTTTTCGATAACGTTTTTCATCGTGACCACTGCCTTTGCAAGCAGTGTTCACGATAAAACTAGTCTAGTTTCGATATTCTAGTTTTCGATGTTTTTGAGTAGGTAAGTCCACTAGGTAGAGGTTGACAGGTAAATGTACCTACAGAACACTCAAATTTCGGTGAAAACTGTTCAAAGGATTTTTGTTCAACTATGCCTATTCGTGTGTTTCGGGATACTGCATACAGAGCGTCGAACCTGCAGTCGGAGAAGGTTTGCCCCGCTTCAAAATTGTTAAGTAAGTGACATTGTTTTCTGTTCATTGTAATGAAAACTCTTCCAAAAATAAGATGGGCCAATGCTCGTGCTGGGATGTTAGAGCCTTTCGCGATAAAGAATATTCGAAAATTCGGTGTATGTTCCTCTGAGGAAACGAACGCAGGAAAACTTTTTTATGACGTGGGCGGAGTGATCCACTGGGTTGGCCGATCCAAGAAATTTTCACCCACTTCCTGACCCTTTTTGTCGCACCTCCGTTCTAACTCTTCTTAGAGGGTTCCAAAGCTTCCGTTTTTCCCAAAAAAATGGGCACTTTTTTGATTATTAACTTCGCTTTGCCTACTCAGACAGTCGGGGGTAGTACGTCGGCAAAACAGCATTAGTACTCCGGCACAAAAGGAATAGCAGCACTCGTGCTGTAGCTGCTGCTAACAGCAGGAGCTGCTGGCAAGTAGCAGGAGCTTCTGCTGCCTTTGCTGGCATATAACCCCTTTGTTTATCGTGGCACGCGTGAAGCCTAGTTCTGACTGCATCGCTGCTGTTTTTCATCGCAGCGATTTCGCACCCGCTGCTGCAGAGATGTAGCAGCGGCAGCGATTCTGTTCATAGTGCATAGCCTCACGCATGATCCAAGAAATTTAATCAATCAGTGAAATTAATGGCTGGTAGTTATGAATAACACGTTTCGACCGGTAAACACTGACCTTGCCATGTGAAAGGGTCAACGTTCACTAGACGAAACGTGTCATTCGCTAGCAATCGCTCATCGCTGCCATTTTGGCCGCGATGGAGCGATGGTCGGCGATCATTGAGCATCGCTCTTCAAGCAGCGAAGAAATAAAACAGGATTTCGTCCCCGCGACCCAGCGATGTAGGACGTTTGCCACGAAGCGATCACAATTGGTGCGGCTTTCCATTACGCGCGGTGAAAAAGGAACAGTTATCCCTCGCATGGCCGCAGCGACCGCCTGCAGTCAAAACTAGGCTTGAGATCACCAGGAGGGGTAAATAAACGGATTGTTTTCCAGCTCAATCAGCAGGAGCTGCTGCCAACTAGCAGGAGCTCATGCTGCTTGTGCTGAAATACAAACCTTTTGTTTACCCTGGCACGCGTGATAGCCGCAGCCCCCTCTCCTAGTGTCTGCTGACGCTCCTCTGTTGATTTATCTGATACGAATGAATATTGCAGCATCCTTTTGTACGAAGGATATATAAGGCGGCCAGACTAGCTGAGGGGGCAGTTGGCTGTTTGAAGTCGGTCTGAAAAGGTGGCCTTGCGTCATTATCTGGACGTAAATTTTGGACGCTGAGGGGATCGTCCCTATGGCCCATCGCGAGGAAAGCCTCCTCGCGTGTGGACCGCAGCGGAGATGATATCCTTGTTGCGGACAGTGACGAGATTGGCCTCTTTGTTGCTGGCCAAATTGTTTCTCCGTTTGCAGAAAAGGCTGTCGATGATTAGTTAGGGTCAGGCAGGATATGCTGCCGTTAGCAGCTGCTGCTGCTCACAACGAGGGTTAGTATTCGATGTCTGCTCTGGAGTAGCGGAAATGCCGGGTACCTTACCCAGGATCCGTCACCTTACTCCTACAAAAACGCATTCATCATACTTACTTACCCTGTGTAGTTTTGAATTATACGAAACACTATTTAGGCCCCGTAGATGAGTATATCAAAAGAATAACCTACGGCTCGGAATTCCGTTTTCAGAAAAAAAAACACTTTTGAGTTCATTAGACTTGTATGATCACATCTTCTTCAAGTTGACTAATTCGAGTTGCTAAGGGGGTTTCAATTTCATTTTGATGAAGCGTTGATCTTTTGTAGAGAGCAAAGTTCGAACATGACTGTGTTCAGATCTCATCTGCTGAATCTAGTCAAGAGATTAACTCTAAAGCAGTTATGCGCAGTGATTTTCTCTGGACAGTTGTTGTTAATCTCAACAGTTGATTTCCTTGATTTGTAAAAACGTTTTTTCTCTCTGTTTAAAACTTGTGAATGTGAACTGTTCCTTATTCTGTTTTCTTTCTCCCTTCCATTCTACTTCTTTTCTCGGGATCATGAGAGCCGTTTTTTGTATTCATCAATGCTGCTGGCGCAGTTTTTGTTGAGTACGCAGTTTTTTTCGAGTGATAATTGCATCGGCATTCAAGAATAATCCTCAACTATCTTCAGAAGACCAGCGTAAACGGAAGATGACAGCTTTAAAACTACAGCTCGACTATGCTCTGTTAAGGAACATTCCAGTATCAGGCATTCGGAGGTCTAGAGCTGTGTGGGAAGTCGCATTCGATTCGGATCACCGTCCAGTTATGTTAAACTTTACTGCGAAGATTTATAAAAGGGCCAGTCTTTCCAGAGGATTGACATGACAAGTCTCATAGATGAGGAATGCTGAAGGAACTTCCGACAACGCGTTTCTATTCACATGGGAGTACGGACAAAGAGGAAAGTTTGCGACGCAGATTATTCTGTCAAGTGCATCCAGGACGCTTCGAAAGAGGCACTCCCAGTTGTTCAGCCCCAAAGGCAGTTCGCTTACGTCCTAGAGGGAACATCATCTACATACAACAGAGTAAGTGCTCTCCAGGCTGCAGGAAACTTCGTTGAGGTGTAGCGTCTGAGGGGGAAGTTCCGTCGAGAGCTTCAAGGCGATCGAAAACGAGAATGGACTTGTAGAGCTAAGGAGTTTGAGAAGGCTTGGGAGGAGAAGAACTCGAGAACAGCCTACATTTTGTTACTACAGTAGTGTGACCAAGAGAAGAGAACTTCTTCTGTCCTCTACACTACCAATGGAGTTGCAGTTGGTGATGCGACGCTGCCAATATGAAGGAATACTTCAGTCCACTACTGAGTCGTACAGCGCCATCAGTACCTGACCTCCCGCATTGTTAGGAGAGCACGTTACGATGTCAGTAAGGAACCGACGACTGAGGCTGGTCTCGAATTGTGTCTGGGAAATGAAGAATGGAAAGGCTGGTGGAGATGACAGCATCACCGCTGAGAAGCAAAAAGCTTTCCCTCCGCCCAGGATTCGTGAAATGACCAACACCATCCGCGCCATACATATGGATGAGCGAAATGATACCCATGCGATCACCGTACCTCTTCACAAGAAGTTATGCGTCTGCGACCCCAACAACTGCAGAGGAATTTCTCTACTGCGTGTTGTGTAAAACCTATCATGCTCGAGCGACTCATCGAACTTCGGGAGGAAACGAAAATAGAGGGGCAAGCCGGTTTTCAAACGGGTCGTGAGACTCGTCGTGAGAAGAGTAATTGAATCATGGAAAAGGTTTTCGAGCCGCATTCGACTTTCCTCATCGTGATCGATTGCTCAATGCTTTGCGAGCCGACGGAATCCCGGAAAAATATATTTGACTAATCGAGGATATGAGCTAAGGAACAATAGCAGCAGTTAGTAAACGTGTCGGATTTACGTCAGTTTTCAAAGTCAAAACAGGAGTAAGGCGTGAAGCTGTAGCAGGACCTTTTCTAATCACCTTCGCCGTTGATGACATCATGCGTAGAGTTGCAGAAGTTTCCTGCGGACGTGATACTAACACCATAAGAACGCTCCCTTGTCGACCCGACCCGCCGACCACATTGTATTATTTGCTGAAAACAACTCAAAACTGCAAAGGATTGTGAACCTCGTTACGAAGTTTGCCGCAACTCATGAACTTCATCTTCGTCATGACAAATGCAAGCAGATGTGGGTCTCTCAGAGGTCTTAAACAGGAGTTTGTAAGCAGATGTGGGTCTCTCAGAGGTCTTAAACAGGAGTTTGTTTCGGCGGACATCGTGTCGAACTTGTGGATCATTTCAGTTCTTTGGACTGTTTGCTGAAGAACGATTGTAGTTATGCAGCTGATATTCAAGAACGACGTGCGGAACCTACATCTGCATTCGATTCTCTAACCAAATGTTTGTGGTCTACCACCACCGCGAAGGAAGTTAAGTTGCGCATCTACTTATTCGCTATTCGCCCCACAATGATGAACGGATCGGAGACGTGGGCAGCATCGGAGACGCAGATGGAAGGTTTGGATAGCACGGAGAGGAAGCTTTTTAGGCGTTTGCTTGGGTATTTCAGGCCGCGGATGTGCCACAACGAAGAACGAAAACCTCTACAAAGAAATCGACGCCTTACATCAACGATTGACATTAGGGAGGTGCCAACATCTCCTAACGCCATTTCAGGCGGCAGCGGAAGGTCGACTTCGTTTATTGGGCATATTTTAGGAAGATCGCCAAATCGTCTTGTTCTAAGGATGATTCCAAATCCTGACTGAAAATGGCCGCCTAGAAAGTTTTGGACGAATGTGGTCAAGGAAGATTCGAAATCACTCGGCATTGAAAGGCAATTCAGGTGCAATGTTTTACTTCGCAGAAAGTGGAATAGCGACTGATGGATGGATGGCGTTCAAATTGTAGCTGAGGACCGTGTCAACTATACACGGCTGACTACTACGACGGCACACCTCGGCGAAGATGCGAACTGACCGCATCAGGCGGAAGCCAGCCGATCAGGTCAGGTAAGTCAAGACTAAGAATTCCCACTTCTTTTGGCTTCTGCGATGACCTCTTTATTACTTTTATAGCTGTCTCAGCCAAGTTTAAACTTTAGTGCCTTTATTCGGAAGTGCTCAGGGTTCCTCTTTTAACCCGCACTCGCTACTACCGTAATGTACCACTTCGGCGCGCTCTGTCGCGTTCCACCTCCCGCATCCGTTCTATTCCTCTTCATGTGCCAGCTAACCAGTTTTGCATGACCACCGTCTAATGGTCCGTATTACCGGCGATCATGCTCAGAGACGTTAAGCTTTTCCAATTTTTTCACTCGTTCCACCTCCCGCATCCGTTCTATTCCTCTTCATGTGCCAGCTAACCAGTTTTGCATGACCACCGTCTAATGGTCCGTATTACCGGCGATCATGCTCAGAGACGTTAAGCTTTTCTAATTTTTTCACTATCTTTAATTGCTTCGAAGATGAGTAAGTGTCATCGTATTGGGTAAAGTGTAAATGGCCCATCGATTAGAAGCAGGAGATGAATGTTCAAAAGGAATGATTTTGTTTAATAGAGGAAGAAACAGAGAAAATGTTTCGCCAAGTTTCGGTAGCGCAAAGGATTGCGAAAAGCTTCACATGCTCCCTACACCTTCACACAGAACGATAACACCTTAATTAAGATTGAAACAACTGAAGACGACAACAAAATATAAAAAATTCACTGTCTGCGAGCACGATGGTCGGTCCTACGGGCGATTTAACGTTGGTCACGCGAAAATCGATGGCTGGCACGTGAAGAGGAAGAGGACGGATGAGTGAGGGCCGCCATGTTCCTTTTTGCTGGCAGCGAGTGTTGTGAAAAGGGGTGCCTGCGCACTTCCTAATGAAGGCATTACAATTGAATATCGCAACTCCGAACTGTTTATCGTTTCAGGAGTAAATTTATCATTTCTAGATTGGAGCAGGCAGATCCTTTTTCACCGCGCAGATGCAGCCCACCCCTACGATCACTACAACGTGAGCCTTACCCTGTTCAGGTCGGCATTTAGGTGTTCACCAGGAGCGAGACCAACCCCCACCACCATCGCCCTGATCAGTTTTGGCGTTGCGTAGGAATAAGCCTTCCTTTTTATAATTAAACGAATAAACCTGTGGTTAGGAATTGGCTGCCTTGGACTAGGGAAATGAAAGTTCTCTAGTCTTCGAGAAAAATTATATGTATGTAATAAAGAGCTCGATAGCGAAAATTCGCTCGGTAGAAATAATTTTCAGCAAGTGCGAATTTTCCGTTTGAGAAGAGAGCATGCATATGAATGGCGAATACAGTCATTCGTGGTGGGCGGGCGTTGAACGCCTTTTTTGGGGCACGCTCCAGATTTGTTAGGCAATATCGCAATATGGCTATTCACAAAAGTTGTCCTTTTGGGGGATTGATTGGATCGACCTGCCTTTATAAAGCAGAGAGATTCTTCTACTGCATACCATCGCCTTTCTCACAGTCTTTGTTGGTCTTTTCAACTGCTCTAATCCATTCATGCTAAGATGGGATCACAGCAGGCAGAGTAGAGCGCACGCCGTGTAGCATACTGTATGACGGAGCCTCAAAACACCGTGTACTCCACAGTGTCTTGAGAGCTTTCCTTGCCATCGAGAAAAATCCTGAACGAGCCGCACTCACCCATCCCTAGTGATCCTTCGCCGTCCTGCGCCGCTTCTAGTATGCAGGCTGCATGCCTATCGATTTTGCAGGCGTACTCGAGCACACTGTAGCAGGTTCAGTTCGGTTCCAACATGTGGATTTTCCACCACAGTCGGCAATGCACAAACGTATAGACCGGAACGCCCACAGCTGGATCACGAAGGGCAAGGAGGGTTGAGTCCGGCAACATCGGTCTTAAGGGGGCCTTGCTCAGGCAAAGTGCCCTCTCCCCCCCCCCGGGTGTGGGAAGGAGAGGGCACTTTACCTGAGTAAGGCCCCCTTCAGACTTGCTAGGAAAACCTACTCCGGCCGCCTGTGTCCGGCTGCCTCATGCACCACCCTTTTCTCAAAATTCGCAGTCTAAACCGGCAGCAGTAGGTGGAGCAGAGCGGAGAAGACGAGAATCACCAATGCACTGGGACTTGGACGATCGCAGTCGGTCGAGAGAAATGCAATCATTTTACAAAGTAGTTTCGCGCATTGACAGGGTGGGCAGCAGACGAATACGGGGTATTGCAGCTGGGAAGCAACGGGTCTCACTGGGTGCATTGGCCCTGCCCGTGGGAAACCGATATCGAGCGGGTGGACTGCAAACGGAGACGGACTCATTTTGTGAAATTTCTATACCCGTCTATCACGATTTCGGTGCAAGTCGACGGGGTGGGACTCCATCTATCGAACAGTTTCTGAACAATGTATTAAATGCGTATCGACAGGAACGGCCCCAAATGGCACAGGCATGCTCAGTCGAGTTACAACGGGCGGATTTTTTTACACTGGAATCGCGTAATGTAGACGCTTATCGATCGGACTGGCTACAGCCGAGCGGCCGAATTTGACGGGGGCTCAACGTACTCGAAATGATTTTAGCGTTTTACGTTGTTCTCATCATCTTTTCTTTCTCTACTATAAAACTACGGCCACTAAGTCGTTTTCGTAACAGCACCATATAAAGCAAGCATTAAAGGCCTTTCGCAAAACTTTCCCAGAGGAAGGACGAGGGCTATTATTGCGGAGGGGGGGGGGGGCGTGCAGCGTTCGCGACACCACCGGCCGGTGGGATTCTGATCGCGTGCGACGATCAACCGCCGAAACCCGACCTAAACATTCGAATAATTTCTACGAAGATACCATACATAGTGCAACATCATTCATCAGTTCTTTGAACACAAACACGTTACGTACGCAAACAAACGTGATCTCAAGAACAACAATAGGGCGCTATCATCATGCCTATGGATCACCTTCGAATAAAATATCAGCTACTCGAATCGGAAAATTTCGAAATCACACTTTTCAAATGATAATCATTACTCACATCTCCTAGAAAAGAGGCCATTAGAATTTTCCTCGATATTAGTATCTCCAGGAGGAGATTAATAATCCCCGCACCGCTTGACTAAGGAAGTATATAGAACGTCTAAGCCCGCTATGCGGACGAAGTTGTTATTACGACACATTTTTTTAACAACCGATTCAGAGGCTTATAAGGGGTCTGCGAATTTCTGGTATCGGTGTCGCTCGCAGCGAACAGCGCTGATTGATGCAATATCGATTACATTCTGCAACGGGGGGCGACCGACGCGGCGTGAAGGGCGACGAAGGCTCACCACTGGGTGTTTCACGCTCGAGAACACTTTTGTTGATACACTACGATTGACGCTCGATAACCACTAGCCGGTCGCTGACGCACCGCAAACTCTATCAAATCGAAGAAGGAGCGATGGGTTGTTACCTGTGAAGGGAAAAGGGTATCCGCGGTAGCAATAGCAGAGTTGTGACTATTACATACGTGCTGGTGCAGCTGGATCTGCTCCGTATTTGCAATTGAGTTCATTCGGATATTCTTTGGTATTCGTGCCTCGAAAAGGGGTCAGTCAAATCTATTCGATATTAGGTGTTTTTGGCCAGGGTATGACCCTGAAAAATGCATCAATGTATCGCTAATATCTCAATGTAAGCCAGCGATACATCTGTTTGGGTAGCGATAGTAATCGCTTTCTACAATGCCTTCTCGTTTAAATAGTTGTCTACCTTTTTACACTGCATTCTTGTATTTATAATTCGTTCAGGCAATGCTCTTGTGGTACATAGTAGCAAGCCTCCAAATGGTAACAGCGCTTCCGCTTCACGGGAAGAAAAACTATGAAGAAGTGACGGCTCGAAAATTACTGAACATCGCTGCCGGCGCTTATGGAGAGCTGCAGCAGTCATGCATTGATAAGTGAGCAACAGGGCAACAGATTTATGATACTAGAAGGAAGGTTCATCGTCTCGTTGGTTCCAAACCATTCCTAAAAGTGACAGTTCATAACTTGCTCTCATTGCATAATACAAATTCAGGGCATTCCCAGCGCAAGACGCTTATCAGGTCATATCAAGGTTTGAAGAAAAGTGTGACGATTGGAATAACACCTGTCAAGGATACACGGGTACATGAGCAATTTGAACTTTGTCAACTTATCTTGAGCTATTCGGCTGTCTTCATTTATCCAATTGTTTTTAACCTTTGCAGGGTTGCCGGAAAGTAGGAGACTACTTCTTGATAATTTTTTTTCAACCAAGAGATGAGCTTTATCGAACTTTCCTCTGTGGTATCTAGGCACTAGCTATCCACACACATTCTAAGGCACCTGACCCTTTCCCAATCGCGCCCCATACACTTTCTAAGGTATTCGGCGCACTCCCACTGTTGCCCCGCACATTCTCTACAACGTCACTTTCTCTCCCACCTAGGTCACGCACATTTTCTACGACGCCTGGCGTACACCCACTGGGGTCTTGCACCCTTTCTACGGCCAGCGGCCCAGTCCCACTTGTGTCCCACACACTGAATAAAGCGTCTTGCGTACTTCCGATTGGGCGCCATGCACTTTCTGCGGCTTCCTGCGCAATTCCACTTGGATCACACATCCTTTCTACAACGCTCCGTCCACTACAAAATAGATCACGCACATTTTCTACGGCGTCTGACGCTTTCCTGCTAGGGTCTCGCTCTATTTCCACGGCGTTCTACGCACTCTAGGAGCCCATGCATGAACGGTCAAAAAACACACAGAGAAACACACACATACATATATCCTAGCTCCCTCATTTTGAGCCGGTCAAATTCAGATTTTTCGGGCTCATCTGTAAAAACCTCCTTATCAGTGGGATATTTGGCCATGATCGACCGCTCCGCTGCTTCCTCCGCTCGGACTCATCTAAGCGAGCTAGGCTTTACCTACACACGCAGACGCACACACAAGTTTAGCAAAGTATGTATAGTCGGACAAGTTTTGGTGGACTAAACTATACGTAGTAGGATTTGATATATTCTTTGCTTTACCTCTTTAGCATTTTTGTACTCTTAAACAAACACGGCTTATGTAAACCTATGTTCTTGCCATTGCCAAGTGTATTGGTGAAAGTATGACACTTATCACGTGTTCTCATAATTTCTTTTCAGCTGTGTCGGATGTCACAAAAGAATTGATGATCGTTTTCCGGGGTACAACTACAACAGTGAGCATAGGACTCAACTTGCTTTATCACAATTTACGCCAGTCCACTGAAACCTCCACCACAGAAGTACTAAATAGTTTGTTTTCAGGGTCAACTATTGATTCAAGCCTTGCAGTCGCTCCTGCCTGCGGCAGAATTTTTCGACATGGGTGTGGTGAGTTATGTGCAGTCGACAAGCAATCGTTCGTGCGATGCCTGCATGCTCGAGCTGGCTGCGTCTTCGGTTACTGCCCTAATCGGTATGGAGTTGCAGGTCGCGTTTGCAGACGACCGCTCTTGCAGCACGCAGTCTAAAAAATATCGTGCGGGGACTTTGTGGTTCCAGCACGATAGCCAGTGGTCACCGCACGGTTATGTACTTGCTGCGTGCCACAGCCAAGGCTGCCCGCTACCCATCCGACTAACAATTTCGCGTCGACCATCCCTTTGAAGCCCACTCGTTCACTCGCACATAGAGCAAATGAGCATAAGTGCAGCCTCTGGAAAATTCTTCAAATGAAACGAATCCACTCGAAACAAGAGCGAATACAGTTTTCAGTAATAAGGTTTAGGTTAGCAGATTGGAAATGCTGCAGTGAAAAAAAAACTCTGAGAAACAATGTGAAATTTCAAAACGTGTTCTTATTTCAGGTCAACCAGTACTTCCTAAATGGTCACAACGTTCTCTGGAAACCGGTCGAGGCGGTGCTGACAGATTCAAAATATGCGGTGCATACTTACACAGAGATTTTTCCAGACTTTGACTTACAAATTTTATGTAGCGATACAAGGAACTTATTCAGCTTCATCCCACAATCATGAATGAAAGCTCATAATCCATTTGTTCCGCTGAAATTATGCAGCAAGATATCGATTATTCGCTAGAATTTTCTCAAAAGTGGATTGTCATTCAGGGCTACAAGGCAACGTTCACCGGTCATTCGCTCGGAGGAGCACTAGCAACGTTGGCAGCGGCTCGAACAGCTAAACGAGGTAAGGGTCCAGAGAAAGAGTCGTGCAAAATTCAAAACGTATTACTCCGAGAACTCACTACTACCCCGTTTTCAATCTGATCAAGCTAGAAAATCGTTTTAGAAATGGTATTAAACTTTACGTGAACAAAAAATCAGAGGTAGACAGCGAAACCGAGAGGAATAAAAGATTAGGACCGATTGGCTCTGCGTGATAGGAATTGAGGTTTTTAATGCAAAAATCGCGATGACCGCCGTTCAGCTTCAGAATTACTAGCACGCCACTGCAATCCACACATTTTGTTCGCTGTGTTCTTCCCAGAGGCGTCACACTCTTCTTTCTACTTTCCTTTATAATCTCTAGACCTAAGACCTTGATAAGGAAATATTCATTCTATTGCAACGCTCCTTCTTCTCGATCACGGCTTTTTTCAAGAAATTATGCAACCAAAGCTGATGCCTTGTATTCCAGGTCTTCGTCAAGGCAATCAAATCACGATTTACACCTATGGTGAGCCAAGAGTGGGAGACGTTCAGTTTGCCCGAGATTTCGACGCATTGATCTCTGACAGGTGAGAAATGTCAATCGATGATCATTTTTTTGCTGCATCAGTCGTGGCATTTGCTACCCCTTCTGCGAACGACTACGCGAGTTGACCTGCGCTCCGGTATATGGAAGTGCAGTGAGTTTTTGAACTGGGTTTCTGCTAAGAATGTCTATGTATGGTCCCCTAAACTCACAGTGCACCTCCAGACATAAACCTCCAAAACAATCATAAGCCCACCCCCATCAATCACTACTACGGGCCACGATCCTTTTCTTGATTTTCTAATCCAATATTTCAATCGGGTCTTCGGTTTTCGTTACCTTGGTGGGTGCACGTGCAGTGTCCTAAATGTGCTCTGGATGATCTCTGAGCGATATGTTTCCGTTTAGTTACCGAGTGGTGTTTCGTCGCGACATTGTACCTCATCTGCCTCCATGTGCCAAAAAATTGTTCGGTGACAAGAAAAAGAGTCGTCCTTGTAACCCGAATGTTATGGGAAAGCCGTATCATCACGGAATGGAGATTTGGTAAGTGAGACTCGAGTTTAAATGGAGAACAAGCCTTCAAAAGTATAGCCGGCAAAAACCAATTTTCTTTCTCCGGTTCATCTGCGCATATTTGCGAGAAAATTATTGTCACCTACGAGTGTTTCACCAGCAAACCTGATCAACCAATCCATCAGTGTTGTACACGAATCCTTCTATTTCCTTTGGTATTTAAAACAGAAAAACACTTTAAAAGCTCTAAAATATATATGATCGCATTGTTTTGTTCTTTCCGATATGCTCGATTCATCGCTATAACTTAACGTGATGGTGCATCGTACAAAAAATTAATTAGTTTCATGCGATCACGGAAATACATTTGAGAACTCAAGCACTCGTCGGATATGACTCCAGTTTGAATGGGATGCGACCACTGATTCGCCCGGAGAATTTTTTTTGTTTTCTCCTTCATAGTCTCAGTTACCAGAGGAGGGATAAGAACGGTATGAGGTTCGACCCGAGATAAATCTGCCGTCGGACCCCTCCCTTTGAGTTTTTGGATATGCGGCTTAATACAAAGAGATAAAGATGCATTTAGTGAGCTAGACATCAGTGCACTTTTCCATATAACTGCACACTAAAGTGAACATAGTGAATTTTGGTACAAAAGACTACTTTAGGTACCCTGAATCGATGGAACACGGTTCGCATTACCTCGAGTGCAACGGTCAGCCTTATGGAGAAGATTTCAATTGCTCCGATAAACTGAAGTTCTATTTAAATCAAACAGAGAGCTACATATGGGACCATCGCCACTATTTTAATGTTCCGGTATGTCTTGCCATTTTATAGACAACTGCCTAGAATGAAATGTAGAAGAATGTTACAGGAATTTTCGAAATCTTTAAGATTTCATTGGTAAAGTTAGTATTCAACCATTCCAGGTGGGCGATTATGGAGAGATGGGCTGCGATGACACTCAGCCAGAAGGAATGAAAACAGATTGAGCAGCTTTCTAACTCCTCTCCTCTGACTCGCATTCCATTAACCCATTCCATATTCACTGTGCCATTTTTCAATGCATTTGATTGGGTTTCCTAACTGGTAAATAATAAAGAGTTGCATAGCAAAAAAAGTCGATAATTTCTCTTGATCTTTTCCAATAACACTGTCTCAGAGGCTTTCACAAAGCTCAAGACGGGTCTGCAGTAATGCCACATCAGGATTTATGCGGTGGATTCCGTCTGCGCAGCGATTTTTTGAGCTCTGATACTCGATCCCGAAGTCCGTTTTTTAGTGGGAGGCTGAAATCGATCCCAAAGTCCGTTTTTGTGAGTAAGATACACTTCTCGGACCCCATAACCCTCTTGATTTTGAGAAGGTAGCAAATCTTAAAGTTTAAGTGCGTGAAAATCGCGGCGCGGACGATCTCAGGTACAATCCGCCAGGGTAACTACACTGGGTCGGAGTGTTCAGAGCTAACGTTTGATATCTTCTACCTCCAAGTTGTTACGAGCTGTACGTTTCGTTCCGCAGGGTCATCGTCGTCTTCTGGATCATGTTATTCCCAGTGCTGAAATGGTGAAATTTTATAGTTAATAATACCCACATTCCTTCTTCTGCGCGGCTCGCTGCGGCAATCGGCTCTCGCCCATTCGCTAGACTAGATTCGGCAAAAGCCTTTGATGCACGCATATTGCGGTGGTAATACCAATACGACTCAGTTGCCGCGATTATATAGTTGAGGAAGGGAAGATGCTGGGAACATCGTGAAACAATGTCCTTCGCTAAAATCACTATAAGTACGTTAGGCTCCCGTCATATTCGGCCGCGGGACTGAGCACTCCTGTGCCGTTCGTGGCCATCCCGATCAATACGCATGTAATACATTGTTCACTCAGGTCAACCCCCCCCCCGATGTGCCTCGACTGAGCTCGCCTGGCCCGTTCTGCTTTAGCTTTGACCGTCCTGGTCGATACGTATGCAGTGAAACCTCGGCATTGTTAATCTTGTTGATTTTCTTCTGTGCCTTTCAAGGTTTCTTAGATGGTGGAACTTTATTAGTACGACGTTTTGACCAATTCGTCGTCTTCTAAGCCGGAACTGGCTCGAAACACCTTTACATAAAGTGTGCCCGAATGAGAATGGCGACCCACGCGGCCGGCGTGCTTGGCAGGCGGCCGTCGCATGTGCCGCCCTCGGACGCGTGTTGGATTTTAATGACGGCCGTCCCCTCCCCCACCGTCTGCAGAGCTGATTGTTTGGCGCAGTGCTTGTTGCCAGCCGGTGCCGGCCCGGTTCGTAGTCGATGGCGGTGGGGACTTTTCGCATGCTCGTCCGAGAGCGGCGAACGAGACGGCCGCCCGCCAAGCACGTCGGCCGCATGGGCCGCCATTCTCATTCGGACGCACCTTACTACACACCCGATCAACTGCCTTTTCACCCTCAAGCAGTTGCGAAACATTCCACGAGTTTCGAGGAACGCCGACGCCGAGCTTCACTCGATAGCGAGAATATCCGGTAGCAAGTGGGAAACACCGCCTGAGTAGCGCCGAGGTTCTCTCACACCGCAAAGTGGTATAAGCGGCAGGAAATCGTTATTTATGGCGATACATTCATCCCTGTTATTGAGCTTTAGGACCCGGGCCCGAATGAAGAAAGCCTCCAAAGCCTTTCCGAGACCGATGTCGTTCTCGTAGGCCAATATCTTGCAGCTGATGTTGAAGTCTACGTCTTGATGTGTTTCGACCCTATGTTTCCCGAGAGGATTTAGAAGAACTTCTTGACGTTTATTAGCCAGGTGCTCATTAACGCGAATACATAAAGCTCTCCCTTTTCTTCAAAATTCGTTGCTCTGCAGACTGAGCATTGTGTCTGGTATACGACCCCTTGTTCTGGGCTATCCCCTTCCCTTTCATTGGGGCAAATCGTACATTTCTCCGTATTGCACGTGCAGTCGTACAGCCTATTTCGTACCACTTGCTTTTTGATATTTCCTCTCGGAATACCAACAAGAACAACGTCGTTAGTTACTTCGGCGCGAGCAATGCATTGTTGTATTGCGAAGCTAACTACGTCCGATACGAACGGTAGCACAAGGATAATTTTGTCTTCAAACGATATAATGCGTTGCCTACGCAAGGCTGACCCGTGACTATGTCCGCTATATCCATTCTGTGCAGCAATTTCGCTGGCCACCCTATGCGACTCGTCACGTTCTGCATTCCCGTGCGCACTCCTGTTGCAGTTCTGAACCATATTTTTGATAACAGCACGCTTGGCCACTTTTGGATAAGCAGAGTCATGCTATTTTTAGAGGTGCCCTTGCGATACCACTTCATTTTATACGCACCGTTTGATATACCATACTTATTTGTGTATTCAAGAATGGGATCCATCCTTTGTGTGGTACCTCTCTAGTAAATCTGATTCGGTACATCAGACTTACTAGAGAGGTAACACACGAAGAATGGATCCCGTTCTTGAATACACAAAAAAGTATAGTCAACAGGAATGTAAATAGAACCTGGTGAGGTTGCGGACTCTTCCTAACACACTGTAGTCTGATAAAGTTAACCCTCTAATTTTTTCGAAACAACTGAGGCCCCGGTCAGAGATGGTGCTATTTGCATCTGTAACCCACCGACTCCCTTCCCCCCCCCCCCCGATCCCCCCCGCACCCCCAACACCCCCCAACACCCACCCGGTCGATACGTATGTTTAAAATGATGGAGTGAGGTTGAGAAAATCACTCAGTGTATCCAACTAGATATGACGATGATTACGTGGCCAACAGGATTGCACCTGTTCAGAGAAATAGTGAAGGAGAGCATAGTGAAAAAACGCAGGTAGCAGTGTGGATAGCCTTCTAGTGATACGCAATGTTTTATCATCGGTCCGCCCACCCGGTGATCTTCTCTTCGCCGTCATCCACGTATAGCATGGATATCGATCGCGTCGGATACACCGAGTGATTTTCTCAACCTCACTCCATCATTTTAAACATACGTATCGACCGGGTGGGTGTTGGGGGGTGCGGGGGCGATACACCGAGTGATTTTTGCATCTCATTTCCAATGCATTCTGTGTGTATCGACAGGGCTGGAGACGTCGGCTCATCCAACTATGACCGGGGCCTGAGACTGGTCGGCGAGTGTTTGTTTCCAATCTCACATTTTCCCCTGTTTTCATTGCTTCCACGGATGTAGTCATATCGGTTACAACACAGACTCAACGACCTATCACAGCTGTTCCGGAAAAAAATGAGTGACACCACTAACAAACTACCGTATGCTAAGACGAGTCCGCAACTTCACCAGGTCCCACTTGCATTGCCGTAGACTATATATTAAACGGGACGTATAAAGTGAAATGGTATCGCAAGGGCACTTCTAAAAATATCATGATCCATGAAAACTCTGCTCATCCCAAAGCGGCCAAGCGTGCTGGTATTCGAAATATGTTCAGAACTGCAACAGGAGTGTGCACGGGGAATGCAGAGCGTGACGAGTCGTATAGGAAGGCCAGTGAGTTTCTACCGTTCGTATCGGACGTAGTTAGCTTCGCAATACGTCAATGCATTGCTCGCGCCGAACTAACTAACTTCGTCGTTCTTGTTGATATTCCGACGGACAATATCAAAAAGCAAATGGTACAAAATAGGTAATAATTTATGCCGAGTGACTAAAGATGTGTGTGGCCTTGCATTGTCATGGTGAAATACAACCCCTTTTCGATTTGTCAATTCGTCTGTTGTTGGAATCATTCGCCACATCCACCATATAGTCCTGACCTTGCACCACCTGATCACGTCTTATTCCGATCTTTGCAAAACTCCTTGAATGGTAAAAATTTCAATAATTATAATAATTTCAAATCGTACCTGGTTAATTTTTTGCTGACAAAAAGCAGAAGTTTCATGAACGTGGAATTAATTAGATGGCAAAAAGTCCTTGCTCAGAATGGGCAATACATTACAGAATAAAGTTATTTCGTTTTATAAGAAATTTGTCTTTTATTTTCTAATAAAAATCCGCGATCTCTTACACAGATACTCGCGGCTTAGTAAGGCAGTACGAGGGGATTACTAACGCAGTTACTCGTCGAGGTGTAAGCCCTTTCGTTCCCCCAACTGCTGCCCAGGGCAGCACGTTGTGTCCTCTTTCTCCAGTCGTCTCCCCAACAGCTGCTCCTCATTGTGGCCCTAACTGCTGCTCCTCAATGTGCCCCATCTGCTGCTCCTCAATGTGCCCCATCTGCTGCCCCTCATTGTGGCCCCAAGAGCTGCTGTCCTTTCCCCAATCGATGCCCATCATGGTCCCAACTACTGTTCTTCATTTATGATCTCTCCTTTCTTTCTCACAACGTTTCTCCCGCAGGGGATATGTCGAGCTCAGCAGCAGCGCGGGGTCGATCTATCAAAATAGAGACCTCATTGAGGTTCATTCATACCTACCTACAACGGCTAATTCATCCTGCATTATATCCAATGATCTTCGCCACAGTTGAAGGAAATGATGCTGGAACTAAGGGCTGTCTCATGCCCACCCTAGTCGGCCTCGTATCTGGCACGAGTTTGCTAGGGCCGTTCAACACAGGCCTCGGTCAGTAGAGAATGTGAGTTTCCGAAAACAATTTTTGACACAGAATTTCTTTATACCTTGAACAAGAATTGACTTTTACTCGGTTTCGTGACTGTAGAGATGTGAATTAGGCGTGATAATCTGTTTCTCTCGTTTCGAAAGAGGAATTATGACTTTCTTTGTACAAAAGGTTATATCCACATATTCCAGGAACTAAGATCTCCTCAAAATATTCTAAAGTCGCTGAAATTCTCACTTTTTAAAGAAATTTCCAAACGGAATTCAAATATCAGAGTATTCATCATTTATTGATCTCCCTGTACATAAATGGTGATTCCTTTTCTTCCAAAAAACGATCTTAGAATTTCTTAAAAATTTTTTCTTCTTTCTAAATTATTGTCGTGAACATTCTTCGGAAAGGTTCAAATTATTTGTTTCATTGAAAAGTTGTTTTTGAGAACTGTCCGCTTTGAATTCTGTTAGCATTCTGCCTTCCGTGAAGAAAAGGTTTGTATTCCCCATTTCGCTTATTTTTTGGCAAACCATCGCCGCTCAGCATTTGAAAAATTCAAGTCTCCGTCCAAAACCAAAACAATTGGTTTTTTTTATGAAAAATGCGAGTAAAATTTGAGTTCATGGAAACGCATTTCAGAGCGAGAAGGTGATTTTTGAAATTCCCGACTTACACCTTCCATGATTCAAAAAAAAGACAAAATGTTGCAAATCTGGATGAACACGTTAAACGAATCATTCTCAAAGAGGCGAGCATCTCTCAAATTTTCAACCGGTTTCAAACAATTACCATCCGATGAGATTGACGAATCATCCCTTTTTACAGAAAAACTCATCAGTTTTTAGCCGATTTTAACCGTTCAATTGCTCGCAAGGAACTACCTTTCTCGAGGGTGTCATTTTAAATTGACATTTTCTTCAGAGTGGAACGACGTTCAATTTGATAATCAGTAAAATACCAAAAGTTTTTTTTTGTAGACTCGATGCAACGAATATTTGATCGGCATTTGGGTGTTCAGCATGCGAAAAACCGAATCCACCACCATCGCCTGCAACAGTTTCTGCGGTGACTGAAAATGAGCCACGCCTCTTCTAATCAAAAAGGGATAAACATGTGGTTAGCAATTGGCTGCCTCGAACAAGGGACTTGAAAGTAATCTAGTTCTCGAGAAAAAATTAGAAGTATGTATGTAAAAAGGTGCTCGATAGCGAGAAATCGCATTCTGTAGAAATGACGATTTTTCCCGCTTGACGAGACAGCATACATATGAATAGCAATAAATTCAGCCCTGGTAGACAGACCTTCGTGAGCGTTTAACGCCTTTTTGAGTGCACGCTTTAGACGTAATAGGCAATATGACGTTTTCAATATTACAAAAGTTGCCCTTTTGAAGGAATTAACGGGCTCAGCTTGCTTTTATAAAGCGGAAAGATTTCACTGCACACCGTCGTATTTCTCAGTCCTTGTTAGCCTCTTGAACTGCTCTAACATATTCAGCCTAAGATGGGGCCTGAGGAGGGTAGAATACACTACAGACTATGTAGTACAATGTAAGACGGGGACCTTAGGCGCTATTCATACTGCTCAACGCCAGCGCGGCACGCGCGTGCCGCGTTGGCGTGGCGTTTGTGTATGAATGGCCTGAAGCCCAGCCCGCGCGGCACGCGCGTCACGCTCCGCCCGCTCCGTCATGGCGTCGCCGCTGCAGTATTTATACTGCCACCCGAAACGCCTTGGCGTTTTCATCCACTGATATTATTTATCGATCGTATTTATCGATTCCAGCTTCACCGCTACACCATGGCGTCGCCGCTAAAGTATCCATAGTCTCCGCAAGCGCGGCACGCGCGTCACGCGCGTAGAAAGTATTCATACACAAACGCCACCGCGTGCCGCGCTGGCGTTGAGTAGTATGAATAGCGCCTTAGGATTTTTTCGAATGCTAGGAGAGCTCTCAAGACACTGTGTATTACACAGTGCCTTGAGAGTTCTCCTAGCACTTGAAAAAAACCTTAGGCCGCGTCATAGTCGGCCGCTAGTCAGAATAAGCCGCCCTCTCCTATCCCTAGTGATCCTGCGCCGTCCTGCGCCGTCCTAAGTTAGTGCGCAGCATGCCAATCGATTATTTACGCGTTCCTAGTCCCGGCTTAGTCCGGCCACAACGGGGAACTTCCAACTTAGTCTTCAATGTACTGCATACGTATCGACCAGGACGGTCAAAGTTAAAGCAGAACGGGCCAGGCGGGCTCAGTCGAGGCACATCGGGGGGGGGGGGGGTTGACCTGAGTGAACAATGTATTACATGCGTATTGATCGGGATGGCCACGAACGGCACAGGAGTGCTCAGTCCCGCGGCCGAATATGACGGGAGCCTAACGTACTCATAGTGATTTTAGCGAAGGACATTGTTTCACGATGTTCCCAGCATCTTCCCTTCCTCAACTACATAATCGCGGCAACTGAGTCGTATTGGTATTACCACCGCAATATGCGTGCATGAAAGGCTTTTGCCGAATCTAGTCTAGCGAATGGGCGAGAGCCGATTGCCGCAGCGAGCCGCGCAGCGTTCGCGACCCCACCAGCCGGTGGGGTTTTAATCTACGGCCGATCCTTTCACTCGACCAAGCTCCACAAAAATGCTATACGAGGTGCAAAACCTTTCATCAGTTTCATGTACTCTAGCGCGACGCGTATGCGAACAAACGTGCTCTTAAAGGCATCGTTCGCGCTGGAAATCAATTTTCATTTTTCAGGCTCAATTTCATGATTGAGCCCGGTAGACCACACTGGTAAACTTTGGTGCGTCAAAAACGTTGGACAGCGAAGTTGGAAGGCGTCAAAGATGAGGATCCGCCACCAATTCTCACCAGTCATCTAGCACTTTTTCCTAGAATGTTGGTGCGACCGTAAGACAACATGAAAAATAGTTACGGCACGAACTCCACATGCAGAAAAACTCCGAAAATGACAGTGACGAGGCCTCCAAAAGCAGAAAAACTTCAAAAAGGATTTTGGCGCGAATTTCAAATTCATATTTCCAATGTGTCCCTACTAACTTTTCTCTACAAATGAAGGTTTTTCATGGGCCCTTTCGACATTTTCGTTCGCTAGAGAGGCCAAGCTACACAAAAACATGAAAAAATAATATACGGTTTTCTGCACTTACGATGCCTTTAAGAACGACACTAGAGAAGGGGCTATAATTATGATATGCGATCAACTTCAAATTGGATATTGGCTACTCCAACACGAAATTTTCGAAATCACACTTTCCTAATGGTAATCAATATTTGCGCCTCCAGAAGAAGGGGCGATTAGATTTTTATTAGATATTCGTACCTTCTGAAGAAGATTAGATTTACGCAGCTGACACTGGTTCTGAAGTTGGTAAGAACACAGCACGAGGTTTTCTGCCAGTAGGTCGAATGGGGGGAATCTCCCCATCCCTCACTCCCCCCCCCCCTCGTACTTTCTTTAGTGCATTGTTCAGATTGAAACGAGATTGCTTGAGTACCAAAGAAAAATTTCGTATGTTCTAACTATCGGTATTCAATAGGTATTTAAATGTGACTATCGATATTTTAAGGGATCTCCTAGAGTGCCATGATCAATAAAAGTTTCTTCAAGGAAAGCGCCACTCCTCTACCCGCGGAGTACATATTCATACCATCCGATGGTCAAAAACGGATTCTCGAAAATTGACAATTTTGCAAAACCGACTCATCGGGTAAAACGGGTATTCACCTAGAAGAGGATTCCAGATAACGGATCCCATCCGAAACGAAAATTTTCCACAGGATCGGTTATCGAGTATCCGATCGGAAAAAATCGGATCTCATTATAGAGGTTCGGATGAAAAATCGGGTAGAAAATTTTTTTCAGAGGTACTGAGTGTTCAGCTTTATGTATTCGAGCGAATAGCTTTTTAAAACTACATGTAATTTTCATACATTTACCGCGGAACGAAAAACAAATTCACGGCTCTAGGAAATCTTGCAGCAATGGTTGTCATTATTATACGTGTATCTATCTTACATTTATTCACCATGTGTGGCGCAGAGAACGCGTCAACACGCGTCCCAGACCATGACTTTTTTGAATTTCAATCATTCTCCTCTTTCTATGAGTTCCATTTTCTTGTTCTTCTGTCCAAACGGATATTCACCTAGAAGAGGATTCCAGATAACGGATCCTATCCGAAACGAAAATTTTCCACAGGCTCGGTTATCGACGATCCGATCGAAAAAATCGGATCTCATTATAAAGGTTTGGATGAAAAATCGGGTAGGAAATTTTTTTAGAGGTATTGAGTGGTCAGGTTCATGTATTCAAGCGATTAGCCTTTTAAAACTACGTGGAATTTTCATACATTGATCGCGGAACAAAAAACACATCAACGGCTTTAGGAAATCTTGAAGCAATGGTTGTCATTATTATACGTGTATCGTTGGTGTCTCACAGGGGATAGCCGCCCTCAGCAGTTGGGCGCGGAATCGTTCGATTAATAGCCATTCTCCGTTCGTTTTCCCGCGCGCAATTTTCCCGCCAAGCAGAATCGCGGCGATCCCTCATCCAGTGATTGATAATATCTTACATTTATTTACCATGTGTGGCGCAGAGAACGAGTCAACACGCGTCCCAGACCACACGCCAAACGCTGTGCGGGGCCTTCGCTGCTCATGTGGGGCCAAGTAGAGCCCAGCTACCTCATTTTGAGCCACTCGAAGCGAGGCTTATCGCGTCAGAATCTCCTTATCACTGTTATATTTTGCCATGACCGACCGCTCCGCTGCTGACTCCGTCCGGACTCATATGAGAAAGCGAGGCTCTTCCTCGATGTTGCGTAATTGAAACTATAAAAATATGCGTAATTCATCGCTTTTTTCTGCATTTGAAAATTATATTTTCAAACGAGGGGGGGGGGAGGTCGTACATCTTAGAACATTTTTCACGACAATGTACAGCGAATCCTCGCTCGCATGGGAGTTACCAAAAGCTGGATGGACTTGGCACTGGTTCTACCCAGTTTGTGCACAATTGCAGTTTTGTTTCGAATTCACAAAAAAACACTTAAAACAAAACTACAAATTCTTCTATGTTTTGGTTTCTTTCTTAACAATAAATTATACATTTCTTCCACACGAAAATTATACGATCCTCCTCCAACTTTTCTTTTTTTTTCTCTCGAAAATTCTCACGGGCCCCTCACCATTCGTTGGTAAGCTATCCACACCTGCTGGACCCTTCCGTCATGGTGGCAGCGGGGTGTCTCTCGTTTTGAGCGCGGGGTGCTCCTGTATACAGAGGAGCAGGTTGAACCTTCAAGAGCTCGAAATTCTTGTGTGCGTGAGGAAGCCTTTACTGCTTCAATGGAAATCAATCTCAGGTTGCTTGAAGGCAGTGGTCGCGATGAAAAACGTTATCGGAAAAACGACAAAAATCAGCTTAGATTAAAAACAGCTGAAAAACTATGAAGGTAGCGCGGTGAAAAACGAGCTAGTTTCTAGGGCCCAAAAAAGCCAGTTCGTGCACACGTGCACAGCGCCGACGAAAAGGATCGCAGTGTCATGCCGAGCAGTCAAAAATCATCGACATTCAGAGGGAGAAATAAATGCAAATTTACCTAGTAAAAACAGTTGAGCAGTGAAAGAAAGCACTCCAGTCAATGTTTTTGACTAGATGTGTACATAAACTCGAAGGTTCATTAATTGAAATTCAATTTCAAGCCAGCTGATGTTCTTGATGTAAAAGGTACATATAAAAGGTCATGGATGCCGATGATGAGGAGTGGGCTCGTCCACCATCAAAAGACAAGAAAGTTTAGGCTTCAAATTTGGCCCAAAACAGTGGTTTTTTCGCGATTTTTTCCTATAGGTCCTACTACTCGAGACCCAGAAAAGGGTTTAGAGAGAAAGAGACGACAAGCATATTTGATCGCGACCACTGCCTTTAACCGAACTATAAAATGGACGCGATGGACGAGTTGTTCGCCAGACGACTACCTCGCCTCACAAACACAACAAAGAATGTCCTTCAGACAAGGTTCTAGAGAGGCGGACGTCTCCAGAAAAATTAGGAAATGCATAAGCGCGCATTTAGACGTATCTAGTTGCATGCGAATGACCATAACATAAGTTACACCCTTCCCAGACGCCGCGAAAGGTTAGCTTCGAGCCTCACTGCTGCGGTAGCATCCTCATTTGCACGTGGTATACACTGTGATAGTACAGCACCGACACAATTGTGGAGAATCAAATCAATTCTGACAGATACCATTTTGAATATGGCAGAACGAGTACGATGAAACCGTTGGCGAATCATGGTTGAGCCACTGGCACACCGTCTGATGCAGTTAAGTACTCCGTACACCGATGATAACGTGCCAATGTCTTGAACTCATTCATGTGCCCGAACGCTGTCGTATTTCACGTCTTTGTCAGCCGCTCCCATGCACCAACGTCTTAATAAGAAGAAAATTCAAAAGTGCTGGCGATCTATCCTTCGATTTCCTGCTACTCGCAGTTCTCCGTATTACCATCATGAAAGTTGTGCGGTCACCCCTTTAATCTCATAGCTGCGATCTTCAAAAATTAGCCGCTCCGCATCTACGATAAGGATAGAGCGACTGGAAGGAGCGAGGAAACGGAGGTGAGTACTAGTTGCCTACAACAGATAATGTTCAGAGCGTGTTATAAGCTTTTAAAAGTCATGAGCCCTCACAAGAAAAAAGGTATAGACTCACAGTAGAATAGGGAGAAGAGCCTTTTGGATTTTAAATTTTAAGAATGGCGCCAACAATGCGTCAATGTACGTGTGCGCGCGTAAGTCATGTACGCACACCATCGGAGTGGCCCTAATTCTATCCGATTACATAGGTTTTATCCGGTTTTACTCTGAAATTATCCGATTTTCATTCAAAGTTATTCGGTTTTAATCCGATTTTCATCTGATCGATTATCGGCTTTCAACTGTTTTTTCCTCCGAGTATTCAGTTTTCTGACCGGATCCTTCATTTTTCACTTTTCCGGATATCGGGCATCTCGGGTATCGTATTTTTTCGTCTGACCAATATCGGGTCAATCCGAAATAGCTGTTTTGATGTCGAATCGGATTCCGGATAATTATCCGATTGGATATCCGGAATCGTCTTCATCGGATGGAATATGTATACCGCGTAGTAGTGCGATCCTATAATATTGATTTGGCACGAACAATATTATGGGATCGAAGCTGGCTGCGCCGCTTGACTGCGGAATTATAAAACACGCCTAAACCCGCCATGCCGACGAAGTCCTTAGGCCGGATTCATCATTAAAAAACGGGTGCGCGCCAGCCCTGGGTTTGGAAATAAGGCTTTGGTTGGATAACTCAGCACCTTTGATTCATTAACGCAAATTTCGGGTTGGTTTCCCTGACCCATTTTTTTTGCTGACACGAGAGGCGTCTGCGAATACACAACGTATTTTCGCCACGTCTATTTCCAAATCGCCGTCTAATCAACGTTCAATTTTCCTAATGACCAACTCCTTACACACAGCGACAGATGCCCATTTGCCTTGAATTACAGAGAAAAGTTTGGACTTGGCGCGACGCACAAGTGTAGCAACACTTGAGCAACATGGAAGTTTTTCAGGGTGATCGCCAAAATGAGTCATTTCGATGCGTATTTCTATGAAACTGGTTCCCACTTTCCTGATAGACTTCATCTGCCTCCTGACTGAAACGCTCAAGTTTACTCCTCTCTGAATGCTGTTCTTGGTCTTCAATGGATTTCTAGCCAGCTAAGACGACCAGCTAGATGTAGTTCGAATTCTGGGCTGTATCCTGAATCGCTTAACGTCTGTGGTTGCCCAGACGTCTCGTGGAGCTCAAGAAGCCAGACATTACACGGCGAATTCCCAGTGACATGGTGTCGGCCCCGACGAATAACTACAAATTGTCGCTGAGTTTCTCAGAAAATACCGTTGCCATATCTATCAATCACATTGGCTACATTGTGGACTTCAAAATGGAGCAATCTCATCGTTCAGAACATCTTCACACGGTTTCTAGACTCGAGAACGTGCGATGAAACTTGAGCACGAACTTGGAAAACTTTAGGGATCCACGCGACAAAGGCGCCGCTTGTCCAATCGTTCATAAGGTCATTTTCTTCAGCTATAGCAAGTTTGAAGTTTCTTTAGAAAACTTGTCCAAGTCGAAGAAGATGATCTTATGCACGATTTGACCAGCGGCGTCTTTGTTGCGTGGAGGGACGGCAAATTTATTTACTCATTTATTTATTTAATTTACGCTAAGGTGCGTCAAAAAAAAGGAGAACAGTGCGTACGAAAACAAATCAACCATTTGCAGTAAAACAAGGAACAAAACAAAAAGTGAAATGAATGATACAAAGGACCACGAGGGGAAAAATTCAAGTGGATGCCGCCAGTAAGACGCCATTTACACAAGGACTAGGGTCTAACAACAAATTTTCGGATGTTAGGTATTCTCTACCCCTAACAACTTATCTTCAAAGCCACCAACAAAAAAGTTCAAATTTCGGTTGACCAACAAAGAAAAGTTTGACGGAATACTATGAGAGAAACCGGAACCAAATTACCAATTTTTTGGATAACAAAGAGCAATGAGAAACCCCCATTCTTTTCATACAACAACTGCTACAACAGCACACGAACACAACGTGAACCAAGGCAGCTCGGCATCGTAGCATAGGACAAAATCATAGAAAGCCACTTCCCATCCAACAATATAGCTTTGCCAAGTTGTCGTTATTATTACAATAGATCACTATAGGTCCTGGATTGTGAGAATTGAAAGTAGATCTCTCTTTTTCAGCTCGCTACAGAAAATTTTACTCTTAGTTGACTCTATAACTCTAGAAGGTAGCAATTCTAGCCATCTAGCGCACCTATAGAATAAGTAGTTTGAAACTTTGGAGTGGCTCCTTTTGTTTAGTTTGGGATATTGCAATGAAAATAAACCAGTGCGTCCCCTAAAAGGCCGAAATATCCAGTACTTGCTGGGTTTGAGCCTGACCTCACATTTAAGAATTTTGAAACAGAAAACTAAATCATTAAACACGCGTCGATAAAGCAGACTTCTCAGACTGAATTGTTTCTTTTCCTCTTCGAAACTTGGCATGGCCTGAGGGTAGTCGGGATTCGAAAATCATCGATACATCGAGATTCTTCGGAAAATCTGTTGCACTTTCTCAAGCTTCCTTTGTACTTTTCTTGTATGGGGACTTTCGATTCGACTTCGAAATTCGAGATAGACGTCGCGAAAATACGTGGTGTTTTCGCAAACGCCTCTCGTGCTGACAAAAAATGGGTTAGGGGAACCAACCCAAGATTTGCGCTGGTGAATCAAGGGTGGTGGGTTATCCAACCCGAACTCAATTACCGAACCCAGGTCTGACCAACTCAGGGCAGGCGCCAACTCGTTTTTCAGATATGAATCCAGCCTCTGGTGTTGTCTGAAGCCAGTCGAAATCTATATTTCGAAAAAATTATGTCTACTATGTTCCGTTGTATTCTTATTCATACTGCAAAAAAATTGGTTCATGTAGATTATTTTTTGCGCTTTGATAATAACCCCGGAATTTCTTAATGGCAGCATACACGCTCGTAAACGTGGTTGGGATAACAAAGTGAATCGAACCGTATGGCTTACCAAATAATGCCTACGCATTTTAAAGTGTTAAAAACGACCCGCAATGCCGCTATATGAGTTAGAAGTTGGCCCCGCCCTGTATTTTCACGCCCTTGTATTTGTCAATTTCCTCCAACGCAGGGTTGTGGGCCACTTTCGCAGTCAGCGATGTGTGTGGTCCACTTGTCAGGCAATCTACCAACAGTACCAACGGTGAATATGACCCAGCAACCTTGCGTTGCAGGAAAATGGCAAGTACAGGGGGCGTGAAAATACAGGGCGGGCCAACTTCTAACTCATGTAGCGGCATTGTGGTTAGTTTTTGACACTTCAAATTGCGTAGGCGTTGTAATCTGGGCCATACCATCCTATTTCCGTAGTTATCTGAATCACGTTTACGAGCGTGTATGCTGCCTTCAACTGATTTTCTAAAGGGGAGGGTTCTTCAATTTATAAATATTAAGCTTTGCATGGAGCATTCATGAGTACTTTGTTTTTTTTTTCTATCGAGCTAATAGAGAACTAAAGATGAATTGAGTACCCTTCTTCAATTTTAGGAAAGGTACCGGCGTCTTGAAATAGTTGCGACATTGTAGAGAAAGTCACTACTATACGAACCTGAAGTAGCAATTTGCAGCGGTTATAAACTCAAAAAGGAAAAACAGAACATAATCAGCTTTGCGAACCAGAACGGTCCAAGCCTGGGAAAACCTTTCTACGGACGCGGTTTGCTTTAAGAATTTATTAGAGCATATTCTGACAAAGTTTTCCTTTATATCGGGCACATATGGTTCCCCACAGCTCCAAAGGGAACACCACTTTCTTCTTGTTGGATTTCTGAGAGAACGTGAACCGTTAGGGGGACAGAAGAATAAAACGAAAAAGGAGCTCAAGAAAAAAGGAAGAACGATAGAATTTTAAAGAAATTTCAAAATGCGATGAGAATTGGACACCAGCTAAATCAGGCTAGCACAAAAAATGACATGAGAAGCTGGCGATAGCTTAAAATTGAGTATTGAAAGAGGAGTTAAAAAAGAGAGATAATGACGGAAGTACGAAAAGATACCAAGGACTTGAAATCTTGTTGAAAGTATGGCTGGATTCCATGACATTATAACCTTACCTTATTGAAAGTTTCAAGATCCAAAAAGGCTCCAAAATGGTTGAAAAAAAAAAACTGGTAAAAAGCTTCCCAGCCAGCGCTTGAGTCAATTACTTCTAGGTAGCCCATCAAACACGAAAGGAAGTCGAATAAAGATTCCGACGGTCTGTTCAATCACGTATGCATATAAGTAGTAAGAGCACTAATAATAAGTGATTTTTGGAAATCACACTACAATAATTCTCAAATTGGCGCTAGAGCGCGTAATTTACCTGCTCATGCTGGGCTTGGTTGCTTGGACCCTCGCTCCCGTTTCGGGCTCAGCAAACCCAAACCCATTTTTCTATGGGTGACTAGATTGATCAATCCCGAAAATTGGGTTGCGCCGGCGCCGAACCCAACACAAATCGGCAAACCCAGGGCTTTCGCCAAGATGAATCCAACCCCTTATCACCTCGGATAGTCGGTGCTTAGTACCTCGCCACAATAGCGTTAGTGCGTCGGCACAAAGGGATTGGCAGCATCCGTGCTGTAGCTGCTGGTAGCAGCAGGATATGCTGCCAACGACCAGGAGCTCCTGCCGCATTTACTGGCTTACTAACGCTTTGTTCACCGTGGCACGCTTGCTATTTTGCCAGCCCCTCTCTCCTAGAGTCTGCTGACACTCTCCTCCGTTGATTCATCTAATACGATTGAACACTGCAGCATCCCCATGTACGACGGCGGGTGGTATATAAGGCGGCCAGACTCGTTGGCCGTTTGAGGACAGTCCGAGGTGGTGATCTTATATCACTTTCCAAACGTTTATTTTGAACGCTGAGGGGTCATCCTCATGGCCCATCGCCAGCGAAGCCTCTTCGTTGTGGACCGTGGCAAAGATGGTGTGCTTGTTGCGGACCGCGGCGAGGTTGGCCTCTTTGCTGCTAGCCGTGACAAGGATCATACTCAACACTGATAAAAAGGGTGGCAGTCCAAATTCTTCAATCGTTTGCAGGACAGGCTGCCGATAATAAGCATTAGAACGGCCAGCATAGGTGGCAGGTTATAATGCCTCTGCCAGCAGCTTCTGCCCACTACGAGCGTTAGACCGCCAGCATATGTGGCAGGATATGCTGCCGTTGCCAGCAGCTCCTGCTCACAATGAGCGATAGTACGCCAGGTTTGCTCTGGCGCACTGACGCTTGCACTAACGCTATTGTGCCGTCCTACTATGCCCAAACTGTCCGAGACGGCATAGATCATTTCGAAGAAAAGGAACAACCAATTCAACGCCTTAGGAAATCAAAAAAATGGGCATCGGGTTACGTTCAAACGGGAGAAGGGTATCCGAGGTAGCACAGTTTGGAGTGCATCCACTATCAGGGATGTGACTTTGTCAGGCGAATCCGGCATACTGGCTGGTGCAGCCGGACCCTATCGGCAGATAGCAGGCAAGCTGGCTCTGGGTTCAGCAGGCAGATGAAATTACTTCGAAATCTGATGGGTATTTGCAACTTGAAATTTGGGATTATTCGCTGTGAATCCGCGTTACGTCTTCTTGGAAAGCGATCCTAATTTCGCTTCCGACAATGCGTTCTTGTTCGCCGTTTTCTTTACCTTTTTTACTTAATTCTTGTATTCATGAATTCGTTCAGGCAATGCTTTTCTGGTACACAGTAGCCTGTCTCCAAATGGTAACTGCGCCTCCATCTTCTGGAAAGAAGATAAAGTATGACGAAAAAACGGCTCGAAAATTACTGAACATGGCTGCCGGCGCTTACGGAAACAAGCAGCAGTCATGCATTGATA
Source organism: Aplectana chamaeleonis (assembly GCA_029168955.1). Lineage (NCBI taxonomy): Eukaryota > Metazoa > Nematoda > Chromadorea > Rhabditida > Cosmocercidae > Aplectana > Aplectana chamaeleonis. The sequence goes on along the minus strand of JAPDOI010000028.1, from coordinate 1,288,237 downwards.
AGTGAGCAACAGAGGAACAGATTTATAGTATGAAGGAAAGGCTTATCGTCATTTTGGTTGCAAGCCTCTACCAAGAAAAACAGTTAAGAACTTGATTTCATTGCATGGATACCAGTTTAGGACATTCCCAAGGCAGAACGCTTATCAGGTCATATCAAGATTTGAAGAAAAGTGTGACGACTGGAACAATACCTGTCAAGGATACACAGGTACATGAGCAATTTTATATTTGTCCAGCTATCTTCTGTTAATCAGCTCTCCAATTACTTTCAACATTCACACGGTGGTCCATGAAGAAGATCCTACTTCGTAATAGTATGTTTTTATTTTCTTAATATGAAGCTTTTTCTCCAAGTATCAAGGAACCCCTAGTTTTGCTTCAACTCAAGTGGAAGTGGGCGTTTGCACCATTGAGCACGAAAGTATCCTTGCAGGGAGAAACCATAGTTGGCTTTGCCAACATTCATGACTATGATGTTGACAATTCATTGGAGTTCAGGGAGCCCGCAAAAGCTGCGATGATACAAAGAGAAACGTGTTCGACTTCCTAGTCCAAATGTAAATGGGGACCATGACGTCACCAGAAAGCCTGCCACCGACGACAGTCTGCGCTTGATCGTGGACTTCAGGATTTCTCCTTTGCTCAGTTCACGGTCCAGTTGATGGTCAAGCGGAATTGAAGGATCCGAAGCTATAAACTGCTTAGCTATACATACGCGTTAGCGGTAGCGGCGAAGAACGAGAGCTCAGAGAAAGTAGGAGAATTTTTCATAAATTTTCGGCTGGTCCGCACCCAAGGCGCCGTCTGCAGTGATGAGGATACTTTGTTGGGCTAAAAGGTGCATATTAAAAAAATGTCAAAGGGAAGTGTCTCCGCATCGGGAGCATATTCGAACTAGGAATTCATTCACAAAGTCGTACTATCCTAAAGTGTTCACGAGCTAGTGAATAATATTATCATCGAGCTGAAATTCTTTTCAAGCTGTAGGCGCACTACTCATCGAAGCACAAGTTGTCCAGTGTTTTGCAATTTGAATCCCACTCCGGATTACTTTGCCTACATAGATTAGTAAGATCTTTGCACTGCCAAAGGCGGGACAACTCTTCCTTCTGTGTGTACTGCGCCTACAACCCGCTTTTTTCATTCTCAGTGAAGCAAATATGGAACAGAACACCGCGGGTTACCAGAACGACATTTTTTGAAAAAGTGTAGCTGTTCTGGAAGGGAAACCATGGTGGTGAGAAAATCCAACAGGATTGGGCGCCTGCTCACAGTGCACAATCGATAATCTTCAAGTTGGGCACACAGTTTTTCTCCTGTGTCTCACAAGAGTTTGGTGGCCTGTTGTCACCCTTAACTTAAAGGCATAGTATGTGCTGAAAACCACTCTGTTGTTTTCAGGTTTTATTAGTTGGTTGGGGCCGCCTGAAAGTGCAGGGTGAGTTTGATGAGACATCAACGCTTTGTTATGGAGATATATGAGTTCGAATGTCTCAAAGTCCGTCAAAAGAGGCCGGCCCTCCACCAATCATCTGGCACAATTTGCTGTCAGTCATCGTATAAGTAGCAGTTGTTTTGTTTAACTGGACCACAACTGATAAAGTACAACTGAGGGGAAGTTTGAAAAAATCATTTACGATTACGTAAAGAATATATTTTCTACACATATCAATTAACCTTCCTTTCCGATTGAAGAAATCTCGGACGGAAACAAGTTTGCAATTATTTTTTCGCCGTTTTTTCTAACGTAGCTGTTATCTAGGGTGCAAGAGCTTTTTAGATGGAAATCCCGAAAACGAAATCAAGCGTGAACGATGCCCTTGAACGTTTATGGTGGCTTACTCGTTCAATGCTTTTTGGTTAATGGCATAAGGAACCAAACAATGCTTCTGACGCGGGCTTTTGAGGTTGGTTTGAAGGGAGTGGGGACGACTAGATCCAACGGTGGTTTGACGACGTAAGCATCATGATGTCAAAGGTCTCACGTGCTTCAACATGTCTTCAAGCACTGAATGGGGGGAAGCCGCGACGCTGCATGGCGGGAGAAATCGTGCGCGGGAAAACGAAGACAGGATGGCTATTGATTGAATGATTTCGCGACCGATTGCTGAGTGAGGCTTCCTACTCGATAGTCCACTGTGTCCCAAACGAGATGGCCCGTGAATAGTCCAGAGAAGCAGCGCTCCCTCTGCGTCTCTGACGCTCATGAATTACTGTAAGAAATTACGCAAATCACGTACTATCGTTCTCTGAACCAAATTCCGGTTTTCAATTGCGGACTCACTATTGATCTAGATACTCTTATTAACAAGGTATTCTGTTTTTGGATTACGGTAACACAGAGGCTCCGTCGCGTACGTGATTTGCGTACGCGACGTCTTACCGTATTCCAAAAACTTCAGAGGCGTAGATGGAGAGCTGCTTCTTTGGACTCTTCGCTTGCCATCTCGTTTGGGAAAGAGTATATCTGAAACCATTTCTTTTTCAATCGAAGCGTGACAGGTCGGTGGGTGAGATTTAAAAAATTCTACTGAACCCTACGAAATTTGAGATTATCCTCCAAATTGTTCATAAGTACCTAGTAGGATTGATGAAGTCTTTGCTTTACCTCTTTAGGTCTTACAGTACTCTTGTACAAACCTGACCCATAGCAAACCGAAATTCTTTCCATTGTCAAGTGTTTTGGCGAAATCATGATAACCATCCGATAACTGTTCTAGAAGAAGTCTTTCCAGCTGTATCGAGTGTCACAAAGGAGTTGCTGATTGCTTTCCGTGGTACGACCACAACGGTGAGCATTCAACACCTCCTTTTATCACAATTTCAGCGAGTCGACCTACCACAGAAGCATTATATAGTTCGCTTCCAGGGTCAACTACTGATTCAGGTCCTGCAATCCCTCCTGCCTGCAGCTAAATTTTTCGACATGGGTGTGGTAAGTCCTGAACAGTCACGCCCGCTCATGCAATCTCATATATAGCAAAAGAGCATCAGTGTAGCGCTTGAAAACTTCCCTAACTGGGAACGAACCCAATCAGAAACTAAAAGCGAATGCAGTTTTCAGTAATGTCGTTTAGGTTAGCGGATTGAAGGTGTCGCTGTGAAATAGAATATTCTAGGAAAAAAGTGAAAACTCAAAACTTGTCTCTATTCAAGGTTAACAAGTACTTCCTAAACGGTCACAATGTTCTCTGGAAACCAGTCGAGACGGTGCTGACTGATCCAAAATACGCGGTGAATACTTACTTACTCAATGAATCGTCTCAACCTTTTTCACTTAAAATTTTTAAGTGGAGATAGAAGGAAATTTCTCAGTTTTATCCCACAACTATGAGTGGAAGGTCCCATTCTTCTTTGTTCCGCTCAAATTATACAGCAATTTATCGATTTTGCGCTAGTTTTTTCTAGAAAAGGATTAACATTCAGGGCTACAAAGCAACATTCACCGGTCATTCTCTTGGAGGGGCACTGGCTACGTTGGCAGCGGCTCGAACAGCTAAACAAGGTAAGGGCCAGAAAAAGGTCATAAGAAATTCCACACGTATATCTTTGGTGAAACATAATTATTCTGTTCTCATTCTGATTAAACTGAAGAGTAGTTTTAGGAATAATATCAAATATGAGGTGAACAAAAAATGAAATTAGACAGTGGAATCAAGTGGGAAAAAAGATTAGTACCGATGGCTCTCCGTGAGAGGGATTGCGGGTTTTATCCCTCAGAACCGCGATGACGCCGTTCAATTTTCAATTAAAGTGTGTCCGAATGAGAACGTTCAAATTTCAATCAAAGTGTGTTCTAATGAGACGGCCGCCTGCCAACGGCCGCGTGGGCGGCCATTTTCATTCGGACACACTTTACCAGCGAGTCCCTGCGTTTCACATGTTTTGTCCTCTCTGTCCGCCCTGGAGGCGTCCCACTCTTATTAGGAATTTCCTTTCTCTTTTTTAGACCTACGTCGAGAAGAAACATTCCCTACACACTCAAATTTCTTTTTCTTTTGATGAAGCAGTTGTTGAGAAGTCATGCAACCAAAACTAGCGCCTCATTTTTCAGGTTTTCGTCAAGGCAATCAAATCACGTTATATACCTATGGTGAGCCAAGAGTGGGAGACGTTAAGTTTGCCAAAGATTTCGACGCAATGATCTCTGATAGGTGAGAAATATCATTCGAAGTTATTTTTATTGCTACATCATCCGTACGTATCTTGACACTTGCTACCCTTGCCGTGAGAACTACGCGGGTTGACCTGCGCTCCAGAATCAAGCAATGCAGCGAGTTTTTAAACAGAATTTCCGTTGAGAATGACTATGTATAGTATGTGTAGAAGAGCTACATATAAAGTGCTTCTTATTTGCACAGTAGTGTTACGAGTTATTTGTAGTACTCCAATAAAAATTCGAAGACACCTTGTTTTTTTTTTGAAGTTAGGTCAAGAAAACCGAATTCACAGAGTGGACTATATGCGTAGAAACGTGGTTCCAGACGCAAAACCACAGTGTGTGTGCAATGCGGACACGCCTTCTCTTACAAGGGAATCATAATAAGTCACAGTGACCATTCCAAATGGAATGTACTTTTCTAGAACCATTTCCGGACGAAAAATCCAAATATGCCCATCGCAGCTGCCTAGACCCACTCTGAAAAAAGTTATGAGCGTTTTTTAAAGCTTCGCGGCAAGGTAAGGGTACCACCCCCTATGGAATTTTTAGGGTGTTTTTAGATTTTTTTCCTAATTTTGCTAAAAACATGTATGTAGGGGTAATCTGGGGTGCTGAACACGAATATGAGGTTTGCTTGCCCAAATTTCAAGGTTTACTGTAGGTTACGGTAGGTAACATGCCATTCAGAAGGCAAAACCTACCTCAGTATTTCGATAATCGACAAATGGACATCGAATTCGTATTCAGCACCCCAAATAACCCCCACATAAAAACTTTGAGAGAAATCTGAGACTTTGACCAAACTACCGTATACCCACCGTAATCTACCGTAAGCTGTCAAAAGTCGATAAACCGACATCAGATTCGTGTTCAGCACTCCAAATAACCCCTAGAGAAATAACTTGAGCATATTCTATAGAAGCACTCCGGAAATCGTCGAAAGTCGCGATTTGCCATCAAATTCTCCCCCGATGGGAATCTGTGAACGTATGCAGTCAAATACTTCGGAAAAGGGATAAATGAACCTCCGATTCGTGATCAGCACCCCGAATAACCCCCTAAAGCGAATTTTTAGTCAAATCTGGAATATTTTTCTAAAACGCTTTGAGAGCCCTCTGATTGGTACAAATAAACGCCCAACCGAAAGTCCAAAACGCTGTTAGTCTGCGCAAAGTTTGGAAAGTGTTCCTTCAACCTAACTTTGCTTAGTGGGGTAGTTTTGGTCGCTGAACACGAATATGAGGTCCGTTTCTGGATTTTCGAAAATATAATACGCGTTTTGGAGGGTACAATAAGTACGAAAATCAGGGAAAAAATGCCTATAACTTTTTTCAGAGTAGGTCTAGACAGCTGCGATGGACATGTTCTAACTTTTTGTCCGAAAATGGTTCTATGAAAGTACATTTCATTTGGAATGGTCACTATGACTTATTGTGGTTCCCTTGTTAGAGACACAGTGCACTTCCACACATGCCGTATTTCCTGTAATTGAACACCCGGGTGTACTATTTTTCGACCTCCTCCAAAAGGGGAATTAAATTAGAGGGAGGGGTTCAAATAGAGGGGGAGGTTGTTATTTTCATCGAAGATTTAAATGTGGACTAACAAAGCCTATTAGGCAAACCAAAGTGAGACAATAATGCATTACTCAGCGAGCACTAAGTGATCATCATCAATAAAGTCATTGTTTAAGTCCTCAAGGTCAATCTCTTCAAAAATGTCAGCAAGTTTTCGGGTGTTGGCATCTCGAGCAGCGCGTAGCAGTCCACGTCCGGCAGGAATGGGTCTCCGATGTCTTTTCAGTTGAAGGGAGGGGACTCTAATAAAGGGGTGTTCTATTTTACAACCTCCACCAAAATGGGGGTTCAACTAGAGGGGGGGGGGTGTTCAATAACAGGAAATTCGGTAGATTTTCCAATTTTCATGTAAATGTGTAGAAGACCCCTTTCGTATTACACATGCTTAGTGCGAGATTTCTATACCTCCCAATAGCGAGATGTATGAGACAATCATAAGCTCGAAGCCACCGCCCCTCCCCTCAACTGCTGATGAAGAGATATACAGTAGAGTATGTCAACGAATATTCGGAAAACGTATATTCGGCCGAATAAACGAATAATGGAATAATTCGATTATTCGGAAAAGGCAGATTTTTGAATAATTCGTTTATTCGACTAATCGGAAAAGTCAATTATTCGAATAATTCGTTTATTCGAATATTCAAAAAAGCTAGTTTCCCGAATAATTTGTTTCTTCGAATATTCCAAAGGTCCAATATTCGAATATTCGGCCGAATAAACGAACACTTTGAAAAATAGGAAGCAGAGCCTCCGGCACAGCTCCATTTTCGCGGTCCAGAGAATATATGTCTCCAATCAAGCTGGAGAAAGTTCGTATATAATCAGAATACTCAAATATCCAGCATGAAATATGTATTCAGAAACCTAATGGTGGAGTATCTCGCTCAGCGCAGAATTTCAGGTGTTGGTTGTAATGTATTAAAGGCAGTCGTCGCGTTCAAATAATCTCGTCTTCTTTTCCTCTCTGAACCCTTTTTGGGTATAGTGTAGAAGAACCTATAAGAAAAACATGCGAAAATAACGCTGTTCTGGGCCAAATTTCAAGCCTGAACTTTCTTGTCTTTTGATGGTGGACGAGCAAACCCCACATCATCGGCATCGATGATCTCTAATATCAAGAACATCAGCTGGCTTAAAATCGAATTTCAATCAATGATCCCTCGGATTTATGTACATATCTAGTTCAAAACATTGATTGAAGTGCTTGCTTTGATTTTTCAACTGTTTTATTAGGTAAATTTGCACTTAATTCTTCCTCTAAGCGTTGATGATTTTGTACTGCTTGGCATGAGACTGTGATCTTTGTGTGCACGTGTGCACGAACTGGGAATTTAGGGTCTTAATAACTCTAATTCTAGCCCGTTTTTCACCGCGCTACCTTCATAGTTTTTGAGCTGTTTTTGATCTAAGCTGATTTTTAAAGTTTTTTCGATAACGTTTTTATCGTGACCACTGCCTTTAAGGTACTCCAATCGCGAGAGAGGTGAGACAACAGCTCAGATATAAACAGCCCACTTCCCGCCGGCCAAGTCGGGCTAGTCGACTTCGCGCGGCTCCATATTTGTGGGCGTGGCACGGCGCCCCACTTCCCGCGGAGTATCGGCTATTCCTGGGGGTCATCGAACACTCGCTCGTCGATTCCCACTTTGATATCATCATTGCACCATTCACTAGAGTGGAGCCAATGAACGATTGCTGAGCAGAGAACGCTGTGTTGAGACTCTTTCCAAATCCCGCGCTGTGTGCGACGCTGGCCTTGGGCAGGTGAACCACTGTCCGTTAATGGCATCTTCAAATGGGAAGACTGCAAGGACCAGTAAGTGTAGGAAGCTTCCCCGTATAAGCTCACTCCTTACTTGTCAAGTGCAGTTCAAGATGAAATCCCCAGAAGAGGATTTTTGAAATGTTGTTCTAACAGAACTTTACTTAAAGGGTGATTTTTAAATGTGCCACTGTTTTAAGACTGTCTTGTGTCAGTCATCAGATTAGCCGTAAGGCGGTGGCAGAAGGGCCGCAGAGTGCTTTTTCACCGTGTAGGGGCAGTCAACGAAACGACGCTGTCGACTGCCCGCGACCAATCTATTGGACTTCTGCGGGAAAGGTTACGGGACGTCGGCTAGTGGTACCGCGGGAAGTGTGCTGTTCCTATCTGAGAGTGGATGAGCGATGCGCGTGATCGGAAAGAACACGGAGTTTCCCCACCTCTTCTGCGGCTGGAATACAATACGACCATCATCCCCGAATTTCTGAGCAAACGTAATCGATACCGTTTTCCGTCTGCTCGAGTTGGTCCCGAAAAGATTCGAGCGATGCTCCAGAAACTTTTTTAGTTTAAATACTTTCATGCTATATAATGTAGAATGTCGGTTCTAATTTACATTTCTTGCTGGGAGTGGCTAATCCGCCCATTTTTTTCATTCACAGGCGTTGCAAAGGCTGGCTTGATTGGGCGACAGCGAGAAAGTGGGCGGATAATCTACTGCCAGCAAGAGATCTAAATCAGTACCAGAATGTCTTGTTCGTGGAAGTTCATTTGCATATCAAGCTTTCATCTATACCATACTACACAAAAAAAATGTCAAGAAAGTTTGTGGTGCCACGAACGGGGGTTTGATTATGGTACTCGGTCCGTATTTATAATTTGAACACTCGCGATTTTGGCCGAATATTCGAATTATTCGTATTCGATTCATTCGAATAATTCGATTATTCGGGAAAGTCAAATTTTCGAATAATAAGTTAATTCGACTATTCGATAAAGTCAATTTATCGAATAGTTCGTTTATTCGGCTATTCGAAATGTCAATTTTTTGAATAATTCGTTTATTCCAATAATCGGAGAAGTCAATTTTTTGAATTATTCGGTTATTCGAATATCCGAAGACGTCAATTTCTCGAATAATTCGTTTATTCGACTATTCGAAAGAGTCAAATTTTTGAATTATTCGTTTATTCGGATATTCGAAAAATTTTGTTCCTTTGATATACTCTAATATACAGGCTCAGGGAAACTCGTCCACCGACCTGTCGTCCATGAAATCTAAGCGGTTTTCGAGTAGTCATATCTCCGTTTGTAGAGAGTTTTGAACAACTCCAGATATGCCTGTGTGATCAGCGTGCGATGCTGTCCCAGGCGATCTTCTGTCAAAAAGGGCCCTCCGTCAGGAATGTACCACAGATTGTCAGTCGCCATTCTGTGCTGCGAGGATCTCATTGCGGTCCAGCGCAACTGTTCAGAAAATCAATTGGGATGAATTCCGCTGTGAACCACTCTGAACCTTGGCTCTCTAAATGAATTGCGCTTTTTGAAATGACCTTTCGCCATTCACTTTTATTATAGGGATACACTCACTCAAAAACATGAATAACTAGAATATGGTTTTGTGCGCGTGTGGTGCCTTAAAGGCATCAATCGCGCTGAAAATCAATTTCCATTTTTTGGTCTCAATTTCACGAATGAGCCCGGTAGACCACACCGGTGAGTTTTGGCCCTTCAAAAACCTAGGGTTATGAGATTGAAGAGGTTGAAGATGAGGATCCGCCACCAGTTCTCACCAGTCATCTAGCACTTTTTCATAGAATGTAGATCTGACTGGCAAACAACATGAAAAACAGTAACGGCGCAAACTCCACATGTAGAAAAACGTCGAAAATAACAGTGACGAGGCCCCCAAATGCAGAAAAAGCTCAAAAACGATTTTGGCGCGAAATTCAAATTCGTATTTACAACGTGTTCCGAATGAATTTTCTTTACAAATGGGAGTTTTTCATGGGCGCCTTCGACATTTTCGTTTACTAGAGAGGCCAAGCTATACAAAAACATGAAAAAATAATATACGGTTTCCTGCGCGTACGATGCCTTTAAATGTGCTCTGGTTGATTTCTGAGCAAGATGTTTCCCTTTAGTTATCGAGTGGTTTTCCGTCGTGACATTGTGCCTCATTTGCCTCCATGTGCCAAAAAATGGTCCGGTGACAAGAACACAAGTCGTCCTTGTAACCCAAACGTCATGGGAAAGCCGTTTCATCACACAATGGAGATTTGGTGAGTGATATTCGAATTTAAATTTAAAACAAGTCTTCAGAGGCATAGCAGGCAAAACCAATTTTCATTTCTTTTGTTCGTCTATGCATATGTATGAGAAAGTTTCGTCACCAAATAGTGTTTTGCCAGCAATCTTTACTCTTATGAGAATCTCGGAAGTCATCCAATCCATCAGTGTTGCACACACGAATCCTACTATTCCTCTTAGTATATGAAAACTCAAAAACTCTTTAACGGCTTCAATATATATGATGATCAAATTGTTTCGTTCTTTAAAATGTGTTCGATCCATTGCTGATACTTCACGTGCTGGTGCATCATACAGAAAATCAATTAGTTCCATGCGATCACGGAGATACAGTTGATATCTCAAGCACCAGCTCGAATGGGATCCGACCGCGGAATCGCCCGGATAATTTTATGGTTTTCCTCTACTTACAAGGTAAGAACCATTACATGCCGTGGCCATTCCAAATGAAATATGTGCTTATAGGATCAGTTTTTGACGTAGAATTCGAATTTGAATCGTATCCCTGAACGGAGTTATGAGCTTTTTATATAGATTTCTATAGAAAAATGGCATTGTTCCTGGCGTCACCTACAGAAATCTTCAGAAAAATCGCAAACGGATCTCATATTGGTGATCAGCACCCCTAAATAACCCACCTGAACAAATTCAGAGCAATTTTTTCGACCTTTGGACTCCCAAAAGTGGAATTGAGTTATCACCCGCGTGGGTCTACAAAGGTGAAAAACTTCTTTTTCGCTCAATTGTCGTATAGGGGGAGTTAGCTGGGGCGCTGAACACGAATATGGCGTTTTTCTTCGATACTCTAGTTCATTATTGTAGGTTACGATATAAATATGGTATTTTGACTTCTACGACCTACGATAATCCTCAAAAAAGAGCTTTTTTTTGAGAAACTATGTGCTTGTGGCATTTGCGCCAGATCATCCTATTTTTTCAGATGCCGTGATCTCCCAATCAATATTGATCTTTGTCCGCCCGCGTTCACTCCAACCTAATTCCTCGAAAGATTTCACTTGCAAGATTTCAGCCTATGCACAAGCGCATCACTTCTCACATCATAGCACACGATTTGTACTACTCCGTATACTCAAGAGAATCAATCTTTCGATTGTTATCTCTTGTGTGCTTTCAATTTTTTGCTCCAAGATTTGAGAATTTTGTCACTTATTCATGGTATGTGGCAGGATATCATGAAAACCACCCGAGACAGTTCGAAACTTCGGTTCAGTACTGTTTCCCTCCTCAATTGGCGGCCTGTGTGGGCTTGATGATTGTTCAAAAGTTCACATCATTCGTTGTTCTCATTGTGAGAAGATCCTCTGTTTTGAACATTCTGTTCACAATGGCAACATGTGCTCGTAGCTCTAAATTTGTTGCAAGTCCAAATATTTTCATAGTAAAACACCAGCCACGGGGATCAGACATTCACGACTGGAACGCTTCGTTTCCTTACAAAAAAGCTCTCGGACGATGAAACTACTGATCGTCTATACTTTACGAGATGAAAACGGGTATTCTACAAGAGGGCCTAACCAACGAGAGCGACATGGACTCGAACCCGTAGAATGATTCCTCGTTGCAGCCGGCACCCACACTGCGCCAACCGGTCACGGCTCTGACGAGCACTGACTTCTTATACGACGGCGCGCAGCCTCGTTTATGGTAGCAACATATTTCTGCATTTTAACACACTATGAGATTCCTGGTGCAGAAGTCACACCAGCGTATCTTAGGATGCGACGAAGACTCATGGATTACACATTATGATGCATCTACGAGTGAAGCGCTAAAAACGTTCTTTCAGAGAAACGATTCACAGCTGCAATGTAAAATCTTAAATTCTACGTCGCAAATTTATCCTAGTAACGCTTATTTCATTTGGAATGGCCTCGGAATGCAATGATCCTTCTGGGTAAGAACTGAAAGGGGTCTGACCCGTGACGAATCTGCAGCAGGACCCCTCCCCTCGAGTTTCTGGGATATACAAAGAGAATAAGATGCACTTAGTGAGCTAGACACATCCGCGGTTTTTTTTTTCATATAACTGGACACTATCGTGAACATAGTGAGTATTGGTACAAAAGACCATTTTAGGTACCCTGAATCGATGGAACACGGTTCGCATTACCTCGTGTGCAATGGTCAGCCTTATGGAGAAGACTTCAATTGCTCCGATAAATTGAAGTTCGATCTTAATCAAACAGAGAGCTACATATGGGACCATCGTCACTATTTTAATGTTTCAGTAGGTTTTACCTTTTCAAAGACAACTGCCAAGACGGAAATGCGAAAGAGTGTTAAAGCAGCTTCTAAAATTTTTCAGATTTCATTGGTCAGGTTAATATTCGACCAGTTTAGGTGGGCGATTATGGAGAGACGGGCTGCGAAGACACTATTTGTGTGCCAGAAGGAATGGCCACAGCTTGAACAACTATCTAACTCCTTTCCCCTCACTAGCATTCCAGTTCCCCATTCCACTTTCACTGTGCCATTTTGTAGTGCCTTTGCTTGGGTTTCTTGACTGGTAAATAATAAAGAGTTGACTCGGCGCGGAAGATACACTTCTTAGACCCCTAACTCTCTTGATTTTGAAAGACCGGGTAGACCTGAGAGTTTGTGATGTGTGAAAATCGCGGCGCGGACGAGTTGCGACAAAAGTGTCAGGGTAGCAAACTTATGCTCTCTTGAATGTAGTGTTTTAATTCTCGAGTTTGTGAGCAATGGCCGAAACAATAGCTTGGCTTCCGGATATATTCGATCGAAATGAAAGGTTTGGTAGAGATTAAGGCAATCCCAGCCTTCTAGTGATCGTTATACCAACGAATAATGCGTAGTTTTATGTGGGAAATTCGAGAATGAAAATAATTGTTAATACTGCCTTTAAAGACACAGTCCAACCTCAAAATCGATTTCTCGTTTTTCTGCTTATCTTGGAGAAAACTTCACGCTAGTAACAATAGTGTTTCCAGAATTGCTCAGAACTCACTACCAGCGGAGTTATTGCCCCTCAAAGCTTTTCAATTTGATTTTTTCAACCAACTGAGAAGTTTGCGGACGGGTTGTCTCGAGCCTGTTTTTTTTCTCGATATACGCAGCCATCGCTTTCAAGCAGACCACAATATAAAACCAGGTCGAAAACAAATAGAAGAACATAAATTTCGCTTAGTCACTCAGTTTTTCTTTCATGGGCGCAGGGTCGACTTTTTCCTCGCTTTTTCTCGCTTATTAGAGCGAATTGTGTTTTCGCGCTCGGCAGGCTTGCTATACATACACAGCCGTCGGACTATAATCCCAAAATAGTATCCTTGAGGTTCGACTGTGCCTTTAAAGGCAGTGATTGCGATGAGGAAACTTGTAGGCTTTTTCATAAAAAATAATGTTGGGTAGAAGCATATATGAGGGCACCTCCAAAATTTTCCCCAAAAGCATCCTAATACAGCACTTACGAAACGACTGGACTTCATCCTTACAGAAGAAACCCGTATTCATGTACGTAGCAAGTGGTCATCACAGAAAAGGATCATTTAAAATAAAATCTCATAGGATAGACAGCTTGGTGCCCGGAAAGGCAACATTCTTGCACGCAGGTCCATTCCTCCTATCTCAGGAGGAAAATAGGCCCAATGTAGGTTAAAAATGTGATGGTCGCTCATTTCTAGAGAGTCTAAGTCAATAGGTAGCTAGTTGCCGCACAACAAAACCGAAGATGTTCAGCGTTCGGGGTCATCTAGTCTAACTGTGTCGCGAGACTCTCACCAAACTACGGAGTTGTTAGCCCCATCTGGTCAATAGTATATACTTGAAGTTTCGCCTTTCGCTACACCACCCAAAAACTACGGTTCCGGGATCGCTTTCAAACCAGGGTTCAGCACCAGTTGCTATTACAGCAAGGAGGGAGTCGTAAAATGCACCGAGACACCAAATGGAGGGGTGCGTTGTGCCGAGAGAGGGGGTCGTATTAGGGACTGGAAAACAATTTCCTTTGGGGAAGCGTGATTATTGGTGACCAACTCAACGAAAAAGCTTAAAATGAATGAATTTCTCTACGAACAAGCTAACAAAGGCTCAGAATACGTATTAAGCTTGTTTAAATCGATTGCGTTGTAGAATGTTAGTGTAAGAAGCGGTATTAAACATAAGCTTCTAGAGTGCTAAAAACATTAAAATGTGAAGAGAATTACTACTTGAAGGGATCCTTCTGGCTCTAGCTGACAACCTACAGGGCTCCGCTTGCAAGATTTCAGAGTACACAAAAAACGGTTTCTACCACATCTGAAGTCACCCTCAGAGTTCGCCCTGGGAAGGATATCCAGGCCCGCGAAATCAAGCAGAAAAAAGGTTGCTCCCAAAATCCAATCGCAACTAAATATTCTCTCTTGTTTTTTTTTACTTCAGACCTCCACCTTCGAGCTCCAGTAGTTTTTTTCTCTATCCTCTCTCAAAAAATGAACTCACTTTATCTGGAATTTCAATTTTTATCGCGAATTTCGTGACCGGGTTTAGCCAGTGAGAAAATTCAGATAAACTCATGGTGAGTTCATTTTTTGATAGAGATTAGAATAATGTACTCCTGCTCGAAGATGAGGGTCTGAAGTAGAAACCTAGGGGAGATATTCAGTTACCAATGGTCTCCTGGAGCAGTTTTTTTTTTCAGCTTGAGTTCGCGATTTTCTGTTTGGTTTTCTTTCCAAGGATGACCACTCGGTAGCTTTAGGAGAAGCTCTTAGTACTATTCGATAAACAGGATTGTCAGGATATTTATTCGAAAAAAAAACGGATAGTCTGTAGCTCGTAGTTATTGTCGAAATCAGTTTCCAGTTAGAGCTGTTGGTAGAGAGTCGTTTCCGGCCGTTAGGAAAATATGTATTTGATTGCACAATAAGGATACACAGACTGTAAGAAACCAGCGACTCCTCATTGCTTTTGAAAGCGTACAAAGTCTATTTCCGCCCTAAAGTTGAAAGTGAAATGACTGTCTGTAAGAAGAAAGATATAGTGTTGTTAGAAAGTGTTCAGAACAACTACTTTTGAGATGTTCTGGACTTCAGTAGTATAGGGAGAAATCGACAGCTGAAAATGTTGTCGTTAAAAAGCAGAAGAAACAAAAACGATTGGATAATGATGCACAAAATCTTAACTAGGCGAATATCTATACCTCTTCGGCAACTCGTGAGTAGTATCCCTACTAAAAAAAGGAGCAGAGGACTCAATATCCGGGGCCCTGTAGCCAGAAGCCAGGTCAAAACTAATTTCTCCTGCAACGGGGTATTTCGAAACTTTCGGTCTCTAAGGCATCTTTCATAGTTCTCACCGCAAGCGCGGCACGCGCGTGACGCGCGGGAGGGGCGGTGGACTATGAAAGTTCTTACCGCGCGGCACGCGCGGGACGTGCGGTAAGAACTTGCATAGTCCATCAGCACCGCCATAGCGGCGCCGCCCAAACCGCCGTGGCGGTTTTACCGTTTCAATCAATAATTCCTTCTCGATTTGAGTCCACTACAACATAAATAATTCTGGGACTATCCTGCGCCACCGCATACGCAAATGCAAGCCAGGAATTTCTGTGCAAGTCCCAGTTGAGGCCCGACTTTTACCCGCACCGCCATGGCGGTGCTGCTGAAGATTTCATAGTGGCTTTCCGCTCGTCCCGCGCGTGCCGCGCGGTGAAAAGTTTTATAGTCCACCGCTCGTCCAGCGCGTCACGAGCGTGCCGCGCTTGCGGTGAGGACTATGAAAGATGCCTAAAATTATTGCGCGAATACTACGTGGTTCCGCTAAGAGGGGAACCATACTTGCATCGCCCCACGAAAATCGCCCACGATCTGATTTGCTCTACGATGTAAACTCTGGTTCATTTCAAGTGAGCCCCTGTTTCGATTATCGCAGCGCGGAGCGGTGGATTTTCCGTCGGAAGCTCCTAATCACTAGTTATATCTCATCGAGGCCCATCGCTCCGGTACCGGTGGTAATTGAAATCGACAGGTCACGAGAGATTTTCGAGAGTATACATCGAGCAAGCACATGGCATCGCGCTCAAGCAAAGCCATACTTCAACGCCATTCTGCGTTCTCACCCGAACATGCTCAAATCTGAAAAAACAGGGTTTAAAACGTTTTTGTGCTTGTTTTCGCTTTTGTTTCGTTTTCGCCCATGTTCATTTTTTCGAGGTTGTCCGTTTATCTAATTCACTGATTTTGTGTGTATCTATATTTTCAGATTTTACTTTTTTGATGCCAGATCTACCTTCTTATGAGGATAGCAGCAGACAAGCTACGGCGCGAGGTTTGATACAGCCCAACATCGGTCCGACCCCCCACCCAAGTCAAGCGAGTTGCTCAGCCCCCTCCCCCTGGGAAAAAGTGATGGCGACGACCGGGAGGGGTGGGAAGGTTCCTCCCTTCGTAATTTTTTATAGTGAACCAATTTTTAGATCAAGATCAACCTCTGGGCTTATCTGTGGTTGCGGTCTACTCCATCCCAGTCACCACAGGTCGGTAGTTGGTGTTGGTGAGAACATATTGTCGATTTGTTTGTCTTACATATTTCAGTTGACCTGACGACGGGTTTATTGCCCGAAACGTAGTCAATAAAGGTTTATCAGACGAGCTTCAACTTCAACCTTATATAGTACAAAACTATGAAGCTCAGGGAAGCATCGATATTACCAAGACTGAAACTCCTACAAAGACAGTTTAATTTATGTAGGGATAGCTTTATGATTATGCTGAAATATGTAGCCTTTCACCAACACGCCCTCACCTTAGACCTATCCCTTGAATTCCTCATCAGATGTAAATCGAGCAGACTGGTACCGAAATTCATTCGCCACATGATGACGCGTTTCCAACAATTTCGTCACGACTCGGTGCGTCAAGCGGTTAGATAATTTCAGTGCATATCATCGAACTGCATGCGAAATACTCAGACGGTCGACAAAGCAGAGACTTGATCAGAAGTTTTCTCAGCTGAGGCCTACACCAGCCACATCGTTTGTGCTTCCTCACTCTGTTCCACCTTCTCGATGCACTGTGATCGCCGAAAATCATGTGGACGATGACGTGAAAGCCTTGTTGAATCTGGGACCAAACTTTTGTCCTCGGCCAAAACTCACTGATTCCACCAAAAATAACATTGTGTCGGCGATTCACAAGTTTTGGTATACACAGAGCTGGAAAGAGCAAATTGGACCCTCAGTACCAACGCTACAAGAGACACTGCGTAAAGAAGTACCGTTTCCACGTAAGCAGATCTGCGTTCCACAACACTCACCCGAATTGTCAGAAAAGGTCGCTGCATTAAAAGTCGAAATTCTTCGTATCTTCGATGAACATCAACGCCGTCTTGCTCCTGACAACATGACTTCAGCAGAGCGAACGGGTCTGAGGAAAGCAATAAACTTGAAGAACGCTGTACGGTTCTCAGTTGGGGACAAATGCGGCGGATTCGTCGTATATTCGCGAGAACAAGACATACCCCTTAGTGAAGTGGTTTTATCAGACACCACAACTTACAGCGTGAAAACGAGAGATGAACACAAACGTGAATGCAGATATCTCGAAGAAGTCATGAAGAGAGTGCTTGGTACAAAGCTGGACAAAAGCCTGCTTGCTCAACTGCTACCGAAGCATGCAAGTACACCAACTTATTACCAACTTATCAAGACACATAAGTTGGTCAGGGTTGAACACAACAACGTGGGCAGCACTTCTATCAAGACAAGGCCAATAGTGTCTTCTTGTGAAGGGCCAACTGATCGAATCGGATGGCTACTGCAGCACAAACTGAGCCCGCTTCTCTCGTTTATTCCCGCTCATCTAAAAAACGTAAGCCAATTTCTTCAACAACTGAACAGATGCAACTTCCGTGACTATCCAAGACTGCAGTATCAGAGTTTTGATGTGGTTGCATTGTATACCAATGTTGATGCGCGAAGAGCAGTTGATGCCTGTTCATGCCTGCTGCGGTAATACAAGCGAAGTCTTCAGCTTTTCGGCCTCAGTGTGGAAAACATTGAACAATTACTAGAGAGCGTGGTAAACGTGAACACTTTCCGCTTCCGGAATGTTTTCTACAAGCAGACAAGAGGCCTAGCAATGGGAAGTAGATTGGCGCCATTGCTCGCCATCTTATTCATGAATAGCCTGGAAAGAAGCGCTTTATCGCCAGAAGTGTTGTTCTTGGGGAGATACATCGACGATATATTTATTGTCGCGAAGTCTCGAGCCGTGCTACGACGAACTTTTGCAACATTCAACTCTGCATGTCCCTCGATCAAGCTGACGAGTGAAGAATCTGCATCAGATGGGTATCTACCGTTTTTGGACACGAAAGTCAAAGTCGCAGATGGTCAAATCAGCAACATGTGGTAAAGAAAGGAGACATCTCATAATATCATCATTCACGGTCGGAGCTGTCATCCATCTTATATGAAGTCAAACGTAGTCCGTCATATGATTACCACTTCAACGGAACTAACCTCTGTGAACTCTCAAGAAGTGGAGATTATGGTGCAAAACATTTTGCGGCAGAACGCTTATGGAACAGGACAACCTTCGTATTGGAAACCTCACCGAACACCGAATGGAACATCTCTTGTCTTGCCATTTATCTCTGATTCCTTTGCCATGGACGTGAATAGAGTGGTGAAGCGCTCAAGGCTACCGATTAGTCTAGTATTTCGACCACCTCTCAACCTACGACGTCTTCTAACGTCCTCACTCCTTTATGAGGATCACTGCGAGCGCATCAATTGCCCGGATTGCAGTGGAGGAGAAAGCGTGTGCTAGATGAAATGTGTTGTATACAAAGTGGATTGCCTAGGATGTCAAGAATTCTACATCGGCGAGACAGCTAGGCCGCTATTTCTACGAATGAACGACCGTCGGGCTCTGAGGTCCCCACAGAGCTATCCAAACAATCCGTTTTCGAAACATCGCACACTGAAACACACAATTGAAGAACCACCCCGACTTCGAGTAACCATTCTTCATAGAAACGTTGAGGACACGGTTGAACGAAAAATAAAGGAGGCGCTGGAGATAAAAAAGGAAAAACCGTCTATCAACAGCAGAGAAGAAATGAGGGAAGCAATGAGGTTGATAACCTTGTAATGGAAGCGGTCAACTGGGATATTATACATATCTGGATGCCTTATCCCTCCTATCCTTCCAATGCACTATTGTGAAACCTCCCACCGCCTTACCTCAATTCCACCTTATGCCCATTTAGAGGTAGGTGGGATGCTCATCAACATCGCTTTACATCATTCCCACCTCTTTTAGAAAACCTCTGGGCTTATCTGTGGTTGCGACCTACTCCATCCCAGTCACCACAGGTCGGTAGTTGGTGTTGGTGAGAACATATTGTCGATCTGTTTGTCTTACATATTTCAGTTGAACTGACGACGGGTTTATTGCCCGAAACGTAGTCAATGAAGGTTCATCAGACGAGCTTCAACTTCAACCTTATATAGTACAAAACTATGAAGCTCAGGGAAGCATCGATATTACCAAGACTACATTGATGCATCGATTGTATCATCTAATCCTAATAATGCAATAAATAAATGTTTTCCACGAAAGCAGACAAAAACTCTCCTGGTAATGACACCAAATGTTTGTTCAATGGCTGAACATTCATTAGTGCCCTGATGGCACATAGGTGCTGTTTCGGGCATGAAAATCACATTTATTAATTGGCTGTTCAGATGTGAAAACGCACTCAAAATTTCATGGACGCAGCTTCAAGCCGAAAGGCGCTGCATAGGAAGGGGTCCATGAAAAAATCGATAGCTGTGAAATGTTTACAAGTATTTAACGAATTTTGTAGGGAGTTTCGCGTTGCTTCAACGTGCGGAAAACCTAGTCACGGACTCAAGTAATCAATTTCATTCTTTTAACCGGTTTAATACAGTGTTTGGAGACCCATCCTTAGGTGTGATACAATCGATTGTATCACACCTAAAAATGGGTCTTCAAAAACCGTTTTTAACCTGTTGAAAGAATGAAATCAATAATTTGGGTCCGTGACCAGGCTTTCGGTATTCTACGCGAAAACGAAGGTGACTTTACCAACCCCGGGCGAACGTCACCCCTGGGCCCGTAGTAAACCCAAGTCGGCCGAGCGAAGGCGGTTGGCGGCACCCGGCTGGCTGTAGCAAGCAATAGCGATCGAGGGCTGTGCCTAGTCGTATTAAAGCCGGATGTGTGCGACGAATTCAGGGTGGGAGTGTCCCGCCAGGGGCTTTATTTTCCCTGAAAACAAATCACATTCACCCTTCGCCAGAGGATGGCCTGTTTCAAGTCCGAAATGTACCAGAACTTCACCAGAAAATTCCCGGTAATCTATAGCAGACGTGCACTTATCTTTGTTTCATGGAAATCAACTCGAGAGTTTTCCGTAATTTTTGGTTTATGGTTCCTCTGTAAATTGAACTCAACTAGTTACCACTCAAAATCTATCAAAAAGTGTCACAGAAAACGCATGTACGCACGCTTCTACGCTTATTTCAGCAATCGCACGCGCGGACCTATTCGCTCTTATGTCCATTTCAGCTTCATGCGACTGGAGACGCTATGAAGTGTTTTTCATCCACATCTTCAAAAATCAATGAGAGTGATATGCATGGTTGTGGTCACTCGTAGCGCAATAAGTGAACAACTCCTTACCGGAGCACACTTGCCCACACGCACACTCACGCGCATTTGCGAAAATACATGCACGCGCCTGCGCGTATAAATGCGCACGGGCACGTTTGCCGGTGTATCACGGCGATCTATGCGCATTGATGAATACTCTTGCGCGAGCACGGACAGTGGTACATACGCGTACACAAAAACGAGTACATCCTTGCCTCCTTGCGTGTGCATATTTGCACTCATGCGCGCAGTGATAACATGCACACACACGCGCATTCATATATATGCGACCACAGCCGCGCAATTCCGTTCACGAGACACTGTCTATGTAGTGACATGCACGCATATCCACATTCATATTCGCAAACACGCGCATACTCACGCGCACCTTTACGTACAGTCAGCAGGGAAATACTGTTACTTTCCGTCCTTTATTGTGCGGATGCGCAAGCCTTGAGCACATATGATATAATTGCGCCAACGCACAATAAGGGCGCCGAGTATTAAAGGCATCGTACGCGCTGAAATCCACTTTCCATTTTGTATGCTCAATCCCTTCCTCGGGCCCCTATGGGAACGTACAACGAGCTTGGTGCTCAAAAACGTACCATTGTGAGCATAGAGGGAGTGGAAAGTAAGGATTTCCGTCAAAAGGGGCCGGCCCTTCCGTCAGTCATTTGGCACTTTCGCAATATTTGAGAAGAATGTCGCGTCGATAAGTACAGGGCATGCCACTGTACGCTGACGCATCGTCGGACGGAAGTGGCATTATCGACTGGAAATTTCTCGTCACACAACGAGCGAGGATGATGTGCAGGGCCCAGGTGAGTATTTTCGTTAGTCAGTGCAAGTCAGTGCAGTCAGTGCATTGTAGTCGTCGGCGCATTGTTTCCAACGCTGCGCCAATGGACAAATTGTAGAACTGCTCCTTGCGCCATCCGCGTAACTATCCCGAGTCGATGCCGGCGCGAATTTCAAATGATTTGCAGAATGTTTCTAAAACGGTTCTTTCTTGAAAAGTGAACGTTTTCGAGGGGGCTTTTCGCTAACTTTAGTTACTATAGGGGTGTAAGAACTCAAAAACGCTCAAAAACGAGACATGGTTTTCAGCGCGTACGATGCCTTTAATGTCATCCTTGTCGACTTTCAAACACATGCACTCGCATATACACATGCACATGCGTATGCAGATACACATACATTTACCCGCTTTCAAATAAACGCACCCACGTGAAGACACACACATCCTCTGTTCTCTGTGTTACCAAATTTACTGTGTTCCTTCGCGCGCTTGTGTGGAGCGAGGGTAGAGACCGCGAGAAAGGCGCGGGGAGAAATAGACGCAGCACACGTTCGCGGAAGCATGCGATACGCAGAAATGAGTTCGAATTTGAAACAGAGGACAGGCGCAAGTTGCGCGCATTCACGAGCACATTTGCGCAAAAACACCCGCTGTCGCAAACGCGTTTGCACGCGCGCGTGTACAATTACACACACATAAAGTCGTTCACATATGCACACGCGCTGTGATCAACGCGTGCGCGCACACACATAAACTAACACCCAAGCGTGTACACATACCTACTAGCGTAAGCGTAGACATAACCATATTTGTAGTATTGCCATAAATTCCAGTCGACAAACAGAAGATGCTTGCCTCTTCCACGACAGTTTCCGACAGTCGGCGACGCCGCGGTAGACGTCACTCTGGGCGCGATTACTTCAACGACTATCTCGACAAGCTTACGACTGTCACCTTCATGACGTCCTTACGACGTCATCTAGAGCCCTACTCTCCACCCCGTTCTGACGACATCATCTGTAGCCCTATTTGTCTTCCACGACGTCCTGATCACGCCATCCAAAGCCCTGCTGATTTTCACGACGTCCTGCTGACGTCACCTGGAGCTCTAACAACTTTCCACGACGACATCATCTAAAGCCATATCTGTTTTTCGCGACGTCCTGATACCGTCATCTGAAGCTCTGCTGATTTCCACGACGTCCTGCCGACGTCGTCGAAAGGTTTGAATCCCGTTTGTCAAAGCTTTGCGTCTCTTTCCAAATTTCAGTTCGAGTCTTAACTTTCTATTTTGTAACTTACGACTTGAGCTGAAAATACTCTTCGATAGCAGTGCTATTTCGTGACCCGCTAGATTCCGGATGATTATACGAGTCCATCTGATTTTAGGACCTGGTCAGGTATTGCGCCGGTGCCCTCGCCTGCTATCCTACAACGCGCGTGTCCGCATGCTGTCAGCCGGCTGTCAGGTCAACAGTCCGGATGATTTAATCAGCCGGACTGGGGGTTTACTACGGGCCCTGCGTTCCGCGTAGCCTGCCAGCGCTGGTAGAGAATGCTGTTCAACAGCCTCATGCCGAGCAGTCAAAAATCATCGACATTCAGAGGAAGAAATAAATGCAAATTTACCTAATAAAAACAGTTTAGCAATGAAAGAAAGAACTCCAGTCAATGTTTTTGACTAGATGTGTACATAAATTCGAAGGTTCATCGAATAAAATTCAATGCCGAGCCAGCTGATGTTCATGATACAAGAGGTAATCGATGCCGATGTTGTGGAGTGATCCTGTTCACCATCAAGAGACAAGAAAGTTCAGGCTTCAAATTTGGCCGAAAACATCGGTTTTTTCGCGATTTTTAAGTTAGGTCCTACTACTCGAGACCCAAAAAAGGGTTTAGAGAGAAAAACACGACAAGCAAATTTGATCGCGACACCTGCCTTTAACAATGACCATCTGAATCCAGGGTATGGCCGCCTTTTTCTGCTGAAATCTTAAATGCTCGTCAAAATTGCAAATGCCCGATTGGCGAGAAATTGATTCCGGAGGGTCTTCTAGGATCATCTGAATTGTTCTGATGGACCGTAGCCCAACAGGTCGGTAAAATGGACCGACATATGTAGGAGCCTGAAAAAACAAAGTCGCTCTTGTAATGGGAGAGATATAAATCGGTTGTTCTAGGATTACCAATGGATAGCTTCCATTATGTATCTGCCACGCGGATTTTCCTTGTACCACTGCGTCTGATCCAAACACTGCGCACTCGTTTATGATCTCAAACTTGGGTAATTAAGCCGAATCATATGCATGCAGAATAAGAAAGCTTGTTTAAATGGTGCTCAACAAATTACCCTATTCCACAGCGCCCATGAGACCCCAAGAAAAAAGGCACATCATATCTCCCCGCGATACCTCTTTCCCTTTTTATAGCCGCTTTCCTACATTTATGAACATAAAAAACAAGAAATGATCACGAGATCGTCGCGGCAATAAGATAGAAAAAAGTGCTGGTTGGAAAATTTGGTGTAAAAAGTGTTTCAGCCGTGGTTCTTATTTCTAGAATACGGCAGTCCGGCTGAAGGGCATCTACTCGATAGACATCGAAACTACATTAGCTGGATCCACTCAGAAAAATCGTATTTGTATTTAGCGCCTCCCCCCCCCCCTTCTGCACGAAACCTGAGGCATTCTCGCGAGGTACACGGTCTGGATCATGGTAAAACTGTTTGTCTTATCAGTCCCCTCACAGTTTGATGCTGCTAGGACTAACTAGGGAACCTCACTACCCATGCATGGACTTTTCGAGATCTGTCAGTGCTTCGTGGTCAACTCGGGCACGCTCTTTCCGATTCTGTCATTGGATTTTGCTACGGATCTCAAGTTGACAAGTTTATACTCGTTAAAGTTACTACCTCCCAATATGTTATTTCGCCATAAAATCAAAGGTTATTTCCCCATTTCGTACAATATTAGTAGGTTATGTTGGGCACACCACATCCAGCATTAAACAACCCTAAAGTGGATATCTGTGGTGACGGTGATGAGTGATGGCCTCGAAGACTTCACCGTTATTTCGCACCACACAGCTGTCAATGAATGGAGCAACAGGTAGGGAGCGGAGGTTATAAGCAGTACGGTCAGAGGTTCAAGTCCAGTCATTGATAATATGCTTGCATTGTTTTGAAAAATTGGATATAACAACGTTTTCTATGATTTGGGCTGCGAAACGATTGACTTGCTTCATTTTTGCAGCACTCTTCCCAAATTTTCAAAACACTCGAAAATTGAGGTTATTTTGAAATATAATATCAAACTGCGCCTAAATTCTTGTGTAGACGGCTGTCAGAGCAGTTTAATCACCAATCAATGACCGCTGACCGATATCAAGTGTATACACGCGGTCCATGCCGCCAGAAAAAGTGAGGACACCACATATCGTCATGGTCTTCTGACCGACAAATGTTGTTTCAATTCTCCTGGCGAAAAACCGGACAGTCTATGAGCAGCGACGCTAATAGGGTAAAAAAAGATAGCGGAGAATCTCGCACTGATTCTCCGGGACTGCGAAAAGGGCGAAGTCGAACTCAGGTAATACTAGTTGTCGAGAATCGGGCGAAAAGTTGTCCTGCAGGCGCACGAATGCAGGACAACTCCCCCAGAGTCTAGAGGATACTGGACAACTTTTCGCGCAATTCGCGACAATGCCCGACAACTCCTTGCCCAACTACCGACAGTTAACACACTTTGTACACATTTTACACATGTACAGCTACATGCACCTAACCAAAAACTTGAGCTCCTGCTCAACCGATGATTACAACGGTCGGCAAAGCCTACGACAACGGTTTCAATCCACTCTGTTGGGTCGAACTCCCAACTTGGCTCAATTCATCGACGTTTGGCAGAGGCAAACTGTGCATCGTATATGCTGTGGGTCTACAAAATCGTTCAACATTGGCCACCCAGCACCAGTGCGCTCTCAATGTAGTGGTCTTTGTAAGTACTCTAAGGCGGTGAAAGTTTGAGTAGAGAGTAAATTGACCACGCTGGACTCAAATGTCCTACTCTCGTGGCACCTAGTTTTCAAAATTGTCGACTTCCGGCGTTACCACACCTGAGGAAGGTGTGAGCCATTATACTGTAGCGGGGTTCAGCCTTCATCTTAGGCGGTGGAAGTTTTTATGGAAGGTGAGTATACCCCGATAAAGTCAAATATCGTACTCTCGTGACCCATACTTTGCAAAATGTTGACTTTCAGCGGGTCCACACCTGCAGCCAGCTCCAAACCGCTGGCTTCAGGTGTGGACCCGCCGGAAGTCCACATACTGTACATTAATGTAATGATAAACAACCATTGCAAGGTTTAGAGTTGCAAATTTCGGTCAGAACTGAAACATTCGGGATTTATTAGAATAATCAATTTTAATTTCAAACGTTGTTCTGATACTTCTCGGGTTACTTTTTGAATATTATATTTTAAATCCGACTGCCGCAACTACCGATCATGGAAAAAAGATCAGTACTTGAAAACTCGAAATCATTCAAAATTTACTAACTTGAAAATCCCATGTTTTGACATGTTCGCTATTTTGAGAAGCAAAAAATTCCAGAAAAAAACGAGTTTGATACTCAAGAAGTCGGTGAAATATATTATTATTGATAACCAGCTAGAAGAATGGAGAAAAAAAAGAAAAAAACCACAGAGGCCCCACATGAAAAGAAAAGTTTAAAAACAGCAGTCGAAATAATTGAAGAAAGTGGTGTAGCGAGTGTTCTGAAGTGATGTCCTGAATTCTTGTGAAATTTTCGACATATTCAAGACATATTCTCAATTTCGGAATAAGGTGTCGAGAAATCTGTCCGAATTCTCGGCAAATAATCGTTCCCCCGAATTCTCGGAAACTCTGTCTGAAATTCTGAACAAAAATCTCGAATCTCAGAATTCTCGACAGCTTCTATCAGCTTTCTGGACAACTGCTCGATTGTCGACCAAATCTCAACAACTACATATTCGTCCGATTCTGGCCAACTGGTTTTACCTGAGAAGTTGACACGAGAGATGAGCTGGACGACGAAGCCTCTGTGGAGGAAGACTGGGATCATGCTCACGACAAAATGGATACTCCGGGACCTACTCAAGAAACACTGAAGGACGTAGTTATGTTCTACGAAAATCCTATAAGACTAGATCTTCTTGCAATATGCCATCAATGCTGAATAAAAGATTTATTATCTTGAAATTTGTATATTGTTGCCACATGAAGTGCCAGTAGGAGGTTATCATCGCGGCTATCTCGAGCAATTTTGTTGAATCGGGGTGTGAATCAAGAAGAAGGAGTTTTTATCGACCGGATTTCGAACGAGCTCGCCCTGGTTCGATTACGAAAAAAAATCTTCCAATTTTTTTCATTTGGCCCCTCACCCAATTTGGGTGATCGGGGGCAAAAAATTTTTCTTCCGTATTTTGGGCTGAATTGTTTTCATTGTCTTCCTGAACAAGAAAAATTAGCCATATGAGGTGTTCCGACTTCCTCAGAAGATTTTATGAATGTTTGAAAATGCGACATTTCTGCAAGCATTCTTAACACGAGCGCCCTTCAAGCCCTGCCCATTTTTGTTATGGGGACTTCCGCGCTCAGATTCTGTTGACTTTAGTACCATTTATGTTCTTGTCACTGTTGTTCTACTGTTCAAATCACAAAGCACTCGCTCGATACACGAGAATTACATACGAAAAATCGATTACAATATAGTAACTTAACTTGAAGTCCGTAGCAAATTCGGACAGATTCGGAAAGAGCGTATACGAACTGACCAAAAATATTCACAGGCTCTCAAAAGCTCATACATGGCTAGTGAAGTTTTCTAGTAAGCAGAAAAGTTAGCGATAGCTAGGGTCGAAATGATAAGGTCTTTTGCTGATTCGCAAAAACATTCCCTGTGACAAATGAGAGTGGTCAAAGTCCTCCATTGTCTGATTTTTTCACGCTTCTCCCTTATTTTCTACCATTATCCAGACCTTACCAATGCGTCATCCTTCAATGTAGTGCCTAATCTAGACATAAAAAGTCACCCTAGCAAAGCTTCAAATGCTGCACAGATTTGAAAGAAATTACAGACTGCTTAGTGGCGCAGAATGTGCACTTCACAAATCCTCCATTATAAACTGGTACTGGTATACATACGAGGATTATCTGCAAGTCCCATGCTGACCACCAATTTTTTTTTCGGCTATCGCAGCTTGCACGTGCGGGCTGTAGCCTTTACTTCGGTTTTATCAATGCTCAACTCTAAAGTAGTTCTTGTTCCATTCTGTGCCTACTACTCTGAATTTTACATAGACAAGAAACTTATGTGACGCAACTTGCTGGAAATGCTCGCTCCTGTCTCATGTTGAAGTTTCCTTTTTGATCGTGCTTTTTTCAACGGACACCATAATCTTCCGTGCAATCCAGACAGTTTTTCTGATGAAAATTCGGGAAGAAAGTTAGACATCCGTATATACATATTCAATAAAAGCCAGGTTGATTCTTCATCAGGGGATCCTCAATTGCCATCACATGGGCAATTTTTAGGTCGCTCAGAAATATTGTACGTATAAAAGACAATACAGCAACGAGTGAGGGCCTCTAGAATCTGCGGGCCTTTTACTTATCGACCTCTCCTGTAATTTTTCGGAAAATAATGAACTGACCTTATGTTCTAATCCAGCGCAACAAACAACCTTTATTAGCAATCTTAGACCGAAATCTAAGTAGCACAAACTGTGGGTGGCTCGAGCCTCAACCTATATCCCAATCAGATGATAGCCAAGCAGTAAGTGAACCCCCAAGAACTTTTTTCTTCACCCGAATCTTCATCAAGGAGGTTATTTGGGGTGTTGAACAAGATTAAAGGCAGCATACACGCTCAAAAATGATATCAATTTTATGGAATGAATCGAAGGCCTGAAGCTGTTAATATTCAGAGATAACCAAAAAACCGGTGAAAAATCAACTGAAATGGAGATATAACGGTTCGTACTACATTGGCCCAGAAGTGGACGAGTTTTACTGCATTGGCTGTAATAGCGGAGCTAGCGGCAAATTTGTTGGGATAACGACGCTAATGTATTCGTACGACCCTTTCTGGAACGCTTACGACGTTAGAGGCGTAAAAAATGAGCCAAAATTACCGTAATCGAGCATTGAACATTGGTATTGAGGGGCGGAGCCCGTATCGGTGGGTGGAGAAAGGATGATTTTGTGACTCAATACGGTGCAAGTACGGTCATTTTAACTCGTTTTCAACTCTCCCAACTTCGTGAGGGCTCTTCTAGGACCCCGTACAAACCCACTAATGTAGTTATCTCAACAATTTTTGCGAGCGTGTATGCTGCCTTTAAGTGTTTCCTTTCCAGCTGAGGCGAGTTGCGGTTGAAGTTGGCAGCATGAAATGTTTCTCGTAGGGTTTGGCCAGTGGCCGTCTTCGTGGAACTACGGGAGGCTCTCGGAAATTGTTTTAAAACCGGCCAATATGTGTGGTGGGGGGACTTTGTACCTTTCCGGGAGGCTTCCGTCTAATCATAATCTACGGCCACTGAATGCAAGCACTTTCTCGCTTTTTTAGAGCCCCTTTTCTGATAACTTCTTTCAAAGTTAATGTTTTTCGGGTCAGAAAAAAACTGATGAGATTGACGATTTGAAGCGGCAATGTTTGCTGAGTTGAAGCTCTATCAAAAAATAAGCGAAAAAAAATTCTATGGTGCCATATGAAGTACAAAATGCAGCTGTACTGTGTATACTGTATCACTATCTGGGAATAAAATCTGAAACTCTTCTATTTAAGCTTAGAGGCATTGTTCACGATGAAGAAGTCGCCCTTTTTTTGGCACAAACGTAAGCTGTGGGTTCTTCTAAGAGGAGTTAGAACGGAAAAGCGCCGAAAAAACTGTCGGGAACTGGGTGAAAATCTTGTGGGCCAGTCGACTCGTTGGGCCACCACGCCCGCGTCATATGACAGCTGTTTTCAGCCCAATCCGAAACAATTTTTTTGAACATTTTGAAAATTACCATTCGTGTACCCCTTTTATATATCTACGCAAATCTATGAAAATGCCCACTCTTGAAAATCTTCTGCAAAGCTCTGAGGCATTTAGGGTATTTGGAAAACGGATTATCATTGCTGTGTCCCATACCAACAACTATCAAAACACGCTTTTGTGAAAGCCCTCCGTAACTGTGCGGCAAGTCCTCGGAGTCCTGGGCAGTGAGTAGCGCTTGGAAACAAGCGTGCGAAGCATTTTTGCAAACGCGTAGCGTTAGCTACATAGATGCTGAGATACGGAAATGACCAATTCAAAAGAACATGTTAGTCACAATAAGCTACGTGTACATAATCATCATATCAAGCGACACTGTTTTACTTATCATAGTGTTAAGACTTGTCATCGTGTTGAAACAAGAATGAGGGTGGTGGCCATCCTCTATCAACACTCCTGAGGAGGCGGGAAAAACGGGGGAGGAGCGAGGTTACCGATTGGACGCAACAGCCGGGGGCCGGGGTTATCCCGTGTTTCGTCCAATCAGGAACCTCGCTATTCCCCCGTTTCTCCCGCCTCCTCAGGAGTGTTGATACATGATGGCCACCACCCAAGAATGAGTCGTTTGGAACCCCGAGGCTGTGTACTATACTTGGGCAAAACCGGAAAATTTTTCAAATTTGTGAATATATTTGAAAATCAAAATTTTCGAATATATTCGAAAATCAAAATTTTCGATTTTCAAATTTACAATGGTTCCAAATTCGAAAAATCATTCGAAATTTTTTCGAATAATACAATGCGGTCCGAAGTGTACTGTATACCATTCCTTCTCTGATACACATAGGTTTAGGCTCAAGTCGCTTTAGTACTGAAAAGAAAGGCATCCTCGCAAGGTACCTAACTTAATTTTGCTCACCTCACACTACTCTATGGTTTGCCTTGTGAAGTGTTTCAAGAAGGGTTTCGAGTATCACAGCGTCAGTAAGCCTAGTTCACGCAGGTCTACAGCTCAGTGTCTCTAAGGTTACAGCCTGCGCAGTTGTTTCCAGTCATCAAAAGATGTTAGCGATGTTATATTACATGCGTAGAAGCTTTTGTTTTACGTAGAATGCGAATGCAACCATTTTCACACACTTAGAAAAAACAATCCTGTGCGGGAACCAAGATACCTTTGTGATCTGTTTCTGCCGTTATTCATTGTTTCTTTTTCGGAGAGTTTTGGGTGGTCAGTACAGCAATCCTAGTACAGTGACTCGTTCTACACTACTTTATAATACTTTTCTGACAAAAGTTTCCTGCCTGTCAAAACAGAAGCGTGTCCGGTGAGCTAAATGTGAAAACCTGAAGCTTGATTCTTATCCTGACTTATCTGATACGGAGGGCTGTTGAGGCGAACATGCCATTGGCGCGCTGAGAATGTTGCCCCATCGTGAAGCTTGATCTCGTTTTCCACGCTGACGAAGGTGAAGACAGTCGGCGAGACTTCATGACTCAGCGCCTTACAAGCGACCGAGAACAGGAACTCTTCGCCAAATCGTTTGCGGCTATAGGCAGGTCCTCGCACCGCAGTGAACAACGAAAGTCGTGAAGGTGAGATGTGGTGGAACTGGCATCTACTGTTGTAAGAGTTGTCTAATCTCACTTATATACGAGAATCTGAGGGCAGCTTGGAGGTTCTCCTAAATTTACTGCTCTCTTCGAACTTGTCTTCGCTCTGCCTCATTGTCAACCACTACAACCTTCTGTTGCCGTCCCAGAAAGTTTTCTACATTGTTCAAGACTACGTTTTATAAACCATAGCGTTAATGCAAAATTGGACCGGTATTCGGTCGATTTCCGATAATTGTACCCAGGATCTGCAAAGACCCTTGAACCCATGTCCTTCTTTTTAATGCCGAAGTGTGGAAACCCCAGTTCTTGATTTTTTCAGTGTGAGACCCTCAAAGACCTCATGCACGCTGGAATTCACTTTTTTGTGAACAATTAAATAGTTCGGGCTAGCGGGCATCACCCACGAAGCTTGAGGCTCTGAAAATGCGCGTCTTAGAAGTTATGACCACCTGAAAAACCGCTGTGGGGTCGATCATCTAGCACTTCTGGGTCGATCATCTAGCACTTCTGGGTCGAACATCTAGCACTTTTTCACTGAATTTTGATGCGACCTTCTAGTGCAAACTCGTCATGCGGAAAAACTTCGAAAACGACCCTGACCAGACCTCCAAATGCAGAAAAACATCGAAAACGGTTTTTCCCCAAACTTGGAACCCATTCATAGTGTGTATTCAAAGTGGGTTTTATTTACAAGTGAAAGTTTTCCAGGGGTTCTTTGGGCATTTTTCTTAACTAAAGAGTACAATATACAAAAACACGAAAAAATTTTGTATGGTTCTCTGCGCGTGTCTTGGAAGGCAGGGTCCGCGATAGAAAGGTTCTCTTCATGAGAAGGCAGATCTGGCCATCACTAAAAAGAAGATTATTGGAAAGCCGCAGGAAAAAACGCCCAGAACCAGGTTAGATCGGCTAATTGGTGGGTGTCGGCCCGCCTGAGTTGACGAGATCTTTAAAGGCAGTGGTCGCGATTAAAAAGTTATCTAAAAAATATCAAAATCAGCTTGGATAGTAAACAGCTGAAAAAATATGAAGGTAGCGCGGTGAAAAACGGGCTAAAATTAGAGTTTCTAAGGCCCAACGATGGCTAGTTCGTGCACACGTGCACTGCGCTACAAAAAAGATCGCAGTCCCATGCCGAGTAGTTAAAAATCATCGACATTCACAGGAAGGAAGAAGTGCAAATTTACCTAATAAAAAAAGTTGAACAATGAAAGCAAAACACTTCAGTCAATGTTTTTGACTAGATAGATGAGTCCGAAGGACAATGTTGAAATTGAATTCCAAGCCAGCTGATGTACTTGATACTAGAGATCATGGATGACGATGATGTGGAGTGGGCTCGTCCACCATCAAAAGACAAGAATGTTAAGGCTTCAAATTTGGCCCGATACAGCGGTTTTTTAGCGATTTTTTTTCTCATAGGTCCTACTGCTATAAACCCAGGAAGGGTTTAGAGAGGAAAAGAAGACAAGCATATTTTATCGCGACCACTGCCTTTAAAAACGCTTGTTTACGTCTTCTTTTTTGCCGTCGAAGTGGTTAATGATTTCTTAAAAGAGTCAGAAACTGCTTAAGCAGCAATTAAGAGCCGACAAAACAAACGTTTTTAGAAATCTCGATTTTTGGAGGTGGGTGGACACCCAATTTTAACTAGTTCCTGCTCTTTTTTCTCCGAATTTTCACTTACTTTCACTTCTAATTGCTAGATCTACCTTCCATCGAAGATATAACAAAACCGCTCTATTTTTCTACTCCTGCCTCGAATTGTAATAGACCAGGCCGCAACAGTTTCTGCTGCTGCCAGTCTTGTTTGGAGCGATTTTATCTCACATAAGACGTGAATTATGCCTCTACTGAGGAGGGGCAACCGTCAGGGCATGCTAGACCAGGGCATGCTAAACCAGGGCATGCTTCCACATTAAAAGTATATGTAGGGCAATAGAAAACGAAGTTTACAACCAGATAAGACAAAACTCTCTCTTTGACAGTCATTTAGACATTGTATGGCAAGCGCCGTCGTCCTCATCATGATAGGGGGCGGGATAAATGAATATGAAACACTAGTAAACTTCACAAAATTAACAACCACGGTATTTCTTGGCTCGCAAGGTGAAAGATATTGTTTCTGAAAATATGCAGCCGCTTTAGAGTCGTTCTTCCTTGGTATAATATGTACATATTTATAAGTTTGTGGTAGCTGAATGATCCTGATTTGTAAAAATCCGCAGGACCAGATTCTATGTAATCCAAGATTTGATTAAGAAAATTTTCTAGAAGCGCGGCTCAGAGAGGATTTCAAGGATTCTCATGTAAATGAGTAAAACCTTTGTATATAACACATTCCTAACGCCAGATCTCGAAGTCATCAGTCAAGCGAGATACATACATATACGCACCCACCAAAGGCCCTCAAAAAAAACCGAAGGACACGCCTCTACCCCTGGCTGTAACTCAGATATTTGTGGGGAAGTTCCCGAGGACAATAGACCTGATTTGGTCGTTATCACTCGGTCGAGGGGAGAGGAGCGAGACGTCTCCTCAGAAGGGGACGTCTCGCCCCTCTCCCCTCGAATTATACACAACGACAAGACGTTCGAAACAGTCGACTCGGGGGGAGAACAAGGGAAGTTCGCTTCACAGTTGTTCCCATGCCCCCCCCCCGAGCATGATGAACGAGAACACAAAGCCGCAGTGTATACTATGATGCAAACGGGCTAGTCGCAAGGTGGTCTTGCACTTCGCAAGTTGAGGGAGCAGACCTGCCACTCAAGGGTGGTGTAAGGTATCTCTGTCCAGATCACCAGGGAAGATAACAAACTCCTCCGTAACCTTTCGACGAAGGTGAATATTTTTGACCCTATTTCTGCTTTCGTAGAACAGGAAACTGTTGAAAACGACGAGTTTCGGCCAACGGAATTTTGATAAATCAATGTCCAATGGGTGTTGGGTTGCGACAGCGATCGGGAGAACAAGGGAAGACCTGCTAGCCGAAGGTCCCCTCCGGCTCCCCTCGGTTCGGGGGAAGTTCCCCAGTTGTATCGAGGAAAGTTCTGCTGTCGTAATCGGAAACTTCCCCACGAATTTCTGAGTAAAACTAAGACGCGGGTAGATGCAAGGATCATATTCAATCGGTCCTTCATTCGCCTTGTATAAATAGCGTTTTGAATTTCGCGGAAAATGGGAATTTTGAACAAGGGCTTCCAAATGCTTTATTTAGTCAAGATATTACTCTTTCTAATTGATACATACTCTTATTCCTTTATATTGCTACTATGTGAGTATTTTTATGTGCTTCTTCCCTCTGTGATGTAAGGTACGCAGGTACACTCTGTATCAATTAAGAACAAGAATTATCCTTGTCAAAACTCCACGGAAAACTAAGGGTACCCAGCCAAAGACAAGTTAAGGCAGTTCTAAGGTTGTTCTGGGAGGCTGTTCCAAGTTCAGCTCTATATTTTTTTTCAAGGTGCCTTTAGTTTATTGAACATAAATCAGGGGTCTGCATGAGAATATTCTAAAGGTCACTGCATGTATGATGTCATTTATCCTTCGCAACCTACCTTATTATTTCGGATATTGACAAGTTTATCGTCCGGTTTTTAGCCAAATTTACTATGTTCCTTCTCGCGCTTGTGCGGAGCGAAAGGAGAGACAGCGGGAAAGTGGAGGATGGAGAAGGAGAGCAGCAGCAGCTCGAACTGTATCTTAGCGTTTCGGAAACCCTCCGGAGTGACGGAGTCCTGTCCCAAAACAATTTGCAAGGTGTGGAGCTTTGAGCGAAACGAGTTGAGATTTTTCATAAATTCAAAAATGAGCTTCACAATCATGTTAATCTTCTTAAACTGCCCTCATTGGGAAATTCCATGTCAGATCTGAATCGTTTTCGCGCTCCTCCAGAATCTAATTGCTATCATGTGAACGCTCAACTGAATTGTAAGGTAGGCCTTCGACTTCTTCGAGCCTGTAACTTATCGTCTCCTTTCACAATTTTTGGAAAGCCGAGACCTATTCTATCTTTGTATTCAGGACGTCAAATTTTTGTCGTAGGTGATTTCTGAGCGTGATCTTTCGAAACTTGCAAACTTCGCGGTCAGTTTCTCAGAACCATTCAGTGAGAAACGAGTATAACTTCTTCCAGAGTGAACCAAGGCAATTCTAGAGGGCATATTTGAACTTCGCCTCCAAACGCCGTTTTAAAACTTCACATTTCTTCTAGAGCAGCCACTCTCACTCGTAAGACTTTCCTTGTGAGGGAACATAAACATTCACAACTGAAAAAATCCATCGAGCCTTAAATGCACAGTACACCCTCAGACATGAACTTTTTGATTGTTATTTAATTGTATAGTAGACCCCTCCTGTATAACACGTGCAAAGTGAGAGATCTCAATTCCTTCGAATAAGCGAGATATAAGTGACCACCGCAGACCCGACCCCCTTCACTCACCACCACGGGCCACACCCCCTACCAGATTTCCGAATTGGATAGCGGCTAGATGGATGGATGAAATTCGATCGCGTCGCGTTCTTCAGTCAACTGCCCGACTGTCTCCTTATCCTGGCTCGCTCTTACCCAACGATTGCGCCTGAGACAACTCGTCCACTAATTTTCCAACCTCAAAAAATAGGCATCTTTTGGGAACCACTACTCTGTTCATAGGGGGTTCTGAGCGATTTTAGAGATACCAGTGTGATCAGAGTGCGACACTCTCCAAGATCAGCATAGAAATCAAAAAATACTTTCCTGGGTTTTCTATGCCTTTCAGGGGTCGTAGTGCCGCTCGCATGAGTCTTCAGATACTTCAGTCACTATTGTGATCAGCAGGAGACACTTTTTGAAAAGCAGAAAAGGCAAAAATTTGAACTAAATTGGTCCTCGGGTGTTATGAAAAACGGGCCGGAAGAGGGCGGAATCGCGTGTGTCGGTCGACCGATCGGATTAACCCGCTTACATCAGAAAAGATTTGTTCAACCAAAGGATAAGTTGCCGAAGATTCGAACACTTTTTATCTGCATTTTTATCTACATATCTACATTCTAGAATTAAAATATACACATTTGAACCTTTTATTGTATTGAGTTATGGCAGAAATTAAGGACAAAGGGAATACACTTATATAGTATTTGTATTTAGTACCAGTATCTACGAATCTTCAAGCGAATTTTTTCGAGAATCAAGGTTTCGTGGGGCCTCATTGCTATTACCCTTCATTTTAGTACATACTGCGCAAGCAGAAATCCAAGAATAAGGAACAGTGTTTGGTGTACCCAAATTTTCAAGGCTAATTGCCTGTTTTGGAGGTATCTTTTCCATAAATCGTCCCAATACAAGCACTTTGATAGTTGGAACCGACATCTCCATTGTTTTTCGATGACTCTCGTTCCCGAACACCAACACCTACAAGTCGCAGAGTGCGTTCGAGTTTGTTATACAAACCCTTAAACGGCGCTATAAATACATATGTCGCCGTCGGTCACGACGATGGCCGCGACAATGGCGCCGCGTCACGGTCCCATCCCGAGACCAAAGGGAAAGTTTCGGGTCTCCACTGATCCTCATCCGATCTTCTGATGTGCTGGTTTTTCCACTTTTTTTGAAGTTTCTGTCATAATTCCCTGCCTCAAAACAATCGTATTTAGCACTTTGTCAAAGTAGAAGTTTGCAGTGAGTGATACTGGAAAAACGCCGAGTTTCTTGTCATGCATCTTAGTCCGTTATGAACGACTCGAATAAACCAATTTAAGTGAAGTGAAATGTGTGATCGGCGAGTGGTTATGTGGTAGAGCCGGTTAGGCTAGCTAGCTTCTAGCCGACGATCTGCTAGCCGATCGCTCCTTCAACACAACAAGTCAGTTTCGCTCGATTTAGCATGCCTTCCTCCTACTTTTTCGCCCCATAAGATATCGTCCTTGCAAACAACTCGCTTCCTGTTTGCCATTCCGTCGCTTCACCCTGAAAACACTCTGCCTCAAGGTCTTCTTAATCTCAATCTGGTTATAGATGTCGCAAATCCTCCCGACCGCAAATAATTAATTTGCTAATTGATTGTTTGTGCTGTACCATTTAGATCATAGCATTATCGTGAGCATTTCTGTACACTTTTCTGTTTCTCCCGAAAACTGTGAAGGCTGAATTTTCTGTAAGACCTCTTATCGATTTGCCAGTATTCCTTTCTCGGGCCCAGACTTTTATCAAGCTTGGTACATTAAATTTTTCGTGTACAGCAAGTTTTTTCCTTCATTAGAAAAAATTGCCAAATTTGAACGGTTGGAAAATGTGATCCAATGAATTGATTCTGTGTGTTTTCCGTTCTGAGCTTGTGCATTTCGCTCGACTTGACTTCTGTCCAAGGCCCGTCTTTCTGAAAAAAGATGTGGTGCGTTTTAACCGTCACCGAAACCTACACACATATGCATTCTTAATTATAGCAAAATTGAGTTAGCTTGAAGTGCGCAGTCGCCTGGGTATCCAACAAAATGTGTTCCACTACTGAGCTAGTATGGGAGTTTACGCATATATCAGGGGTGGTAGTAACTGGGGGTGTTAAACGCGAATTAACAGGCGTTAGGTTCGCGATGAACGCGAGTTTAACCACAACAGAATCTGAGCAGGACTCCTAATAGTTGGCAGAAAATTCGCTCTAGTTTCACCCTAACATCCCTCAGTGGTAGGCATTTGTTACACTTACAATGAAAACGTCTCGAAAAAGCGACTATTGTAACCTTTGTTACGAAAAATAGCGATTTCAGAACGTTTTCAGGTCTGTTTTTTCTCTAAAATTCCGACATGTGGCATCCTCGCTGTAAGTTCGCGTTTAACATACTCTCGCAGACAGCACGGAAAAAGTGCTGGAATGCGAGAGGAACTGGCGGATAACGAAAAACTCCCCCCGAGGAGTTTTTGGACGCTGTTAGCAAGATACAGTAGGAACAGTTCTGACCATCTTTACTGAGAGCAAGTACGAGTTTAATTAATGCCGAGGGTTAAGGAAGTTTGACAGCATGGTTAGCCATTTTGGTTCAGGACTTCAGCCTATCT
This sequence comes from Aplectana chamaeleonis, assembly GCA_029168955.1. NCBI lineage: Eukaryota > Metazoa > Nematoda > Chromadorea > Rhabditida > Cosmocercidae > Aplectana > Aplectana chamaeleonis. The sequence goes on along the minus strand of JAPDOI010000028.1, from coordinate 1,250,308 downwards.
TTGAATCTGAAAGGCGTTTCAAGGGATAGTCTTTTAACGGCTTCCGCCAGGGAAACGGGCGATGAGGGATCAAAAACAAAGCAGGGATCATTGCTGAAACACGTTGGCCGTCTTCTCTGGTGGCACTAATCAATCCCTCCCAATCAGCTGTTAATTTTTTGGCGAGCGCCGACACTTCTCCCGCTTTTGTTTAGTCTCTTCCGAAATTCATTCGCTTCGCTATTATCAGGTTAGTTTCATTTTCATAATTCATTTCATAGCACAGGCTATGAGGAGTATAAAGCAAATTATTTGCTTGCTCGCGTTTCGAACAGGTTTCCACAACTTTTTTAGTGCAAAAAAGTGAAAACTTCCCAGGCCACTGATTTTCAAGTGATTTGATGCTTTAGTAATGATTAATCAGCGTTAGTCGGGGCGTATCGGGCGAGTTTTGTGGGAAAGAAATGCGAACTTGTTTCTGAACCAACTAAATTTGTTCTCCTTTTTCTGCAAGATTCTAATACTCCTCTTTCATTGCCAGATCAGTGCCATCGTGGCCTCTTATTTTTTTTTTGAGGGTCCGCGACGCAGTTGCTTTGGTGCATTGGTAGAGCCACTCGAAGTGTTTCAAATTCTTACCTTGAAATATGTGCACAAAATCTTTTCCTTGCATAATATGCATATGAGTGTGTAACAGTGTTTCTATATATTTTCAGCACTAACTGCGGGCGGGGGATTAGTTTCATTTTGAGAAGACGGCGAACACTTCACAAATTCAACTCATCAATGACCGAAAGCACACCATTACCCCAATCTCGGACGCCAGATTTCAGTTGTACGCCTCCAAAAAAAAACACTTGAATTCTTTCTCAAGAACGAAAATAGACTATCTAGTTTATCATCATTCTTATAAGTTTTTAATTATTCATTTCAGTTGAATGCAGGACATTCTTTGAAATTATGCTTTACTCGACGAGTTTCGGAATGTCTTTTTTGCACCTAGCGTTACCTTCCCAAGAACACCTTGTAAATAATTCATCCAGAAAATTTCAAATTTTAGTTCGCTCGAAATTTCCTTCGTAGAAATTTTTTGTTGCTCAAAAAAAATTTTGGTTGAGAAAAAACGTTAACAAAGTTACTACAAATTTTGTCAGATCACGCACACTTAATTGATTGAGGCTAATGATTAACCTAACATGTCTTTTTGAGAGTGGTCCTGAAAACTCACGGAGCTCATAAAAAATTACGAGAATCACGATTTCCAAGGAAAATTTTAAAAATTGCGTTCTGATCGTGTTTTGAACAAGCGAAATATTCCGAAGTGCCCTTTGAAGGCTCTTCCTAATGAATAAAATAAATAGCATTACTTGTATAATTTTTCCGATCCCTCGTCTTTCCACCGTAAACGTCGTTCTTGTCCAAGTGTAGAAAATACTTATGCGGACGAATGTCACGCATAATGTATGTGTAAGCAGAGGGCAGCTTTCGTAAACCGGCAACAAACCGTGGCACTTATGTCGCGGTTCGCAGCCGGCCAGGAGGTGGCGGTTTGTTCGCGTTAATTTGGCGGCTCTACTGCATTTATGTCGCGGTATGTTGCGGCTTGGATGCGGCGGTCTATTCGCGTTTAACACCCCTTTTACTACCACCCCTGTTCACCCAAACCGCTAGAGTTAGGCGTATGCAATTTCGCAGTCATTCAGAGAAGGCTTGAAGGTTCTCCTCCTCGGACAAATTGGCTTCGCAATGAACAGTTGGGAGATTCAGTTCTCGATATCAACTGCGGTGTCGGTTTTCTTTGAGTCTGTGGCTGGCCCACACAATGGCTCCAACTTATAACTATCTCCCAAACTTTATTCTCCATCCCAAACGCGGTGCCAGAAGGCGTTCAGTTTAGATTCGGGATCCAAGAAAGTTGTAGCAACCATGTGATATCGTGCTTATTATCTGTTCACTACTTTGAGGTATGTCATAATGAGAAAGTTCACCCACGCGGTCGGCGTGCGTGTTGTGCGCCCTTTTAGCAGACATTTTTTGAACTTCTCAAACAATAAGCATGAATTTTAAATGTGTACTCGATAATACCCCGGCCGGCTGATTACAGGCGATGAAAGGTTAGTGGAAGAATCGTCTTTGCAACGGTCGCTCATCATGTACCCAGATCGCGTGGGTGGACAGTCTCGTCCAAACAGACTTCATAAGAGGATCGCGCCACTTTCATTTTGTATAGATTCTGCTAAAGAAATCCAGGTTCACTTGTAAATTCCCACGTGGGATTCTCTTCACATTCTGCCACCTTTCGATTTTCCACCACAAACCGCATTTCAGGTTGAACGCGAATACGCCCACGAGACCTTGCCCAATCTCAGACAACGAGGTCAGGACAGACTCCTACAACCTCACAAACTTACACACGGGGACTGTGCGGAGCGACCGGAGGCAAGGGCAGAAAATTTACCATCAGACGATCATGGAAGCGGGGGAAACACTGGCAGGACGCCTCCACCGTATGTTTAAGGCGTCGTTTATACTTCCGCTGCCGAACGGCGCGGCGGAGTGCAAGCTTATAGTATCGATTAGGCCGCGCCAGGTCATCATTATTACAGAAATGCACTGCGCCGCGCCGCTCGGCGGCGGAAGTATAAACGATTTCTAAGAGGATGAGCAGAGTGGCATCACGGCGCGGAGCGACCTTATGATGGGCTCCCGCATTGATCGATCGCTGCGATCTATCAAAAAAGCAGCCCTTCATAAAGTGGCGCCACGAACCCACTCTGCTCAGACCCCATGACGGGACGAAGGCTCGCAGGACCAAAAACTTCCGCAGCGCCTTATCAGTGTGTAACTAGGGCCTCCGTACATAACAAGTAGCTTGTGAAGGCCATAAAACTGCGGAATTCCCTTGTTTCTGAGCAGCGTGCTGGTGCGGAGCGGAGGTTAGAGACAGTGAGAGAGCGGATGGCAAATCGAGGGAGCAGAGTCGCTCGCCCCATGAGTCGTGTGAATCAAGACATTTTACAGAGGGTAGGTACCAGAAGTGAACACCAATCGTGTCAAAACCCCGCGGTCACAGCAGACCTCGAATCTGCGCGCTACACCAGTGGTTAAGACCCAATTGTCATTTCGATATAAAGTAGCATATATGAAAGCAGCTCCGGGGGAGAGGCGCGCAACTTCGCGCGCACGCGCCTCACTTTGAATCAAATTTGTGACGCGTGCGTGCCCAGACCCTCGCCACGGCATCCATGCATGCCAACCATGGACAGAATATGTGTTTTTGCAACGACTTTGTGTTTTCAGCGTGTTTTTCTCACTTACTCTGATTTGTCTAGAGTTTCTTGCTTCCCAAGCTTAATTTTGCTCGCCCGAATTTCTGTATTACTCCTCATCAAAGTTTTTATGTTCCCCGCTGTGTAGCCAATAAAGAAGGTCTACGCGGATCACCATCACCACTTGAGAGACTGTATGCACCTGTCTGTTTTAGCTCTCTATCGTTATCCTTAGCTTTTCCACTGGTTTCACTTCTGAACTTCTTTAGCTGCCACTTCGTGTTTTCGTTTTCATTTTGAAGACTTCTACATAGAGGCAGATGGCTGTAATGAATGTTGCCTAACAAACCGACCAAAGAAAAGCGTTAGTCAAGTGGTTTTAAGGGGTTTCTCTGAGCGAAATGCGCTGTGGCAGGACTGGTTCGGCGAGCGACCAGATTTCACTTCCCGCACTAGGTCACACACCGGCACAGTTACGTGCAGTCGGTGTTGCTGTGATAAAAAGCTGACCATTCACAACTGTATCCAGTTCTTTGTGCCGCTTTTACAACGAACCTTCGAGGGCATGGAAAGTTTTTGCCACTCATAAGTCTATGAGAACTCGTACCCACCGCAATTTCAAGCGTTCCTACCTCTGCAAAATAAGCTCACTTCGGAGCAGTTACTCTCGTAATTTTGGAAAGGGAAGGTAACCTCAACTCTGTGTGCAGTTTGGGGTGGGTACTGTGCTTATCTGGGCCAAATTCCGGTCCGCAATTGCGTCGCAACACGCTTTGCGGCCGCACGCGCTCAAGTCAATCGGATTCCCAGCGCCAAAGCCGGCTCTGTGTGGCTTTTTTATACAATTTTCTTCAATTTTTCTTACTTTCCAACTTCCAAAACCCACCTAGAGTCAGCAGATCGGCGGCTGCGGCGCTGGAAGCTCTTCTGACTTGGGAGCGTGCGGCCGCAAAGCGTGTCGAGACGCAATTGCGGACCGGAATTTTGCCCAGATAAGCACAGTAAATCACCAGGTCGTGACGTCGACGCGGCCTGGCGGGACCGAGTTCTCCGGCGGCCCCGCTCATATCAATTTCCAATGTTCGTAAAGTGTGCTACATAATTCCTGTATATGCTGGACTACGGGAGTTTCTTTTTCTTTTCGGACTTTGATGAAGTAGTCTTAAGAACAGCCCTACCTGTCTTTCTTGAAAAGGGTCACCTCCAAAAAGGTTAAATCCTTCAGAGTGGTATATTTTTGAAATCTGAAAAAAATCATTTGTCTCATCTCGCACGACTGAATTAAAATATATATCTGCTTTTGAAACGAAATCGATGTCGCCTATTCTTTTCCGAAAATATTCTGTGCGGAAATTTTCGAAAAAAAGCGAGGTAACTGATTGCTCGACCTCATATGTAAATGTATCCATGAAAGCATATTTTACTATCACCTAAAAAGTGAAAGAGTGTTGGTCGTTCTCTCGCTAATTTGTGAAGTTCTTCGAATATGCGACGTTGAAAAAAATTCATTACCTCTTCAGAAACGGCGAAGAAATTTTCAGCAGAGAAACTTCACGGGATCTCCGTGCGCTTCGGCGAGTTAGACGATTTTCTGCGATTTCAAAAGTTAGCGGTTCCTTGCCGTCCAACCGAATTCACGTTTGGCCAAGTTGTAGTCACTGAAATTTTTTTCTAAAAAAGTTTGAATACTTCAGAAAGTTTCGAATTTCGAAGGATCTTAGATGCTCCTTAAAATTTTCCGTTTCAAACTTGTTATAAAACAAATTGCGCGCTTTCGACGACATTTTTACGGTCGGAAAGCTGAAGAAGGAAGCTGAGAACATTGCAATATCGCCGAAAGACATCAACGACTTCATGCGACTTTAGGGGGGGGGTGAACATCAAAGACAGTGTTGACATTAAAACACCCTATTATAGTTTCCGATGTTTTTGGGTAAGGAAGTCCTCTGAGAAGAGGTTAATAGGGAGAGTCTCCACAGAAAACTCAAATACCGGAAAAAAAACTGTTTAAAAAATCTCCGAAAAAAATGAATTATGCCTGTTTGTGTTTCGGGAGACTGCGGACAAGGCATCGAGCCTGACGTCGGGGAACTTGTCTCGCTCTTCAAAATTCTCAGGTAACTGGCTTTGTTTTCTGTTTCCTGTACCAAAAATTCTTCAAAAATAAAAGGGGTCAATTCTGGGATGCGAGAACCTTTTGCGATGGAGAATATTCGAAAATCATGGGCCTGTTCCAACGGTGAACTGAGCACAGGACAACTGTTATAGGACATGAGCGGGTTGACCCGATGGGCCGGGTGGATCTCGGAATTTCGACCCACTTCCTGCCCGCTTTTCGCCGTTCTTTGTTCATTGGCTTGTCTAAGTAGACCCGAAGATGTCGCTATCGCTTGTCGCGGGAAGTATGAGCCCGGCCTAGTCGATGGCAGCAGAGACGCGACTGCTCGCTGATGTGGTCGGATCAGGAATGTGCCACAAACGATTTTGAGAACTCGACAAATCCGTCAAAATTAGCCAGCAAACGACGATCGAAAAACGGGCAATAGGAAAAAACTTTGTGCAGGAAACAATAGAATGTTCGATAAGTATCACATGACGACGATCATGTAATCAATGAATGAATAAACTGTGAAAAATTATTATTTTTCTTTGCACATTTGGTATTCCAATAACAAGGTAAGAATTGGTTGCCCAAAAGTTCTAGAAAATGCCTTGTGGATCTAACTGTATGAGTTTAACATTAAACTGATCCTGGGGTTTCCAAAATTTTTTGAAAAATATTCGTTCAGAAAGTGCAAGATAATGCTGCTCGTAATTCAATCATAAGTGGCGAAATCAGTAGAGCGGGAGCTTTGGACCTCCGAAAATAAGGTGGACATCAGAGAACATCAAAAAATTTCTGTTCTTACAACACGATATTCTTGCTACCGGTTTTCTATAGAATACTCAATCAGGTGTCCATATCAGATATCGATACCTAAGAAGTTCAACTCCTCGTGGTTTTATTGAAAACCATTTCCTATCTTGTTATCGGGATACAAACGTGAATAATATCTTTCAACAGTTTCTTATCGAGTATTCGTATCGCTTCCCGTGCAAGGATTTTTTTATTTTGCTGTTTGCCGATTTTTTTCAAATCGCTTGCCGTACATCCCTGAGGCCTAGTGCGTACTTGCGTTGCGGCGACGGGGTCGCGGTGTAGGAACTGGTACAACCCGCCGCGCCCACCGCAGTGATCGATCGCGCCTAGCACTGACAGTCGTCGCGCGCGGCCGATCTAGTGGGAGCTGCTACACGCGACGGTGTCGTGCCTGCGTCGCGGCCAATCTACACTTTTCCACAATGTGCGCGCTGTTTAGCGCCATCCGGATGGTGTGTCGTGTCGTCGTGCACTGCACTACGACACCGCGACGTAAGCGCCAGACATCCGTCCTGGAAGGTAATAATACGTTTGTTTCAACAATTTTTGGTGGGCAGATGGCCTCGAATTCGTTTGTTATGTGTGCTAGTCGACAGTTCGCGTAGATTATATAACGACGATCGGCCAATCGGAGGTTTTCATTTTCCCGAATACTGTCATGAAATGAAATTTTCATTATTTCTATCATTTCACATTTTCTTTTTTCATGATTTTTTTGATTGCAATGCACTCACTATTCCTTGTCCGAAATTATGTTCACATTGATAATCATAGGGAGAGACACTATTTTAGAACAAATATTACGAAAATGGAAAAATGACATCGAAATTCACAGAGACTGGCGCTATTCCACTTTTTGAAATTCCATCGAAATTTTTCCGCTCGGGACTTTTGCCAGGGTTGATTTGGGCGGTGAACCCAAGTTTCAGATTTGTTGAGCGATGTTTATGAATCGCGATCTTTGCGGTGTATAAAACGTCACTCAGCCACCTTACATGATTTTGGGATTTCGAAAGAAGTATCTCATCAATGATCACTGCCTTAAAAGTCTCCAAAGGTGAAGTTTTAGTCAAATCTGAAATTGAACAAAATCACCTCTTCTATTAAGTAATCAGTTTAAAAGGGAGAGGACGAAAATGAGTTACAGTTCCGTGTCAATCAATTACAATTGATCCTGTATTGGATTATAAAAGATTAGACCCTATTCTTGAAAGGAAATGAAAAAAACACTGTCAAGAAAATAGTATGTATTTGGTCGTTTACGCATTATTGCGTCATCTCCCTTTGCAGGCGACCGGCCGATCACCAATCAAGTCGTTGAGCACTTTCTGTCGCGGCGACGCCGTCGCACCCACGACGAAGTATGCACTGGGCCTGATTCGGCCACATCAGCGAGCAGTCGCGTCGCTGCTACCATCGATTAATCCAAGGAAGAGCGGAGAGTTAATCTGCCTCAATGATCAACCCCTTCTATCACCCCATGAAGTGATATGTACATATCACCCCTGTCTTTCGGCCAGATCGCGGCGTTTAAACATAGCCTCCTTCCTCGGCCTATTCCTAGTGCATACTTCACGCGATGGGTGACGCGACATAGTGTCCGTCATAAATATTGAACAAAAATCGATATGGATGATACTCACCGTCGCTGTCTCACGTCGCGGGAAGTATGCACTATATTCAGTGGACTACGTAAACGCATTTGACCCGTAGGACTCCTTTTCTAGCAAGCATTAAACGGGAAATTTTCAAGAACGTTTTAGATTCTTGAAAAACTTCTAAGCACTCCTTAACAACTAATTTTCGAACTTTCTGGATAGTTGAGAATTTTTTCAGAAGAAAATCATAAACTACGAAATCTCCTAAACGTGAATTCGGTTGGACGGCGAGGAAATGTGAACTTTTGAAATTGTGGAGAATCGTCCAATTCTTTGAGGCGGACAAAAATTCTATGACTTTTACCTGCTAAAAAATTATTCGCTGTTTCTGACAGTACAGTAATTTTTTTTAAATGGCACAGAATCGGGGAATTCCTTAAAAGAGCTGAAAAACGACTAATACTCATTCATTTTAAAGGCGGCTTTGAAAATCGCTTTCATGGAAGCATTGTATTATTTCGACCAAAAAAAATTGTTCCCTTCGTTTTTCTTAAAGGCACAGTACACCCTCAGATATGAATTTTGAGATTTTCATGTAATTGTGCAGAAGACCCCTCATGGATAACACGTGCCAAATGCGAGATCTCAATTCCTGCAAATAAGCGAGATATAAGCGACCACCACAGGCCCCACCCCCTTCACTCACCACCACAGGCCCGACCCCTAACAGATTTTCGAATTCGATAGCAGCTTGATGGATGGATTAATTCCAACAGATCGTCATTCTTCAGGCTTACTGTCTCCTTATCCTGGCTCGCTCTCGCGCAACGATCTGGAAGGAAGAGAAATACAGGCCTGAGACAACTCGTCCACCAATTGTTTACCCGCAAAATCTAGGCATCTCTGAAGAGCCATAACTCTGTTCAAAAGGGGTCTCGGACGATTCCAGAGATACCACTATGATCAGCGTGTGACTCTCTCCAAGGTAAGCATGAAATCCAAAAATTAATTTTTTGGGTGTCCTGTGCCTTTAAAGATTTTGCTCTCATATTATTGAGAAAAATTTTTGCAGCCTGTTTATCATCGTTCGTAATGTAAATATTTTCACCACAACAGAAAAGTGCCGTTGTGTTTTTTTTTACCATTTCTCCTTAAATTTCAAATTGATAAAGTGGAAGGACAAGAGAGGGACCTAAACACTAGAAAGGAAATTCTGTATGAAAACTGAAAAAAGTAGTAGATCGTCTTGAGGTGCAGAAAATTTGATTTGCCACGACCTGTACCTTAACGGCAGAGGTTTTTAAATGTCGTGCACAATTTCATGGTCGAGTTTTCTGGGTCTTGTGCATTGAATCCGTGACTGTTGGAGTACCTGCTGCAGTTGGCATCACAGTAGGAGGTGCTCCTACACCGGCACGTCCCCCTACTGTGCTCAAACTGTCCAGTCTTTGAGTTTAATGTATATTTGACGCCTAAATGGGGAAGCATAAAAATTTCGAGATTACACTATTCTTTGCCTAACGACTTTTTTTCCTTTTTGCACAGAAGATAAGGGGATGTGGATCGAATCCACACCGCGGGTGTGGCTAAGGAGCAGTTCGGCTGGTACACACGACGCGCGCGACGGTAAAACACTGTGCGCGCTCATCGTCATTGGGGCGCGTTAACCGAGGACGCTAGCTCAAAAAAGTTGATGTTGTTCCATTTTAGCCGTTCCCCTTTATCGTTTTTTTTTCATTTTGTTCCTGTAGGTTAATGTGTCAGACGTAGGGTCGGCGTCGGAATCAATATCATCGTCTCCAATTCCGCTCCAAGAAGCAAAAAAGACTTGTATAAAAAGGGCGAAATCTATTGAAACGATGGTATGAGAAGCATAAAAAAGACTAAAAAAAACAAAAAAAGACTTTTAGACTAAAAGAAGTCTAAAAAAGCACATTATAAACAAAAAAGCATGAATAAAATGCAAAAATTGATAAAGGGGACGGATATAATGGGACAACAACTACTTTTTTCGAAGGCCCTCGGTTAACGCGCCCCAAGGACGATAAGCGCACAGCGTTTTTTCGTCGCGCGTCGCGTGTACTAGCCGAACTGCTCCTTAGCCACACCCTCGGTGTGAATTCGATCCACATGCCGGAGATAAGATTTTTGTTTTCCAGGACTGGAGAATTTTCAATGACTCAATCAATAAACACGATCCTCCTGTTAAACCATTCGTTGCCTGATTTAAAGCCCTAATGGAACGAAAAACAAATATCCGTAACACTTTAAGGATATTTTCAGTTATGCTGATATTTATTTGATATTTATTTTTTACACTGGAAACTATATACAAAATAATAAATGAACTGTTTCAAATCTGTTCCCCGTTACATTATGTGCATTCATGACAAACCCGAGACAACACACACATCATCAAATTGGAGCGAAAGTTCGGGTGGCACTCGCGGACAATCGTCTCGTCTGTCGCGTCACGCAACACGATAATAATAATGCTGGGTACACGTGGTCCCAAAACGATTAACCTTCGTTCCCGAACGATCGTGATTGTGCTGCGTATTGCAACAGCGGTTGTCCGCAAGTGCGGATCGGAATTTCGCTCCGGTAACTACACGTGACAGTACGTCTCCGGTTCTTTGGACTCTCACGATGACCTGTTTTCTAAGTATTTTGGAGCACAAGTTACACAGGTCCATCGAGTGCGTATGGCTGCGTATGCTGAGTCTTGTTCTCTCCTCCCCCCCCACCCCACACTCTCTCGCTGCGTCTGCATCGCTCCTCACACGCACGCACGCAAAGGAACAAAGTTATTTTGCTCCGAGGGAAAGGATCCATATTTTCGTCACATTGACGTTACGACCACTTAGGCACAACGTCACTTTAATTGGTGAGCTACTGTTCAAAGGCTCAAAATTTTCGAAATCTAGGTTTAGGGACGAGCATAAAAGCATAGCTTTATTACATTTTTATGACGCAAATGAGGCAGAGAAAATGTGAAACAATAAGAAACCATACGTAGATGGGGATGCATAAATTTCACCTAGAATCATCGGATCAATCTCAAAAAAAAACTTCGAACAAAGCTTCATGTCACCCGTTGTACGTCACTTGAGTCACTCAAAATCCTTATTACTAAAAAAATCCTCGCAAGTTACTCCATTTAGCTCTATTTGTAGTACGCTAAAGTGTCTTCCGTATTAATCGATCTGTATACACTATCCTCATCGGAACGAAATTTCAATGCGCAGGTGCAGATGGCCGCTGTTGCACAGCGCAGCCCGAAGTTAATCGTGCTGGAACCACTGGGTCCCGGCATGATACTATATAAACATCACTCAAATTCGGAAAACACTCGAATTCTGAATTTTATTTTAGAATATGCATCAGAAAACTTCCTGTTTCGAAAGCAATTTATAACATGAAGTGTCTCAGCGGATACCATTCAGCAAGTTATACATTGGACCCGAATCGAAAAACGGATATCCGAATCATTTTGAAAACATGAAATATGTTTCCGCGAAACGGCTTTTTTTGCAAAATCGTTCCCTGGTAATTTTTGAAGAGGGGGAGAGCGGAAAACGAGCTGGAGACGAATAACGAACTCTCTCAACTTTTAGTGTTTTTTTGCATTTTTCGCTTCGCGGTCTTTTTTAGTGGTGTTTTTTTTTTCGTTTCTGAGTGAGAATCTCTTTCTGCAAGTCCTGGGTCGGCAAATGTTGCAGGCTTCATGTTTTGTTTTTGCGTGAACCTTAAGGAAAATTGCTGTGTGGAAGATATGAGGCGTCGTCCATACATACTTCTGACTGGGGCGGAGCATCTAGATGCGTTGATACTGTATCGATTGCGCGCTGCGACACGGTTGATATTATAGGATAGCAGATTGCCGCGCTGCTCAATAGCCTAATAAATATCTTTCAAGCGTAAGGGACGAGAGCAGATACGTCTTCCAATTACCAAACTCTAATCTCTGCAGATTTCTAGGCATGGAAGTTCTGATTTCTCAAAAATGGGTGAGCGACTTGGAAAACAAGCACACGAAAATCGAATTTGTATTGATCGAGGGTGCCTGGACTTTGCAATAACGACAGTTCGAGTATAAATGTGCGCAAGGAGATGGATATTTGACTTTTTTCTGCTATCGACTCCGATTTCTGTTACAATTTTTTGCGGAAGCAGTACTGGCCGCATTCCTTCTTTTCTTGAAAATTTTAAAAATCGGAAGCTTCGTGGACATCTCAGAAAACGAGACAGAAATTAAAATGCAGAAATAAGAAGTCTCCAAGGCAGAACGCGGAAGACGGTTCAGCGCTCGTTCCTAATCCCACTCTAGGCCTAGTTTACGCTTACGCTTACAGACCAAAGAACAAACGAATGATATGAACCGTGACACACCGCCAAAAATGACCTGACAGAGAAGCTTCTTGTCTTCTCTGAAATCTAGACAGAGACACCCTATACGGTCTTTGAGAAGAGGCGGCTCTTCCCCTTCCACGGTAATAAACAACAGCAATCCGATGCTCTTCGCGATGGATGCGGCAAGATGGTCCCGCAACGAGGAGCCTGCGTCGCATTGCCCGTATACGATAGGCCATTCCTGTGGTTTTAGGATTTTGTCACTTTCTATGCGAGTTCACCTCCACTGATTCCTTGGCTCCACTTTTCCGTGTGGCGCGCCTGGTCGCGGTGCACACCAGCAGTCTTCGAATCAAAATGCAGCGTATCAAACGACTACCGTGTAGAGTGACCTCTCGCGTTTGAATTGAGGCCAGCCTTACAAACGATTTCATTTACAGCGGAAGGAGCGTGTCTATACCACCGAAGTCGAGCCTCACGGAGTTTTTCGTCAATCGGAGCAACATGGAAACGTTTCCGTATGTCATCGATTAAGATATGGTTCAAGCGGTCCAGCGCCTCATTTTCGTCTCCAGCCCATCGGGTCTACGCTCTTCCTTCTCAGAGAGGGCCAACACTGCATCGCAAGATGCTACTTTACGGGTCTTATTGATCTCCGATAGACTTTCCACTCGAGCCTATCGCTAATACATATTCCTGTCGCCTCACGCTCTAGTCATCAACTACCATTTCAACCATGCTGAGCTCTCACACTGTTAAATTTGCTACCCAGACTGTTTACAAATTTATGGTCAAACCAAGGTGCTTGAAGACGTCCAGGAATAACGGTTCTTGTTATCGGGTGAAAGTTGAAGAGTTACACCGCGCGCGTTGGAAACAGCGATTCTTCGCGACAAAACGGTTGATATAGCGAAGCCGATAGACTCTTACAACATGTACTAACCACAGTGGCTGTATTGAAACGGTCTACTGGACGAGATTGTATTTGGGGCGGAGTTGTCGAAGCTCACAGGCAGGGTTGTCGAATTTTTTCGACTTGCACTGCTCAAATTTGGAGGTTCTGACTCGTTTTTGCCCCTAGTAGAAGGCGTGATGCTTTTACTAGGGGCCATACGACTCTAGTAGCGTAGATATTCCAACAACTTTTCCTATCGTGTCTGCTGCTTTCGAAAAAGGCGAAAAGATTCCAGAAAGTTACTTAATCCGCCTTTTGATCATTACTCGCTTTAATGTGTCCGTTTTTCGAATTTGGCGACGTCTATGGAATCATCTTCGAGTACTCTTCCTTCTTGATCTACAAATGGCTTATTCTCCAACAAGGCATATAAGATTGAGACATTCAATCGAGTGGGTGTGCAAAGAGACAATTTCAGTTGCTTGCTTTTGCTCTTTTTCTGCGATCCTCTTCCAGATAAGGGGTACCCAAGCCGAAAAAGTCGATTTGTAGCCAACCTCAGATGTGCTAGGTCAGAACAGCTTTCTTCACCTGTTCGACGCCCTGGAAGACACACTCATCGTCCTTCGCTCGGATTATCTTCATGGGGTAGCATCACGTCATCAGCTCCCAAGTGCTACCGTGGTGCCGGTCTCTACATGTCTCAAGTGATGATGCCCGTTGCCATGATAGAGAAAGAGGAGGTTAAACAGTTCCTTGAAGAACGCCTTCGCATGATGTCTTCATAAACTTTAGTCTGGTGAATGGACGTGCCTACAGCGTTGAATCGTCATTCGCGATCGGAACTCCACTGAACGATGGTGTTGGAAACGCAACATGGCATGCCGCAGTGGTTGTGTCCCGTCCATTCACCCAACTTCATTTTGCGAAATGTCTTTACGCTGTTCTGGCAAAAACTGGGGTGGGTATTAGAGGCAGGGTTCGCGATAAAAACTTTTGAGCCCTCTCCATAAGAATGTAGATTTGGTCATCACAAAAGCAGAAAAAGCGCAAAAAACCGGAAATTCGCGGGAAAAACGCTGAAAAACAAAGCGTAACGGCTGATTACCGGTGTCGGCCGGCCCCTTAATTAACGAGATTTTCAATAATGCTTGCTTACCCGGTGTCCATAAATGCTCAGAACTTACTTTGGAAGCAAAATAAAAGTTGAAAAAACAGACTTTTACACAAATCTCGATAATTGGGAGCGGAAGGACACCAAGCCATAACTTGTTCCTGAGCGATTTTTCTCCAATTTTTTACTTGTTTTCACTTTTGTGATGGTCAGAGCTACCATTCCATAGGGATAGCACAACAACCGATTATATCGAGAACCCTGCCTTCGAGTGGTGCTGCAGCGTTCATGCTCTGCTGCCCTCAGGTCAGTTGACCCTTCAATTCTCACGGAGCCTAATTGCACTTTTCACATTCTTGAAAACTGATCACAAAACGTGCACTTTGAGAGAGTCAGAACTTATGACAGTAGTAAACTTCAGACTCTGACTGGCAAAATCACGTACTTCTTTCATACTGATTTTTGTACGGTAACCAAAGTGCTCACCCTTTTCTTCCGAGCGATGAGGGACTTTGTCATATGGTATACATAGTTCTTCCCGCTGAGATCCACGGATCTCGAGTGGGTAAGCCGAAAATCTGAAACCCAAAGATCACGATTTGATCAGCTGAAAGCTTCTAGCGCAGGTTTATTGGCAGATTCAGCCGTACACCTTCTTTCACGGTTGATCAATTATGAAGTATTGTCTCATATTTCGGTATCGTCCGATTAGTCATCTTGTGGTGGAAATTGAATTTTGATATAACTTGAATTCTCAGGGGCAAAAATCGAACGTTTTTGGTTTTCAAGAGACAATTTTACATCGAAAAATGAGGGTTTCAAGAAAACCCTTTCCTCTATTACTCTCTAGGTCGTGCGCTTGACCTGCGCTAAAAGATAGGAATGTAATGTTCAAATTTTGTTGTGAACTTTGAAGACAGCGTTAACTAAGGAAAAGCTGCCCTTTTTTTGGCTGGAACGTAAGCTTTGGGTCCTTCTAAGAAAAGTAAGAACGGAAGTGCAACGAAAAACTATCTGGGAGTGGGTGAAAATCTCGTGATCTAGCCGACTTATCTGACCACTCTGCCCACGTCCTATAGTAGTTGTCCTGCGTTCGTTTTACCGTAAGAACACGCACTGAATTTTCAAAAACTTTTCATCGCGAAAGATTTTAACATACCTGCACGCACATTGACCCCTCTTAATTTTTAAGAATTTTCGGTACAGACAACAGAAACCAAAGCCACTTGCCTAAGAATTTTGAATCGCGAAACCATGCCCCCGACGTCACATTCGATGTGTTGTACGCAGTCTCCCGAAACACACAGAGAGATAATTAACCCATTCACAACCGCATGCAATATTGCGTCACCGTATACCGTGTCCCACCGGTGGGACACACCAGCTTGAAATAGGATTCTTTTTTCTTTTTACTCTTCATATTGTAGCTAGTAACGCTGAAGGATCATTATCACAGTTTCAGCTCCCAACACCCTCTCGTTTTAGAAGAGCAATACCTCGAAACCGCAACATGGTCAACTAAGTTGCAACGTTACGAGAAGAGTAAACAAGTTCCAAACGATATATTTCTTCTTTTAAACATAGGAAGTAGCGATGGAGCCAAAAAAATTATAAGGTGCTTCTGAAATGGCTGCACAGGCGCTCTTTCTTCCACCTCAACTAAAGGTAGTTTTGAAAAGTTCCAAATCCCTTGTTGTGTTTGGCCTACCGGCGGACGAGGTTTGTATTCAAGTCTAGGGTAGGTCAATGCTTTGATCATATGTAGGTTTGTAAGTTCCTTTTTGCGGCGGAGAAATCGATTTTTGAAAAGCGCGTCCCACCGATGGGACACGTGGTCGTGAGTGGGTTAATTTTCTCAGAGATTCCTATCACCAGTTTTTCTCTGCTATTTGAGCGACTTAACTACCCGAAAACATTGAAAACTATAGAACGGTTTTTTATCATGAACACCGCCTTCAAAGTAGCACCCTTCCGACTTTCTTGGCTTTGGATTCTCTTACGCCCCAGAATAGCATCCCTGTCTGCACCATTCAGAATGACTACCCAAATGTTCTTTCATCAGCCCTATAATTGCCCTAAGCTGTCTACAGAACCAGAATATTTTCCAACATGCATCCTTCGATCAGTTGATTTGTACTACATTAGTTTAATCCGGTGTTGTTTACATTCTGGCAATCAAGTTTTTTCTCTTCGAGAACAGTGTGTAACTCGTCCTCCACTCTCGCCACTCCTACCATCACATCCATTCATCATCGGCTGCGTCAAGCATGTCTCTCACGTATGCCCCGAGGTGGTTGGCGTGCGCGCCGGCTGTTTTTGGCTCGACCTTCGCGCCGATCTTGTCTCTTCAGTTCCCGTTCTGATTAGCGACGGGCAATCGGTGGCTTAGGGCTAGCAGAGGCTTTGTGCCTTTTAATGATCCTTCGATCAGCTTTTTTCCCTGCCATCTTTAATTGATTTGAAACTGTGCAATAGTTTTGAACCTTCATGTCGTTAACGAGGTGTATTGCTTGTTGTCCACTCAGCCCTGATGCTGATTCTGAAGAATGATAAATATCTTGTCAGTAGGAGAGAAATATGAATTTTCGACTTTCCTCCTCCTTGTGATGTAGCACGATTGAAGCTCTAGTCATTAGGAGGCTTCCATTTTCTCTCAATCTGTGATCGTTTTAAACGTTTCAACCCCCAGTGCAGGTTCGATACGCACGAAACACTGCACGTAGCGTTACTGCCTTAAAGGCAGTGTTCACGATAAAAAATGTGTTTCAGTTTTCACTAGAAATGAGTAGAGGAGGTGCACAATGTAACGTTGACGTCGAAAGAACGCATGAAAGCGAGCCAAGGAAAGCTCCAAAAGAGCCCGTAGTTGCCACTCCGAGCGCAAGGCAAACCCCAAAAGCGCAACACACGCCAACCGACGTGAACAAATGAATGCTCGAGATCGTAAAATGAGCGATGATTTCCAATCATTAGCCCCGTTCTCCCCTTCATTCTCAACTTCTCTCTTTACTCAGGTCAGCTCGCATACATTGGCTGCAAAAGACGGAAGTTACAAGCTTCGGACAACTCGTCCACCATGTTTCCTTAGCTCAATTTTTGAGGAACCATAACTCCGTTCTCAGAAGGTCTTGTACGATTTCAGAGACATCATTGGAATCAGCATGGGGCCGTTTTTAAGATAGGCGGGAAAACAGAGAAACGATTCTCATCGTGAACACTGCCTTTAAAGGCAGTGTTCACGATAAGTCATTTTTCTGTTTTTTTGCCTATATTGAAAACAGTCCCATGCCGATTTCAATGATGTCCCTGGAATCGTACAAAACCCCCTGGAAACGGAGTTATGGCCCCCCGAAATTCAGCAAGGGAAGCATTGTGGACGAGTTGTCCGAGTCTTGTAACTCCCGCTTTTTGCAGCCGATGTGTGCGAGCTGACCTGAGTGAAAAGAGAAGTTGAGAATGAAGAGAAGAACAGGGCTTCTGATAGGAAACCATCGCTCATCTAACCACGAATTCAGGGAGACTGTTATAGGACGCGGGCGGAGTGGCCCAATGAGTTGGCTGGCCCACGAGATTTTCACCCACTTACCGGCCGTTTTTCGTCGCACTTCCGTTCTTAGTCTTCTCAGAGGGACCCAAAACTTACGTTTCAGCCAGAAAAACGTGCAACTTTCTCTTCGTGAACACTGCCTTTAAACGTAGGATTCTCGATAAAATCGGTTATTGTGCTATCCTCATGGAAAGGTAGATGTCGCCATCACAAATTGAAAATAAATAAAAAAATTGCAGAAAAAACGCTTAGGAACAAGTTATTGCTTGGTGTCCTCCCGCCCCCAACTATCGAGATTCCTATGAATGCGTGTTTGTCAACTTTTATTTTGCTTCTTACGTAATTACTGAGCACTTCTAGAGAATACTGACTACTTTCAAAGCAAAATAAAAGGCGGGTAAATAAGCAATTATGGAAATGGCGTTAATTAGGGGGCAGGCCCGACACCTGTAATTAGCCGGTATACCTTGTTTTTGAGCATTTCCCCGCAAGCTTCCGGGTTTTTCTTACATTTTTACTTTTTTGATGACCAAAGCTACATTCGCACGAAGAGAACTCAAATTCGTTTTTATTTTGAACTCTGCCTTCAAAGGAAATGTGCACAATAGGACGGTCTTGAGTTTTTTTTATTGGAAATCCAATGTTTCGGGGTCCATTGGAACAAGAGCGGCAAAAAAACGGCTAAAAACGAGTCCTATACGGCCTTCAAACTTGTATGCGCTACGCCACACCCGCCCTTTTTCCTTGTTGGCCGTTGAGGGATTGGGAGAGGCGGGCCTAGCACAATAAAGTTTGAGGGCCGTATAGGGCTATCTATGGCTCGTTTTAAGCCGTCCTTTAGTCATTAAATTTGCCAAAGGCCCCGATACATGCGATTTCCCTTGAAAATCGGAAGACCGATTTTTATCATAGACGGGGTCTTTAACAGTGCTGCGACGACTTTCTAACTTTGGTTTGTGATTGTGTGGTGTTTCACCCTCCGCATAGAATTTGTAGAAAACACAGATTAGTAGATTCGACTACTGACCTTTTCACCCCCTGTTATTGTTTTGAGCGACTCACTGACACAGACTGCTTCCATGCATGAATCTACCGAAATAACATAAACGGGCTATAACAACTCCTACAGCGCTCATCGATCGTATGAGTCTCATGAAAGGAAAGTTTCATATGCGTTTAACTTCTGAATGTGACTTTCGGGCAAAAACTGATCTTATGCCTTGCGCGACGGATTATGGGAACGAAGAGAATGCGGATTCTTTTGCGTGATCAATTCTTTACGGCCTCTTTTTTCTTGTGTATTCGCATATAGGGGTTATGTAGGTTCTTACCAAGCATAGAGGAGAATTTGTCCTGTGAATTTGTAAACATTAAAACCTTTACGGTGCATTCTTGGTACAGCGATTTTCTGTTTGTGTGTTACACCTTCAGAGGTATGTGTGTAGAGAAAGACAGTGTCAACACATGCTGGATCTTGTTGATTGATCCATTACAAAAAAATTTAGGACCACATACTCGCTATTTTTCCTACGTCTTCAAATTCATTAGTTTCTGGAGTCGAACTTCCGAAAAAAAATTCTTGCTGCTCTGTCACAGAAAAAGCTAGTGTTACGGGTGTTACCTTCTGCTCCAACCACACCTGTTTAGGATTCTGACTGTTATACATACCAATATTGCACGCTTTTTCCCCTCTTTCTCTCCCATTCAGTCTTAAAAGCAACGTATGCGCAAAACTTCTAGTTCTAGATTTCAAGTTTTTTTTTGGAGGGGGGGGAGGGCACGGACTAGAGAAGCATAAAGAAAAGGCCACAGAAATTTTTCAATATTTCAAGAAGCTCTCCAATATTTTTCGAAATTTAAATCTTCGCCTACGCCTATTTTGCGTACTCGGTTCAAAAGAAATTGCAGCGTCGGAAATGGTTTGTGCTGTGAACTTTACCAATGAGTAATTTGTATTTGTCTTTCCTTAACCGGATATTCCTATTTGTATTATCTTTCCTTATCAGTTATTCTTTGAGAACGGCAAGATTCTACTGCGCGTGCTTAAATGATAGGATTCCCCGCGATAAGGGGTGTCCCTTGTCAAGGTGCTTTTCTGCTAGAAGACCGATCACGGAACACTACCTCTTCGTACCAAGAAACCGTTTTCGTGGGGCTTCTATACCAGGTTGTTGAATAAGTTTTGTCGTTCGATAAGAAAAACATAATTTCATGGTTCAAAATACACTTTATTATTCAGTTTAATGTCCCTGAACATTAATACACTTGCTCAAATTCATTAGTTTCTGGAGTCGAACTTCCGCCACTGCCGGTCCCAAGCCCGGATGAGAAAGGAGGAGGGTCGGTCCCCGTACTACCGACGGGCTGGAAAACTTAGGTGATAACCATGGAGAGTCTCATAGGAAAAAACGATGAAGCTACCGCATCCGGGGCAGCCGATGCGCCAGCACTAGGGAACCAGGGTGTTGGTGAGAAGAATGATACTGGCCAAAATGCAAGACGACTGGTGACGCCGAAAAAGGAGCTGCGGATCGGAGCGTGAAACGTGCGAACTAGACGTTGCGTTGGACAAAAGAAGGTTATTGCCAGGGAACTGTCGAGGTCTAAAATATCGATCGCTGCGCTTTCCGAGCTCAGGATGAGCGGATGTGGAACGGTGACCATTGAGGTTCCACGGAGTAACGAAAAAATGGTTCTGTACTACTCCGGTGACGAACGACATCATCAACGGGTTGGATTCATGCTAAGCAGTGACGTAGTTTGAAGCGTGATCACGTTTGAGCCGATTTCTGGCAGGATTGCTGTCCTCGTGTTGAGCGGAACGATTAAAACGCATATCGTGTCTATCTATGCGCCCACAGCGCCAAGTTCCGACGTTGACAAAGACGCATTCTACGCACAACTCGAAGACGTTCTGACTGCGATTCTGAAAACCGATGTTACGATTGTAGTAGGCGATTTCAATGCAAGAGTCGGGAGTGTCAGAACAGGATTGGAAGAAGTGCTTGGAAAGTTCAGCATCGGTGAAATAAACGATAACGGTCTACGTCTGCTTTCGTATACGGCGTTTAACGGGCTTGTGATTGGAAACATTCTATTCCAACACCCCCGGAAAGATCAGTCAACATGGAGGAGTTCGACTGGACAAGATATAGCCACTTTGGATTACGTGCTGGTAAACTCCCGTTTCAGGTCTTCGCTCAAAAATGTGCGAGCCATGAGAGGACCTGACTGTGGATCGGATCACTATCTTCTGCGTGCTGTAATGAAGCTTCGTTTACGACGACCTAGGCGAGTGGTGCTCCCTAAAAAGAAGCTGGACTGGACTTATTTGCTGAAACCTGGAACAAGAGAAGTATTTCAAATCGCGCTATCAAATCGCTAAAAGTGCTGGAAGATTCGATGTCCGTAGACGAGCACGAGAAGCAAACAGCTGATGTAGTTCTACAATGTGCAGAGCCTCTCTGCCCTGTTATTCGCCGAAGAACACAGCCATGAATATCGGACGAGTCTCTACGTCTTGTGGATGAGCGTAAGCAAGTGATGCTAAGCGACTTCGGACGTTATCGGCAACTGTGTCGAGAGCTTCGTCGAAAGTTGAAAGAGGAGCGAGAGTCTTACTGGAATAAGATAGCCGACGAACTAGAGGAGGCGTCTGTAAGGAATAACTATCGCACATTGTATGGTACACTAAACCATCTCAGAAAGAAGGCCAATTCGGCTAGCGATTGCATTAGGAATATAGATGGCTCCTATGTGAGTTCAGTGAATGAGCGCCTGTCACGATGGAAGCAGTTCTTCAGCGAACTCTATAGTCACGATGCACCACAAGGCCCACTTGATAAACCTCTACCAGTTGAAGTGCCACGAGAAGCGATGCTTGACTCTGAACCCACTCTGGACGAAGTGAGAGCGGCAATCATGCGTCTCAAAATGGGAAGGCGCCTGGCGTAGACAACGTTACTGCTGAAGCGATAAAGGCAGGTGGTAATGTGTTGCAACGACGGTTACATCAACTGATCACCCTCGTCTGGCAGTCAGAAAACGTCCCATCTACCTGGAAGAAAGCTATCGTCGTGCCGATTCACAAAAAGGGTGATACCAGGGACTGTAAAAACTATCGCGGAATCAGTCTGTTATCAATCGTTGGTAAAGTCTTCATGAAGATAATTCAGTGCAGACCTCAACGCCATCGGGAGCATACCAGTCGCGAGGAACAGGCAGGATTTCGTCCTGGTCGAGGCTGCGCTGATCAAATATTCGCACTTCGTAAACTTATGGAGGAAAGGCTCCGCTGTGGAAAGCGGGTCGTTATCACCTTCATCGACTTCACGTCGGCCTTTGACTACGTACACTGGCCTGCCTTATAGAGAACATTGGAGTGCGAACACGTGCCGGGAAAAATTGTGAAGCTTCTGCGGGGAATATACAACGGTTCAACTAGCTGCGTTCGGGTCGGGGACAAACTGTCTGAAGAATTCGCGGTCAATACAGGAGTACGGCAAGGGGATGTAATTTCGAGAATGCTCTTCAACACTGTGGTCGACGCCATAATAAGGAAGGTCTTTAAAGATAGAAGAGGAGTCCAGTATGGCGATAACGAGTTCGTCACGGACTTGATGTTCGCGGACGACAGCGCTGTGTTCACTGATACTGATATGGAAGCTACGGATTTGATGGAGGATATAGCGGAAATCGCGAAATCGTACGGTCTACGGATAAATTAGGGCAACAAGTACCTAGGATCCGTAGCGCAACAGCGCTAGGTGGTGGCCACAACAGGGATACAATGCAGGATCGGGCAGGCGTGTGCTGCTTTTGCTTCACTAGGTTGGTGTCTGTGGAAAAAGGGCAACGTGTCAATCAAGACCAAGATGCGGATCTTCCGATCACTTATAATGCCAATTCTACTGTACGGCTCGGAGTCGTGGACTTTGTCCAAGTCGGATCTCAGCAAGCTGGAAGTTTTCCAAATGCGGTGTTTGCGTCAAATTCTCGGAACAACGTTAAGAGATCGCGTTCGCAACGACGTTATTCGAGACAGCTGCGACCATCAGCCGACGATCGAAGAACAAATCCGAACGAGGAGGTTGCGTTGGTTTGGGCACGTATGCAGAATGGAAGCCAGCCGACTACCGCACAGCTTGTTATGGAGAAAGCGCCCAACACTGTGGAAGGTCGAGAGAACAACCCCGAGGAAGACGTGGTTGAAGCAAGTCGAAGCTGATATGAGACCTCAACGGTGCAGTGTCGTTAATGTTAAAATAATTACGGCTAATCGTTCTGAATGGAAGCGTATCGTTCAGGCCACACGAGCTCCTATGGCACCTACAGCAGCGTACTAGTTGAGAGGTCATCCCGCTCCGCCAGCCGCCAGCTAGTGGGATGAGTGAGTGAGTGAGTGAGTGAATACACTTATTCAACAATCCTCCAATCTGTGGATCCCATCCCTGAACTGAGAATCCCGAAGGTCTGCAAAATACGCTTCAACAGCCGTTATGACCTCTTCGTTTGATGAAAAACGCTCGCCACACATAAATTTTTCGAGTTCTGGAAACAAGTCGCTGGGGGCGAGATCTGGTGAATACGGTGGATGCTCCAACGATTCGAACTTTAATTCATGTATTTTAGCCATTGTCAAAATGCCTTTGTGACACGGTGCGTTGTCCTGATGAAAAAGGATTTTTTTCTTCTGCAAACCGGGTCTTTTCTTCACGAATTTTTTCCTTCAACTGCTTCAAAAGGTTGCAATATTATTCAGAATCAATTGTTTTACCAGTTTTCAAGTACACAATTTCTTTCGCATCCCAAAAAACTGATGCCATAACCTTATTGGCCGATTTCCGGACACGAACTCGTTTCGAAGCCGAATAATCAGGTTCACACCACTCTTCAGCCTCTTGTCTTGATTTAGGATCATGGTGATAGACCAAGTCTCATCCATAGTGATGAATCCGCACAAAATCCACTTTATCTTTTTTGAAACGGTCCAAATGTTGCTGAGAAAGTCACATTCGAATGTGTTTTTGTTCCACTGTTAGCGAATGCGGCACCCATTGTGCACACAGCTTTCTAAAACCCAAAATTTCACTTAAAATATGGCTCACACTGCCGAATGATGTTTGTAGAGCCTCCATTAAATCTCTCTCAGTCAATCGACGATCTTCCAAAGCCATAAACGTATTTTGGCTATGGTTTATGTTGTTGATGCGCTTTTTGACCGTCGTTCACGTGGATCGTCTTCAAGGCTTGTACGACCACGTTTAAGTTCAGCAACACTTCCAATAATCTAATCGTAGGTGAACAATCATTATACACTTTTAGCACTCCTTCGTGAATTTCTTTTGGTGCTACACCTTCCAAAAAAAATTTTATCGTAGCACGATATTCAATTTTTTCCATTGCTGTGACACGGCGTAACTAAATGGCTTGTAAACAAAGAATGAATTGACAGATTGGAATGAAACTTCACCTACGTTCTTATCACGAGTACAGCAACAAAACGAAATGTTGGGCTTGCAACAACGCCTCCCTTATCGAACGACAAAACTTATTGAACAACCTGGTAGTATGGTTCGTAGCCCATTATTTAAAGGCAGTGGTCACGATGAAAAACGTTATCGAAAAAACTACAAAAATCAGCTTAGATCAAAAACAGCTGAAAAACTATGAAGGTAGCGCGGTGAAAAACGGTCAACAAATAGAGTTTCTAGGGCCCAAAGAAGCTAGTTCGTGCACACGTGCACAGCGATGAAGAAACAGATCGCAGTCTCATGCCGAGCAGTCAAAAATCATCGACATTCAGAGGACGAAATAAATGCAAATTTAACGAATAAAAACAGTTGAATAATGAAAGCATCACTTCAGTCAATGTTTTTGACTAGATGTGTACATAAATTCGAAGGTTCATTGATTGACATATTTGATCGCGACCACTGCCTTTAAAGGCAGTGTCCACGATAAAAATCGTTTTCGAGTTTCCATCAGATGACGAAGGTTCAGAGTCTGACTGTTCCATCAGCGAAGAGAGAATCACGAAAAACGCTGCGAAACATCCAAAATCACCTCTTCTTCTTGAAAGCCACATTTCAACGATGGATGAGTTGTGCCGGCATGGGCCTGAAGTAGACAGCGTGCGCAAGTACGCCCCAATGCTAAAACTCAGCCGCGCTCGCGCTCCCATGCTAATGTAGGAGTGGACTAAACTGATCTTCGGAAAACTCGACAGCGAGCGGGACGGCTAGCGCGGGCGGACTTCGGAGCCGTATGGAGCTCTTTCCGGCTCGTTTTCGTTCCTCATTTCGACCCCAGTGCTCCAATGAGACTCTAAACTTTCGATTTCCGGCCAAAAACCGAGGACGAAGTTTATCGCGGACACTGCCTTTTAGGAAAATTACTGGTAATAGTAAATGTCCGAATTTGGCATTGAAATCAGGAAAGGTCGGATTATGCATGAAACCTTAAAATCTCACCACATGGGATGTATTCCTTCTACTTTCACCGTTAGTTTCATTTGCACGATGCTCGTTGGATTTTTTTTCGATCTTGTTAACCTTGGACTCAAATACCACATAGACAAAGCTTCTCGAGAAAAGTTTTTCGGTGAGCTATGCTAGCTCATAGTAGCTTAAATATCATATCCCTATCGAAACCTACATTAATTGACTACTGCAATGAAAAAAAAACCTTGGGTGGTAGTAATCATTGCGTTAACCGCAGTTAAACAGCGAAACTCAGCTGCGGGTTAAATCCACGCTGGCCATGAGTTAGCCGCCCGCTGACCGTAGGGACACCCCACGTAAACCGTTTGTTAACCAGTGGTTGAATGGGAGAAGGTAGCAGTCACAAGTGCAAAACTCACTGCACTGATGGAATCGAACCCGGGCAACACGACTCATCGCACTGCGCCATGAGGGACGGTGCTCTCGGCTGTTCTTCTCGTGCTAATCAAGGAGTCAATAGTTCGTCAATGGATGCTATTCGCCCTTATCTTTTTTAAATCATCACTCATTTTGAATTCACCATATATTTCTCGCAGTCAGACGATTTTAAGAGCTGAGATCATTAATTCCAGTTATATTTTTTGAGCAGAGACTCGATCGCCTCTCGTTTTTACCACGTTAAGATTCAAAAGAAACAGAATATGTATTTTGCTGTAAATGATTCTATTCAGAGATGCTAGAGCATAGCAGCTCGTGAATAGCTGCCGATATGGAGATTTGTTTCTGCGTTCTTAGGGCTTTTGTTCACAAATAGAATAGCTTGGAAAAGGCATTTTCTTCAATCTTTTTTCGCATTAACGAGCTATTTTCAAATTAAAACAGAATAATACTGAAACACCAAAACGTAATTTCGCTTGTTGCACTATTCTACTACTCAGTTTGCTCGGAAAAAGAATTTTTCTAATATTCTGTGTAAACAGAAAGTCCAAGTAATCAAATATTATTCAACCACTAATTCCAGGACACTTGACCATTCGGTAAGCATTTCCAAGCATTACAATTCTCTTCAGTTGCCATTTTTGTACTAAAATGTACGGCTAAAATATTTCCCTCTCAGCTCAAGCATTCCTGCATACGGAATTTACTTACTGACTAACTTTGCTAGTTTGTTTACTTAGTAATGATGAACATACTTTTTAGCTACTTCTCATTCATTTATTTAACTACGCGTTCATTCACTTTTCATCTCATTTATTTATTTGTTTACTGTGCTTCTCTGGGCCAAATTCCGGTCCGCAAAATCGTCATGACACGCTTCGCAGCCGCACGAACTCGAGTTGGATGAGTTTCCAGCGCCGCAGCCGCCGATCTTTGACTCTAGGCGCCAAAGCCGACTTGGTGTGGCTTTTTTGTATAGCTTTCTCCAATAATTTTTAGTTTCCAGTTTCCAAAACCCACCTGAAGTCAACAGATTGGCGGCTGCGGCGCTGGAAACTGCGACTCGAAAGCGCGCGGCCGCAAAGCGTGTCGAGACACAATCGCGGACCGGAATTTGGCCAGAAGCACAGTACCAAATTGCTTTCTGAAATTCTTGAATGGTAAATCATTTTATTCATTCTCTTACTCAAATATTCATCAAATAGTTAATTCTTTATTTATATAATCATTTGAATTATTTTTTCGACAATGGATTCGAAACGTATTTTTTCACACTGACGAATTTCGCAATCTCAGGAAGTTTGCCAAAATCAACAATTTCCATCTTATCTTGGTGGCTCGGCGAGCCGGCGACGGTTGCTCCTTGGTTACATTTGGTTACTTCTCGTTATTTCTCGGTTATATCTTGGGGATATTTCTGGGCTTCTTCATGTCAGTTTCGTGAAATGACGCGAATTAGCCAGGAAATAGCCCACCAGGAGCCGCTGCGGAGCCTGGTAAGCCATTTCTCGGCTATTCTTTGGATACACTTTTACTCTTGATTGGTAAACCACATTTGATCAAAAGTTCACATAAGGGCAACGGAAAATTCGCTGTCACACATTTGGTGGAGCAAACACCATAAACATCCTGATACTAATTTTTATTGGGCGTTCTTTATTTTTTAATTTTATAAGTCATTCAATTATTAATTAAGTTATTACCTCAATTATACTTATGTATTTATTAATTTGCTTAATTATTTATTTATTCGCCTCTTTGTTCGTTTGTTTATTTGCGAATTTCTTTGTTCATTTATTGATTTATTTTTTATTTATTGTTTGTTAGGATATGTAAGTTTCTATCTAAAGATTAATTTCTTCACTTGCGCACAAGGTTTGACGTTTGACTTAATAATTCCATACTGTTTTCTTATAAATTGTAGAAATTGTATATTTTTTCTCAGTAATCTTCAAAAATTCAGCCTGTTTTTCCCGAGATTCCTGTCATTGCACGTCCGTCATTTCAAGTTAAAAAATTAATGTGTATATAGAAACTTCCAAAAAAAACGAATGAATAAGTGAACAAATAAATGCGCAAGTAAACAAATGAATAAAGAGGCGATCAAATAAGCAAATGAATAAATGAATGAATGCACCAATTATTGATTGCATGGATAAATTAATTGATAATCACGATCATACCATTGATTGCCGTCGTCGCCCGAAAGAGCCGGGCACTGCAGCGTACGACAATGCAAACCGTCGTGTGCCTTTACGTTAGAGTGATAGAGAGAGCATTGGAGGGAAGGAAACGCAGATGTGGGTCAACCGCGCGCAATAAGTCCTCAGGAGGACTTTTTGCGAGTGGTTAATCGACCGGTCGGCGCATCCTCAACACAGCGCTCTCTCACACAGTCCGCTCGAACATTTTCAATTCGTTGTCAACGGGCGGTATCGTGCGGTCAGCCCATGAAACGATTTCCTGCCTTGACAACGGACAATCAATGAACTGACCGCGCCGAAACCGCGCGATAAACTTTTTCGATCATCAATTGCAGGTTTGCACGTGAGGATTTTAACCAGATTTCTTACTTTACTTCAACACAAGGGTGTAAATAGTATCTGGATGAAGCTGCAGTTGAAATTAATCGTTCACAATTTCACAAAATGGATGTGTTTTCTTACAACTAACCGGCGTTCAACGGCTCGTTGACCATCTCCTAACTGCGCATTAACTACGCGGTTCATTTGCGGTCAACTCATTGATTACTACCACCCCTTATTTCCGTGTTCAGCGCTCCAAATAACCCCCCCCCCCCTCCTACACGACGATTCTCCAAAAAATATTTTCCACCATCTCAGCCCCATGGGGTTGAAGGCGATGATTTTCGTTCCCGAGTTTTCCACTCAGAACAATATGTTAGCCTCCAAGTGTTCCCAAAATTACGAAGAAACGGCAAGAAAAGCACTAAAACGTCTTATTTCAGTGACATTATTCTCTGGCCTGGACTAGTTGTCCGGTTGAATAAATATGTTCACGGAGGTTGTCACCGGTAAAAAATGGGGCCAAGAAAAAATGGAAGAGTTTTTTAGGCAAAACAGTTTCAGTTTGGGTCTTGAAGAAACTACGAAGCAACAGAGAGTACATAGGGAATTGCAAAAGACGATTCCACAAAGGATTTCATTGTCATAACGAACAGTTCCCGAGAGAATTGAAAGGCAGGGTGAGATTTGAGGATTTCGTGCCCTTCTGGTGCGTTTTTCTCAATTTCTTCAACATTTCAGTTTTACTCGGGCGCCAAATAATCGAATCAGCAAATAATTTCGAAATCGAAGATTACCGTGAACACTACCTTTAACTTAAAGGCACTGTTCGCGATAGAAATCGCTTTTCTGTTTTTTTGCCTATCTTGAAACCGGTCCCATTTTGATTCCAATGATGCTTCTGGAATCGTACAAGACCTTCTGGGAATGGAGTTATGGTACCTCAAAAATTGAGCTAGGGAAAATGGTGGACGAGTTGTCCGAGGCTTCTAACTTCCGTCTTTTGCAGCCAATGTGAGCGAGCTGACCTGGATAAAGAGAGAAGTTGAGAATGAAGGGAAGAACGGGGCTTTTGATCGGAAACCATCGCTCAACTCACGATTTCGAGTGTTCCTTTGTTCACGTCGAGGCGAGACTTGCCCACAATGGCAGGGTTTTCCCACTTTTCGAAGCCGTTTTGCGGCTCCTGGGTAGCTTTTCGTCCCGTTTTTTCGACGCTGTTCTGCTTCTGAGAGGTACGAGAAGCGTTTGTCATGGAAAACTCGAACATGAAATTTATCGCGAACAGTGCCTTTAATCCAATTTTTGGGGTCCAGAGTTCGAAAGCATTTTTTGCTCTGAATTTGAATGCTCTGAATCTATCCAGAGGAGTTATTTGGAGTGCTGAACACCAATACATAATCCGTTCTTAGATTTTTTTCGGTAGATTTTTCAGGTTACCGCAGATACAGTGTCATTTGACTTTAGAAATCTGCTAAAAACGCGCAAACCTACGTTTGAGGAAATTTTCTTCAGCTGAAAAATGAAAACTCGAGATCTACCTCAGGAAATTTTTTCGCTGTTGTAAATTCTATTTAAAAATGCGGAACTATACTAAACGGGGGGGACACTCAAGTAAAAGTCAGAAATGAAATGGACCACCGATCTATAACGCGGTCAGTCGAAGTATTTCTATAGAATTTCATCAACAACAATGATTGGTGGCACCATCAAGCGTCTTTTATCAGATTTTCCAATCATTTCCATGAGGTGTTTCATTTCATTTCTGACTTTTACTTGAGTGCCCCCCCCCTTTAGGATAGTCAAAAAATGCTTCTTTCTTCAAGTACAGTTTCCGTACACGTTCTTAACTTGCGAACATTTCCTGAACTTTGTAGAACATTTTATGCGAAGGCCGGAATCGGAACTTTTTCAATGCATTTTCAGTGTTTTGATTGATATTTTTCAAAATAATTATTTTGGATGGAAGTGACCGCTTGATAGATTCTCGTAAACTCATTAAATTAAATACAGACAGCATTTTTTTCAAGATAGCGCCGTACAAACGTACGCCTGCACATATTGGAATTGCAGCGAAATTTTCACTTCTTTCGCGTTTCGGAATTTGCGCGATGGGCTCTTTCTATACAGGATTGCACTGTGGAATTGTATTATTCACAAGACTAGGGACTAATTTAGGGCAAGAACTCAAAAAAGTTATGTAAACAGTTGAATCAAAAAATAAAAATAATCAAAACAAATTAAATATTTATATCAACTTCTACTCTATCATGCCAAGCTTTATCGAAAGTCGCACGTGGACACTGTTGTCTTGATTATCTCAATATTGAAAACTCCGACTATCTGTTCTGTAATCACGATGTATAGCCTAGCTCCCTGCTTTTCAGCCGGTCGAAGAAAGGCTTGTCTTGCTAAAACATGTCGGAATCTCCTTATCATTGTTATATTTTGCTATGATTGACCGCTCCGCAGCTTCCGCCTCCCGGACAGATCCGAGCGAGCCAGGCTTTAAAGGCAGTGTTCACGATGATTCTCGCTTCCAAGTTTCCCACTCAAAACAATGCGTTGGCTACCAAGTGTCACCAAAATCACGAAGAAACGGCGAGAAACGCACTAAGTCGTCTTATTTCAGTGACATTGTTCTATGGCATGGACTAGTTGTCCGGTTGGATGAACATGTTCACGGTGGTTGTCACCGATAAAAAATGGGACTAATCGAAAATGGAAGAATATTTTGGGCAAAACAGTATTAGTTAGGGCCCGAAGGAAAGAACGGAGCAACACAGAAAAAAAAATTGCAAAAGACGGGTCCACAAAAGATTTCATTGTCACAACGAACAGTTCCATTGATACTTAAGTGGCGGGCTGATACTTGAGGATTTCGTGCCCTTCTGGTGCGTTTTTCTCGGTTTCTTCGTCATGTCAGTTCTACTCGGGGGCCAAACAATCGATTTAGCGATTCATCTCGAAATCGAAGATTATCGTGAACACTGCCTTTAACAGGAAATGCGAGTCTTTACAGGCGCCCTATGTTTTCTTGAAGAAGACCTGCAATTTCACCATTATGAGGCGAGTTCATGGTCAATTTCAGTCGCCTCTCCAAGCTCATTGCTAATGGGCATCTCTCACTCAGAGAAAGTGGCCCTTCTTAAAGAGATGCAACTTTCTTGGATCAATTTTTGACGAAAACTCGAATTTGACTTTCACAGCTGCTCTAGAGTTCTCTGAACGGAGTTCTAGGCGTTGATTGGTGGATCACGATAATTACGAAATTGCCATTATGCCCAACGTAACTCACCTCAATCTTTCTTAAAACTGACCATCAACCCCATAATCTTGTTCAAAGCCCCAAATATGTACGATGGGCAAAAAATTGATTTTTGGTGCACCAAAAGTTCACAAGGACTTCTTTTATGGGACTCCAGAGGTCGACAAAAAAAATTTCTGCCTTTTTTGTTTTTTTGGTTTTTTTTTGTTGTGTTACGTTATGGTGTGATCATTTACCCACTGCAACTTATTGTTTATGATTCTATTCATTGAAACGGAGCGCACCTAGAAAGAGCGAATTCGAATTTCTCGTCAGAAATTTATTCTACATAGAGAGTGGCTTCTCGTTTGGAATGACCACTTTCTACTTATGACCTTCCCTTGTGAGTTCTCTCTGAGGTACATAACTTTCGAGCGAATCTCAGAAATAATAGAGGAGAAATAATTAATTGCAAAAAGGGGTATCGCTAAGTGAACGGAAAAATGAAGGAAAAAACAAATAACCAAGTCAACAGCAAGGCTAATTTTTTATGAAGAAACAAATAAGCTCTGAGGCGTTTCTAGCAGGCCACTGATTGTGATTGTCACAGCTAAGGTCAGCTTTTCTTCGTCGGCATATCCTTACATATGACCTTACATATCCTTATATATTTCACCGAGGTCCACCGCTCTGCTGCTGGTGATGATCAAAATCGAGAACTCACGAGAGATTTCCCAGAGCATATTTCTTGTCCGAATTCCGCAGGCTACGAGAGCCGGTTTCTGCATGGGGCGAGCGGCAGCGCTGCTTACATATCCTCTCTTTCGGCCGAGTGGCACCTCAACGGAACAAACTTCGGATAAAAAAAGGATCACAGAGGCGCACCCCAAAGAGGAGCCGGACGCTGGCGGTTTAACAAATTACAGAGAGAGGATGACTTACTTGACTTACTTGACTTAATCGGTTGGCTTTCGCCTGACGCGGTCATTCCGCATCTTCACCGAGGTGTGCCGTCCTAGTAGTCAGCCGTGTCCATTTTTCACGGTCTTCAGCCACAATTTGAACACATTCCATCCAGCTGTCACTATTCCATTTCCTGCGAAACGAAACATCGCGCCTGAACTGTCTTTCGATGCCGAGTGACTTTAAATCCTCTTTAACCACATCCGTCCAGAACTTTCGCCTACGCCCAGGTGGCCGTTTCCAGACAGGATTTGGAAGCATTTTTAAAGCGTGTTGTACGAGACGATCCGGCGTTCTTCTTAGTATATGCCCGAGCAGCCGAAGTCGACTTTCCATTGCTGCTTGAGATGGCGTTAGGAGATGCTGGCACCTCCCTCGTGTCAAGCGTTGATGTACTGCGTCGATTTCCTTGTAAAGGTCTTCGTTATGGCATACACGCGGCCAGAAATATCCAAGCAAACGCCTAAAAGCTTCCTCTCCGTGCAATCCAACCTTTCCATCTGCGTTTTCGGTGCTGCCCACGTCTCCGATCCGTACATCATGATAGGGCGAATAGCGGATAGGTAGACGCGCAACTTGACTTCCTTCGCGATGGTGGTAGACCACAAACACTTGGTTAGAGAATTGAATGCAGACGTAGCTTTCGCACATCGTTGTCGAATATCCGCTGCATAACTACCATCGTTCTTCAGCAAACAGCCCAAATAACAGAAATCGTCCACCAGTTCGATACGTTGTCCGTCCACACAAACTCCAGTTGAAGGCCTCTGAGAGACCCACATCTGCTTGCATTTGTCGGGACGAAGACGAAGTCCATAGGCTGCGGCATACTCCGAAACGAGGTTCACAATCCTTTGCAGTTTTGCGTTGTTTTCAGCGAATAACACAATGTCGTCGGCGTACTCCAGGTCGACAAAGGAGCGTCCTGATGGTGTTAGGATCACATCCGCAGGAAACTGTTCTGCAACTCTACGCATGATGTCATCAACGGCGAAGTTGAAAAGAAAAGGTCCTGCAACGGCTCCTTGCCTTACTCCCGTTTTCACCTCGAAAGCTGACGTAAATCCGACAGGTGTACGAACTGCTGCTGTTGTTCCTTTGTTCATGTCCTCGATTAACCGAACATACTTTTCCGGGACTCCATCAGCTCGCAGAGCATTGAGCCAATCGATCACGATGAGGAGAGTCGAACGCGGCTTCAAAGTCCAAAAAAGCAAGCAGTAATGGCTTCGAAAACCGCTGCCACGATTCAATTACTCTTCTCACGACGAACACTTGGTCGATGGTCGATCTTCCAGGTCGAAAACCGGCTTGCTCATCTCTGGTCGTTCCTTCACGATGTTTGATAAGTCGCTTGAGAATGATACGTTCTAAAACCTTGTACATGACACGAAGTAAAGAGATTCCTCTGTAGTTCTTAGGATCCGTGACGGATAGCTTCTTGTGAAGAGGTACGATGATCGGATGTCTCCACGAATCGGGTATCCTTTCGCTCATCCATATGGCACGGATGGTGTTGGTCACTTCACGAATCCGAGACGGAGGAAAGAGCTTTCAGCATTTCAGCAGTGATGTTGTCATCTCCACCTGCCTTTCCATTCTTCATTTGCCGGACACAATCCAAAACTTCAGACTCAGTCGGCGGTTCCTCACTGACATCGTAATGTGCTCTCTGAACATGCGGGAGCTCAGGTACTGATGGCGCTGGACGATTCAGTAGTTAACTGAAGTAATCCTTCCATATTGGCAGCGTCGCATCACCAACTGCAACTCCATTGGTAGTGTTCAAGACAGGAGAACATCTCTTCATCTTCCCGCTATACTGTCGCAGCTATGTGTAGGCTTTCCTCAGATTCTTCTCCTCCCAAGCCTTCTCGAACTCCTTAGCTCTACACGTCCACTCGTTCGCGGTCACTTTGAAGCTGCCGACGCAACTTCCTCCTCAGACGCTTCTCCTCCACGAAGTTTCCTGCAGTTCGGAGAGCACATACTCTGTTGTAGGTAGATGTTGTTTCTTCTGAGACGTAGGCGAACTTCTTCTTAGGCTGTACAACCGGGAGTGCCTCTTTCGAAGCGTCCTGGATGCACTTGACAAAAGAATCCGCGTCGCAAAGTTTCTTCTTAGTCCGTACTCCGATGTGAATAGAAACGCGTTGTCGGAAGTTCCTTCTGCACTCTTCATCTCTGAGACTTGTCATGTCAATCCTCTGGAGAGGCTGAGCCCCTCGCTTCCTCTTATGAATCCTCGCAGTGAAGTTCAACAGAACAGGACGGTGATCCGAATCGAATGCGACATCCCACACAGCTCTAGATCTTCGAATGTCCGATACTGGAATATTCCTCGTCAGGACATAGTCAAGCTGTAGTTTCAAAGTTGTCATCTTCCGCTTCCGCTGCTCTTCTGGAGATAGCCGGGTTGGTCCCTGCCACGTAAGCTGATGGCGGCGATGATTCCTCTTGAATGTCGATGCAATAATCAGACCACTGCGTTCACAAAAGTCGACAAGGCGGTAGCCATTGTCCGATGTTTGCTCCACTGGGTAGAACCATTTACCGAGTACTTCGGATTCCTGATCAAGTCCCATCTTCGCATTTGCGTCAATCCCCACGACAACAGCATGTTGACAAGGTATCCTGGCCAGCAACGTATTGAGTTCCTCATAAAACGCATCCTTCGAATTGTCTTCGGCGGTTTCAGTGGGCGCATGAGCACTCACTATCCACAGATTGAATCCTCTGTGATCCCGCAGTCGTACGAATGCATTCCGACACGACGTTGAGCCGAACTCCTTGACCATACCATTGAAATCCTTCCTTACAGCTATTGCACAGCCTCCCACTCTCCTATCGTCAGCGTTACCGCAGTAGATGGTGTACTCTCCGACGCTGATGACGGGTCTATCTCTTGAGGCGGGTTTCCTGCAAAGCAGCAAACGGTGCATGGAAATAGCTCAGAAGTCTGGATAGCGCAGTTTTTGGATATCACTCGACAGCGATCGACAGTTCAGGGTGGCGAAATTGTGGCTTGTGGCCAAAGACTCCATGACTCCCTAGGTACGGATCCTAAGGTGTTATGGACCAGAGGCCTTAGTGTGCTGGACGGCGACACCTTTATGCAATGTGTGGGATTCTTTCGCGATATAGTTGTGCACGCTATATCGCTCGAAAGTTCCCTGTGTACACTCAAACGTCTGCTGGGTTCAGTAGAAGCAGGGGCACCAACGAGCAGGCACCAACAGACTTGTATACACACCCCCAGAGAGAGGATAAGCCAATGAACTTTAACTTGCAGCATTTAAGAACATATCAAAACGTCCAATTGAAGAATAAATTTTGTGAAAGGAAGGAAATCTTATTCGGATTACCCATTTTTTTGGTACAGTGATTTCAGACAGTAACTAAGATCATCCTCTCAACCCAAGAAAATTTCGGATTATTCGGAAGCCATTGCTGGTAATTACCAGCCTGGCACGCGCGCGGCGCACGTAGATGGACCATGCATACTCTAGCGACAACTCTAACGCGGGGGACATGTTAAGTTGGCCGAAGCTGTGCCGTCCAAGAATATTCTATCTACGCGTCCTTCGTCGTGGTAGCAGAGGCTATTACTAGAATTAAATCTGATTTCAATATAAAATTGATAGAAAGTCCAGGACGGGCTTTGACGCCATGGCGAAGCGGGCGTGATGCGCGTGGCACGCGGGCATGGCGCCAAACCATTCACACTCAAACGCAAGGCCCGTTTTTCATGCGCGTGACGCGTTGGCGTTGAGAAATGAATGACCCCTTGATTCATTAAAAAAGAAGGGATTACTAACAGAAAAATGAATAAGCAAACAAGCTAAAGAATTTCAAATCGGTAAAAAGGCTATAAACTTGTGTAAACGATTCTGAAAATAGAAAAAATAGAGAAGACATAAGAGTCAGATTGAATCAAACGAATAAACATTTGAATTCCACTACCGATCATGTTTTATTGAATCCCTTCTGAAATTCCAATCATGATAACATCGCTAGCAAGACGTTTAATTAATTTATAAAGCATGTACCTGCTCGTTGGTGCCCCTGCTTCTACTGAACCCAGCAGACGTTTGAGTGTACACAGGGAACGTTCGAGCGATATAGCGTGCACAACTATATCGCGAAAGTATCCCGCACATTGCATAAAGGTGTCGCCGTTCGGCACACTAAGGCCTCTGGTCCATAACACCTTAGGATCCGTACCTGGCGAGTCATGGAGACTTTGGCCACAAGCCACAATTTCGCCACCCTGAACTGTCGATCGCTGTCGAGTGATATCCAAAAAACTGCGCTATCCAGACTTCTGAGCTATTTCCATGCACCGTTTGCTGCTTTGCAGGAAACCCGCCTCAAGGATAGACCCGTCATCAGCGTCGGAGAGTACACCATCTACTGCGGTAACGCTGACGATAGGAGAGTGGGAGGCTGTGCAATAGCTGTAAAGGAAGGATTTCAATGGTATGGTCAAGGAGTTCGGCTCAATCGTCGTGTCGGAATGCATTCGTACGACTGCGGGATCACAGAGGATTCAATCTGTGGATAGTGAGTGCTCATGCGCCCACTGAAACCGCCGAAGACAGTTCGAAGGGATGCGTTTTATGAGGAACTCAATACGTTGCTGGCCAGGATACCTTGTCAACATGCTGTTGTCGTGGGGATTGACGCAAATGCGAAGATGGGACTTGGATCAGGAATCCGAAGTACTCGGTAAATGGTTCTACCCAGTGGAGCAAACATCGGACAATGGCTACCGCCTTGTCGACTTTTGTGAACGCAGTGGTCTGATTATTGCATCGACATTCAAGAGGAATCATCGCCGCCATCAGCTTACGTGGCAGGGACCAACCCGGCTATCTCCAGAAGAGCAGCGGAAGCGGAAGATGACAACTTTGAAACTACAGCTTGACTATGTCCTGACGAGGAATATTCCAGTATCGGACATTCGAAGATCTAGAGCTGTGTGGGATGTCGCATTCGATTCGGATCACCGTCCTGTTCTGTTGAACTTCACTGCGAGGATTCATAAGAGGAAGCGAGGGGCTCAGCCTCTCCAGAGGATTGACATGACAAGTCTCAGAGATGAAGAGTGCAGAAGGAACTTCCGACAACGCGTTTCTATTCACATCGGAGTACGGACTAAGAAGAAACTTTGCGACGCGGATTCTTTTGTCAAGTGCATCCAGGACGCTTCGAAAGAGGCACTCCCGGTTGTACAGCCTAAGAAGAAGTTCGCCTACGTCTCCAGAAGAAACAACATCTACCTACAACAGAGTATGTGCTCTCCGGAACTGCAGGAAACTTCGTGGAGGGAGAAGCGTCTGAGGAGGAAGTTGCGTCGGCAGCTTCAAAGTGACCGCGAACGAGAGTGGACGTGTAGAGCTAAGGAGTTCGAGAAGGCTTGGGAGGAGAAGAATCCGAGGAAAGCCTACACGTTGCTGCGACAGTATAGCGGGAAGATGAAGAGATGTTCTCCTGTCTTGGAACACTACCAATGGAGTTGCAGTTGGTGATGCGACGCTGCCAATATGGAAGGATTACTTCAGTTAACTACTGAATCGTCCAGCGCCATCAGTACCTGAGCTCCCGCATGTTCAGAGAGCACATTACGATGTCAGTGAGGAACCGCCGACTGAGTCTGAAGTTTTGGATTGTGTCCGGCAAATGAAGAATGGAAAGGCAGGTGGAGATGACAACATCACTGCTGAAATGCTGAAAGCTCTTCCTCCGTCTGGGATTCGTGAAATGACCAACACCATCCGTGCCATATGGATGAGCGAAAGGATACCCGATTCGTGGAGACATCCGATCATCGTACCTCTTCACAAGAAGCTATCCGTCACGGATCCTAAGAACTACAGAGGAATCTCTTTACTTCGTGTCATGTACAAGGTTTTAGAACGTATCATTCTCAAGCGACTTATCAAACATCGTGAAGGAACGACCAGAGATGAGCAAGCCGGTTTTCGACCTGGAAGATCGACCATCGACCAAGTGTTCGTCGTGAGAAGAGTAATTGAATCGTCTCAGCGGTTTTCGAAGCCATTACAGCTTGCTTTTTTGGACTTTGAAGCCGCGTTCGACTCTCCTCATCGTGATCGATTGCTCAATGCTCTGCGAGCAGATGGAGTCCCGGAAAAGTATGTTCGGTTAATCGAGGACATGAACAAAGGAACAACAGCAGCAGTTCGTACACCTGTCGGATATACGTCAGCTTTCGAGGTGAAAACAGGAGTAAGGCAAGGAGCCGTTGCAGGACCTTTCTTTTCAACTTCGCCGTTGATGACATCATGCGTAGAGTTGCAGAACAGTTTCCTGCGGATGTGATCCTAACACCATCAGGACGCTCCCTTTGTCGACCTGGAGTACGCCGACGACATTGTGTTATTCGCTGAAAACAACGCAAAACTGCAAAGGATTGTGAACCTCGTTTCGAAGTATGCCGCAGCCTATGGACTTCGTCTTCGTCCCGACAAATGCAAGCAGATGTGGGTCTCTCAGAGGCCTTCAACTGAAGTTTGTGTGGACGGACAACGTATCGAACTGGTGGACGATTTCTGTTATTTGGGCTGTTTGCTGAAGAACGATGGTAGTTATGCAGCGGATATTCGACAACGATGTGCGAAAGCTACGTCTGCATTCAATTCTCCAACCAAGTGTTTGTGGTCTACCACCATCGCGAAGGAAGTCAAGTTGCGCGTCTACCTATCCGCTATTCGCCCTATCATGATGTACGGATCGAAAACGTGGGCAGCACTGAAAACGCAGATGGAAAGGTTGGATTGCACGGAGAGGAAGCTTTTAGGCGTTTGCTTGGATATTTCTGGCCGCGTGTATGCCATAACGAAGACCTTTACAAGGAAATCGACGCAGTACATCAACGCTTGACACGAGGGAGGTGCCAGCATCTCCTAACGCCATCTCAAGCAGCAATGGAAAGTCGACTTCGACTGCTCGGGCATATACTAAGAAGAACGCCGGATCGGCTCGTACAACACGCTTTAAAATGCTTCCAAATCCTGTCTGGAAACGGCCACCTGGGCGTAGGCGAAAGTTCTGGACGGATGTGGTTAAAGAGAATTTAAAGTCACTCGGCTTCGAAAGACAGTTCAGGCGCGATGTTTCGTTTCGCAGGAAATGGAATAGTGACAGCTGGATGGAATGTGTTCAAATTGTGGCTGAAGACCGTGAAAAATG
This sequence comes from Aplectana chamaeleonis, assembly GCA_029168955.1. Lineage (NCBI taxonomy): Eukaryota > Metazoa > Nematoda > Chromadorea > Rhabditida > Cosmocercidae > Aplectana > Aplectana chamaeleonis. The sequence continues at coordinate 1,210,803 of JAPDOI010000028.1, read as the reverse complement.
GACACGGCTGACTACTAGGACGGCACACCTCGGTGAAGATGCGGAATGACCGCGTCAGGCGAAAGCCAACCGATTAAGTCAAGTAAGTCAAGTATAGAGCATGTGCAACAGTAAAAATTTTGATCAGAATTTTCACTTTACTTGTTCAGTTACGTCAGACCGTAACAGAAATCTCACCCGAAGTGTTCACTAAAGTACACCCGGAACAGTTACGCCGAATGGGGAGTAATAACGGCTTTTCGTATTAAAAAACTTCTTGCTGTATAATCTGAAATTTTCACAAATTCTGGCATGGGTTCGAAACATTCTCCATTTTTTTCCGAAGGGATTAAAACCCGTGGTGGGTGACATTTCGCGTATGCGCGAAACTTTTTCCCGTTGGGCAAGGTAGATTGTCGTTATGCATCTCGTAAGAGAATGCATTTCCGGAGAGAAGCTACGCATCAAGTTGAAAATATCGATATTTTTTGTTTGATCCTTCTATTTCTTGTCTTTCTTACATCTTCTACATAACCTTGGTTCAAGTCTAATGCTACAGTCCACGGCAACGCAAAAAAGCGGTGATGCGATTGCGTATTTCGACTTAACATTCTGTAGCCATGGCTGGCTCAGTTCCAAGTTGTGAACGTTTTTCACCAAATTTGAAACTTTTCATGAATTCTGAAAAAATAACACCGCAAACGTTGAAAAAGGGTGATTTTCTTTCGCATCAAACACATTATCAACACAACTAAAATCTTCGCCATGGATACACACAGGAATAAGAAGGAAAAAACGAATTTCTCGTGCTATTTGTATTTTTTTCAAACTGTCTTGTTTTCTGGTGATTTCTGCGTGTATCTATGCTAAAGACTCTATATATGCTTTTCTCAAAAAAAATTTATCATTTCTGATGAAAGGGCTCCATTCCTGTGTTGATTCCAAATCAAACATCCCGTTAGAGTCCCAAATGGACACAAAAATGCTGTTTTTGCATGTTGCGACTAAACTCTGGAGCATTTCTAGTGGGCTCTTGATTTCGATTGTCGCCAGTTGTGGAGCGGTGGGCCTTGGAGAAATATACCTGCTGATAACGATGCTTTGACAGAAAAGCGACCGCTCGCTGCTGGCGGTATTAAAAGTCGAAAACACTAAAAATGCTTCAGAGCTTATCAGCATCGCGCATCGCATTCTGTTGATTCCTGCTGCTGCAATAAAAGTGTGCCGTGTCCACAGGAGGTTAAAAATAACTTATTGACTACTACCGCTCAACGCTGGTTCATTCCGCTATGAGGCAGCCATGTCACAACTCAATATTTCATTGTAAAGCGCTATTAATGTTCCTCAACGCCAGCGAGTCACGTGCGTGAACTAAGGATGGCCTAGCGCTACGGCCACGCGGCACACGCGTGACTGCCGCTCCGTGATGGCGGCTGCGGCCGTAGTGACGTTTTATTTTATCAATTTCCATGTTAATTTCATTCCGTTTCATAATGATTAAATCCAGGGATGTCCTCTCCTATCATTATGCTGAGCGCGTGTACAGGTTCTGCTTGCTCGGCAAAGTTAACGTCCCCTTTATTCCGCTCCTCCATAGCATCATGTATTCATAGTCTTCGCTAACGCGTCACGTGCGTGACGCGCGCACAGAGTATTTATTCTCCAACGCCATACCCGCGCACCACGCGGGTGACGCGCTAGCTTGGAGAAGTGTGAATGGTGCCCAAACTATATCGACACCACAAACGGGTGATGCTGATGTGACCGCTATAGTGGTCCGCAGAGTTGAAGTCGTGGCGTTGCTCGCAGCGACGAACAGAGCTGGGTGATGCAGTATCGATTGCATTCGGCGACGAGCACGACCGAAGCGGAGTGCGGCAACCGACTCGGCGACGATAATGTCCGCAAAAATTTTCGTCGCCGCGTCAAGACTGATGCTCGGCGACCAGTCTCCGGTTGGTTCAACTCTGCAGACCCCTTATTCAAACTAGCGAAAAGTCGCTTTTTGATACAGTCATCGTCTGTATTAATTGATTAGGAAGCCACACTCGGCTGTCGTGCACGAACTCATTCCATCGACAGCCATCATATTTCGTCTTTCCGCGTGCCGCTTTCTCCGCGAAGCAGTGTCGCAGGTTCCTAATTCAATGACTCGTATCATCAGTCTGCAAATTTTTATTGAAAAATTAAGTCTTTTCTCAATGGAAACTGGTACTTTCGATTTGGCCTAAACAATAATTACCAAAAGGGTCCATGTTATCACAGAGCTTGTCGTCTTATCCGTTTCGTCGTGGCAACTTCGCTTCGAAAGCTTTACTCGTGTTGGTTTCCGTTTCTCAAGACTAACTTCCAGACAGAAGAGGTAGGATGCGGTTATCGCTGGCAATCCTTCTGGTATTTGGCAGTGCAACGGCGGATTTGAGTCGACGAGCGATATTTGACTGCACCCGCATGGACATTTCATTTTGCTGCACATCGAGGGTACGCAGCGTTTGTGCAGAGCAGTGCAACGATGTGCACTGCGGAGCCGGAGGTGAGTCCAGAAAGCTTCCAATGGGAAACGGATTCGAAAGCAGGGTCTATCGTATATACACAGTCGGAGCCTCCTAAACAGGTAGCAGCGACCGTTTATCCATATGTGTTTCATCACTTTTGTTGCCAGTGGACAGGTCATCACGTGTTCGGCAGTGAGTACAGACTACCGTATTTACTCTAATAGAAGTACACCTCTATTTGAAGTACACCTCTAATAGAAGTACACCTAAAAGGGAAGGCTGAGTATTAGAAGTACACCCTCTATTTGAAGTACACCTCTTTTAGAAGTACACCTCTTTTCGGAGGGGACCCCCGGTACTTGGGTAGGTGATTGGCAACTCGAATGTGGCATTTGAGAGAGACCAGTTTGCCCGAGATTTTTTTCAACAATGTGCGGTTTGAATATGAAAAAAAACTATCGGCGATCCCTTTCTTTGTCAAATGATTGCTTGTATGGGACAACTTACGATGAAACCCAAGCAAACTTCAAATGACCAGGAAAAAACGCAGAGCTAAAGTTTGACATTGGTGTTATTTGCGGCGAATGCACGGAGTTTATTTAGGTTCTTTACAATTATTTTTGTTTGATTGGGTCTTAGTCGATCAAAGTCGACTTGTTTTGGCCCTAGACGTTGACTTTAGCGGTGCTTGAAAAACCAAGATTTCCCAGCGTTACGAAGATTGGATCATTTATGTAGAGAAATCGCTGATACGACAAGGAAATCAGAAACCACCAATGGTAGACTTTACCTATTGTGGATTGTGGACGCAAAGAATTCGCTTCTGGAAAAGCTGTTGTCAGGTCGTTCAAGAACCGCGCTTTATCTGGACGGCTCGAAAGGCGATCAGTTAAAGGCAGTGTTCACGATAAATTTCACTTCCGATATCACCTCGATTTACGGAAGGTCTGGTGCCCTGAATAGCAAAGCATGCCTAAAAAGCACGCTAAAGACGCGTTTTTTGAGCCAAAATAGGCCCTCCCTTTTTTACGCCGATTTTTGAGAGTGGAGGAATTGATCGCTAGAAGGATGATACCTATCAGTGCAATGAAGCTATCAGCTCACTTATCAGCACTTCCTTGACTTGATCAATCCTGTTATCTGAGTCTTCGTTTGTTCATTTCAAGGGGGCGGATCTGGAGCACTGGGCGGTTCTAGGACACCAAAACGCTTGTTTGCAGCTGTTATTTTGCCACTCCTGGCTCGTTTTTTACCGTTTTTTCGACACTGGGAGCCTAGAATCCTTCTCGCATATAATTTCACTGTGGAAAGTCACCGCTGGTGTTCATCGTGAACGCTGCCTTTAAATTGTTTTTAAGCCTAACAAGTCGATGAAGCACGTGTCAACAGAATCGAAAACGAACTTATACATTTTTTGAAAGAAATTAATTTGGGAAAGGTGTGAATATATGATATCAGAGATTGTGGAATCATCAGTTCGATTGAGCCTGTTCTGAAATTTTATTAAATACAAGTTTTTGGTGTTATACTGGGAATCAAGAAATGTGAAGAGTCTACCATTGGAAATTCAAAAAATTGCGCCGAATAATAGAAGTACACCCTCTATTAGAAGTACACCTCTAATAGAAGTACATCAAAAAGAGAGGGTTGAGAATTAGAAGTACAGCCTCTATTTGAAGTACACCTCTAATAGAAGTACATATAAAATAGAGGTCTGAGTGTTAGAAGTACATGTACTTCTAAAAGGGAAAATACGGTATCTTCTTTGCCCAAACTATAAAGCGCTCTGCAGAGTACCACCGCGGCTAGTGTCGCTGCGGCAGGAAAGTGATGGAATGGGGGACGTCAAGAAGCGAACGAGGCCGGCATCGTGTCGTCTGACAGCGACGCGGATGCCCCACAGTGTTTTTTTTACTGAGACAGCAGCGTCTTGCTGAGCGACGCCGTCAGCGAGCGGCGGCGGAAAATGGTTTCAGCCATTTCCATCGCTGGAATGGAATGCTGCCGTCGATCGAGATTTCTCCATAAATTCGATCTTCTGGAGACCCCCAACCGTTTTATTCCAACTTTGGTTTTTCGGTTTTTAGTTTTGCTAGTTTTTTGTTACAACGTGTGACAGTTATGATTTATGCCGCAAACCGTCCGCTAGTTTCGGTACCTCGAAATCTATATTCCAAGGCATAATCACTTTACTGAATGCGAATTCCAAGCTCACTTCACAGCTCTCTGAGCGTATTATTTTTAAAAGATGTTTTTAGGTTGCGATGCTAGCGACTTCGGCGCTGCAATTCCGTGAAAACATCGCGCCCAACGCCGCGTCAGGTTTAGAGCACGCTCCAGGCCTCTCGCTCGGTGGCCTGCTGCTGGTCGTCGCAACGCTGCACGGCCAGTAACTGAGGACTGTCGGGCAAATGAACTGCAGTTAGCCCATCGCGTGCTGAATACGCACAAAGTTAAGACGTGGGAGCATGATGAAGCTGGTAGAACACATCCGAACACGTATGGATAAACGGTCGCTGCTGTCTGTTTAGGTTTTTGTACATTAGTCTCCGAGCTTATACAGGAGCTCTTCACTATTAATGCTAAACCTGGTCCCAGCTAAAGAAACCCAGCGAGAGCGGCTTCACGACTGAACCGTTTCCAATCCCTCACTCTTGAATCAGCTCACGCTTGAATCGTCTCACTCTGAACAATCTTTTTTGGTTCGATAGTGGGTACATTCCTTATAGTATGTGAGGGCTCCCCGCTCTCTGCTAGCGACCACAGATCACATGTTCTCTAACCGAAGATGATCGTCGAATATCGCCGAGGGACATGACATTGCGTCATAGGAATCGGGAAAACCGGTCGGTCGACGGCGCAGTTCAAACGAAATGGAACCCTGGCGAGTTTTGGTAGAATTTCAAAGATGGAAGCAGGCGATCCATCTCCTACATTCTCAGTTCGTAGTACTACAGGGTGGAACAAAAGCTGTTGCACTCAAGTAATGCTTCACAAAAAGGACTGATTTGAACATGAAAACCCTTCGTCTCCGAGATATTAAACCAAACCTTGTAATAATCCTAAACGATGATCAGATTCGAAAATAATCTTAATTGCCTCAAATGCAGGCTGAAAACTTTCTTCGAAACGAGTATGTGAAGGCAAGCAGGTGCTCGCAGCCGAGTACACTGTGTTTTCTTCGAAATTCAGCGAAGGGCTCTAAACCCGGGTGACGTTTAGCGCGAACCTCCATCTTCGAAACCGAATACCCGGACAACTGATAAGACCTGAGCCTAGGCTATACATATAGCGGCCACTCCACCGAGGGCATGTTTTCTGCAAGGTTGTTTACGCCTGTGCGACCTCTGCCTTATGGGCTTGCGCAGAGTTCTGCGGTTAGGTCTATACAGGAACTCCATGGTCAGAATCAGGAATGAGCGGAAATTCCTTCCAAAATTTCAGAAACCTGTAAACAAACGACCATAACAATTCCGGAATTCTGAATTCAGGAATCGTATCATCAGAAAGCATAGGAATTTGAAGAATTGGAAACTGTGCAATATGAAATAAATTCACCTGAACAGGCTTTACCTACCCTCTAGCTAATCTGTTCGACCTTCTAAGAGGCTGTCGAAAAGTCGACAGAACAGTGACAGTAAGCCTATCGGCTTGTAGTTGGAGGGATTATTAGCGTGTTGTTTCTTTTTATGGAGTAAGTTGGAGCAGGATAGAACCGCCAGTGGGCAAAGAAGGGCTATAAAGGAAAACGACTTGCTCAATAAGCAAGATTGCGAGCCAGATATATCACCGCTGAGCGTGTATTTAGTGTTCTAAAGGCCCAAACTCCATCAACGAGCATTCACCAAGGAATGCATTTTATCATAAGCGTGGAACAAGGAAGCAACTGTCCTTGATTGTGCGAGGGAGGCTAGTGACGCCGCAGAACTTTCGCTGAGGAAACAAGAATCGCCTGAGGCTAATTTTGATATCAATCTCTTAGCGCTTTCTTGGAAGTTACCTCTGACCCTCCTCTTCAGGGAGTTAATACATGCTGGTCTGTCCCCATTGACTCGGTTCCGGTAGCCACCACCTGAGTGCTTCCGGCACTGCCTTCACTAAGGCAACCCTAATATTATCATATATGACTGACCTTTTTGTGAGTTGATCTGTTTCAGTCTCGGAGGCGAATGATGGAGAAGCACATAGAAGACGCAATTACGATCGAGGTAAGATTGCATTCTCTTCTGCAAAATTAAGCGGCTTCTGCAAAGATTAAGCCTTCTCTCGAAATTTCGGGAATGCTCTTTTTTAATCAGCTACTAATCCGCTACCACTAACTTATGCTCCTAATCCAGGCGACGAGTCAGGATTTCACATAGAAGAAATGACTACTCCTGAACCGTTCGATCCAGCTATGGCTCCACCTCCGTTGCCGTCGTCATTACCTCACGATGGTTTTGCTCAGATCTCTAGACCCAATGTGCCTTCTCCATATGCCTTTACTGAGGTGCCACCTACACAGGCTCCTGAATCTGGTTTCCCCACGCTGATTCCATTCGAGCCAAACATTGATGGAGTAGAGGAGCGCGAGCTAACCTCCGAGTTGATCACTGGAGAGCCTCTGATTCATTCTACAATTGTTAAGGTAGACAATAAGTTTGCGAAAGCGTAGAACCAATCAATACCTGTTTCCTTACAAGGAATGTGTTTATGGCGGTAAACGCATCTGCAAAACCGATTGGTGTTGTTGCTTCTTGTACCTTCCAAAACGCGCATTAGTTTTTGGGAAACCCCGGAACTGACCTCATAATTGCGTTAAGCGCCCAAAACTACCCTCCTGAGCTAAGTATGGGTGAAGGCACATTTCCCGAACTCTGTACAGACTGATCACGTTTTGGACTTCACGGATTTTCGGTTGGGCGCTTATTTATACCAAATAGAGGGCTCTGAAAGCATTTCAAGAAAATGTTCCAGATTTGACTCAAAAAGCCTCTCAGGTGTAGATATTTGGAGGCTGATCACGAATCTGGGGTTTGTCTGTCGATTTTCGAAGGTTTCTGACTAAATTCGTTCAAAGCCTCCAATCGCAAAAAGACTTTAGACGACTACCGGAACGCTACGATGGAAACGGCTCAAAATGCTTCACTACGGGTTATTTGGAAAGCTGAAGACCAATCTAAAGTCCGTTAAGCGGTTTTCGACAGCTCACGATAGATTACGGTGGGTATACGGTAGTTCGGCTAAAGTCCCACAATTGATTCAAAATTTCTATGCGGGGTTTATCCGGGGTGCTGAATACGAATTTAATGTCCATTTTGACAGTTTACTAAATTTAAAGGTAGGTTTTGCCCCCTACATGACACTGTATTACCGTAACCTACAGTAAACCTAAGAATTTTGTAAGCTGAACCCCAAATTCCTTTTCAGCACCCTAATTGAACCCTACATACAGGTTTTGAGCGGAATCCGAGAGAAAATTTTCGAAACACCCAAAAAATGCCTGATGGGTTACCCCGCCTTTTCGCGAATCTTGAAAAACGCCTATACCTTCTTGCAACCTGCAGCCCTGGGCAGGATACTGCACTGTTTTACTATTGAGGCACAAAATATACAATACCAGTCGTTTTCGTAGATGCGTTTACCACTAAAAACACTTCCGTTGTTTGACACAGCTTAGTTTTTAATACCGTTCATAGAGCTTTATTGCCTCAATTCCAGAATACACAGCAGGAATTTATTGATTATTGATTGGCTCTAGACTTTCGCGAAAAAAAAAATCAATTCTAGCAACAAGCGATGTGTTACAGTCAATCCACCATCGAAGCCGTACAACTCCTGATCCAAGAATAATTTCACCACCAGAATCACTCATCGTCATAGGCGACTATGACGAGAACGACCAGAAGGAAGTTGAAGCAACGACAGCGTTCGTGGCTAAAGACAATGGTGAGCAAGGAAATAATATTACGTCAAGAAATCACCGACTGTATACAAATAACTTAATTATAGAAAAGCTTGCTCTTTTATTTGTGTACTGATTATCAGGCTTTATAATGGCTTTTAAACGTTCCTTTCTGATAGTTTAACTTTTTTCAATTAACAGCGCAACTAATATGTATTTACTGCATATGTTGTCAGCCACTGCAGCCATGCATCTTCCCAGCAGTGCGAGCAAATTACTTCTGAAACTTTTTTAAGCTTTCGTGTTCGACCGAAAACTCGTCCATGCCGGAGGCCTAGCAATGCCGGGATCTTTCATATCCGAAGAAGCGACCATCGAGCCACCATTGTCAAAAGGAGAATCCGGAGACACTATCAGACAGAAGTTAGCCCGATTTCCTAATTTTTCCTCCGGCGTTTTTTTTCGCCGCTGTGAAAATCCATTCTGACGAGATTAAAGAGAAACACACTCCTTACTAGGGAACCTCGCATGGGTACCCCCGGATCAGAAAACTGTTAAATGTTTTCTAGTCAACTTTAGCACACCCTCATCGAATCTGAACTCGGATTTTGCAACGGACATCTGCGAAAAAGTTATAGCCTGTCAAAGTTCGTATTTCCCGCCTTATTTTATTTATTTATTTATTTATTATACGCCGTTGCCGACGTGCTCATAAGCTACAGAGAAGTGAGTTGGTACCATGGAAATGAATACAAAAGCAAATAAAGACTTAGCGCAACGATTTAACTGCCGATCACAAGACCATTGTCGAAATTCTAGAATAATTGAAAAGGCCACACTGGATAAAGTCAGGTCAGGAGTCAGGAGCCATGAAAGGTTGTGGGGGCAGAAAGAAACAAAAAAAACCCGAGTAGTGCTAGAAGCATGAAACTGACCAGTGTTTCTCGGTACGGGAAATAAATTCAAAAACTCGTATTATTGTTAGCGAAATCGGGAAACCGACCTCATTCTTGTGTTCAGCTCACAAAACTATCCCACTGAGCAAATTTTGGCTGAAGGCACATTTTCCAAACTTTGCGTAGACTGAATGCGTTTTGGACTTATGCGGATTTTCGGTTGGGCGCTTATTTATACCTCTGAAAGCGTTACAGAAAAAAATGTTGCAAATTTCGCTAAAAATCCTTCCAGGTGGGTAATTTGGGGCCTGATCACGAATCCAGGGTCTACTTGACGTATTCCCGAGCTTTTCGACTTGATTCGTTCAATGCTTCCCATCTGGGGGAAAATTTGGTGGCAAACCACGACGTTCGCCGATTTCCGGAGTGGTACGATAGATATGGCTCAAATTGTCGCTCTGGGGGTTATTTGCAGGGCTAAACACGAACCTGCAATCCGTTTATCGCTTTTTGATAGATTACGGTGGATATACGTTAGCCTGGTCAAAGTCTCAGATTCGGCTCAAAATTGCTCTGTGGGTATTATTTGGGACGCGGATCACGAATTCGAGGTTCATTTTTTGATTTTCGAATTTTCAAGGTAGGTAAAGCTAGTTAAAAGGCGCGACAATTAGACTCCAGATTCGCGTTCAACGCCCTGAATAACCCCCAGTTGGAAGTTTTGAGCCTAGACCGAAATTCTCTTTCAAACACCCTAAAAATTGTCTGATGGTACCCTTACCTTTTTGTGAAGCAATGAAAAAGTTATTTTTTAGAATCCCTGCAGCCATTTAGGGAATTTCAAACACTGGTCATTTATGTACTGCCACAGACCTACAGCAACGACAACATGGTTTTCCGAATCTCCACGGGAAGTTTGAAGCAGTACTTAGTTAGAGGTTTCTCCATCAGTTCTAGTCTAACGGATTAACGAAGAGCTTTCACTTGCTGCAATCCATCCGACATTTGAATAGGGGATTTGGCGGGGATTTCTCCACGAATTACGTGTGGCCGCGGCTCCCCATTTGTTCATTACACTAGATTTTATGGGGAGACTATTTAAGAGGATTCGTCGGGATCTAGCGAGTCACTAATGCCACGGATCTCGACCTTCATCACCGTAATTATGACCATCTAATTGTTTCAGCACCCTCAAAATTGGCTGATGGGTACCCTTACCTTTCCACAAAGCTTCAAAAACGGTTATAACTTCGTTCAAAGGTGTCCGTTGCGAAATCCGATGTCAGATTCGGAAACAACGGACCAGAATTGACCATTCATCATCATCATCTTTTGAATGGTGGGCTAGGCCATGCGAGGTTCCCTAGTTAGTACTAAAACGTAGAGATTTCAATTCGTGATGGTACGACAACTTGTCTTCTCTATGCTAAGCAGAAAAAAAATGAAATCCAAAAATGATTATGTTTAAGAGGCTAAAAAATCAACAATTTAAAGAGCACAAAACAGTGAAACACCTGTCAGGATCACTGAAATCCCTGTATCAGTATGCTATGGTGTAGAAACGTTAGTTTTATTTCATTACTGAGACATAGCCGTTTTCTGAGGTCTATTGCAAACAGATGGTTCTGCGAAATAGGCGTTTCGACCCTGCAGACGGAGCGGGGCATTAAAGAAACTTCAGAAACAGGTACAGGAAGAACTAAAAAAAGTGGAAATTGGGAGTGGGGGCCAAACACGTTGCACCGAAAATTAAGAAAACAGATTGGGGAGGCCTTTAAAAGAAATTAACTTGAAATCTAGTTTACCCAGGAGTGCCAACCCCTCTAAAACGACACCACCTGTTGTTGCATGTGCATGTACATACTCCATGTGCTGGCTAAATCGATTTATTCGAAGTCGACTTTTTCTCAATCGGATGATGATGCGATGGTTCGATTCCTCTTATGTATATTAAGAATAAATATTGATCACTGAAACACAGCACTCGTCAATAAAAGGGAATAAGGGGGGAATCTTACCGTTTACCCCGAGCTTCGAAGTTTGGAACTTGCGAAGCAGGCAACAGTCAAAATGAAGATTGTATGATGGGTACTAATATTTATAACAATACACAAAGAGCGTCCTAATGAAGAACTTGAGCAGAAACGAAAGCCATTCGCACAGTATTCAGAAATGATGACCCAAGCTTTCGAGAAAGTAGCCGCGCAACTCCGATGCAATGTCTGCGTTGAAGCGCGATATTGACCAATCATTCTCTAACGAATTTGCGAGAGGCATATTTTTTCATTCCGTTTGTCGTTGGCATCAAAAAGACCTTCAGTCGTTTTAGGCACAGTCCGAGCTTGTGCACAACTTTTGATACATGGACCGGCCGCCGTAAGTAGCAGCAACCTTATCAATCGCAAATCTCAACTTTCAAAAATGAACGGGAAAACCTGGAGCGCCCTTCCCTCCGCCCCCAAGTCCGCACCCATTCGCCTTGCCCACTTCCGGGTTTGCGGCCTCAATGGGAAGAAAACGCGCGATTGATTTCAGTCAAAGTCTACTTTCCCACATTGCTTTATGTCCAGCTTTATAAAAAGTTGTGCAGCAGTGCGATAGCTTCGAATGACTAGGAGAAAGAAGCCCGAGACAATTCGTCTACGGTACATTTTCATCTTCCGAGCTCACAATATAGGAAGAACCATCTCTGTTCGTTGTAGCTCCTGAACGGTACTGGAGAAGTCATTGTTATCAGCAAAAATATCTTCAAGGCAAACGGGAGCACTTTAGAACGATTCTGAGATTGGACTGTGGCTTGAAATTTGTGTACTAGTTAGAAAAGAGAATGGGCGTAAGCTAACACAGAGAAGAAAAAACAAGCAAAAAGACAAAACGTGGGAACAAGCATATGTGCGCCCCCAAAGCACGTATCCTCTATAATGGAGTAAGATTAAAACTGTTCCTCCGCGTGCTTGTGCAGAGCGAGTGAGAAGAAGCGAGAGAGTACGGGGGATGAAGAGAAGCAGCACAGGCACGCGATAAACCCTAGCGAGTTTCACTCTGAAATACAGGGTATAAAAGCTAGCATTTGCAGGCGATTCTGCGCTCGAACATCAAATCAGCGTCGATGCAAAAGACGACAAGAGTCGTTCAGACAACGTGCTTTCCAAGCGAGAAAACGCATGTTTGATACAACAGATGTCTTTATGGGACCACTTCCGTCGCAAAAGCATAGAATGCATCGTCGAGCAACAAGGTTGGTTCGCATGTGCAGTCAACGCGAAACTGTTCCTTACCTCGCCGTGCTTGCCGCAGACAATTTAAGAGAGAGATACCCACTGTAGCACAATGCACCGAGGTGAGGCATAATTCTGCGTCGACTGTAGATGTGAACGTGTAACTAACCTATTTCACTTCGCTGCATTGTACCCTAATATGTGATGGGCTTTACAGAAACACGCATCTCTCACCACCATTCTAACGCTAACAGCTGAGACTGTCTGGGAAACAATATATGGAGCACGAATTGTTTGGTGCCATGCATAAGGGGTTAGCGCTAGACACTTAACTCTCGAATGCTAACCTCGTCATTTGAACGCACATAACAGGCCGCATATCTTAGTAGAACAAGGTCACTCGCGAAATGAAAATTTTCCCTCTTCTCAATACTCTACACTACAGCACTGAGCGAGATCACTATCATTGGTGGTAGTAAATGGATCTAACGAAGAGTCAGAAAATGATCTGATAGAGATGATGTAAACGGTGTATGAGTGATGAAAGAGATTGATAGCTATCGAAAACTCCTTAGAAGGACTTTTTTGGGAGCTGTCCATCTTTTTCTTCGATCATACACTAATTTCGTGCTCTCTGTCAGCTCGCGGTTTAGTCGCGTTGCAAACCCATTCACTACCAAGAAACTAGGGTGATATTCATGATCCTGACGTTGAGGTCTACCCAATGGTCTACCCCGTGTCGTGAAGAACTCTAGATGTTTTGTAATGCGCTTATCTGGGTCAAATTCCGGTCCGCAATTGCGTCTCGACACGCTTTGCGGCCGCACGCGCTCGAGTCAGTCGGGTTTCCAGCGCCAAAGCAAACTCGATATGGCTTTTTTATACAGTTTTCTTCAATTTTGTTTAGTTTCCAGTTTCTAAAACCCATCTAGAGTCAACAGATCGGTGGCTGCGGCGCTGGAAACTCTTCCGACTCAAAGCGCGCGGCCGCGAAGCGTGTCGAGACGCAATTGCGGACCGGAATTTGGCCCAGATAAGCACAATAAGCAGACAGGTTTCCAATTACGGTACACTGGCGATGGGGGCACAGCCGTTCCTCTCTGCGTTTCCCTGCGTCTTTGGTGTATAGAGAGCTGGTTGATTGCGAAACCTATAGTTCTCAAAGAAGCCCCAACAGTGGCTACACCATTGGAGAGCCCTCAACGTCAGGATTATGAATATCACCTTAGCTTCGCAAAAAGTTCAGTTTGTTAAAAAAGGACGAAAAAGACGCGAGAACGCATCCTCGCGCGCTTTCTGACAAAATCCTGCAAGCGGTAGTGCATCATTACGATCCGTGCTGACTGTATCGCTACGCTCGTCGGCGTATAAAAGACGACTAACTTTGCAAACGGTTCCACTTATACTCGTCTAACCGACGTGTCATTATAGTACAATTGTTCCGAAAAATATCCTCTATTTCGGAGCCAAATTTACTCGAGTCCATTGCGTGCGTTTATGCTGCGTTTCCTTCTCATCCTTTCGCTGTCTTTACCTTCGCTCCGCACACGCACGCACCGAAACACAGTAAACCTCACTTCGGATTAGAGGATACCTCACCATTGGGGTGTCGCCTTTGTTTGGTCGGAGTTATCAGCTTTTCGGGTGCTATAGCTTTAGACTTCAAAATGAGAATGTACAGTATTCAAAGAGATTCAATCTGATTTCAGACCTCTGAACAACTGGAGAGTCAAGATTCACCCAGTCCAAAAGGTTGCTACTTGGCCAGAAGGCTCCGACAAGCTTCCGCATCTAGCCGTCGACGGAAGCGCAGCAGGACCTGAAGTGATTGAGGGGCACAGAGGTAACATAATCATAGTGAAACGAATATTCCCTTATTGTTGATTACAGCTCCGAGAACGTGAAACTTTCACCTCTTTATGTAATACGGAGTAAGCCAAGCACTGGTGTAGCAAAACCGAGCGGAATATCGAACGACTTTGATAGATATTTCCTTGCTATTGCAGGCATGAGGCGGTTCATAAATAAGTTCTCCATTGGGCCATCGAAATTCCGTAGTGGAGATTATGACTATTCTGAACCAAAAGTGATACAGGTAATAAACAGCGCTGACTTAGAATCCTTCCTAATAACTTGAGTTGCCTATTTACAGATGATCCCACACGCTCGCACCACTCAGATGCCATATAGGATTTTCTTGAAATGTCAGTGAATCGAAGATCGGAGCAGTTTTCCTAGTTGTAGCTCAGCTACCGATTTGCCTAAATACATACATACAATACCGCTCGTAGGATTTGGTCAGAAAGCGAGCGAGGTCGGGTTTTCGCGTCTTTTTCGTCTTTTTTGTATAACTCGCTTCAAAGTCAACTTTGAGCGAAACTAGGGAGATATTCGTGATCCTCGCGTTGAGGGCTACCTAATGGTTTAGCCTTTGTGGTGATCACGTTGGGTACTACAGAAGTTTCGTAATCACCCAGGTTTGTGATTACGGTACCGTGATGGATGGTGCGCTACCGTCTCCGTCTGCGTTTCCCTGTGTTTACCGTATATTGAGAGCTGGTTGATTGCGAAATTTCCATGGTTCTCAACGAAATCCTTACAATAGCTACACCATTGGATAGCCCTCCACACCTGGATTATGAATATCTTCCTAGTATCGCTCAAATTTGACTTTGAGACGAGTTATACAAAAAAGACGAAAAAGACGCGAAAACCCGACCTCGCTCAATTTCTGACCAAATCCTATGAGCGGTATTGTATGTATATCTAGTAATGACTGTTCAGCGGTACGGCCCGTAATGTATCGTCCAGCTCCCGAGACGCCTCGACCGGCACGTTACCAAGTAACAGCAGCATCACCGCCGCCGCCACCAGCGCAGCCACAGCATCGACATTCAACGCCTAGACTGCCCCCACCGCCACCTCCAATTCCAACTATGGCTCCGATGCCACGACAGCGAAGTATCCTTATTCCTCAGACGTCGGAGACACAGGAGCAATGCGGAGTTGCGCCTTATTTCAAGCCATGCGTTAACGCCAAGCAGGCTAGTCAAGGTGAGAGTAAAGTTATCTGTACTTTCTATTCGATGGGACGATCAGAATCGAAGAACTCTTCTTATCCATCATTGTTTCAGCTCTATTGGAGTGCTGCAAGCGGAAGAATCTTCCAGCAGGATGTTTGTCGCTTTGTCGCTACGACATCACCCAGAAGGAGGTTTGTTCCAGACACTCTATTTTCCAATAGTGGGATGTGTTTCATTCCGATGAGTTTAAGTCAAAGTCAAGAAGCTCCGTGTAACCCAAATGAAGTCGTAACAAAGGAGGCCAGAACCAATAATTATTGACGCCGTAGCTTACTTTTGCAGCCTGAGTGGAATAACACGTCGTTTCTCAATACCAAACCGTTTCCTGTTTCCTTTTTCAAACGGTCATCTGCACAGAGATTGACGACTGAATCGCGTTCCGAAGTTGGTCAACCCGCAAAAAGGGCCGGAAGAAACTTTGAAAAGCAAGGGACTGTGATGGTAAGGGTGATGGTCGTAAGGCCAAGAGGTCGCAAAAAGGACAGGGGAAAACGGGAAGAAGCGAAGGATTGTGTTTGGCGGTCACACAGGCTAGCGGCAGAACACCTTCTACGTTTCTGACGGTAGTCCAATCACAGCTCTTGGTTTCTCCCTGTTTTCCCCCGCTCATCTCGTGGCTTGGTGTCCTTAGGACCACCACCCTGATGACAGTACACTTCGGCTAGTGACAGCTCACTCTACGTCTCGGACGCTTCTCCTATTCACCGGTGAAGTAATGGCATGATCCTTGATTATGTGGATGTGAAATAGATCATCTAGCACATTATAGGTTCGTGCAGCGATGGACCGCGGTCTCTGTGGATTGTTCAGTGTCACACCATATCTTGAGTGCGCATCTCAGGGCAAAGATAACTCTGAATGTTGCCGGCACAGAGGAATTGTTCAAAAAACGTGAGTACTGTTTTACTCTTCATTTCCACGATAACCGTATTCCTTCAGAGGTCCTCAATGCGAGCAGTTCTGTCGACCTACTCATGGCCTCACCGCATTGGGCCTACAACACATTGTTTGCGGTAACGCTATTGGTGACATGCTCCATTGCCATCACTCAGGAATTAGACGATAGTTAATGACTGCATATAACATAGCACCTCTCCCGAGTTGAGCAGACCAATGACATCTATACTTTGTCACGACCATCACATGTTTGTTAGATTTGTTGATACTCATCTGTGTGTGAATCACCTAACAGGGTTAAGTATACGAGCTATTCAAACACTAGTCAGCTAGCTGCTGACCGTTCGAGTTAAGGACACGGATTCCAAAGCGTCCCTGTAGGGAACCAGATGCCTTGCACAATCTGCCTTTGTATGTTGTGGTAGCTCATGCAGTGTGCCATATCTCCTTTATCTTTCGTCTTCCGATATCCGCCCATATCCTTCTGGATCTCAACTTTTCTCCTTTATTCGCTCCAAGTCAGTGCGACACATATGTATTTCAATGTTTGTATATAAGCCAGTTGATTAATAAAATATTTTTTCGCATGTTAGGCCACTGCTACACCCACGTACGCATAGCTCGGAGGATAGAATCGCCGTTCAATAGTCGTTTTAGGACCCACAGCTGCTCTCTGATAAAAACAACTGTAGAAACAAGCTTTTCGACGCAGTTTTTGTGATCGAGTGATACTGTGCCTTCGCATTAGTGAAGAACCGAAGCGAAAACCCGTTTTCGTTCGGGAATTTGCTGTCACTAGGGAGTCCAGGAGCGACGAAAAGCAGAGTTTGCTCCGCATCGTGGATTCCAACAACTGGATTCCAACCAGGGATGTGCGGGAAAAATATTTTTGGAAACAGAAAATCTAGTTTGACAGAAAACAGAAAAAAATCTCCAAAAACGGGCAGAAAACAGAGAGCAGAAAACAGAAAATTTTCAAAAATCAATAAAGTGTGTTCAGCGTACACTAAACGAAATTCTTCCAAACATTCAACTTTTTTTACATTTTTTGACTGATCTATGCTTCTTTCATTTCATTTTCAAAACCTTACAGTTGGCCAGAGCAAAAAGTGTAGACGCTCGAGAAATGCAGTTTAACCCATTCACGACCGCGTGTCCCACCGGTGGGACACGCGTTGACTACCACTTCGGACCGCGTGTCCCACCGGTGGGACACTGTTTTCAAAAATCGATTTCTCCACTGCATGAAGGAATTTCTAAACCTTCTTATGATCAATGTATTAACCTATTCGAGAGTCGACTATAAACTTCGTGGTCCGCTGGCAGCTTGGCCACTACAATATATTCGACCCTCCGAATGCAGCGAGGTCAAAAACCGCAAACTTGAGCACAGATCGCATTTTTACAAGTAATTTATGGTGAATTTTTTATTTTTCCCATTACTCGAGAAACAATCCTTACTTCTGAGAGTGGTCAGATCGTATAGCACTATTTAGGATATCACAGAAATATGATTACTGACTGATACTGCGAGCCATTCCCGCGTAGAGAATCGACTTTTCTTTCGCCCGTATTTTGTTCACAGAAATTATTTTATGTGAATATCACCAATGTTGAGATCATTAGGGCCTTTTTTGAAAGTCCTGCTTGGTCATGGTTGGTGTACCATCGTAGGCCGGGGCTCCAACTTCGGTTAAAGTTACCTTGGAGGGGAGCGGACGAGGAAAATGGGGACGTCCCAGAGCAGAAAACGAGTGAAAACCTATAAAACGGTTTTTACACTAATCACTCTTAGTAAATTCGTAATATTAGAACTATTTTCTAGATTTGACTGTAAAAAACAAATATGCTTTTTACAAAAATCTGAACCTTGAAGGCGCAGAACCGGAGGGTGAGGGGGTGGTCGAGAAAAAAATGGACGAATATCTAAAAAAGTCATTTCCATCAGTATTACCAGCCAATATGAAACTTGAGGAGTATTTTCTACGTCCAGATGTCAAAAAGAATGCTAAAAATGTTTACTACAAAAAAACTCGGGTCGGAATGCAATAGACCGCAAGAGCGAGAGAGTACCCAAGTCAAAATTAGTGCAAATATGAAAAAATATCATTTTTCTGAGCATTTCCTGTCAACTGAAGAACAGAAGAATGCTCATCATGGTAATCTTCAATGATTAATGTTTCAAACCGCAAGAATTCAACGAACTCACGTGATTTTGTGGATTGTCTTAGCTACACAGTTGAAAATTTAGGAGGCCGTTTCTCTGGAAGGAATGAGTTATGGAAGCTGAAATTTTGGCATCATGAGTTTGACGTCGAAAGTCGTACGATAAACAAAAAAAAACAAAAATCGATTTTTTAGTGGCGTGCCATTCGAGCAAAAAAAGGCCCACCGGTGGGACATTGTATACGGTAACGCAATATTGCACGCGGTCCGAACGTGCAGCCACCCAAAATTAGGCGTGGTCGTGAATGGGTTAAAGGCACTGTTCGCGATAAACTTCATCGTCGAATTTTCCATGACAAACGCTTCTCGTGGCTCTCAGAAGCAGAACAGCGTCGAAAAAACGGGACGGAAAGCTACCCAGGAGCCGCGAAATGGCTTAGAAAAGCGGGCAAACCCCGCCATTGTGGGCAAGCCCCGCCTCTTCCCGCCCCTCGACGTGAACAAATGAATGCTTGAGATCGTGAGATGAGCGATGATTTCCAATCATTAGCCCCGTTCTTCCCTTCATTCTCAACTTCTCTCCTTATTCAGGTCAGCTCGCACACATTGGCTGCGAAAGACGGAAGTTACAAGCCTTGGACAACTCGTCCACCATTTTCCCTAGCTCAATTTTTGAGGGACCATAACTCCATTCCCAGAAGGTCTTGTACGATTCCAGAAGCATCATTGGAATCAGAATGGGACCGGTTTCAAGATAGGCAAAAAAACAGAAAAGCAATATTTATCGCGAACAGTGCCTTTAAGAGTGCGATGAGATGGCGAATTTTCATGGAACCTTCCTTTTCCCAGGCAATAAAAGCTTGATTACTCTATTAGAAGCTCAATACATATGTATGTCTGTGCAAGGAGTCGGAGCGAGCTTTCCGTTCCTTAGTGTACATATGTTGACACTGATTGTGGGATGACTGCTGGTTTGAACACTGTACTACTCCTCAGAACTGAAAGTCACGCCCGTACCGCGCGCCTGTGTCGTTAGAGTATAACTGACAGCTCCACGTTGAGAGCCTCTCATACCGCTTTGAAAGAATTATCACGTGCCTCATAGCCTCACCATCAATATCTTGGCGCTTCATCTTGAATGAATTATAAACCATCTGCGTTGCAGTGAATTAAGACACGCATTTAGAGTTTTGCGTGCATGGCATAGTTGGGGCCAACATTATCCCGCTCGACTAAAGCGGGTACACTGGGGAGCGGGTGTGAATAGTGGGCGTTACGTATTTAGTAATAATGGCTTGTTATTGTTAGTATAAAGTCACATTGCATTTTTCCTTTGACTTGACTGCTTTGAAGTTGCCGCTGCGGCGCGTACAGGCACCAAAGCGGCACTATCGCAGAGCCGTAGCGGAGACCCGACAGCAGGGCTTCGGCTCCGCGATAACGCCGCAGCGGCTCCGGGAGAGTGTCTGATATGAAGTTATTCAAGAATTATGAGACAACTAGGGTGGAGGGGCCTCTTTGTAAGAACAACAATTCGCACCTGCGGTCGTTGCGTTCTTTGTGTGATAAGGACAGAGCTTACCGAATTACGGAATGTCCTGCAAAATTGGGTATATTGAACAGACGACAATTTTGTTTTACCACACAGTACGACGCACATCGTATTCCACGTGGGTTCGCTGCTACATCTTTGCCGAGCCGGCGCCTTTCTAACGCGGAGCCGCTGCGGTACTATCGCGGCGATGTCGAGGCTCAAGATACGGCAGCAGTTCCGACTGATCACGGAGCCGCTGCGGCGCTATCGCGGAACTATCGCGACACAGTCAAGGATCGCGGTACTTTCCCGGCCTTGACGTGGTGAATTTTTCAGAGAAATGGGTTTCGTGCTTATCTAGTGGCTTGCAGGGGCCAGCCGACTTCCCAACAAGTGCCTTCATCTCCCTACATGAATCTGTTACCAATGGAAGTACCCCGGAGGGTTGGTTGGTTTGGTTCACTTCGGCGAGGATCGAACCCGACCGTGTACACAGTACCCACCCTAAGTTTTAGCAAAAAGGCGAAAAAAGCGCGGAAATTCGCTTTTTTCGTCTTTTGATCATAACTCGCTTCAAAGTGAACGATTTTCAAATTTGAAGACATTTTTGGAATCAGCATTGATCCCTCTTTCCTTTTGATCGATACGTGGCTTACTCTGAAACAAGGCATATAGGGTTGACACAATCAATCGAGTGGGTGAGTATGAGCTGCTGAAATGTGTGACTGGGTCTACTCTAGTTTATTCCAATACTCGGTTCAGTTTTTCTTTTCATTTTACAATTTGTTTTTTTTTCTATTTTCAATTCTTTAAAAATTTAATCTCACTCTTCCTCTAGGTATTATTTATTAGCTATTCATTCAGTAACTTGCTTGAAACTTTTTGGTTCTTAACTATTTTGGCTTTTCTATTTGTATTTAATACTTATTTCAATTTGCTTTATTGGATTTTTTATACGAATTTTCACTGTAATTTGAATCCTTTATAATTCAGTTTGATTACTATAACTATCGCTTTATCTGAAAAATGGTTTCAATAACAACGATAAAATATTATTCGGATATGAATCGTTTCAACTTTGAATTCAGACGAACAATTCATGACACTGAAAACTTTTAGAGTCTTTGATGTAGGAGCAAATTCAAGTTTCAATTGTTTGTGTCAATATTAAAAATTTCTTGGAGTTATTATTTTCAGAATCCGAAAATACCATTCGTCGCCCTGATTTCTAGAATTTTTTCAAGTTTGTGAAAACAGTTATTTTTTGAAGTAGCTATGACATATTTCACCCTTCCATGAAGTTGAAATTCTTCAGAATCTATGAAACTTCAACCTGAAAAACATTACCAATCGAATCTTGTCGTGTTGTGAATTTCGAAACTGTCTCCATACATGGGAGACAGTCAAGATTTACTTTTGATCCTGCCAGGTTTTGGATGAACTCCGCGCTGGCAATGGTCCCTTAACTTCCTGCGCCTCCACTACTTCCACTCTATCTACCTGTTCCTCTCGACGGTCTAACGCACTCCTCGCTCGGAGACAGTCCCGGAAAGGGATTGAATTTGAGCAGCGAAGATGGGCTAGAAAGACAGCGGTGGAAGGTGCGGTCCTTGGAAAACCAATGTTCCGAAAGCATAATGGGTGGCTTCTGCAATGTTGGTGTATGGGGACGAGATAAAAAGTAGTTGACGGTATGGGGGGCTGTTTTTCGGACAGCCTCGGAGGGTTCAGAAAAGAAAACTTAACTGTGTGGGTGGCCAAAATCACACGCGCATTTAGAGAAAATCGGAACAGGAACTAGCTCTATGGGTTGTCCTTTCCTGGGATTCCAGTCCCGTTCTCGTACTGTGCTATCGGTGAGCCAATCCTTAGTCGCAGACCATCCAGAAACCGACGCGCGCGGCCGCGGCGCATCACCGCACTGATGACTCCACCAAGCAAAAGGTGTGACTAAACCAACTACCTGCTCTTCGACAATTGCGGCCAGAAATTATTGAAAAGAAGGAGAAGGATCGGAATATGGAATTTTCATTTTCTCAATTTCATAAAAATCACCCGCGAGCATTGCACCCACACGGTTAAATGCTTTCTTTTCTGAACCCTCCGAAGCTGTCCGAAAAACAGCCCCCCATACCGTTAACTACTTTTTATCTCGTCCCCAAACACCAACATTGCAGAAGCCACCCTTTATGCTTTCGAAACATTGGTTTTCCAAGGACCGCACCTTCCACCGCTGTCTTTCTAGAAAATCTTCGCTGCTTAAATTCAATCCCTTTCCGGGACTGTCTTCGAGCGAGGAGTGCGTTAGACCGTCGAGAGGAACAGATAGATAGAGTGGAAGTAGTGGAGGCGCAGGCAGCTAAGGGAAAACCTGGCAGGATCAAAAGTAAATCTTGACTGTTTCCCAGGTATGGAGACAGTTTCGAAATTCACAGTACGACAAGAATCCATTGGTGATGTTTTTCAGGTTGAAGTTTCATAGATTCTGAAGAACTTCAACTCCGAGGAAGGGCGAAATATGCCATAACTACTTCAAAAAATAACTGTTTTCACAAACTTGGAAAAATTCTAGAAATCAGGGCGACGAATGGTATTTTCGGATTCTGAAAATAATAACTCCAAGAAATTTTTAATATTGACACAAACAATTGAAACTTGAATTTGCTCCTACATTGAAGACTCTAGAAGTTTTTAGTGTTATGAATCCTTCGTCCGAAGTCAAAGTTGAAACGGTTCATATCCGAATAATATTTTATCGTTGTTATTGAAACCATTTTTCAGATAAAGCAATAGTTATAGTAATCAAACTGAATTATAAAGTATTCAAATTACAGTGAAAATTCGTATAAAAAATCCAATAAAGCAGATTGAAATAAGTATTATATACAAATAGAAAAACCAAAATAGTTAAGAACCAAAAAGTTTCAAGCAAGTAACTGAATAAATAGCTAATAAATAATACCTAGAGGAAGAGTGAGATTAAATTTTTAAAGAATTGAAAATATAAAAAAACACAAATTGTAAAATGAAAAGAAAAACTGAACCGAATATTCGAATAAACTAGAGTAGGCCCAGTTACACATTTCAGCAGCTCATACTCACCCACTCGATTGATTGTGTCAACCCTATATGCCTTGTTTCAGAGTAAGCCACGTATCGATCAAAAGGAATGAGGGATCAATGCTGATTCCAAAAATGTCTTCGAATTTGAAAATCGTTCATTTTGAAGCGAATTATGATGAATAGACGAAAAAAGTGAGTTTCCGCGCTTTTTCCGCCTTTTTGCCAAAACTTAGGGTGGGTACTGCGAACAGCACCGTTTCCTCCCACCACGCCACACGTGCCCTTATGGATAACCACTACAGCGAGATAAAAGTTTCTGGCGTGGTACCACTGCAGAGAGCCTGGGTGAAGTATACCCCCACCCTATCGGCTTAGCTTCGATAAATCCGGCTACTTTTTTCTAGGGCAATCATGCTGCAGATGACGGTTCACGTTTTTTCTGTTTTCTGTCCAATTTTCGCCCATTTTTACAGGAAACAGAAAACAGAAAAAAATGGCCAAAAATGGGCAGAAAACAGAAAACAGAAAATTCCGCACATCCCTGATTCCAACATACCACATAGACCACGAATGTGTTGAATTAACAGGTCAACACCAGTATAAAAACAGGCCCAACATTAGGTATGAAACAGCGTGTGCTAAGGACGGTTCACGTTAACAACATTTGAGCTCTATTTATGAGAGTGCAGATTTGTTTATTACAAAAGTAGGAAAAGAAGTGAAAAACCCAGAAATTCGCGAAAAAAACACACAAAAACAAGGTATAACGACTAATCACGGGTGTCGGCCGGCCCCCTAATTAACAAGATTTTCATTAATGCTTCTTTACCCGTTTTTTAACTTGCTGTTAAAGTGACAGTAGCCTATAAAAAATGCTCAGAAAATACTTTAAAAGCAGAATAAATGTTGAAAAAACAGACATTCATAGAAGTCTCGATAAATGGGTGCGGGCGAACTACAAGCGATAGCCTATTCCTGATAGAGTTTTCTACAACTTTTCACTTACCGTTTTTATCGCGAACCGTGCCTTTAATGCACCAGCGTATGCTCCACGCTGCTTCATACCTTGAAGGCATTGAACGCGCAGGAAAAGGTATTTCATTTTTTCATGTTTTTGTGTAGCTTGGCCTCTTTAGTGGACGGAAATTTCGAAAGGGCTCATGAAAAACCTTCATTTGTAAAGAAAAGTCAATGGGAACACAATGTAAATACGAATTTGAATTCCGCACCAAAATCGTTTTTGAAGTTTTCCTCTATTTGGAGACTTCGCCACTGTCAATTTCGAAGTTTTTCTGCATGTGCAGTTTGCGCCGCAACTGATTTCCATGTTGCTTGACGGTTGCATCAGCATTCTAGAAAAAAGTGCTAGATTACTGATGTGAACTGGTGGCGAATCCTCATCTTCAACCCCTTCCAACCTCATAACCCGACGTTTTTGACGCACCGAAGCTCACCGATGTGGCCTACCTGGCTCATACATAAAATTGAGCGTGAAAAATCCAAATAGGTTTTCAGCGCGAACGATGCCTTTGAGCACTCACTTGAGGAAGTGGCTGAGAAATTGAAAACAACAACTACTGAACGATGGGTTTAAAGGCAGTGTTCACGATAAAAAAGTGTTTTATCCTCCACTAGGGATGGGTAGTGGAGGGGTGCACTGTACGTTAACGTCGAAAGAACGCATGGAAACGAGCCAGGAAGAGTCCAAAAAGAGCCCGAAGTTGCCACTGTGAGCGCAAGGCAAACCCTGAAAGCGCGATGCCCGCCCTCCGACGTGAACAAACGAAAACTTGAGATCATGAGATGAGTGATGGTTTTTGATCGATAGCCTCGTTCTTCCCTCCATTCTCAACTTCTCCCTTTACTCAGGTCAGCTGGCATACATCGGCTGCAAAAGACGGAATTTACCAGCCTCGGAAAACTCGTCCATCATGCTTCCCCAGCTCAACTTTTGAACGACAATAACTCTGTTACCAGGTCTTGTCAATTCGAAAGGCATCATTGGAGTCAGTACGGGATCGTTTTCAAGATAGGCGGAAAAACAGCAAAACGATTCTGAAGTTGAACTGTGCCTTTAAAGGCATGCGATTCGTGTTTGAGTTTTCAATGTATAATGGAAGCTCTAAAATCCTACACAACAGCCACGTTGGGAAACCTACGGAAAAGTTACTGAAAGCTGCTTTTTCGAACCCCTTTCTCTTCGTTTTCAGACCCCATTCAACCAATCGACGCAAGAGAAAGGAACAGTCGATCGCTAACCCATGATTTCCCGATCAAATCCCTTTCATCTTTCTTTCAGCTGATTTTCGAAGGAGAAAAGGTTGACCGATATGTGCTGAAAAGACATTCATGACATAATCATATGATATATTCAATCAACTTCCACTAATTTGTACGAAATCACTTGCTGATCAATTACTTTCTTTTCTCAATTGGTGAACGGACGTAACAGTTGATCGATCCAAAGTCCAACCCCGAACCCAGAAAAATGGCTTCAACTGGGAAAAACTCCATTCCGGTTCAATTTTAGGACTGCAAACTTTGTGATCTGCCTTATCAAGGCTCACTAGAACGATACAACACGAAAACAAAAAAGTTTTTTTTGTTTTCAGCGCGCACGATGCCTTTAAATGTGTTTCACAACAAATTTTAAAGACAGTGTTCACGATAAATTTCACTTCCGATATCCCCACGGTTTACGGAAGGTTTGGTGTCCTATATAGCAAGGCATGCTCAAAAAGGACACGAAAGACGCGTTTTTGAGCCAAAATAGGCCCTCTCTTAAGTTGATTTTTGAGCGTGGAGGAATCGACCGCTAGAAGGATGATACCTATCATGGCAATGAAGCGATCAGCTCACTTATCAGCACTTCCTTCACTTGATCATTCTTGTAATCTGAGTCTTCATTTGTTCATTCCGAGGGGGCGGATCTGAGGCACCAGGCGTGTCTGGGGCACCAAAACGCTTGTTTGCAGCCGTTATTTTACCGCTCCTGGCTCGTTTTCTACCGTTCTTTCGACACTGGGAGCCTAGGATCCTTCTAGCCTATTATTTCACTGTGGGAAGTCAACGAGGATGATCATCGTGAACGCTGCCTTAAAGTCATAAAAAACCGATGGCTGGCTCAACTCCACTAATGTGGTTATCCGCGATTCTTCCAGGGCTGTCAACCGAAAAACGACGGTTTTTCACAATGACACTATTAACATCTCCAGCAGCAGTTGCTGTATTGCTGCTTCGGGAAGCACTGCTAGCAGCATTCTCGGTTGATGCCCGATTCGAGAAGGTTCACGATACCACAAAAAAAATTTAATGCGCACCTCACCTTTAAATAGCGTTTTCTCGTTATTAATAAACATCGTAAACTTTACCCCTTATTAATGAGAAAATTCAGAAACGGATTTCGTCAAAAGACCTGCCACCTAGCGGAAGCACTGTAAGAGAATCGTAAGCGTTTAACACAGGGGTACGATTAGAAGACGACAAAAGTCTAGGTAGCTCAAATGTAGTTTTATTATTCTTTGACATACACATAATTAATGATATAAACATTGCGACGATAAAGAACAATGTCACCCGTATTCAGTAATCTGATTAGAAATTTTTGCATATGTACGTTCAATATGTGCGAATGATGATTGAGTGTGATCAAACAACTAAAAGAACAATGACATGATAGAGCCTTGTTACACTACGGAGAGACGCTACGGATGTGGTGCAACGAGTATCAGGGGTATGGTATACTTTGTCGCTGTAATGAGCGACAGGCATGCAATCTAACACAGATCGCGGCGAGACCCGCATCGGAGCTACGGCAACGGCTGTCATAGGAACAGATGTCGCGTGTGGTTCGCAGCGACGTGTCGCGGAGGGCTGACATACTGTAAATTTGCCATAGCCTGCCGCTACAACTGTCGCTGTCGCTGTGCAGTGCACGGCGACAGCGACAGATTTAAAGGGCGGGAGGATGTCGCTGTCGCCGTGCAGAGCGACGCGACCGTGTGTCGCAAATGTATACCATACCCCTCACTGTACTTAACGTGAAGCACTGTGAAGGAACAGCAAAACGGGGGGAAACGTTTCGAAATGTAGCGCGGAGCCGAATCAATTACCGTAAACCGTACACGGTCGTCGCAAGACCCACCGACTCCTTTTTTGAATGCAGTACATGGACACTGAATCGCACAAGGAGGCTTCAACTCGCGGGTTGCAACACCATATTTCTGATGACTCCTCGTTTTGTGTTGCTTCTATCCTCTCGTTAAGCCAGAATTTCCCCCCTCTTTTTCCTCTTATTAGGGCGTTTTTCTCCTAAAGTTTTTCGTTAGAGAGCACGCTACAATTGTGTAGCAACCTGTCAGCAGCGGCGTGTTGTACGCAATACATCGATTCGTACTTTTGTCCCTAATTCACGCTGCTTTAATTTCCAAGCGGCAAGAGTAGCACTGCCGATGTATAACGAGACTCTCACATGAACAACTGGATCGTGCACATATAATAGAACCTCTGCAATTTGATCCTTTGAACATGAAAGTCAGAACTTGTGAGTCCCTATATACACTGAGAAAAGAAAGTGACGAGAACAGTTGTACACGACAATGAGTTCTGACGTCAGTGAGCATCTGAATACCTATCTGAAAATAGATAGACATTTATGAAATCTGAAAATCGTATGCAGCAGATGCACAGGGCTCACTAGAGCTGGGACACGCAGATATTGCTCAGCTCTACTTTCTCGTCCGGAGTTGTCTCGTGAATCTGAAATTTCAGATTCAATTTCAGCTCAATGACGAAATTATTCATCTTTCACTTTCTCAATGCTACTGCTTTGTTCCCCTCCTGAATTAGTGTAATCTTCCACCCTTATTGGGACAAACACCGTCTCCTTCTATCATTTTGATTACGTTTAGTCGTCAAAATACAGCAGATCTTGATTTCGATGACAAACGGCTTTGCTCCCACATTGGCTAGCTAGTCAGTTAATCATATTTTCGAAATACAACACTAAATGAAGGCAGAATGTTGTTGGAAAAACTGCGATCTGGCGTCGTCTCTGAATTCAGGGGTTACAGCAGTTTTTATGGTCTGGACACTATACTTCTTATCCAGAGGTGCTTCCTCGGAGAAGGTGAACTCCAAATACCGTGCTGTGCCGATTGCCACAAAGCATACTACACGATGATACCAGCTGCATTTCTATATCAGACCGACCGACTCAGACTCTCAAATGCAAGCAGCAAATCATTTTCTGGCTTGAAGGCAGTGTTCACGATGAGAAAAGTGTCCGAAATTTCACTAGGAGTGGGTAGTGGAGAGACACTCTGTAACGCTAACGTCGAAAGGAAGCATGAAAATGAGCTAGGAAGAGCCCCAAAAGAGCCCGAAGTTGCCACTTCGAGCGCAAGGCAAAGCACAAAAGGGCATTGCCCGCCCACCAACGTGAACGAATGAAAGGTTGAAATTGTGAGATGAGAGATGGTTTCCGATTATTGGCCCCGTTCTTCCCTTCACTCTCGACTTCTCCCTTTACTCAGGTCAGCTGACATACATCGGCTGCAAAAGACGGAATTCACCAGCCTCGGAAAACTCGTCCACCATGCTTCCCCAGCTCAATTTTTGAAGAACAATAACTCCATTCCCAGAAGGTTGTGTACGATTTCAGAGACATCGTTGGAATCAGCATGGGACCGTTTTCAAGATAGGCTAAAAAAAACAGGAAAACGATTTTTATCGTGTAGACTGTCTTTAATGGCAATCGGCACCGCACGGTACTTTTCGTCTAGTCTCGGAGAACGGTGCGATTCGCGCAATACGCTCTTTAAATTTTCTGAATGATGGATGATTCGATTAATGTCATTTTGGTTGAATCGAAAACTATGGATGAAATTCCCAACTTTTTCAGAGAGAAGCAGGGTAAGGCCAACGAAAATGAATCAAGTTTTTAGAGCAATCCTATGAAAGCGCTCAGATTTCAAGGTTTGCAGTTGTTTTTTTTGAGCAAGCTTGTCGCTGGCCGAAAAACTGTCATTCTCAAACTTCACACCAACATTACAGTGTGGTCGAAATGCTGAAACCGTAGCGGCCTCCGTTTGTCGCTCCCTTCGCTATAACGCTATTTTTCTTTGACCGTCCTCGAGTGCCAAGTGGACTACATGAGACAGGAAAAAAAAACATCCTTTCAAAAAACGGGGACCAGCAAATCTCCAGATCAAACAGTGGTAGAAATCTACTGTAAGCAAACCAATATTTTAGCAGGACTCGAAAACCTCAACTTAGGAATCATGTTTCGTTCAGTTTTCTACATCTTTATCCAGAATTTCATCCGAGTTATCGAAATCATTGGCCTTTTGGATAGTGGTTCGATTCGTATAATGCAGATTTTTGATTGAATGAATCTTGGTTCGTTCCGGATAAGACCTTTCTTTCAGGATTCCGGATTTTGTATTACCCAAAACTCGGCTACTTGGGCTACTCGGAAATGGGCCATTCGGATAGGAAGTACGGCCATTGCATGATGTGACACATGTTAATCGTGCTGGGACCAATTCACCCCGGCACGGTTCACCCTT
Organism: Aplectana chamaeleonis; assembly: GCA_029168955.1. Taxonomy (NCBI): domain Eukaryota; kingdom Metazoa; phylum Nematoda; class Chromadorea; order Rhabditida; family Cosmocercidae; genus Aplectana; species Aplectana chamaeleonis. The sequence continues at coordinate 1,181,019 of JAPDOI010000028.1, read as the reverse complement.
CTCCCAGCACAATTATCACGTGTCGCATGATGCAACAGCCGCAGATTTGACCCAGAGAACGAGAGCATAGTGCACACGAAAAAAAAACGTGCTAGGATTCGCGTCAGTGACTGCGATACCGCTGTGGCCCAACACTATTCAAAACGTTTCGTAAGGGTTTCTCCAGATGTCACCAGCTATCCTGCCCAGTCGTCTTTTGTCATCCCTTTTTTGAGCATGGAGAAAATGTTGGTAAGGATGCGGTTCCCATTCTCACGGCAGTAGTTCTCAATTCTCACACGAACCAACTACATACGTTGACCGTCCCGACTTCATAGTCTTGTGAACAGCGTCAAGAGAAGATTTCCATCATTTATGGGTTTCAACTACATAAATTTATTTCGTTGTCAATGAGGTCTAAGATTGTTTTAACAGTTCGAAAAAAAATTAACCTGCGGTGGAAGGGTAGGTTCTCTTCCATTACCGATTACCATTAGAGTCGGACAAGCAGTCATCGCCCCCTTGGAAATGTCCAGGATTATCTTAATATGTTCTCGACACTAATGGCAAGATGTGCTCACCTGGTTCATACTCTGATTGAATGTGACCCTGGTTTCTCGGCCCTCATCTTCTTCTTCTGTCTCTTCCTCTCCACTTACGCAGCACCTCAGACTGAATGGGCTTTCATATTGAATTTCGCATTAAGTAGTTTGAATGAAACCAACCATTTCCGTCGGCGTTTCGACATTTTCACAGTATTTAGTGATGAAGTCTCCGATAATGGTGGAGTCGAGTGTCCACCATCGAAAGTGACATCACTTTCGACAAACTCTCGTTCCTTGAATAGGAGGAAATCGCTGTCAAAAACAGAAATTGGAGCAATGGCTCAACCTACAGTGGCTTTCTCCAAACACTGCAGCAAATGATGATGTTGTATCTCGAAGATGTCCTCATCACGTAGAGCGTCGAATGACAGCAGACCTTTAAAGGGTAGATCATAAGAGGGAATGAGTTTCGCCACCTTGGGCGTCATCTATGGGAACGTTTATAAGCTCTTACAAAATGAGGTACCCTTGTGTTCTGCCGTGAAATGAAATTAGCCATTCAAATATTCACTAACCTTGTTCGAATGCCTTCATCCTCGCCTCATGTGCCTTCTTCTTGTTGAACAACGCTTGCCCAGAGGCGTTCTTTACTATCCGTATACGAGCCAGACGAGCTTTCTGCAAAAGAAAATGAGCTAATCAATCAAACTAGGTGAAGATGCTACATCGCATAAATTACCTTCTGTGCTCGACGCTTGTCAGCTCGCTGATTTTGGTGGTAAATGCGAGAGAAGTTGCTAACGATGACCTTAAATAAAAAATCGTAATTCTTCAACCGAGTAATGTTCCCAATAATGAGGAGTGGGCATTTAATAACTCACAGGTACTGGCAGCGCAATTACCAGCACACCAGACAGTGAGCAGATACCACCGACTATCTTACCCATCACAGTAGACGGTACCATATCACCATACCCGAGCGTAGTGAGCTGCAATGGATGGCCTTACATCACCAGTTTGCATCTGATGTTAATCAGTACTATATTCAGCACAGGCTAAGGCAGTATGTTGCGTGCGCATCTGCACTATGGTTTGAATCGGTTCTCACCTCTTATTTTGTTTGTGCATTACTCATCCCTCTCCGGATGTCTTTATTGACTACACATTGGATATAAAACTGTTTGTGTATAAGTTTGAGTTACAGAACATTTGATGTTTTCTTGAAATCAAGGTCATTGTAAGGGTCGCTAGCCTATTAATCTTAAAACTCATGCTAACCAAGACTGTCAGCATTAGACTAAAGTGTGTCCGAATGAGATTGGCGGACAATGCGACTGGCGTATGTGGCAGGCGGCCGCCGCGTGTGCCGCTCTCGGACGAGTGTTTGAACGACTGCCACCCCCCCCCACTCGACGGCAGAGCTGATTGATCGACACAGTTGGTTTCCTGCCAGCTGCTGCCGTCCTCACTCCCGGTCAATGGCTGTGGGGGGGAAGGTCGTTTCGCATGCTGGTCCGGGAGTGGCGCACGCGACGGACGCTTGCCACGTGTTTTAACCGCATGTCTTGCCAGTCTTATAGGGCACTATCTACCGCTTAGGTTCTTGATCACATCATACTTAACATTCCGTTTTTGTTCCTTTCGCTCATGGAAAGGTGAAAAACGTGAAGTTGTGAAAATGAAAAATCCACTAAAACCCACCCAATCCAACCTCAGAAGCTTCCTTCACTTTTTTGCCTAACCTCGAGAGAATTCCACGCTGATCACGATGGTGCCTCGAAAATCGCCCAGCACCCACTACTAGCGAAGTTATGACGCTTCAAAAATTGTGTTTTTGAATGCAATGCGAAACCCATAAAAAGGTGAAGAACCTGGGAACCATCATAGGTACGACGCTGAAAGTTGCATTAAACGTCAGTGTTTGGATTTTCTTCTTTGTTTCATTCTCTTTTTTCTGAATTTACTGTCTCGCTTTTGTTTCTTTCATTTTTTGCTCTTTTTGATTTTTCCCCGTCACCCATGTATAATTTTCGTGTGCCTCGTTTCGGAGGAAGATCCGGGAGCTTGTGAGACCATTAACTCTACTACAGCAACTCCGATCATCGTGCAGGGCGTGGAAAAGGAGGATTTGAACTCTAAGCAGAACGCTGCAATGGAGTATTCTGATGATAGTAGGTACATAGAACGTGAATTGTACACTTCCCATGTGCGAAGTTGATTTCCACACTGGCTTTTTATCGTGCTAGGTAAATGATGCTAATTTTCAAGGTGCTTTTTGAATGAGCAGGATTTCCCTTTGTGGGGCCATGGCTGCTCAGGTCAAATTTAGTTTAACATCCAAGTGAGATTTCTTCACAATTCTGCTTTTTCGGTAGTATTGCCATCACTACTTTGCTAATAATTTCCTATCGCAGGCTGACGCACCTAATAAAAACAGCGGTAACTCGTGACTACAACGGATTTGAGTAACATGGTAATAAAATTTGGCCAACCTACCGTGACTATGGTGTACCAGAAAGCAGCAGGAATTGATGTGAACCTAAAACGCGTATTCACTACTGCATCAATGGAAATGAACACGGAAATCGATCATCGATTCAATCGAAAAACAGCACCCACCTGGTATCGCTCACTTTCTTCTCAGCATAATACATTATTGTGGCAAAAATGATGATTGCCATCGCCAATGAAAACACGAGGAATCCGAGCTCGGAAGCACATGATTTCAACGTGTAACCGAGTATACGAAGACCTTGCGAATGTCGTGAGAATTTGAATATTCGGAATACTCGCTGAAATCCAATTCTTTACACTTCAGGGGTTAAGAGTAATCATAATTAGGTTTCTGATTAAGAGATTGAATAAATAATTGGGTAGACCTCAAAACCTACAAAAACTCGCAGCGTTACAAATGCTCCAGATACATCTTTGTTGTTTTGCAATCCTAGACCAATATAGTATGGTAGAATGGCGACCACATCGATCACACTCATTATTGATCTGTAAAGGAGCAGCTAAGGAATCACTAATGGAGTCTGTGCCGAACCGGAACGACAGAAAGCTCAAGCTTCAACAGCTTCTGCGCGAATGCACACATTGACCCACCTTAGAAACCGACATCGATCCGGTGCCGCGTATAACCGTAACAAATATTCTATTGTAAATATGATAACACAAGCAGTATCTAACACAAAAAACTGAAAATTAGCGGTTACTAGAAGTCCTGTTGTGCATACCAGTAGACTGGTATTATGAAACCAACTTGTTTCTCATAGGCATCTCCACAGGAGGTAGGTGTGTCATTTACATACCTGAAATGTCCATTCAATAGTTCTGTAATGATTCTCAGGTGAACAAAAAGAAGCACTCACCAGCAAGGAATGGTTTCTATTATATTACATAATACAGAAACGGCAATGAAAAAACCCGTGACATAATAAAAAACAAGTGCGACCGACGACGTATGCGGATTCTCGAACGCAGCCCACATCTTTTGCTGAAAATGAACATTGTTCGTGGTGGAATCAGATAGATTTCATTTTTTCAAGCAAATAAAAGAATTGAAGCTAAAGAGAAACTAAGAAATGTAGTGAAATATGAGAAAATACGATTTGGTGGTCATGCATAGAGCAACTAGTTATAGATGAGTGTTGTGAAAGACGAGGTATCTGAAGAATTAAAACTTCTCCGTTAAAGTTATCAAAGCAGAATCATGTATGATATGGTTCGAAGCACTGCATTTACCTAGCTCAACATCTGCTAATTCCTGCTTTACAACTTCCAAAAAAAGTTTTTGTTTCCATAACGCGCCTGATTTTGCTTTCATAAACGAACAAAGTTGTAAAAACTGATCTCTCGTCTTTCACTACACTCATCATTAGTTGGTTTAAACTGGACCGCGGAATCGTAGTTTTAGTAATTTCAATACGCTCCTCAGTTTTGCTTTAGTTTCCACCAATTCACGCCAAATCGATTTTTAAAACAGTTTTCAGCAACAAGCTTCATTTGTTCTACTTTTGTATCAACGGGAGTGCTACGTTTTCAATCTTTTCATGGAATTTAATTTTGAAAATATGGCAACAACGCCTAATCACTACTTTTGCCAGGAAGCTGAACCTTTAGGAATCCTTGTTTTCAAAATTTTGGTTATTGTCTTCATGTAAAAGTTAGTATGAGGGTGACATGGGTTGGTGGTAATGCAATGCTTCGATCATGCATCCTAGCACACAGTCCTTTTCGTTTCTCTGCGTGTACGGGTACCTATGCTCGAATCTTCGAAGTCTCAATTGTGTAAGAGACCGAACCTGAAATGTCTGTTTCAACTTCGTGGCGTCGACGCTGTCTATTCGCTCCTCCAGAAGGCGTTCTTGATTTTCCCGCTTCTTATCCTTATAATCTTCATAACAGCAGTCACTTATCAAATCTGGCATAATGCCAAAAAATGATAACTCCTCATCGTACGCGACTAAGCACTCGTGCCGAGGATACTGAAGTTTGATGAATTATATACAAGTCACATACTAATCTGAGTAAAGTCCGGGCAGGCAGAGAGATTTGCACGTATGAATGCATATCCTTCCCACATAAAATAGATTGGAACAAATTTGCTTGAAACTCACATGTAACTTCCCTGTACGGTAGAATGTCAGGATATGTCGGAAAATATCGGGATCCCGGTCGAAAAAATACTCCCCGGCGTCCTCGTCATAGAAGAATTCCTGAAAATTATTCCTCTCAATTATTCTGTGTGTGAGACAAAACCTTGATGTGGGCGCGAAATCTTTCTTTGAACCTCATCATCGGAGGTAGGTCCAGAAATGAATAATGTAGGAAAGAAAAGAAAAACAATAAAGAACTACGAAGTAACAAAAAGTCAACGTGAAACAAAAACGCATACAAAAACTGTCATAATTTCAAATCCGCTGTTCGAAAAGTCCACAATGGAATTTCTGCGCTTTGTCGTGTATAATCAAAAAACCGGATTTGCGAGAACAATAAAACTCAGCAAAAATCAAATCAATCAGCAATATAATTTCGCTTCTGATGAGACCCCTAGAAGAAAGAAACTAGCAGGGGACTCTTTTGGTTAGCAAAACGTTCAAAAAGTCGCGAAAAATAAAAAAGACATCCTTTCCCGACAGAAAAACAACATTAAACTCAGCAGAATAGAAAGAACTTGAAAAAAATCCGGCATAAAATGGAAGGAAAAGCGGAACTCTCCAGAATGGAGAAACAACTTCTAAAGAAGCAGAATAATTAGAAGAGATAAATTTGGTTCCATTAATCACACTGTTTTTTACTAGATGAAATCGAAATTTTCGAAGGAAAAACATTTCAGAAGGCCTTCACTGAAGCCTAATCATGCAAAAAGGCGGTAATAATCTGCGGTTGAATAAATCTTTTTTGGCATGAAGAAATGGGAAATCCAGGAAGTGGAAATTGGAATGAAAGTGCTTACACCAACTTGTGACGAGGTCACCAGAAAGGTTACTGTGAAAGAAAAACCCTATTGAAAAACGGTGAAAACTTACCTTCTCATTGGACCCTAGGAGTGTTTCGGGAAATTTTTCTAGCGTATTCTTCCAGGTCTCGAACCTCCTCCCTGAGATGTTAATCGACAGTTTCTCATCGGATACGTGATCAACGGCGAGATCCTTCGCCTGAAAAAAACTCATTAATAAATAATTGCTTCCCTTCATTTAGACCTACACAAGAAGTCAAATTAGGCTATAATTATTCAATCTCCTGAGTATCACTCGTGTCATTCAATAAATACGCCGCACTTAGCTATCAATTGCAAAAGCATTCGATCGATAGCCATCATCCCTTCGTTTTCCATCAAGCCACGTTGCTCGCCAAGGAGCTGCGCGACTTCCTAATTAAATGACTTGAGTCATACATTCAATTTATGTTATAGTAGAATCACACAGATATGATCGTTAGAATGCCGAGCGAAAGCTGAATAGGAAAGAGGGGTTTGAAAAAGATTGTTTTTGCAAAACGGAATCTCGTTAAGAAGCGAAGTGATTGTATGATCTTTAATTACTTATTTCTGTACGATGTTCAGAACAATCGTAGGCAGAAAGAATAAATCATATTTCCTCATCAGGAGATAACGTAGGACAGAATCAGTAGAAAAATAGACTTAAAGGCATCGTATGCGCAGAAAACCGTATATTATTTTTCATGTTTTTGTGCAGCTTGGCCTCTATCGTGAACGCAAATGTGTAAAGGGCCCATGGAAGATCTTCATTAGTTAAGAGAAGTTAGTCTGAACACACTGTGAAATTGAATTCGAATTTAGCGCCAAAATCGTTTCTGAAGCTTTTCTGCATTTGGAGATTATGTCGTAACGTTTTTTCATGTTGTTTGACGGTCGTATCAACAGTCTGCGGAGAAGTGGTAGATGACTGGTGAGAACTGATGGCAGATACTCATCTTCAATCCCTTCCAACCTCAAAAACCCTACGTTTTTGGCGCTCCGAAGTTCACCGGTGTGGTCTACCGGGCGAATTTATGAAACTGGGCATGAAAAATACAGTGGCTTCCAGCGCCAATGACGCCTTTAAAAGCAGTGGTCACGATGAAAAACGTTATCGAAAAAACTACGAAAATAAGCTTACAAGGGAACCAAAATAAGTCATAGTGACCATTCCAAATGAAATGTACTTTTCTAGAACCATTTTTGGACGAAAAGTCCGAATATGCCTATCGCAGCTGCCTAGACCCACTCTGAAAAAAAGTTATGAGCGTTTTTTAAAGCCTCGCGGCAAGGTACCCCCCCATGGAATTTTTAGGGTGTTTTTAGATTTTTCTCCGGATTTTGCTAAAAACAAGAACGTAGGGGTAATCTGGGGTGCTGAACACGAATCTGGGGTTCGCTTCTGAAAATTTTGAGGTTTACTGTAGGTTACGGTAGGTAACATGCCATTTAGAGGGCAAAACCTACCTCAATATTCCGATAATCGACAAATGGACATCGAATTCGTATTTAGCACCCCAAATAACCCCCACATAGGAACTTTGAGACAAATCTGAGACTTCGACCAAACTACCGTACTTGACTTACTTTGACTTAATCGGTTGGCTTTCGCCTGACGCGGTCATTCCGCATCTTCACCGAGGTGTGCCGTCCTAGTGGTCAGCCGCGTCCAGTTTTCACGGTCTTCAGCCACAATTTGAACACATTCCATCCAGCTGTCACTATTCCATTTCCTGCGAAACGAAACATCGCGCCTGAACTGTCTTTCGATGCCGAGTGACTTTAAATCCTCTTTAACCACATCCGTCCAGAACTTTCGCCTCCGCCCAGGTGGCCGTTTCCAGACAGGATTTGGAAGCATTTTTAAAGCGTGTTGTACGAGACGATCCGGCGTTCTTCTTAGTATATGCCCGAGCAGTCGAAGTCGACTTTCCATTGCTGCTTGAGATGGCGTTAGGAGATGCTGGCACCTCCTCGTGTCAAGCGTTGATGTACTGCGTCGATTTCCTTGTAAAGGTCTTCGTTATGGCATACACGCGGCCAGAAATATCCAAGCAAACGCCTAAAAGCTTCCTCTCCGTGCAATCCAACCTTTCCATCTGCGTTTTCGGTGCTGCCCACGTCTCCGATCCGTACATCATGATAGGGCGAATAGCGGATAGGTAGACGCGCAACTTGACTTCCTTTCGCGATGGTGGTAGACCACAAACACTTGGTTAGAGAATTGAATGCAGACGTAGCTTTCGCACATCGTTGTCGAATATCCGCTGCATAACTACCATCGTTCTTCAGCAAACAGCCCAAATAACAGAAATCGTCCACCAGTTCGATACGTTGTCCGTCCACACAAACTCCAGTTGAAGGCCTCTGAGAGACCCACATCTGCTTGCATTTGTCGGGACGAAGACGAAGTCCATAGGCTGCGGCATACTTCGAAACGAGGTTCACAATCCTTTGCAGTTTTGCGTTGTTTTCAGCGAATAACACAATGTCGTCGGCGTACTCCAGGTCGACAAGGGAGCGTCCTGATGGTGTTAGGATCACATCCGCAGGAAACTGTTCTGCAACTCTACGCATGATGTCATCAACGGCGAAGTTGAAGAAAAGGTCCTGGCAACGGCTCCTTGCCTTACTCCTGTTTTTCACCTCGAAAGCTGACGTAAATCCGACAGGTGTACGAACTGCTGCTGTTGTTCCTTTGTTCATGTCCTCGATTAACCGAACATACTTTTCCGGGACTCCATCTGCTCGCAGAGCATTGAGCAATCGATCACGATGAGGAGAGTCGAACGCGGCTTCAAAGTCCAAAAAGCAAGCTGTAATGGCTTCGAAAACCGCTGCCACGATTCAATTACTCTTCTCGACGAACACTTGGTCGATGGTCGATCTTCCAGGTCGAAAACCGGCTTGCTCATCTCTGGTCGTTCCTTCACGATGTTTGATAAGTCGCTCGAGAATGATACGTTCTAAAACCTTGTACATGACACGAAGTAGAAGAGATTCCTCTGTAGTTCTTAGGATCCGTGACGGATAGCTTCTTGTGAAGAGGTACGATGATCGCATGTCTCCACGAATCGGGTATCCTTTCGCTCATCCATATGGCACGGATGGTGTTGGTCATTTCACGAATCCCAGACTGAGGAAGAGCTTTCAGCATTTCAGCAGTGATGTTGTCATCTCCACCTGCCTTTCCATTCTTCATTTTCCGGACACAATCCAAAACTTCAGACTCAGTCGGCGGTTCCTCACTGACATCGTAATGTGCTCTCTGAACATGCGGGAGCTCAGGTACTGATGGCGCTGGACGATTCAGTAGTGAACTGAAGTAATCCTTCCATATTGGCAGCGTCGCATCACCAACTGCAACTCCATTGGTAGTGTTCAAGACAGGAGAACATCTCTTCGCAGCAACGTGTAGGCTTTCCTCAGATTCTTCTCCTCCCGAGCCTTCGCGAACTCCTTAGCTCTACACGTCCACTCTCATTCGCGGTCACTTTGAAGCTGCCGACGCAACTTCCTCTTAAGACGCTTCTCCTCCACGAAGTTTTCCTGCAGTTCGGAGAGCACATACTCTGTTGTAGGTAGATGTTGTTTCTTCTGAGACGTAGGCGAACTTCTTCTTAGGCTGTACAACCGGGAGTGCCTCTTTCGAAGCGTCCTGGATGCATTTGACAAAAGAATCCGCGTCGCAAAGTTTCTTCTTAGTCCGTACTCCGATGTGAATAGAAACGCGTTGTCGGAAATTCCTTCTGCACTCTTCATCTCTGAGACTTGTCATGTCAATCCTCTGGAGAGGCTGAGCCCCTCGCTTCCTCTTATGAATCCTCGCAGTGAAGTTCAACAGAACAGGACGGTGATCCGAATCGAATGCGACATCCCACACAGCTCTAGATCTTCGAATGTCCGATACTGGAATATTCCTCGTCAGGACATAGTCAAGCTGTAGTTTCAAAGTTGTCATCTTCCGCTTCCGCTGCTCTTCTGGAGATAGCCGGGATGGTCCCTGCCACGTAAGCTGATGGCGGCGATGATTCCTCTTGAATGTCGATGCAATAATCAGACCACTGCGTTCACAAAAGTCGACAAGGCGGTAGCCATTGTCCGATGTTTGCTCCACTGGGTAGAACCATTTACCGAGTACTTCGGATTCCTGATCAAGTCCCATCTTCGCATTTGCGTCAATCCCCACGACGACAGCATGTTGACAAAGGTATCCTGGCCAGCAACGTATTGAGTTCCTCATAAAACGCATCCTTCGAATTGTCTTCGGCGGTTTCCAGTGGGCGCATGAGCACTCACTATCCACAGATTGAATCCTCTGTGATCCCGCAGTCGTACGAATGCATTCCGACACGACGTTGAGCCGAACTCCTTGACCATACCATTGAAATCGCTTCCTTACAGCTATTGCACAGCCTCCCACTCTCCTATCGTCAGCGTTACCGCAGTAGATGGTGTACTCTCCGACGCTGATGACGGGTCTATCGCTTGAGGCGGGTTTCCTGCAAAGCAGCAAACGGTGCATGGAAATAGCCTCAGAAGTCTGGATAGCGCAGTTTTTTGGATATCACTCGACGGCGATCGACAGTTCAGGGTGGCGAAATTGTGGCTTGTGGCCAAAGACTCCATGACTCCCTAGGTACGGATCCTAAGGTGTTATGGACCAGAGGCCTTAGTGTGCCGGACGGCGACACCTTTATGCAATGTGCGGGATACTTTCGCGATATAGTTGTGCACGCTATATCGCTCGAACGTTCCCTGTGTACACTCAAACGTCTGCTGGGTTCAGTAGAAGCAGGGGCACCAACGAGCAGGTACCAACAGACTTGTATACACACCCCCAAACTACCGTACACCAACCGTAATCTACCGTAAGCTGACAAAAATCGATAAACTGACATCAGATTCGTGTTCAGCACTCCAGAAAACCCCAGAGTAACGACTTGAGCAACATCTGTCGCCACATTCCGAAATCATCAAAGTGCTGATTTTGCCGTCAATTTTCTCTGCCAGTGGGAAGCTTTGAACAATTATAGTCGAAAACTTCGGAAAAACGACAAATGAACCTCAGATTCGTGATCAGCACCCCAAATAACCCCCCAGAACGAATTTTTAGTCGAATCTGGAAAATTTTTCTAAAACGCTTCGAGAGCCCTCTAATTGGTAAGAATAAACGCCCAACCGAAAATCCAAACAAGTCCAAAACGCTGTTAGTCTGCGCAAAGTTTGGAAAATGTTCCTTCACCCAAACTTCGGTTAGTGGGGTAGTTTTGGGCGCTGAACACGATTATCAGGTCTGTTTCCGGAATTGCGTAAAAATAATGCGCTTTTTGGAGGGTACAATAGGTACGAAAATCACAGAAAAAACGCTCACAACTTTTTTCAGAATGGGTCTAGGCAGCTGCGATGGGCATATTCGGACTTTTCGTCCAAAAATGGTTCTAGGAAAGTACATTTCATTTGGAATGGTCACTATGACTTATTGTGGTTTCCTTGTTAGATATAAAACAGCTCTAAAACTATGAAGGTAGCGCGGTGAAAAACGGGCTAGAATTAGAGTTATTAAGACCCTAAATTTCCAGTTCGTGCACACGTGCACAGAAAGATCACAGTCTCATGCCAAGCATTTAAAAATCATCGACACTCAGAGAAAGAAATAATTGCAAATTTACCTAATAAAACAGTTGAACAATGAAAGCAAGCTCTTCAGTCAATGTTTTCGACTAGATGTGTACATAAATCCTAAAGTTCATTGATTGAAATTCAATTTCAAGCCAGCTGGTGTTCTTGATATTAGAGATCATCGATGTCGATGATGTGGGGTGGACTCGTCCACCATCAAAAGACAAGGAAGTTCAGGCTTCAAATTTGGCCCAGAACAGCGTTTTTTTTCGCGATTTTTTTCTTATAGGTTCTACTACTCTATACCCAGAAAAGGGTTTAGAGAGGAAAAGAAGACGAGCATATTCGAGCGCGACCACTGCCTTCAAGAAATCTGAGAACAGTAATGTGCAAGGAGTCATACAAGTTGAGTTACTCTTTTATCAGTTACCAGCTCACGCTTTGTCAACTTTATCGTAACCTAGAATAGTTCAACATAAAACCCTATGAAGTCACAACTTGTGAGTCACAAGGGAATGACCAGACCTGGTCGCCAGAACTATTCATGAGACCAGGTTTTTTTGATCGACTACCTCCCGGAAAGTCATTAAAACCCTATCCTGGCTGCCCGAGTAAAAGTAAAGGCTAGGGGCGTAGAAGTTGCGAGCTCTGTAGGTAAAATAAAATTTATCTGCCGTAAACTGTCTCTATCGTTCGAATTATCGAAAACGTGACTCATATTCGTTTTCAGCGCCTCAAATATCCCCTTTGAGAGTGGTTTGGGCAAGAAAATTTTTTTTGAATTTTTTCATAAAAAAATGTTGAAAATTTTATCATTTCTCGGGCAGCGAAAATAGGGTTTTTACAAGTACCCGGAAGGTGGTCGATAAGAAAAAATGGCTACACATGCGTAGTTCTGGCAGACAGGTCACTTCCTAGTTAGAGGGAAAGAAAAAACAACTCATAGCACAATATATATTTCAAAGAGAAAAGGTACACAAATTGCTTCCGTATCCCAATCAGATTTCCACAGTTTTTACCTTCGCCTACGGACCACACTAAACCTACACATTCCCTGACATGCACCGATTCATTTGTGTTCGCAAAGCGGCTGCTCAGAATTCACGGCGAGCAATTCAGCCTAATGGAAAGAGGATAAGCTATCCGGCAAGGCAAGAACGCACTTTCCCTCCTAACGATCCCATGATAAACACTGGATAGTTAAAGTGAATGCGTCACACTAAAACCAACATGACACAAAAACTAAGAAAGCTCTAGACTTTCTGCAGCTGCACGTACTTTGTTCCTAACACATACGCATGGGAAGTTGTAACTGAAATGATCTATTATTGAACAGTTCACTCATTTATCAGTCACTATGAATCCCATCATACACAATCCGACCGTGAATTTAGACTATCAATCTTCGATTTGAGACCGGGTGTGGGACGTTAAGGCCGAAAAGCTATAGCGCAGACTGGGCAGAGAGTCGGGAGAAAACTATTAACAAGTTGAAAATTATCCAAAACGCTTTACACTTTCCAGTTCATGAAATCATTTCTGTAATATCTGAAGCTTTTCGCTAATTAGGTTTGTTTGGTAATCTAATTCAATGAAAAATAGAAGATATAGCTTTCTCTGCGTCTCAACTCGATTTCGGCCTAAACGTCCGCCACCCATTGAGACCTTAAAGGCACGGAACACCCGAAAAATTAATTTTCAGATTTTATGCCTATATTGGAGAAAGTCACACGCTGATCACAGTGGTATCTCTGAAATCTTTGAACAGAGTTATGGCTCTTCAAAGATGCCTAGATTCTGAGGGTGAAAACTTGGTGGACGAGATGTCTCAGGCCAGTATTTCTCTTCAATCGCAATAGTTGCGTGAGAGAAAGCCAGGATAGGAAGACAGTTCGGTGATGGACTGAAGAACAACGGCTTGTTGAAGTTCATCCATCCATCGAGCCGCTATCGAGCTCGACAATCTGTTGGGGGTCGGGCCTGTGGTGGTGAGCGAAGGGGGTCGGGCTTGTGGTGGTCGCTAATATCTCGCTCATTCGGAGGAAATGAGATCTGGCATTTGGCACGTGTTATACAGGAGGGGTCTTCTACACAATTACATGAAAATCTCAAGATTCATATCTGAGGGTGCACTGTGCCTTTAAAGGCAGTGTTTACGATAAAAATCGTTTTTCTGTTTTTTAGCCTATCTTGAAAACTTCTCTGATAGCGATGTCTCTGATATCGTACAAGACCTTCTGGGAACGGAGTTGTGGTCCCTCAAAAATTGAGCTTAGGAAACATGGAGGACGAGTTGTCCGAGGCTTGTAACTTCCGTCATTTGCAGCCGATGTATGCAAGCTGATCTGGGCAAAGAGAGAAGTTGAGAATGAAGGGAAGAACGAGGCCATGATTGGAAATCACCGCTCATCTCACGATCTCGAGCATTCATTTGTTCACGTCGGTGGGTGTGTGTTGCGCTTTTGGGGTTTGCCTTGCGCTCGAAGTTGCAAGTTCGGACTCTTTTGTAGCTTTTCCTGGCTCGTTTTCATGCGTTCTTTCGACGTCAACGTTACAGTGTGCCCCTCCACTACCCATTCCTAGTGGAAACAGAAACACATTTTTTATCGTGAACACTACCTTCAAATGACTGGTGGCCCAATATGGATTGCGGTTACATAGGATCGACGCTACAGTGATTTCGTCTAGACCCTGGGCTATGTTGGTGATTCGCGCCCTATAGATCCTAATCAAATCACCTTTATCACTCTTGGCGCTACCTAATGGCCTCTTGTCCTTGGTGATTCAGTGTAATATCAACGTTATTTCAGCCTGAGTGTGATGCCACCTCGACATCTGTTAAATCACCGCATGAGTCTCGTGTCAATGGCAGGCGCTCATCAAAATAACGAACTCCAGAACTAATTTTGTTAGGAAACATAAAAGATTTTGTTCGATTGTCATGACATCTTTGTCAAATTTAGTTTAGCGAATTAAGGAGGCGCCACCATTGCGGCTGGCCAAGCGGGCTTAGAGACATCACAGGCCTCGACTATCTTCCTCCGCAACCCCGTCCATTTACTACACTAAATTGTACGAGGAAACTGCAAAACCCTGTCCAGTCTGTTAGGCTTGTGTGAACTCGATGACCTGATTTGTCGAAGACAAATCCATGAATTTCAAATCACGTCGTGCTGTGAATACCGTAACCGCTGACTTCAAGGCTGTTTTCTCCAGAACTAATGATTCTGAGTTCGTGAAACGTTCAGACGATGTTCAGCTAGGCCAGCCCAATCTATTCTACCCAAATTTCGGTAGTGTCGAAATTTGACCGGACCTTGCCTTTCAGGATTTCGTGTACTTCTGGTGCGTTTTTCTCAATTTCTAGGTCATTTTAGTTATACCTGGGGACCACTTAATCAATATAGCGAATAATCTCAAAATTGAAGATCATCGTGAACACTGCCTTTAACTAATACTGTCTTACATGATATAATGTTCCCTTTTAGAATGAACCCATTTTTCACCGGTCGCCACCACCCAACTAAGTCCTCCATCCCATCGGACATCAAGGTCCAGCCAGAAACTTGTTCCACTGAAATAAGGCATTTAAGTGCATTTCCCCCGTTTATTCAAGATCACAGTACCGTATGGTCGCCAACGCATCGTTTTAAGTAGGAAACACGAGGAAGAAATTCATTGTGGATACTGCCTTCAAAAACAGGGTCCGCAATAAAAACCGTTGGTGCGCCATAAGCATGATGAGGCCTTCAGAAAAGTAAAAACAAATGAAACAAATGAGGAAAAACTTGCAGAGACAAGCTGAGAGGGGTCAGTACTTCCCGTCATAAGCAGCAGTTTCACGGCGGAAAACCTGAGTGACGGGAGAGGCTTAGAGTTAAATGATGAATGATGCTTTTGGTAGGCGATACTTCATAAAATTGTCAATTACTTCGTCCTGTTTCAACTTCTCTCGCAGTAAAGCAACACGCTCAATGAAGGAAATCCCCAGTCATGCAGGAAGTCGACCATGACGTTGGTTTCCATAGTTTGCACTATTATTGGCACATCATCTCCATTTTCTGCAGGGCTACCACTCGCACAAAGAACTCTCTTTTTGCATCCTTTATGCTTTCCAACCAGCTAAGCCTTAGGATCTGCCATTCAAGTTGACAGATGAGTAATTCTTTTCAAACACTTCTCTTCACAAAGACGTGGGTGACATGTCGCCTCTGTGAATATGGACACCACATGTCAGCTATTTATGTACATACTACATAGGTCTGTCCAAAGTCCCTGAAATGCATGTTAATTGTCGCTAAATTCTTGCCCTGACGCCTTGCCATTTGGCGCGCATCGTTACGAGATATCGTGGGATTATAGTGTACTAGACTCAAATAACTTTAGTCGTCGTCTCGTGTTTCAAATCACGTTGGACCCTTCTCAAACGACCGGACGCCGGCTGCAAGTGTCATTCAGCTTGCAGCGGGAGCAGAATGAGGAGCTACATCAGCAGAATATATGACGAAAAAAAAGGAGTCCAATGGACCCATAGAACTGGCTGTTCTGCATAGAGTGAAACGAAAAAATTTAGTCTTCCTCGGAAGTGAAAGCGTCGGCAAGGCAGCTGTCGGAGGGTTTTCGATGGATCCCATGAAGTGGTCCCTATTGTTTATTGCTGACAATTGACAAAATTATTTATCACACTTGTGGGAGAGGTTGGAATGGGCCTATACAGCAGAGATTCATGGAGGAAAAAATGCATGCGAACAGATGTTTTCTGGATACATCTGCAAGCGTTCAGGTTGGCCCATGGCTAATAGACTATCCTCTGTTCTAGGCAAGAACGAAACTCATTGATAAAAAGGAAAACAAGGGATAATGGTCAAAGAGCAGTCCGGACTCTAAAATTGGTGTATCGGGAAAGACCAGGCTAGAAAAAACATCCAAAATTCAGATATCTCGTGATCGAGTGAGCGTTCGCGTCACGATAATAGCAGACCCGTCGCCGTAGGTGCTATGGGTAACAAAAACACACACATAAAGTATCTAATGCATTTGGGACAGATGATATTCGTCTCTTTCAGAAGCCACATACAATCTACTTCGGAGCGAAATTCACTAGGTGCGTGTGCTTGCGTACTGTGCTTCTCCTTCATTCCCATACATTCTCGCTGTTTCTCTCCACGCAACGCACACATATACCAGGGGAACGAGTGAATTTTCCCTGCGAAATAGAGTGCAGCTACAGGCCATAAAACGGCCAATGTCTCACCGTCGACTGCGTACCACGCGCTGCGCGACCGCACGCGCGTCGGAAGCAGACGGGTTTTGCCGACGCGCGACGAGTTTTGGCCGCCGCGCGACGTTTCGGCCGCCGCGCGGCGGCCGAAACTCGTCGCGCGGCGGCCAAAACTCGTCTGCTTCCCACGCACCTGCGGTCGCGCAGCGGGTGGTTCGCAGTCGACGGTGAGACATTGGCCGTTTTATGGCCTGTACACAATCTGAACCGTCTTCTTCGAATCTACTTTCCGATTTTGTGGCTCTTATAATTGTCTCTGAAATCGCTCAAAATTCAATGCGAGCGTATTAGGTTGGCCCGGAAGTTCTGCACCAAATGAGGGTCAGCTAGTTTTCCCTTGTCCTTCTTTAATCTTTCGACTAACTAGGGCTCGCCTTACATTTGCGGTGGGCTTTTATAAAAACAATTTCTTGATAGGTGTGGGTATGGGACACAGCATTGATAATCCGTTTTTCAAATCCCCTAACTGCCTCAGAGATTTACAGGAGACCTCCAAAAGTGGGAATTTCCATAGCTTTGCGTAGATACATAAAAGGGGTACACGAATGGCAATTTTCAGGATGTTCAAAAAATTTGTCTCGGATTGGACTGAAAACCTGTTTCTAGAGGTTGTTTTGGGTGCTGATTACGAATCTGAGGCCCATTTGTCAATATTCGGAAAAATTCCATCTCATTTGGTCCGATGCTTCAAAATGGGGGGAATTTGGCTAGAAAAACGCCACTTTTGACGATTTCGAGAATGCTAAGATGAAATTGCCTCAAAAGTTGTACATAGAGGGTAATCAGCCTGCCTAACTCGAATCTGCAACCCGTTTATCGATTTTTGATAGATAACGGTCGATTACGGTGGGTATACGGTAGCTCGGTCAAACTCTTAGATTTTACTCAAAATTTCACTGTGGGTGTTCTTTGGAACGCTGAACACGAATTTGAGGTCCGTTTTTCGATTTTCGAAATTTTAAGGTAAGTAACGCTAGTTAAGAGGCATTTTGTCTAGGAATAGACCCCAAATTCATATTCAGCGCCCGAAGTAACCCCCACATGCAAGTTTCGAGCTGAATCTGAAAAAAAATTTCTCAACACCACAAATATTCCCTAATGCCCCCTTACCTTTTTTGAAGCAATGAAAATGCCATTTTTTGGCATCCCTACAGCCATTTAGGGAATTTCAAGCACGGATTATTTATGTAATGTCACAGAACTACAGCAACGACAGCATGGTTTTCCAAATCTCCACGGAAAGTTCAAGGCAGTCCCTAGTATGTAAGTGTGGTATACCATTCAAAAGCACAACTCGTCTGCTATCTAACGGCGCTCACTGCCACTCAAAAATCTCGACCTGCTTCGAATTATACACCAAGATGTTGAGCAGGATTTGAATACCGAAAAAAAATTCAACTGTCTCTCGTTCTCTTCTTTCTAAAAATCACGACTGCTCGGAAGTATGGAACCATTGTACTCCTGAATACCGTGTACATTACTGTTCCATAATGAAGGTAGCAAAAATTCTTCAGTGGGGCGAATTTCGCATTTTTTAGAGAACTTCAGAAAAATGGCACTTTATCCATAAATTTGTAGATAAGTCATATGGACAATGTCTCAACGAGTGATACATATTTTGTCAACTACCGATATTTTTGTTCAAAAACCTTGAAATGTCTAATATAGAATTTTCGAGAAAATGGACCATAATTGCCGAAGATAAAGAGAGTTAGAATAAGCACTGCTCAAAATACTGAGCTGTAAAGTGGCTTGATCTGAAGTCTTTGATTACCGAAGATATGACAGAAAATACAATTTCTTTCATTTTCGAAAAGGCGAGATCTAACGGGTTCTAATGTTCTGTAGACTTCAGCAGTTCTGATGAGTGGAAAAAGAAGAACGTGAGACATCCAAAGATTTTTAGTAACCAAACTTCTATTACGTTTAGAAGTGAAATACGAAGCACGTCGAGTTATTCCGGTAGCAGTAAATGCTTATAGATAGAGGGCGAGTTGTGCTTTCGCATGGCATACCACGAAACGTTGAAAGATCACAGATGGACATAGTGAAAATTCACTGACCCCATTTGGTGCAAAACTTTCCGGCCAACCTAATAGCTGCGGTCCCTGAAAATCGTGGTTTTGAACGGTGGAGATTTTGTGGACGGGTTCTCGCACACAAAAGCATTCACGACTGTAGAATGAAACGGGGTTTGATGGGGTAGTATTTCAGACATGATTTCGGCTTTTCCAGGCTCTGAGACGGCGAAACTCGCCGAAACGTAAGCTGAATAAAGGAGTGTATAACAATCTTGGTCGCTGCTGCAAGGAAATCGAAGGTCAACAGTAGTCAGTTGTCAACTTCCACCCAATTACTTTGTATTCCAAACAGCTGGATCCGCAGTCGCTCACGAAGTAGCGTTTGCCTCAGCGTTAAGAGTATGAAAAGGGTGTCAAGGCCTTTGCATAGTCTGGCGGTAGAAGTCGCGCCGCAACGATAGAGAATAAAGGGCTCTCCAGAGTTGCACCGCGGCGAGTCTCGCTGCGGCACTGCAATGATGGAGAATGGGGGGCGCCACGAAGCGGGCGATGGCGGCGGCGTGTCGCGCGGCAGCAGCGACGTGGTTACCTCGCAGAGTGTTTCCGCCGCCGCGAAAACAGCGAC
Organism: Aplectana chamaeleonis; assembly: GCA_029168955.1. Lineage (NCBI taxonomy): Eukaryota > Metazoa > Nematoda > Chromadorea > Rhabditida > Cosmocercidae > Aplectana > Aplectana chamaeleonis. Next base: position 1,161,464 of record JAPDOI010000028.1, on the reverse strand, counting down.
TCCCGGAGCGACGCCGTCACCGAGCGGCGGCGGAGAATGGTCTCGACCATTTCCATCGCTGGCGACGAGCGCCGCCGACAATCGATTCGAGCCTTTTTCTCTTATTCCTTTCATGAATTCAACCCTCTGAGGACCTTTCTTTCTATTTCAGCACAAATTGAAGGGAAAATCATTGGAGCATGCTTCAAGTTGTCCAAATTCGCAATTTCATCTCGAATTGGTTTTGTTTCCAGTTTTGTTTGGTATTTTTTTCGTTTAAATGTCTGGTACGATTGTTTTCAAAGCGATTGCCACAAACCGTCCACTGATTTTATTATCTCGAAAACTATTCATCAATGCACCACTCTACTGGTCGTAAACTTGAATTATTTTCTCAGCTTTTTGATCACAGTATTTTGTAGAAGTTGTTGGTAAACATTTACATAAGTTTCGAATCATATCAAACCAACAAAAACTGTGTATAGCTAGATGTGACGTCAAATGAATGAGATCGTACGCAATGGTAGAATGCTATGCTGACGACAACGTCGCTGCAACTCTGCGAGGTCTTTGTGCTCATCGCCGCGTCGGGTTTCGACCACGCCTCAAAGCTCTCGCTCGGCGGCGTGCCGCTGGTCGCTGCAACTCTGCAAAGCCCTTAAAGGGCAGGCAAGAAGCTGCGAGGCCGCTCTCCATCCTTGATCGTGGCGGAGCGACTTTTGCCGCCCGACTATGTAGAAGCCTTTAGTCTATCGCTCCTGCCTTTGCTCTCCCTAATAAGGTGCAAAGGTTTACAAACAAACGTTGACGTTCGTGTTTGCTTTTTGTGAAGTTCACTCCGGATTTTCATAGGTATCCTCTATTCTGTTCTGAACAAGATTCAAACGGTGCTTTCCTTCTGAAAAACATGGAAACTAACAGTAGAAGAAAAAAGTAATTATAAGGAGGTTGAAAAATGCTCTTTTGCAGCCGTTCTTTTTTTTTACATTATACTGCGCTGTCTTTTTTTCAGTGTTTTAGTGTATAACAGTTTTTTCAGTTTCTGTAATCGGTAGAGACGAACGAGCTGAAGCTCCAAAACACAAAAATGAAGGAAGGGCCCGCCTTCCGTACTTCGAATTTACACGCAGGACTGTTCCGCTTTAATAAAAGATCCCGATATCTCGGACCTCAAAAGACGGCTATCTCATTAAATGCAGTGTCCACGATGAATTTAGTCTTCAGTTTTCCGCCGGAAATCGATAGGCCGGGGTCTCATTGGAGCATTAGGGGTGAAAGAACGAACGAAAACGAGCCCGAGAGAGCTTTAATCGGCTCCGAGATCCTCTCGCGGTCGAGTTTTCCGAGGAACAGTTGGTCCGCTTCTTCATTAGCATTGGAGCGCGAGCGCGGCTGAGTTTTAGCATTGGGGCGCATTTGCGCACACTGCCTACTTCAGGCCCATGCCAGCGCAACTGATACATACATCGTTGAAATGTGGCTTTCAAGAAGAAGAACTAACTTTGGATGTTTTGCAGCGTTTTTCATGATTCTTTCTTCGCTGATGGAACAGTCAGACTCTGAACCTTCGTCATCTGATGGAAACTCGAAAACGATTTTTATCGTGGACACTGCCTTTAAAGGCAGTGGTCGCGATCAAATATGCTTGTCGTCTTTTTCTCTCCAAATCCTTTCCTGGGTCTCGAGTAGTAGAACCTATAAGAAAAAATCGCGAAAAAACCACTGTTTTGGGCCGAATTTGAAACCTGAACTTTCTTGTCTTTTGATGGTGGACGAGCCCTCTCCACATCATCTGCATAGATGACCTCTTATATCAAGAACATTAGCTAGCTTGAAATTGAATGTCAATCAATGAACCTTCGAATTTATGTACACATCTAGTCAGAAACATTGACTGAAGTGATGCTTTCATTATTCAACTGTTTTTATTCGTTAAATTTGCATTTATTTCGTCCTCTGAATGTCGATGATTTTTGACTGCTCGGCATGAGACTGCGATCTGTTTCGTCATCGCTGTGCACGTGTGCACGAACTAGCTTCCTTGGGCCCTAGAAACTCTATTTGTAGACCGTTTTTCACCGCGCTACCTTTATAGTTTTTCAGCTGTTTTTGATCTAAGCTGATTTTTGTAGTTTTTTCTATAACGTTTTTCATCGTGACCACTGCCTTTAAAGCCAAGCGGACTTATGAGTTATCTCCTCCATTTTTTGCGTACTAAGAAATACCCTAAGCAATTCAATGTGAACATTGAATCTAATTGGGGCTGATATATATGCTTCACTCGAAACGGTGAAATTTTTCAAAAAAAGTTCGCAAACTTCTTAAATAAACGCACAACATGGTCCGGAAAAATTGCCCAGTAGGCCTTCCATATTTTTCTCAAAAAAATCTTGATTTTTTCTCATTCATTCTCCATTTTCGTTTTTCGCTTTTTTATAGATAGAAAATTTACCAATACTTTTCTGGTTTGCGGTCTCCTTCTGGGCTTACTGAAGAGCTATGGGTCTCAAACTCAGGCTGTGAATAGTTTCAGTAGAGAGCTTCAAAATAATCCCATATGAACAGGATCTACGAGAAGGAGTTTTTTCTATTACTTTTACTATCAAAAGTCCGAAGAAAAAAACCCTTTTTTGGTATCAAAAAAGTAGGTCCCAAATTGTTGCAAGTGTTCCAAAAATCATTTCTGTATGGGTAGGAAAACAATAATTTTTGACCTTCACCACCTCTGTGCTCTGATTCCCTGAGAAAATTTTTTCGGTACCGGAGAAAAGGCCAAAAATGCTGCAACGTTTCGAAAATCATTTATGTATAAAAGGATCACTACTTTTTCCGACCTTGACCACCTCCGGTACATTTTTGGATCTCATCCTGGTAGGCTGAGGCATCCCCACACCACACTTTGAGAATGAGATTTCGCGAGGAGCCAGACGATAGGATAGAAAACTGTTTCATATTAATCACACATGTCACACCTTTATGTCACACTCACTTTTTTCTATCAGTGAGGTGAAATACGTAAACTTTCATGTAGAGTCACTATAGCAAATTATTTTGTAAACAAAGTTCAAGGGTTTTTAGAGGTAAGCACGATGCCCATTTGTGAATAGTCACTTTACAAGCGGTATTGGCTGATTCCCACAACGATAGATCTCCATTTTTTTGTATTGTGAAAAAAATTAGTTTCCTAAGTGTACTCACAGTAGAAACAAAATGACTATGAAAACATTGAAAAAACTCTTGTCTGGGGATACGTGATTTCTCCTGTTTGCACTTCTCGTTGTGGCTATCTATCCATATTGCATCACTACAGTATTAAAAAAAATCATGGAAAGTTATGGCCATTTACACTTAACTACAATATTTTTTAAGAAAATTTTTATTTTTATGTTCACATTTCGGGGCCAAAAATGGAAAAAAATAGAAGATGGCGAATCCAAGCTTGAAGTTCTAAAAAGAAATATGGGAAACAAAACATTCTTCTGAGCGGAGTAGATCATGACTTTTACTCGCACACAACCCAATTCTGCCCCCCCCCCTCTACCTAAGGCAGCGTCCATAGGTCGCGAGAGCGGGCGCTCCCGCTGTTGGGCGCCTCTCGACGCTCCTCAACGCTGCCCGCAAATTAACACAGGCGAACACCCCCACCTCGTGTTGATTCGATTGAAAACGTTTGATCGGGTGATCATTCGCTCGAGTCGGCGCAACTGCTGATGATTTCCCACGGTTTTCAACTTCCGTGGAGGGATTATGGAAAACAAGGGCAGTAGTTTTGCTACACGTTTAATGTCACCTGCTTTAGTGATGGAGCAGTAAGCTTGAAACCTGCTGCTTGCTTCGTGGTGTTGGCGTAAGCGTGCGAGAGCGGGCGAGGGCGCGCGAGAAGGAGCGTCTGTGAGCGGCTAGCGAATCGTATGCTCACGATGACCATCGATTTTGCGTAATCGCACGCTCTCGCCACGTATGGACGGAGCCTAAGTGCGGCCTCTCCATAAACTGTTCGAAAGCGCAACTCTTCTAATGTCTACAGCTTCTTTCCTTTCTCACCAGAACATGGCGTTATCTGGATCATACTCTCGAATATAGGGAAGTTCTTCAGAATTGAGTATTTTCAAAGGTTTCTAATATTTTAGCGCTACAGCAGAGCTGTCAAAGTTGATGGGACACATTGAAACCTTTTAGAAGCTTGAGCATAACATCCGCCGTAATTTTTCAACAGAGCAAAAAAATTATTAGTAAACCTCCTATCAATTATTTTTTCTCATTCCTATCGAATTTTTAAAAGGGGGTCGATATATCACAAAATGCATACGATTGAGTAGAAACTCATTCATAATATATTTTCTTTGCAGTGCCAATTCCTTAAAAGCAGTGGTAACGATGAAAAACATTATCGACAAAAACTACAAAAATCAGCTTAGATCAAAAACAGTTGAAAGACTATGAGGGTAGCGCGGTGAAAAACGGGCTAAAATTAGAGTTTCTAGGGCCCAAAGGAGCCAATTCGTGCACACGTACACAGCGATGACGAAAAAGATCGCAGTCTCATGCCGAGCAGTCAAAAATCATCGACATTCAGAGGACCATATAAATGCAAATTTAACGAATAGAAACAGTTAAGCAATGAAAGAAAGCACTCTAGTCAATGTTTTTGACTCGATGTGAACATAAATCCAAAGGTTCATTGATTGAAATTCAATTTCAAACCAGCTGATTTTCTTGATGTATGAGGTCATCGATGCCGATGATTGCAGTGGGCACGTCCACCGTCGAAAGACAAGAAAGTTCAGGCTCTAAATTTGGCCCAAAACTGTTTTTTTTTGCCATTTTTTCTTATAGGACTTACTACTCGAGACCCAGAGAAGGGTTTAGAGAGAAAAAGACGACAAGCACATTCGATCGCAACCACTGCCTTTAATCCGTGATCAACCTATTTCAATGAAATTTCAGGGCTTCTGATAACGGTGAGGTTGCCCAAACGTAAGGCCAATGAAACGATTCCACAATACAAAACCTGGATTCGCATAGCAAAGGAAGAAAATATATTATTTATTTATTTATTGAGTACGCTACGTAAGGCAAGCGAAATAAACACCAAAATAAGCAAAATACGCAAATAAGTGTGACTGCTGGTGCATACAGAGTGAAATGGTATCGCAAGGAAACCTCCAAGAACATCGTCATTCACGCAACATCTGCGCACCCTGGAGCCGTGAAATGCGCCGTGATTCGGAACATGTTCAGAACTGCCCATCAAATCTGTGCGGGAGACGAAGAGCGAGAAGAGTCGCGCAGACTGGCTGGTGCTATTACTCGCCTGAATGGATATACTGCGCAGCGACGGGACCGTGGCAGAAGAGTGAGGCTCCCGAATCGAATTGACAACAAAGTGCCTCTGCAGCTACCGTTCTTTTCCGACAGAGTGAGTGCAGCTATACGGCAATGTATTGCGCGTGCGGACCTCAGCGATGATGTGGCTCTCATAAACATCCCTCGGGACAACATAAAGCGGCAACTTGTACGCAACCGGCTCTACGACCGCACTTGCGACACGGAAAATTGCACAGTATGTCCAAACGGAGCAGAAGGCGATCGCTTATTGAGCGGTGTCATCTACCAGCTTCAGTGCACGTCCTGCTGCGAGATCTACATAGGGGAAACGGGAAGAATGCTGAACATTCGTGTCAAGGAGCACCTAGCAGGAAAGCGGTGCAAGAATACATTAACTCCCCTTGGAAAACACAGGCAAGAAGAGCATGGTGGAGTTGATTTTGACATCAAATGCACGATTCTAAGTCGTGAGGAGGATATTGGAGCGAGGAAAGCACTGGAGGCCTTCTATATCATGTCCCGCTCCCCCAGACTCAATAATAGAAATGAGTGCATTTCCATTACTAGTGACTTCCTACCATTCATACCGCTGTGCCAGCTATAGCACGATCAGCCGTGTATGACCAGGCGGGTTCACTTGTCTCCTGGCTTGCGGTCTATCTGGTCGATACGGAGCTCGTCGTTGGTGGAACTGGCGTGGGTGGGTTTCTGTGCTGATTTCGGTGGCTTACTCAAGTTTTTGGGGCTTGTTGAACTTGTCGTAGAGGGAGAAGCGCTTGATGGAGCAACTCACAGGTCACTAAAGTTTTTAGCACTTTCAGGCCTTCGAAAACGACGATTTGTTCGAAACGTCAGGCCACTAATAAACCAGTTTCACCGTTTATCAAACCTGCACGGCAAAGAATCACAAAAGTACCAAAATAAGATTATGCAGAGAAACCATGAACCCGAATGAACGGAATACAATACGATACTGATCCTAACACTGCCTTAGAAGCACAATATCTTCTTCCCTGCAATGCGTTTCTCGTTTCCGCAAGATAGAAGGTATCGGGACAGGGGAAATATCAAGGTTAGGAAAGATGAAGGTTGATCTGGCTCTACAAGTGAAAGAACGGGCTCTCATATTTCCCTTTGGGGCTACATATTGCCCTTCGGGGCTACATATTGATCATGCCCAGGCTTGAAGAAAATAGACTTGGAGATCATTGAGAAATCATCCATACCACTTTATTTTTAGGTTCTGCTGCTGAAGCTGGTTTGAAAAGAAGGAAAGACCAAAGCTCAGAACAGGAGGAAAATTCTGAGCAAAAACCGAGTTAAGCAAAATGAAGTATATCGCGAGAAAGTTTTTAGAGAAAAATGCGAGTGTCCCTTCCCCCAAACCTGAATCCCAAAAAGTTATGAGTCCGAAACGTCAAGTTTTCGATGAATGGGCATCAGCCCTACCGAGGACAGTGCCGGGAACTTCGGGTCCGACTCCCGAGAATTCACGGTTTGGCACAGCCCCTTATATGCAACTACTCCCTGGAGTACCCGGAAAGTTACAACAGTTAAGTGGCGTTGCACCGAACTTGGCCAAGTATGAAGCCCCAAGCACCAAAGAAAGAATCTAAAATTCACGTTCAGCACCCCAAATAACTAACATTCCTCAGAATAAGTTTGGGTGGAAGAAAACATTCCGACATCCAAACGTTAGAAAATCGCGCGAATCCTCCCGCACCATGGGATTTTTCGGTGCCCTGAAAACAATTATCGCCCGTCCTGGGTTCTCCATACGATTACTGCATGTTACGGTTTTCGGTCGAAAAAACTGCTCGATTTCGATTGAAAAACTGTTCATCTTCTCTTTTTTTCAAATGGCATTCACAATCATTTTGGAACACTTCCTGTTGAGCTAGAAAGTTCAGTTTTAGATAGAAGACCGGTAATGGGTGCAGTTAGCTCTTATGTATATTTGAACTTGATAATTTTACTTTAAAAGGTACTTAAAAATCGTGCGTTATCATACTAAATTAGCCGTGGAACACGAAATCTGCGTGGGCGTGCTACGGCTGTAGATACCAGGGTGCGGGTGTGGATCTTCAGTCAATCAACACAGGTTTTCCGGGTAAGTTCTGAACTTGTTAGGATTCGAACTCATGATACGCTATGGGTCCAAAATCAATATTATCGATTTTCGCGCTTGTTGCGCAAAATGCGGCAAGGAGTGGTGGTTGAGAGTGGGTGTGAGCCCCTTGTTTGAAAATTTACCCATCATGCAAAGTCGATTATTACCAATCGATATTATCGATTTTCTTGCCAGCTGCACAAAATGCGGCGTTGAGTGGTGTTTTTTATTGTTGTAGGTCACACGTTTTGAAAATTGTGCTGATCCGAAAATATCGTCAGTTGGAGGTTTCAAAAATCGTTGAGGAAAAATCAAGTCAAAAAGAGTCTATTCTACTTCGGGGCCAAGTTCACTGTGTGACACTGCGGGCCAGCACTCGGAACACGCGACGCCATGTGTAGGCCAGCTTATCGCCTCATCACCTGATCAAGAAAGTGAAAAAACAATACTTTATCAACACTCTGACAAAATCAATGACAACGCCTGTCTTCAAAAATATTCTCGAGATTGCTAAATATTCAGTGAAAAAGGGGGAAAGGAAGAAACCTATAGTCTCTACATCCCCCAGATATTTCTAGGATATTCTTTCGTCTATGCGCGAGTCATCACTTCCTCAGTGACAGCTGCTGACATTGAAAGGTGAAGCTCCTAAGCACGTGTTTTGGCGGTCGAAGCGAGAGCGAAAAGAAGAGTAAAGAGAAAAAAGAAAACAATGATGGAGTGGTGCGACACTGTTATGGAGGCTTGGGGCAAGATTGGGAATATGATGGTAACATTTCTACAGAGCATCGCCGCAGAGGCTGGAGCCAGTGTGGTCAGAATCTGAATCTGAATGTGGGAGAATTTTGAAATATTATCACCAAAATGAATCAGACAGTTCTGGAATTCTCCATAGGTGTAGCCGGAAGTCGAGCATGATCCTTTCTCAGAAAACCCTAGCGACCCTGTCGATAAGATTATTTGGAAACCTGGATTAGGTATTACATATTCTAGACAAGCTAACGGATTATGAAGAAACACTAGAATATGGTGGATCTCACGGCTTAACTTATCATCCCAATCATTCACTTAGGAAGCCGCACGAAGCCCTTGCTCGCCAAATTATTACATCGATAAGTGATATTCTCTTTTTTCCGCATGCCGCCTTTCGTGTGAAGCAGCGTCGCGGTTCCCAATTGAGTTACATGGACCAAATACAGGGTGTGGAAAAAAAATAAGGAAAATTGATGTGGGCGAGACAATACTTTTTACTTTAAGGCATGTTGCACTCTTTTAATGCCGCTACTCCCAAATAAAAGTGATTTTTAATACTTCACACGGAAACTATCATGATTTTCTGAACGACTAATCTGTGAAAGAAGTGTTAACGATAATTTTCAAATCCGAGAATATTCGCTAAATCGATTACTTGGTCTCCGAATAGAACTGAAGTGACGAAGAAATTGAGAAAAACGCATCAGAAGTATATGGAATGTTGTACTCCCACTGCGCCCCCATCAGTGGAACTGTTTGTTGGTACACTTAATTTTTTGTGAACCCATCCTCTGAAATTCTCTACTCTATGTTGCTCCGTTCTTTTCTTTGCACTCTACTAATACTGCTTTGCATTATATTTTTTAACATGTTTCTTTGGCCCCACAATTCATCGGTCAAAACCGCCGAGAACTCATTAATGCTAACGGAAAACTAGTCCAGACCGGAAGCTTTTTTCAATGGAATGGGGCGATCTAGTGCGTTTCTCGCCGTTTCTTCGTGATATTAGTAACACTTGTTGGCTAACGCATCGTTTTGAATTGAAAATTCGGAATCGAGAATCCTCGTCAACACTGCCTTTAAAGACTACAATGTCACGATAAAAACCGTTCCCAAGTTCTCACCGGGATTCGAAAGGCTCATGGCAACAGCAAAGTCGAAGAAACGGCTAAAAAGCATCCCCAAATAGTTCTACACGGTCCCGAACTTCTGTGTGAAGCGCGATCCCCGCTCACTCCTCCCCTACGGCTATTAATCACAGAAAACAACGGAAAAAAGTTACTTGTACATAACATAGGATCATCAAGTGATCAAGCCATTCCCCGTAATGCACGTATTCAACAAATTACCCATTTAAACATTGTTTCCATCTCGGAGTCGATTTTTCAGTTGCCTGTTTTTTGAAGTGTTCGTAGACTTATGCACCAAGCAGAAAATGAAATTTATGGCATAATTGGAAGTCTAGTCGAGGTGCAATGTTAAAGGCATCGTACGCGCAGGAAGCCGTATATTATTCTTCCGTTTTTGTGTAGCTTGGCCTTTCTAGTGAACGAAAGTGTCGAAGGGGCCCATAGAAGACCTTCATCTGTAAAGAAAATTCAATCGGAACACATTGTAAACATGAATTTGAATTTCGCGCCAAAATCGTTCTGAAGTTTTTCTGTGTTTGGATTCCTCATCACTGTCATTTTCGATGCTTTTCTGAACGTGAGCTTGTATGTACCGGAACTGTTTTTCATGTTTTCTGACGGTCGCATCAGCATTTCTTGAAAAAGTGCTAGATGACTGGTGAGAACTGGTGACGGATCCTCACTTCAACCCCCTCCAACCTGATTACCCTCTCCAGAAAGGAGTGTATAAGCTATGAACACTCCTTTTCAAAATCACACACGTCTTCTCCTACCCCCGAACTCATATAGATTCACATGGAGTCAAGGCATGCTCACGTCACGAATTTCATTTCGGGGATGATCGTTTTTATTCCCCGTCTATTCCTCTTTAGAGGTTCCGTATAAATGGATTTCCACGGAAAAGAAAAAAAAAACGCAACGGATGAACGTCGAGGATCAAATTCAGACACTCGTCGCTCTGAGATTACGTGCATTCTAGATTGTGCTTTTTTGAGCAAAGCAGATTCAGTCCCTTCCACTCCTGCAGGCTCAACTTGCTCGCTATAAATGAACTATGGTCATGCCCAAACAACATTCGCAGCCGTCTTCACCAGTCTGCGATTGTTCCTACCCACTCGTAAGGTGACGAAGAAGGACAAAGAAAGGAACAGAATAAAATTAGGAAAAAATTACCCAAACTTTCCTATTACATTCTTCTCCGCGCAAACTTCTCAAAAATGGGTGGAAACGTCAAGGATAATGGTAAACCTCGCTAATTTCTCAAATAAGAAGTGTCCGAAATCTCAAAACACAAGGATATTCCCAGACCAAATCGCTGTCTCCAACAATGTGCATTCTAAGCCGGGATTCGCCGTATTCGGTCCTTTTGCAGAAAACAGTTTTTCCTAGATATTGAAATTCAATCCACAGTCCGAAGACTAAACAATAAAGAAATCTCATGGGGAATAACCCTCTTATTCCTTATATACAATTCCTGGAAAGAGAATATTTCTCAAGAAATTAAAACTTTCATAATTTTCTCATTAAAGGCACAGTCCAACCTCAGAATCGTTTCTCTGATTTTCTGCCTATCTTGAGAACGGTCTCACACTGATTCCAATGATGTCTTTGGAATCGTACAAGACCCCCTAAGAGCGAAGTTATGGCCCCTCAAAAATTTTGCTACAGAAGCATGGTGGACGAGTTGTCCGAGGCTCGTAACTTCCGTCATTTTCAACCGATGTATGTGAACTGACCTGAATAAAAAAAAGGCTGGGAATGAAGGGAAGAACGTGGCTACAGGTCGGAAACCATCTCTCATATTGCCGCTGTTGAGCTCGAAAGATCGTGAAAGGGGCGTGACAAAGTGGCTTCCTGGTATGGGCACCCCAGGGTGGCTTTCCCCTATATCTCGCTTATTCGCAGGAATTGAGATCTCGCATTTGGCAGGGGCTATATAGGGTGACTGAACTTCACAATCATGTGTAAATCTCAGATTTCGTCCCTGAGCTCTGACTGTGCCCTTAAAGGCATAGATTCACCAGAAAATTGTTTTTCAGTTTTCATGCTGATCTTGGAGTGAGTCACACGCCGATCACAATGGTACATCTTTCTGAAATAGTCCAAGACCCCTATGAACAGAGTGTATTTGCCTTCGCTCCGCACAAGCGCGCAAAGGAACCTAGAAAATTTGGCTTTGAAACAGTGGGTACCCGAAGCTTTTGATGGGCGAACCCATTTCTAATGTTAGCTTTGACGCCTTGTCCGCAGTCTCACGAAACTCACCAAACAGGCGTAATTATATATGTCAGAGGGTTTTTTGAAACAATTTTTCTCCAGTACTTGAGAGCTTTGTGGGGACTTTTGCTTATTAACCTCTACTTCGTGGAGTAACCTACTCAAAAATATCAAAAACTAGGATACGTGTTTTATAGTTAACACTGCCTTAAAGGCATCGTACGCGCAGAAAACCGTATATTATTTTTCCATTTTTTTTGTGTAGCTTGGCCTCTCTAGTGAACGAAAATGTCGAAGGGGTCCATGAAAAACCTTCATTCGTAAAGAAAAGTCAATCGGAACACATTGTAAATACGAATTTGAATTTCGCGCCAAAATCCTTATTGAAGTTTTTCTGCTTTTGTAGGCCTCGTCACTGTCCTTTTTGGGGTTTTTCTGCATGTGGAGTTCGTGCCGTAACTATTTTTCATGTTGTCTTACGGTCGCACCAATTCTAGGAAAAAGTGCTAGATGACTGGTGAGATTTGGTGGAGGATCTTCGTCTTTGACGCCTTCCTACCTCATTGCCCAACGTTTTTGACGCGCCAAAGTTTACTAGTAGGTCTACCGGGCTCAATCATGAATTTAAGCCTGAAAAATGAAAAGTGATTACCAGCGCGAACGATGCCTTCAAACTTTAGATAACATCAGAACTTGAAAATCAGGAGCTGCCTTCTGTGGTTTGGATAATTGGTAGATGTCTCTGGGCCTAGTTATATATCGGCATTTCGCTTCTGCCGGTTTCTGCTTAACGTCTGGAAAGAGTGAGATCGAGAAGTTGACCAATGGTAGACCTGCCACGTTAGCTAGCGGTAGCGAGACACCGAAGCATAACTACGGCCTAAAACTTTTTCCAAGACTAGGGAACGTTCAGAAGGGCTGACACTGCAAAGTTTGACTCTCACTAGGCTGACGTCCACTAGCAGAAGATTCTATAGTACAAACAGAGCTTTAGTATAATAGCCTTTCTTTCTTGAATTCTGGTTCGTTACTCGGTTTATATAAGCCCAAATAGCCAACAACAAACCTCATAGAGATAACCATCCTATAATAGATAACCTGTAACAGAATATTCGCATTTCCATGCTACTGATGCTGCAGAATTGAACAGTTCAGGGTTCGTCCGAAACCTCACGCTAGAGTTGTCCCGTTTGGTTGGAGTGGCTGTTTTTGAGAGTAAAAAAGTCATGTAAACCTACGGAGCGGTAAAATAAGCGATGGTGCAGTTAAAGTGTCCGAATGAGGCTGTCCACCCACGCGGTCGGCGTACATGTCAAGCCGCCGTCACGAAGACACTTTTCGGAGGAGCCTTGCCCTTACTCGGATACAGCTGACTATTACTCACTATTTCCTTTGATAATCCTGCTAGTCTATTGACAAATCCGAAAAATGCCGTTGCGAAGGCTTAACAACACGCTCGCGGGCAGCGAGCGTGGGCGGACAGTCTCATTGGGGCAGACTTCACAGCCATTGTCGCAAAAAACTACTCCATTGATGGACACCTAGCACCAAAGTTACAACCTCAGATAAGTGACCCTAACTACTGATCCTAGATAGTGGAAGTGTGAGAAGGAGCTCGTGCTCGTAACCTCTGACCACTATGAATTATTCAATCGCTTGCAGAATATCGTCTTCTATACCCAAGTTTGCAGCTTGCAATTACGCAAGGTATGTCTCTTCTTTGATAGAGAGAGACGACATAATGCACAGGACGCCCGCTAGATGCTTCCCCTCCTAACCCCCCTTCCATCATGATCACAGCAGCTTTACTCCAACGACTAACACTACCCACTCTTCTCCTTAAAATCTTGGACTGATTACACAACTTCGAAGGATGGAAACACAAAGACTGAAGAACTGCTGCTGCATAAGCTTGACACTTTCTCGAATCTCGGTCGGTAAGGTTCTATAGCGGAGGGTATGTAATCTCCATGATCCAAAGGTAAGGAGGTAATACTTTCCATCGTGACACAAGAACCTCTCGGACATTGATCAACGCAGATTTTCTTGTGCGACTGCCCTTTACTAGCCCTCCACCTGACATTTATGAAGGATGGCAATACGAAGATTGATAAGCACTTGCAGCAGACGCCTGTCACTTTTTTGAATCTAGGCAGGCAGTGATCTATGAGGAACAGTCTTTCCTGGAAGCTAAACACGTGAGAGTGTTTCCAGTATTGTAATCCACTACCTCGACGAACGCTTAAACAATTCGAAAGAAATCATCCATGTGTGTATATCATTGGGGCTCACGATATTCGGATTGTAGGCGCTTCACACACCGAGGGAGGAGTTTGGACTAGTTTGCGCTCTAACGCGACGCGGGCGACGAAAATCAATTTTGTTTACTTCGTCGCTAGAGCGAGTTTACTTTACCCGTCGTTAAAATTTTCGGTAGCTCATTGAAAACGCGCTCTAGCGATAGAGCTAACAGAACGCGCGTCGCGTCAGAACGTAAAACTCATCCCTCGGTGTGTAAGGCGCCTACAACCCATGATTTTTCCTGCTGCAAATTCCCACATCCCTTCGTAGTCAGTTACTTATTTTGTCTCTGCTTATTGCTCTCATGCGTACGTACCCGACTACATTCGCTCCTTCAATGAAGGGATGCAAAAGTGCGTTCTGAAAATGGAAAACAGGGTCTGCAATTCAGATAAATGCTGCATGAGAGACTAAATGGTATCATTTAGGTCGCGCAAAGAAACAATAAACAGGGCAAATTGCGCCTATTCATCATTTTGGTTTTTGCCAACTTCTCAAAATATTGAAGTAGATAGGATTACCGAGGTCTTCGATGTCAGTAGACGGCTCCCTCTGTTTAAAGAGAAATACTTTCATGATTGCCCAAACATACAGCATGCGGAATTTTTGATCTATTGCACCTCTTTAAAGGCAGCATACACGCTCGCAAGCATAGTCGAGATAACAGCATAGATAGGTCTGCACGGCCCGTACTATTTCGTCAACGACGTTTGAAGCGCTGAAAACTGTCCAGGATGACAATATTTGACAATGTTTGAGCAATCTTGCCATCCACGCCCGTATTTTCACACCCCTTCGAGTAACAGAATGAGAATCGATACTTGTGAAAACGTGTGATAATTGAGAGTGATAGCACTATCAAATGGGAGTGCACGAGAGAAATAGCTTGGTTTACTTGAGTATAACATGTCTGCATACCTTTTTACTCTCGTCCACTTTCGAGAATGCCGCTCTGCTTTGGCTGACCTCTTGAAATGGAGGATTTTATCAGTGCACAAACATGTTATATTGAGGTAAATCGAGTTTTTTCTCTACTGCACTCCCTTTTTATAGTGCTATCACTCTCAATTATCACACGTTTTCACAAGTATCGATTCTCATTCTGTTACTCGAAGGGGTGTGAAAATACGGGCGTGGAAGGCAAGATTGCTCAAACATTGTCAAATATTGTCACCCTGGACAGTTTTCAGCGCTTCAAACGTCGTTGACGACATAGTACGGGCCGTGCGGACCTATCTATGCTGTTATCTCGACTATGCTTGCGAGCGTGTATGCTGCCTTTAAAGAGGTGACATTACGATTTCCCCCAAATCTCCTACACGTGGAGTCCCCTCCCATATCGTCGTTGAGAAGTGGATGTCGAGTGGAAAAATACTGACTGACTCTCGATGTCTCATCACCGATGCACATGCTGAATAACGCAGTAGCCCCCACCCTCCTCTCCATTCCAACATCACCATCCCATGCCCATCCCCATTACGATCGTATACTGAATGACTGCAGACTTCTTGCACACTTCTCCAAGTCTTTCTTCTCGCCCTTGTTAACAAGACCACAATGGAGACAGTGATACAGATGGGGTTGAATTTGAGGAGAATGACTTCATTGGGAACCGCGATTAGTCAAGTGAGTTCTCATAACGGCACGGAAGAAAAGGGTGCTAATTAAAGGCAGTTATCACGATGAATATCACGCTCGAGTTCGACATAAAAAATAGAGTTGTTTGGTCGTGAGGTAACTTATATGCAAGAAACAGCGAAGAAAAACGTTCAGAATAAGCTAGTATAACGGTTTCTAACGTTCAGGGCGTAGACGAGCTCATGGGCCCTTTTAGTCTCCCGAGGGCGCGCACTAATTCAAAAATGTGCGCGATGCGATCAGGTTGGATGCGGCAGAGTTGCTTGGCAATTCGCCGTCAAAACGTGCGGACGTTTAGGCCGAAATTAAGGCGGGAACGTGGGGCAGGTAAAAGTCTGTCCGAATGCGACTGTCCGCCCAAGCGGTCGGTAAGCGTGTTGAATGGCAGTCGCCAAGTCGTTTTTCGCACCTGTTAATCGTTTAGCAGGAACATAAGACGAACTGCGAATAATACTCTAGTCAGCTGTTTGCAGCCATGGGAACACCCTCCAAAAATACTTTAAAGGCGGCGGCTCGACAAGCACGGGTAGCGCGTGGGCGGACACTCTCATTCGCACTAAATTTATTACTTGTATTTGCCATCAAGTAGGACTATCAAGCAAATCTGAGGTGGGAAAAGTATTAGATCGGGTAGAAATAACACATCTGGAAAGTAAAAGAGTAAGGCCGGAATCATACTTCCCGCGACCAGCGACAGCGACAGGGCATATCGGGCATATCGATTTTCGGTCGATATTGGTGGTAAACATTGCGTCGCGTCGCTCGTCGCGGGAAGTATGATCCCGGCCTAAAACGTTATCGTTAATTCTTAATTTGGAGCTAGCTTTCTACCGTTTCTCTGCAACGTCTGCCGTCCAACTTTTCGGCCTTAACGTGCCACACTCCTTATTTAATACCCGTACAAAGTTTCTAATCTTGTGGTGCTGGCCTATGCGGGTTCCCAGACACCCCGTGTGCTCCCTTCTTTTCTTTGAACTTCTCTCATAAAATGCATAGGAGTTCAGAGCGGGATATCGTTTTGAAATGAATGATGGTGCCTGAGGTATCCTCAATTTACACGATATAAAGGCAGCATACTAGCTCGAAAATGTTTTCGAGATAATGACGTTCCAGGGTCGTATGGCTCCCACTAAAACGCCCACGCCGATGGAAACGTCAAAATCGAGTCGAAAGTACTAAATTTGAGCATAATCGAGTCAATAAAGTCGAGTGTAAGGAAAAGGAGG
This sequence comes from Aplectana chamaeleonis, assembly GCA_029168955.1. Taxonomy (NCBI): domain Eukaryota; kingdom Metazoa; phylum Nematoda; class Chromadorea; order Rhabditida; family Cosmocercidae; genus Aplectana; species Aplectana chamaeleonis. Next base: position 1,144,782 of record JAPDOI010000028.1, on the reverse strand, counting down.
CGCATCATTCGCGCGCACATGCACGTGATCGACAGCATAAAATTTCAGACAGCAAAGAAGAGACAGAAAAAATTCAAGAGCACATTTTCTTTACCGAAACCTACTGAATATTTCGAAAAGCCTTCGCAGATTTGGAGAATCGGTATTTACATGCGATAGGATGTGTTTCCTTATGAACCTGCCATGAACCTGCTATCGACAGATCAAAAGCTGGCCGATAACATGTCCATGTTTTTCACCCGAAAGAAGCTGCTATTACCCGTTTGCTCGATAAGGGGAATGTAGACCTGTTATCGACATATGAGTTTGAGCGGCCTGCTTTAGGGATGGCTCGGATGCTATGATCACATTTTACAAGACGATTCGACGTTCTTCTTACGGAGCCGATTTTCTATGGCGGTTTGAGAAAGTGTTGGGAGACTCTCGCTCCTCTCCTGTGCTAAGCGTTCTGTGCTGCTTTGATTCCGCTGTAGATATCCTCGTTACTCGCGGCCAGGAATAATGTAGCAAACTTCTGAAGAAAGTGAACTGAGAGTTTACGTATCCACAGATCATAATAGGCAAAACACTGGATAGGAGCACGAGCAGATTACCTCTGCTACTGAGGTGAATCACGGTGAAATCGCTACAGGGAACTTATGCAAATGCTTCCCTTCGTTGCTGAATGCGCACTACGCATCTGCCATCATCCTCGAAGAAAACAAAGCCGGAAACCTGCTAGCGTCGGTGGAAAAACGGCATCTGTCTACTGCTCACATTGAAAAACTAAGAGTATATAAGTCAGGAATATGTCACTTCCACCATCCACTCAGCTTCCATCATTCACCAATTGCAGTATTGATAATGAATACACTCACCCTTTCTCTACTTGCTGCTCTGGTGTATACCACATTAGCCAGCGGTAAGATTCACCATAAGGCATAGGGATTGATCATCTTTCATGAATATATTTTTGTGATGCAGGTTATTATGGTGACCACCATGGTGATGAATACGGTCGCGACCATGATCACAAGGAATTCGAACACAAACATCACGACGGTGGTCATGATAACACCTATGACAAAGGCTTTATTCATGGATTCGAGAAAAAAGGATTCGGTGAATATGGCAGCAAAAACTACGGTGGATGGGGCAGTTATGCCAAAGGACAGGAGCATGGAAAGGACTACGGTGAGATTTACATCATCATTCTGAGGCCCCCTTCAGACTTGGTCGAAGAACCAGCTGCGTACGGGGCTGAAAACCCGACCTCGGGTGCGTTGGCCCTGCCCGTGTGCGTACATGGAACACCAGTATCGACTGGATGGATTGAGGACGCAAGCACACGCTCGCAGAAGGACTCGATGGGTGGATTTGCTGCACTCGTCTGCCACTATTTCGGTGCGTATCGAATGAGGGGGGGGGGGGGGGGAAATCAGTCGATCGACCAACTCTGACGGGAGCTTGAGCACAAAATCTGTCGCTTTACGTCTTTGAGGTTTCCCCCAAGAATTGTCTTGTATCTCCAGTTTGATCCAGTTCAATATTGCACACGTAGAATAGCACCATTGCACAACTACGTATTCTTTAGGATCCGAATACGACTCCAACAAGGGTGATGGTCGTCATGGGTATGGAAACGGATTCTATGATCGCGGTCATGGTGATAATTATCATTACCATCACGGTCCGCAACACAACGGCAATGACCATCATTACGGATACATGCCGCATTATGGACACCACGAGAGAGACTATGGTGCTTCATTTTTCTCCCCAAAGCGATGGCTAGATAACTCCTCCCACCGAGTCGTGAAACAACTTAATTTCAGGTTACGGACATGATCACTACTAAAAATTCCTCTGTACCACTGATGATGCGCATCCGGAAGGACGAAAATATTCTGGTAAATTGTGAATAAAATAAACATTAATTATTATCCATGGATTGTCTACTGCCGCTCTTAATGCTTAACTCATGACCCGGGTTTCAAATTGTTCACGATAGAACCAGTCCTTTAATGTTCACCGCAAATAAAATGGTCCGAGGCTAACTGCAACAACATAATCAACAAAAACGTAGAAATACGAGTCATAAATAAAAAAAACGAATTCAGATTTTTTTAAATTTGAATTAAATTGAAATTTGTTAAGAATGTAAATAACTTAGATTTTTTGTAGTTTAATATAATGGAGAATTTTATATTGAATTAAAAAATTTTCAGAATAAATTAGAAATTTTCGAAAATTGAAATAAATCAGAAGTTTTTAAAAATTGATAGAATTCGAAATATTAACATCAGAAATAAACTTGAATTTAATTCACATTTTTAAAAAATTTGAATAATTTGAATTTTTTTATTTTGATATCTTAACTTTCGCGAATGGGATGTGGCCGTTGTGGGTGTAGGTGCGGTGGACATGCTACATTCAAGTCTAGGGCTTTATGGCTTACCATTAATGGCTCGCTTTTGTTGTTTTTTTTTCGAGATTAATTTGGCAGGGAGACCCGGGGTTTTTCTTATTTATCTGTTTGATCACCAGCACTGCCGGATCTTTAACATCATGCCGAGCTTAATCGAGAGTTGTGCATGGAGTTCTTCAACAGTTCTTAGAGGCACAGTTCAACCTCAGGTGTAAATTCTGGTATTATAGTCCGGTCTCCGCGTATAGCAACCGCGTCGAACGCAAAATCTCAGTTCGATCAAATAAACGATAAAAAGCTAGGATAAATTCGACCACGCCCCATATGGAAAAAATTGGTTACGCCCACCGACAAGCTTCCGATCTTGAAGGAGAAGAGAACCGCAATTGATTTTGTTCAAATCAACGTTCTTCCGTTTGCTTTCGGTCTGACTTCATATTGTGGCCTGCTTCGAAACGATGGTTGCGAATAACGAGAAAAAACAGGCTCGAGACAACTCGACCGCCAACCTCTCGGCAATCAAAATCGTAATATTTGAGGGGTCATCACTTCTTTCTTAGTTCTGAGCGATTCTGGAAGCACCATTGTGATCAGCGTGAAACTCCCTCCAAGATGAATAGAAAAAGTGAGAATCGATTTTGTGGTTGGACTATGCCTTTAATTCACTTTAGTATCGATTCCTACCATGATGTCATGTTTCCATTGGTTCACGTCGAGGGTCTGGCTGGGTATTCAAGGTGTGTCGGGGACTCGACTACGTGAATCCTGTTTCATAATTTTGCCGAGGTAGTAAATGCAGCTAACTGACCCATGAAATTGATAGCGTCTCCGATGATTATGTAATTAGAAAAATATGAACAGTGGATTTCGTAGCACATGAGAATATCGACACAATGCTAAATTCGGCAATGGGTCCAAATAATACGAATTGTTTCTTCCATTCTTTTCTGTGTCACTCTTCTATTCCCTCGCTCACTTTAGCAATCTCACCAAGCACAATTCCCAGCACATTCTACGTGAGTCAAAAAAAAATCGATGCCATGAATGTATTTCACTCCTAATGACACAACGTAACAAATCCCCTGGCGAGATGGAGCTCCTCATTAGGTAATCAGTTGAAAACAAGCCGCATATACTCGATCAGCGTGTGTGTGACGGGTGTGTGTGTGTGAGCGTGTGAGGCATGAGAAAAACATGATTAAGCATGACATCATCATTCACGAATGTACGAAATCAAAAATTAACAACAACTGGAATACTGAAAACAAAAAAAAATAGAAAGAAATTGAAAATATTCAAAACGAGAAAAATCAATAGTGAATGACTGCACATACCTGTAGGGCGACAGGCGCCTGAGGCATAGGCTGCCGCGCGATCGGCACCCATCCGATGGCGGCCGCCCGAGCGAACGGCAGCCACGCTGCGACGGACGCCATTTCCGGCGGCTGACAGCCTGCAAAGAGTATGTCTATTGATGCGCTGCTAAACTGTCGGAAGGTGAAGTGATGGCGAGCCTTGGAGTGTTCATAATATTAAATGAACACAAAGAATAATGACAATCAAAAAAGCAAAGACTAGAACATTCCTTTCTCTTAGGCAAGGGCAGACTATATGCACCTTGAGAGACGTTCTTAAAAGATGAAATTAATGCATACATACGCCCAAAATAGGAATTGTTCGTCAAATCGGTAATGTTCTACGCCGTAACAGTTTGCGCCTTCGCGTGTCTGAAGTTTGTCCTAGTGAGACTGTCCGCCCACGCGGTCGGCGTGCGTGTCCAGTGGCAGCCGCAAAGGCATTTCTCTGACTAGATTTTTCATGACTGCAGTCAGCTGCCTGGGGTATTACTCACTAATAGCTTCACATTCCCGAGCCTGAAAAATACCTGCTTGACGGCCGTGCGACACGCACGCCTACAGCGTAGCCAGGCGTTCTTAATCAGGCAGACTTTAGGTATGCGGCGCGCGTCAATGATCACTAGGGAGTGACCAAACCTGGTTGCAGGAACTACGCATGTAACGGTGTTTTTCTGATCGACCACCTTCCGGGTACTTGTAAAGACCCTATTTAAGCTGCTGCCCGAGTAAAAACAAAAAAATTATAAACAAATTTCAAAAAAAATTTTCGTCCAAACCTTGCCCAGGGGGGTTATATGAGGAGCTGAACAGTGTGAGACACGCTTCCGATAATTTGAACAAGAAAGACAATTTAGGTAAGCAGATAAAGTTAATTTCACCTACAGAGCCCGCAACTTCAACGCTCATAGCTTTTTGTTTAACCACTACTCCAGCAGCTAGAATAGGGTTTTTATGACTACACCGGAGGTAGTCGATCAGAAAAACCTTGCGATTCTCGTCCTCGAGACGCCTGGCAGTGCGTTTCGTTCGCCCAATAAGTGGATCGGCTTCTGTTGCTGTCTCAGCCACTGCTGTTGTTGCCTGGCCTCTTCCAGTTCGCCCGAACAGCAAGAGCAGTGGTCCAGGGATTGAAAGAACGAGCAGAACTATGATTTCTGTTCGGTTCGGCTCAAGTCGAAGAATCACTCGAGAGGTTTCGAGTATAGACGCTGAAATTTGAGTACATCAGTGGAGAAGCTCGGTCAAGAGGTCAAATGGGATATGCAGATCTTGAAGAAATTGATATTTCGGGCAAGAGTTGTGTGAGACGAATCATGATATGCCCAGCTCATAAAGGAAAGGCGTCTGCCTGAAAACCGCATTTATGCTTCACCAAGCTCCTAATTTGGCCGTCCACATAACGATGCTAGCAACGAGAACGACTTCAAGAACGATCTTTGTGGCATTCTAACCGGAATAGCAGATAGTAAAATAATGTGTAATGGGTACGATTGTCACGGATTCTCATAATGGAGGATGGAGAGTATTTAAGAGAAAACTCACAACGTAAAGGAGCGTTCTCGTTATCAGCCAATACACACTATGAGTGAACTACTCTGCAAAAAAGCAGCGAAACTTGCTATAGGAAGTCAGAACCGAAGATCAAGTCGAAAATCACTAGAGTGACCAGCGAGCGATCCTCACCAGTGACCTGAGTCAGTGGTAAACAAGTGCAGAAAGCCTTAAAATGGGGACAACCTCTTTTATTCGCTACTGAGAAGGGTCGATGGATTCTAAGCTGCTCTGCTGATTGCTGATTCTAAGCTGGAGGTCTCGAGAAATGGTAAGGGGTCGTTTATACTTCCGCCGCCGAGCGGCGCGGCGAAGTGCAATCCTGCAATATCAATCGTGCCGCGCCGCGTGATCAGTGTTAGGGGTAGTTTATACTCCCGCCGCCGGGCGCCGCGGCACAGTCCATTCCTGTAATATTGATCACGCGGCGCGGCACGATCGATACTACAGGATTGCACTTCACCGCGCCGCTCGGCGGCGGAAGTATAAACGACGCCTTAGGGGTCGTTTATACTTCCGCCGCCGAGTGGCGCGGCACAGTGCATTCCTGTAATATCGATCGCGCCGCGCCGCCTGATCAATATTAAAGAAATGCATCATGCTGCGCCGCGCGGCGGCGGAAGTATAAACGATGCCTTACAGGAATGCACTGTGCCGCGCCGCTTGGCGGCAAGAGTATAAACGAGCCCTAAAGGCGCTTTCTCAACATGAAAAGCATAGGAAATTTCTGGGAGATTCTAATAAATAACTCTTCCAGTCAGGGAAGAGCTTGCCCTACCATTTCGGATCTGGGTGAGGGCGACAGCTACTGCATGGATAAGGTTGAGCATGTGCTGCAGAGGGTTGTAGTCTCAGTTCGTAAAAATGGGGTTGTCAGTGAACGTTCCTGTTATTTCAAGACTGCGTTTTTTCTAACATTCTCCAATACTTTTGACATGATTTTTTCTACAGCGTTCTCTTCTGCGGAAATTGTGGTGTTTTACAACAAGAAATCGCTGCTCTGCTGAGTGGCTATTGAGATGCACAAATTTGGCCTCCAGGGGCAGCATGCTTGAACGCTGCGAAGATAGTTAGGGAGCCGCTCCGCTTCCTGTGCGCGCAGCGTCGGGCCACGCTCCGAAGTGCTTGGCGTATATTAGTGTGTCGAAGACGTAAATGCACCCTCATTCTGGCACTTTTTTTGTCATCCCGTGCATCTCAATAATTGGAAGCAAACGCGACTGGAATGACAGAAAATGCGCGCGTAGAGTTCGCAGTGAAAAGTGCATTTACGTCCGCGATACACTAATATACACCATGCACTTCGGGGCCGTCCCGTGGCTCGAAGCTGCGCGCATAGGACGCGGAGCGGCTCCCTGACCTTCTTCGCAGCGTTCATGCATACCGCCCCAGTTTAAACCACCAGGTCGCAACTAGAGCGGAACCATGGAATTTCAGATTTCTCTCTGAAAGGCATAAATGTTTAACTCGTAGAAACTCTCATCTATTATTCTTTAAAGGCAGTGATCGCGATGAAAAAAGTTGTCGAGAAAACCACAAAAATCAGATTGGTCCACAAACGGCTAAAAGACCACGAAGGTAACGCGGCAGTGAACGAGCTACAAATAGAGTTATTAGGATCCTTATTTGCCAGACCGTGCACAGGAGCAAAACTCCTGCCAAAAAGATTGGAATCTCATGCTTTGTATAGTCAAAATTCTCTGGCGTTCACAGTCAGAAGCAAACACAAATTCAGCTAACAAAAACAGTTGGACTATGAAAACAAGCCCTTCATTAAAAGTTGAACTCTACGTGGACGGGAATAGTCGGGAAGATCAGTCCGAAGGCCAATTTTCATTGAATAAATTTCAATTTCGAGCCAGCTAATGTTCTTGATACTGTAGATAATCGATTCCAATGATGTGGAGTGGGCTCGTTCACCAGTAGTAGACCGAAAGAATGAGGCGGAAAACTTGACTCGAAATAGGGTTTTTTTTTTCGTAACTTTTTCTTATAGGTCGTCCTACTTCGAATCCAGAAAAGGGTTAAGAGAAGAGAGGAAGATAAACATACATATGTATTTCATCACGAACACCACCTTCATCCATATAAACCTACATACTAAACCAGCTATCCGGACGTCTCGAATATTTATTAGGCATACTATGGCTAACTTTTGGTTCGATTGGATGCGAATGCAGCCGAAAACCAGAAAAATCTGACATTGGCGCAGAGGAGCGACGCTTCTGCCCGAGAAGCATGCTTCACTGAGTTTTCTACATGAAACTGCAGAAGGAGCAGTATAAAACAAAATGTAAAGGATTCAGAGCAAAGCGACCACATGTGGGTTGCCACCACAGGGCAACACTAGATGTTTCTGAGCGGGAAGACCTGTAAGTGTGGACCACATAAGTCACACGTGATAAGGCTTAGTTCCTTGACAAGAACTTGTTGTTCAGTTGTATCGTAGGATTCCAACAGGAGTTACCGAAGGCTTCAAGATGAGTCGCGTAATGACTTATCTTGAAGCATAATAAAATCCACACATACCCTAGAGCCATAACCAGCATGATTCAAAACTGCCACTTGCAATTTTCCGGATTTCCCCGATAATTTCATTCGCAGCCGGCGATATCTAACGAGAAGAAAGCAGGAGGCGACGCGACGACGGAGCGAGATCTTCTCAATGGCAATTTTCTTGAAATTGATCGCTTCGCAGGAGGTACGTGAAGGCAGCAGGATAAACATACACACACGGATACACACCACATATGGACAGAGCAGGAATAGCGAGGCAGCAGAGAGAAAGAGCGACAAAAATCATTTCGACTAAATTGCTCGCAACGAGCTGAGCAACGTATTCAGAAATCATTCCGTTTTGAATATTTGAATATGCAAGAGGCGGCACCACGTCATAGGGAGACCCTAGTGGTTGGGAAGATGGGGGTGTATAGGCCTCTCATTGACAATGAATGGGTTCACGACATAACGATGGGAGTATAAGGTTGATGCAAAAGTTTACGGACTTTCGACGACTTTGAATGAAAAACAATTATTTCAAAAACAAAAAAGGCCCACCCAACAAAATAATTTCCATTACATTCAACGATTCTCCGACACCGATTGGGCAGATCATTAATTCCCGACGCGTGGAACTCTGGCAGTTTCCAGCCGAAGTATTCTTCTGAACCCATTTTGACTTCGTCATCGTTAGTAAGCTGTTTTTCATCCAGGAAGTGCTGCAATCGAGCGGAACCGATGGTAGTCGGAAGGGACAAGATCTTGGCTATATGGAGGGTGAAGAAGAACTTCCCAGCACAGGTCCAGTCGTCCTGGGATAAACATTGTTCGCCTTCTTCACGACAATGTTCGGCTACACGTATCTCGGATAACTGGACAGAAACTGCTAGACCTGGGCTGGCAAGTTCTTCCTCACCCTCCATATAGCTGAGATATTGCCCCTTCCGACTACCACCTGCTCCGCTCGATGCAGCGCTTCCTGGATGGAAAACAGTTCACTAACGATGACGAAGACAAAATGGCCTTAGAAGAATACTACGACCCGAAACTGCCAGAGTTCTACGCGTCGGGAATTCATGATCTGCCCAATCGGTGGCGAAAGATCCTTGAATGAGATGGAATTTATTTTGTTGAGTGAGCCTTTTTTTTTTCCCCACCTTCAAAACTTCATTAAAACCCCAACAGAGATCGTTAATCGGAAAGAGATCAATGTTGTTAGTGGCGATGATTAGACGAAGGTCAGTTGAACCAGAGCTGGCCAGAGCATTTTCACGAAGGCAATTGTTCGGCCACGATGCTCAATAAGGCAGCGTCCATACGTGGCGAGAGCGTGTGTTCCCGCTGTTGTGCGCCTCTCGACGCTCCTCAACGCTGGAGTAGCCCGTGCCGGCAAATTAACACTGGAAAACACCCCCACCTCGTCCTCGATTGACAATTTTTGACCGGGTGATCAATCGCTCGAATCGGCGCAACGGCTGATCATTTCCTTAGGTTCGCGCATTTTGTGGTAGGGTTATGGGGTACAAGGGCAACAGTTTTGCAATAGGTTCAATGGCTCCTACTTTGGGGATTGAGCAAAAAGCTCGAAACTTCTTGCTTCCTTCTTTGAGCTGGCGTAAGCTTGCGAGAGCAAGCGGGCGGGGGCCTGCGAGAGAGAGCGCCCGTGAGCGGCAAGCAAGACGTGGGCCCTTGATGAGCATCGATTTTACGTAGTCGCACGCTCTCGCTACGTATGGACGCTGCCTAAGACCATTCTTCTGGTGCATGCGATAGTTTTGTAATCGACTCGGATCAACTTCTTCCCCATTAATTTGGTGATCTATAAGACGATCTGGTAGTGTTAGCGATTTCAGATTCAGCATACAATACGACAATGATTCCAGGTCAGCACAACTGATCATACAACCAGCAAATGACATTCGGGTCACTCCGGAGAACAGTGAGCGTGCGTCCAGACGATCTCTAATCATAATTTCCTCCATAAGTTCGCGATGAAACCGGCGTAGTCCACTGAAATCCGCCTCCAGAATGCGGTTTTTTGGCAGCATTCGGAGTACTTTACCCAGCTCTATCCTGATATGGAAAATGCTCTCAAACTGTCCAAGATCCGGATCAATATACGGGAATAGCCGATGGAAGAACTCCACGCTCGTGGTGAACTTTCGCTGCCGGTACCAATAGCCTTCAATAATATCGTGTGCCTTCCAGGAGCAGCATTTGAAGGCCAACATATCCCTCAGTGAGAGGTTATCGATGACATTTTCGATAATATGAAGTGGCAAAGCGAACAGTGGCAGCACTTGGTTAGCGTTCTTGCTTCGTTTAGCGACACATGTAAACTTCTCGTTCTTCTCGAAGCAAGACTCGCGTTTTCGTTTTTCCGAGATCTTCGCCACTGCGCGGAATGGCCGTTCATGACGCCATGCTGGTGACGATTTTTTCATCGGAGAGACCTAACGAGTACGGCTAGTAGAAGAGTCTGAGTTTTTGTTTTCGAAATAAAGTTTTTTTATTCAATGTTGTGAAAAACCCGGAAACTTTTGCATCAACCTAATATTATGTCCACGGAGAACGGGAAAGTTTCCTCAACTATTTTTTTTGTCTGATGGGACAGAAGAGAATAAGATAACATAACATATCATGACAGATAATCATTTAACATAGCATCGTGTACAACAAAATAACATAGCATGTCACAACACAGCATAACGAAACATAGTATAACGTAAAATGATAAGTACGTCGCGTAACGCAACATAGAAATTTTAGAAATGTATAACTGGATCATAACGCCCTGAAGCCCAAGAAAACCCAACTGAAGCTATTTTCTGTAACCCACATTAGCCGGAAGTACCTAAAGCCGGCATGGATCGTACTGATACTTTGCGTTCCATGTGGTGTGTTGGCGCAAACTAGGCGCGCATATGTTAAAAATAAATGCGTGCAACGAGTTTGCGCCAACACGCAGTAGTGAACGCAGTGTCCGTGTGACCCGTGCCGACTGTACGGATATGACTTTTGGGCACGATGAGCTATGTTTGGGTCCTATTTTTCCAGTTATCGTTGAGTTATTTCTGTCTACAGTTCAAAATTCTAAAGTAACCTTTCTCCTGTTCTGAATGTAATAAGCGCGTTCGTGTAGCTAGCACACAAAGAGTTTGCCGCTGTTGCAATAACTGAACTTTCTACATGATTATTTTGGCAAATTTGAATGAAATCGATTTCATTAAAAATTTCTCCACAGATCTCAGGAATATTCACTTGCTCTAGACCGACCATTCGCCGAAGTAATATGACTGTTTTCTTTAAATAAATCCACATAATATTCGTCATGAAAAAGGGGTATAAGATATTCGCAAAAGTGAGCGCGGAACAGTTTTCGGAAAACTATTTCCACACTTTATCTCCCAAAATTCAGATGTAAACTATGTAATAGGATAGGAATGTGAGCTCTTCTTCAAAAGACAAGAGTATAATCACAATGTTGCGTATCCGAGTGGTTGAACAGGTGTGGTTGGAAATCCAGAGAAAAAAATTATGAAATCCCGATTTTCAGAGAAAAAAAGATTTTCTCTGTTTTGTGTTTCCGTTACTTCACTAGCGTCCTTTTGTGTCCACATGAGTTTTTTCATATTTTACTCCTTCTACAAATCGTCTTAGTGTTAGTTATGATGTCGAAGATTTCATAAACCATCGAGACATTCTGAGGAACAATGTTACGTCAAAATTATTTCTGGTTTAAGTGATACGATAAGGAATAATGGACATGCTAGCAACGTACTATTCTGAACAGTACAGGAAAACATTTAAGAATAAGATAATACGTTTATATGGAAGTTTTAGCAGATTTCTGATTCTCTAAAAATCTCCGAGAATTTCGAATTTTTTTTCGAAATTTCCTGACCGGCAAGAAGTTTCTTCAGAAAATTCGTGGATACGTGCCTACAGCGTCAGAATCACTACCATAACTCTTACAGGCCATAAAACGGCCAATGTCTCACCGTCGACTACGTGCCACGCGCTGCGCGACCGCACGTGCGTGGAAGCAGCAGTTTTGGCCGCCGCGCGACGAGTTTCGGCCGCCGCGCGGCTTCAGAAACGTCGCGGCGGCCAAAACTCGTCGCGCGGCGGCCAAAACTCGTCTGCTTCCGACGCACGTGCGGTCGCGCAGCGCGTGGCACGTAGTCGACGGTGAGACATTGGGCCGTTTTATGGCCTGTAACCAGTAATACACCTGCAAAAAGGCCAAAAATAAAATCAGTCGGTTGCCGTATTGCAGTAATATAATCTTCGTATGAGAATTTTTCATATCTGCTGGATAGTTTTCTGAGAAAAAAGCTTCATTTTTGTCGTACAGTATACTTCCTGTTAATTTCTTTTCCCTTCCAAACAAATAGTGTTTTGAAGGCACTTATGAGCTCACGGAAAATCATAGTTCCCTTATGTCAATTTTCAGAAAAAATTCAAACTCATCGAAATTTCTCCAGATTTCTTCAGTGGGATTGTATGTTTGTCTAAAGGAGGATCTGAAAATATGAACGAACAAGGAAGCTGTTTTCAGTGTAAAACTACTACTGAATTGGGCGCCGCACAAAAACGGCGGCGGCCGCCGCCTGCCGCCGCATTTTGTCCCTTGGCAGCCGACCGCACTGTATTTTGTTGGGTGAGCCTTGTTTGCTTTTGAAATAAATGTTTTTCATTCAAAAACTTGAAAAGTTCGGAAACTTTCGCATCAACCTAATAATTTCGTAACTATTAAAATTTTCAGAAGAGCGTACAACTCGATATCCTTGATAAATCGGTCATTCAAATAAAAAAATGCTCGGACATCCAAAGAGATCAGATACACGAATACAATTCAATGAACAATAAATACGTTTGAAAATATTCCTAAAGAACATCCTAACTACTCGAATCGACTTCGTTTCTAGTGTGTATAATGATAGTTTATGTACACCTGAGGCGATACTTCATACATGAGCAACAGATACAAGGGAGGTTAAACATGCGAGCGTCCAGCGAATATTGTTTTATATACTGTCATCACAAAGTGCATGTAGGATAAAACGAATGGATTGAATTAGAACATTTATGGAAAATCCCCCTTTCCATGAACTAGACCAGATGAATGCTTGGAAAATCCTCTAGTGACGGAGGAGGATGTCCGCTTTAGCGAGATTTTCGCTGTCTCCTCATAATAGCAGCCGCAGCCGTCGGAGGAGGCGATGGCGGCGCCACTAATAGGATTTTTGAGATGTTTGGGCTTGTTGGCAGAATGTAGCGCGAGGACTTTCGTATCCGCTTTCGTACCGAGAACGCTTCAGAAGTACGCATCCGTAGCGACGCCATCGAGAATTGGAGGAGCTGTCTGCTCGCTTAGCGATAGCGAAGTGAAATTCGATAACATACACACGGACAGAGACGCTGAACAGATCATGTTGTACTAATATTCAAAGCAGCTAGTATATGTAGAGGAAAACGAGAGATCAGCTAACATTCCACTTAGGCAGCAAGATGTGTTTTCTAAAGGCTTATGTCGTCAATTGCATTCCTAGAAGAAGACCTTCCAAGACTGCTGACGTCAGAATAGAGGATCGAATTCAATAACACAAAGCCCCATTTCGAAGAGTGCAGAGCGCAGATGAACCCCATAGTCAGACGCACTGAATCGGAGCTCACCACGTGGAACTGAAGGCGATTGAAGGATTAAAGGAGGTAGAATGAGATGAGGACAAAGCAAACTGATATAATGCCTATATCCCGGGAAAAAAAGGTGTAGATAAGTTGAAAAAATGCTCACAAATTTTTTTCAAGTCTCGCTTTCATTCAGTGTCAGCTTCTTTAATTGCTCTAAAACAAATCATCGCATGTTCATGAAACTAGCGGCAAGAAGTCTAGATGAGTTGATTTTCGATTATGCTCCAAAGTTTTGTTTGATTAAAGGTAGTGTTCAAGATGAAAAAGTTGCCCCTTTTTGTCGAATATATGTAAGCTTTGGTTCCGTCTAAGAAGAGTAAGGACGAAAGTTCGACGAAAAACGGCCAGGAAGCGGGTGAAAATCTCGTAGATCCGCCAACCCAATGGACCAACCCGCCCACGTCATGTAACAGTTGTCGTTTCCCCTAAGGAACAGTTCCCGAATTTTTGAAGACTCCTAATTCCGAAGGGTTCTAACATCAAAGCATATGCATAGAGGAATCTTATTTTCAAGAAGTTTCAGGTACAATAAACAGAAAATAAACTCATTTATCTAGGAATTCTGAAGCGCAGAGCTGTGTCCGCCTTTTGGATTGTCGAAAGTCTACCAAATTTCGAGAGCCAAACATCAATCAGGTGTAGTTAAGTATTTAAGAAGTTTTTTGAACATTTTTTTCTCCAACGTTTGAGCGTTTCGTGGGCACTTTTCTCTTCTATCTTCGAAGACTTGCCTACTCAAAAGCATCGAAAACTGTTAGGGGGATCGCAGAGTCGTTTTCTTCAGCCAAATACAAGTACACACATTTGAGCGAGTCTTTATTTTCAATCAATCATGTAATCCCCATCATTGTCAATAACCTTTAGCCATCCAGTGAGTACATTTTCAATCCCTGATCGATAAAAATCAATTGTTCTTTCGGCAAAATATCTAGATGGAATTTTAGCTCTCGTCCAAATTTGCAAATGTTTTGCCACATAAAGAAGTGTTGCAGCGCCCGGAATAAGTGGAAATCCGAGGGTGCAACATTGAGTGAAGTCAATATGGTGGATGAGGCGGCACCTCCCACAATAATTCATTAACTTTTTCTAGGGTTTGCCTTGCGCGATGCGGCATTGTCGTGTTAGAGAATGACGGGACCTAAACACTCGCTCTACTTACTTTCCCAATCTGTTTCAAATGTTCTTAGACGGTCGACCAAGTTAAGACTATTTGGCAATTCCTGTATCGTCTGACACGGATTTGCTTCCATTTCCGCCCTTAACACGTCGTTGTCTGAGGCTCCGTCCATACGTGGCGAGAGCGTGCGATTACGCTAATTCGATGGTCATCGTGGACAGACCATTCGCTAGCCGCTCACAGGCGCGCCTTTTCGCGCGCCCTCGCCCGCTCGCTCTCGCGCGCCAACGCCAGCAACACGGGGCAAGCAGCAACTTTCAAACCTACTGCCCTATCACTACAGCGGGTGGCATTAAGCGTGTTGCAAAACTACAGCCCTTGCTTTCCATAATCACACCACGGAAGTCGAAAACCGTGGGAAATCATCAGCCGTTGCACCGACTCGAGCGGTTGATAACCCGATCAAACGTTTTCAATCGAATCAACAGGAGGTAGAAAGTGTTTTCTTGTGTTAATTTGCGGGCACGGGCTGCTCCGGCGTTGAGGAGCGTCGAGAGGCGCACAACAGCGGGAACGCCCGCTCTCGCCACATATGGACGCTGCCTAACACTGATGGTCTTCCTTATCGATACGAGTCAAAAATGTCAAAATCCCCTCATTTGAACTTGGAAAAAAAAACTATTGGCATTTACGAATATCCAGTGCATTTGGATGAACACCTCTTTTTTTGGTAGCAACTGTTGCGTTACTTCCCTTGCATACTCAAAAAAGCATGCAGTGCCGGATGCGTACCTCTTCTCGTTTTAGGCTGGTCATTTCACTCAAAATTACGAAAAAATGTAGTTCAATTGTCTATAAGTAAAGAAGTCACTATATTCTCACAATGTCTTTAGCACGCCTCTGAACCAAACACCACGGAGCTGATAAATGAATTGATATGCGAAGAAACGACAATACTTTCCGGTCCCCCTAATACTTGAAGAATATCTTTATCGTTAAAAACTTATGGAGCACCACCTTCAACTTATGAAGTAAAACCACCCCCATGGGTTCTTCAGTGCAAAATAATAGCAACCATCTCCTTCATATCCCCTCCCCCAAGTTGTCGGTGGCTACTGGGAAGAAGAGCAGAAAAGCGTGAAATTCGCGATCCACAGCCGTGAAAAAGTTAGCTACTGTACTTCTCTGAGCCAAATTCCGGTCCGCAATTGCGTCTTGTCATGCTTTGCGGCCTCACGCTCCCGAGTCGGAAGAGTCTCCGCAGAAGCCGATCTGTTGACTCTAGCTTGGTTATGGAAACTGGAAACTAAGAAAAGTTGAAGAAAACTATGTAAAAAAGCCCCATCAAGTCGGCTTTGGCGCTGGAAACTCGGCCGACTCGAGCGCGCGCGACCGCAAAGCTTGTCGAGACGCAATTGCGGACCGAAATTCGGCCTAGAGAAGCACAGCAATCCAGTCCGGTTGAGTTATCTCTTTCACAGTCGTTGGCATTATTGTCGCCTTTTTCTGAACCGTTAACCTGTTTCAAAATTTCAATTTTTTCACTCTCCTATTTTGAGAAGTAGTTCTAATAGAGGTGTACTTTG
The DNA here is from genome assembly GCA_029168955.1 of Aplectana chamaeleonis. Classification (NCBI taxonomy): domain Eukaryota; kingdom Metazoa; phylum Nematoda; class Chromadorea; order Rhabditida; family Cosmocercidae; genus Aplectana; species Aplectana chamaeleonis. Next base: position 1,128,567 of record JAPDOI010000028.1, on the reverse strand, counting down.
AAAACGGAGTGTATTTCCAATTCTCGGCTCTCTCTTTTTGGTATACCTTTATTAGAGGTGTACTTCAAACATTGAAAATACGGTAAGCGGAAATAAAGTTGCAATATGTTGAATGCCACTAATTTTGGGTGAGTTATGTACGTCGAGAACGATTAAAAAAGTTCTCTAGCGGGTTCTTTCCTTAAGCTGAAGGATCATGTAACGTCGGCATGGATCCTGAAGAGACTTCGCGTTCTCTGTTAAAGGTTGCTCGGTGCCATATGTAATATGTAACTTAGGTGCACCGAATTTGCGCCAACCTCCAATGGGGAACGCAAAGTCTCTTCAGGATCCATGCTGATGTTAAGTGAAAATGCCGTTCGACTCCTGTGTAGTAGTGTAGGTGATTCAATGCGAATAATGCAATGCGGAAGTCGTTTACCTTCAGAACCCCTTCAGTGGGCAAGTTTGAAGTCATGCTTAGTACTTTGAGTGAACTCGGCTAGACCAGTTATATGCCGGCTTTAGTTCTCTAACCAAAATAGAAAATGTTCGGGCACGTGGCTGCTTCTGAATTGGGTGTGGAAAGAACTTTCAGACCTTATTATATTCAACAGCTTTTTTTGACGCATTGACAATGCGTTAGAACTCCGCTCCAAAACATGAAGGTGCGCTTATTCGAATTCTGGGTCTCAAACAGGAACATTCAGGAGAGTTCCTTTCATGCATTCTCTATCTGCTTACGTCCAATCTCAAAATGCTTCACCGTTAACAAAGTTACGACATTTCAAACCATGTGCGCTCTCTGCTGCAGCCCTGAGGCTACATCGATATCTGAATGCCTTCGCATGAATCCTTTAGAAAAAATGCGCAGCCAGTTCAAAGGACAGACATATAGCAATGAAACAATGTTTATGTGAGGGGAAGTCTCTTCCCGAAGTCAAATGAACTTCATGCAAAAAATCCCAGACAAATGCTGCGAGCAGACATAGTGTAATCAGTGATATTGTGTGATATATCGATTGCCACCTTCCTCGAGTTAGCTACGCTTTGAAGGCAGTGTTCGAGATTGTTTTTGTTTACGAACTTTTTGGTATTTTATATATTCGATTTCGGTATGGGTCGGACACGATGTGTCACTAAAATCACGAACGATTGGTGAGATATGCATGTACGCGCAGAAATACCTATTTTTAGATAAAGGCAGTGGTCACGATGCAAAACGTTATCGAAAAAAAAACTACAAAATCAGCTTAGTTCGAGAGCAGCTGAAAAACTACGAAGGTAGCACGGTGAAAACCGGGCTGGAATTGGAGTTTCTAGGGCCCAAGATGCCAGTTCGTGCCCACGTGCACAGCGCTGCCCAAAAAGATCGCAGTCTCATGCCGAGTAGTCAAAAATTATCGACAATCAGAGAAAGAAATAATTGCAAGCTTACCTAATAACAACAGTTGAGCAATGAAAGCAAGTACTTCAGTCAATGTTTTTGACTATATGAGTACATAGATATTCGAGCAGGTCAGACAGAAGGCTCTTCTTCATCGATTGAAACTCAATTTCAAACCAGCTGATGTTCTTGATATTTGAAATCATCGATGCTGATGATGTGGAGTGGGCTCATCCACCAGCGAAGGACAAGAAACATCAGGCTTCAAATTTGGCCCGAAACAGCGGTTTTTTCGCAATTTTTCTTATAGGTGCTAATATTCGAAACCCAGAAAAGGGTTCAGAGAGGAAAAGAAGACAAGCATATTTGCTCGCGACCACTGCCTATAAGAAGAAGAGGTTACCAGAAAAGGTCCCCACCAAACACTCAAATAGCGGAGCAAAACTTTCTAGAGAGACCTCGAAAAAATTAATCATGTGTGTTTCGGGAGACTGCGGACAACGCATTTAACCTGACGTCGGGAAAATGGTTTCGCACTTCAAAATTCTTAGGTAGGTGGCTTTGTTTTCTGTTTCCTGTACCGAATTTTTTTTGAAAATTAGGAGGGGATTACTTTAAATCTTCTGTTAACAATAGAACGAATCGAGCTTGCTCACATCCCTCACGAAACTTGAGGCTTTGGAAATGCGCCCATTAAAAGTTATGGCCGCCTGAAAACTGCCGTGGGGTAGGTCACCTAGCACTTTTCTATAGAATGTTGACGCGATGGTCAAACAACATGGAAAACAATTGGGGTAAAAATTTCACATGTACCAAACCTGAAAAATGACAAAGACCAGGTCTTCAAATATAGAAAAACTTCGAAAACGATTTTGTCACGAACTTTAAACCCATCTTTACAGTGTATTCAAACAGGTTCTCCTATACTAAAAGAATTTTTTCTCAGGATCTCTTTCAATTGCTTCGTTCACTAAGAAGGCCACAAAAACACGAAAAAATTATATATAGTTTTCTGCGCGTGCGATGCATTCAAGCCATTGAAGGGTCTGTTCTCCGCGAATATGAATTAGATGAAGCCTACTGCGAGAGGTGAATGATGGGATTAACTCGATAATATAAAAATATATTATGGAAAACAGTATCAGCTAAGCTCGGAAACAAATAGAGCCCTCAAATAAAAAACTGCTAGTTCTGAAGGTTTCTGAAGGACGGGCGAACAACCTGTTCCATCACTTCAGCAAAGAAGTACGGAGCAACTTTTTTTCGCAAAAACGGCGTTCTGCGATTTTTTTTGCGCGCATAAGGCGACTTAAACGTCACTGCCTTCAAAATTGACATACTGAATTCTCAAAGGAATTTTCGGTTCCTCTTGATAGGGCGTCTAGGGAAATCTGAAAAAAAATATTTTTGACTCCTATATTTTGTCGAAAAAGGTGTATTTCCCTCTAGAAATGCCAACGACCACAGGACAAAACATAATAGATTACTGCTATCATGACCGTCTGATCACCCATAGAGAGGGATTTTGAGGTGGAAATATGCAATTTTCGATAAATCTCTAGATTTGAATACACGGTATTGCAACGCTGCTGTATGGGGCTCGTTTAAAGCAAGTCAAAGACGCCTTCAGAACTGAAATCGGACCACTCTGAAGCAAGTTATGGAAGGCAGCGCATTGTGAGCGCGAAAAATCCCGCGAAAAATCACTTTTGCAACCCGAGACGTTGGGATGTTGATCGAATCCACAGCGCGCGACCAATTCGGCTGGCGCACGCGACGCGCGCGGCGGGAAACCGCTGAGCGTGCGTCGTCGTTGGAGCGCGTTAGCCATGGGGACTTTGACGAGAAAAATGGTTGGTGCTAGTTCAACGTTCGCCAACAACGACTTGCGCGCAGCGATTTTCCGCCGCTCGCGTCACGTGTGCCAGCCGAACCGCTCACGCGCTGTGGATTCGATCAACATCCCAAAACGCTGGTTCCGCTGTTCAGTTCTGGTTCCGGTGTGTGCGGCGGCTGAAAAAGTTTGAAGGGGCGTTACACCATTCATGGTACAACTTTCATTCGGCTGTCATTTTACCTTCGTCCCCTACCTTCGCGGCCAGTGGGCCAAGAAATTCGATGAATCACCTCTGTCCGACGCGAAGTGAAGGGAAATCTGAGAACAAGGCCACAACTCCAAAGTGTTACCCGAAAGACGAAGAAACTGCAACATAGGCAGTGGCAAGCCACAGAAGATGTATTATGGTTCTATCGGTAATTAAGGAACCTAATGGAATAAACCGAACGTCAAGTTGTTTCGAAAAGAATGGCCACATTTTTGTGAAAATGTTCCGAGAACGTGCCGATTAAGGAAAAAAATTTCGGACGATAACTAGAATTTTTTTGAAAACACATTTCTGCCAAGTTTTCTGATTGTTGTGAACACTGTCTTCAAAATGTGAAAAAAAATAACAGTGATGGCTCTGAAGGGGAGAGGTGGCCGATAAATAGGATTATGACGCTATGTGTAAAATACGCGGGCCAGAATGGACCCCCCGCAGCTATTTATTGCACTATGAGCGACAGCAATGACAGCAACACGCTGAGGCACACGGCGTGATCGACTTAGCAAGAAGTTGAGGAAGGAAACGAAGAATCGTGGCCGAGTCGTAGAGTGAGCAGTTCTTTCAATTGAAAGCACGAGCAGCAGCAGCGGCTCCCGCTTCATAAAAGGAAGACGGAAAGAGGTCTTCTAGAGCTGTAGCGACAACAGAAGAGCGAGCAGTCGAACAATTCATGAACACAGAAGAATCCGAACACTTCTGCTGCGTTCACAAACAACACCCTCTCGTCATCACTGGCCGCACACCGAAAACAGAGGAAATCCAGCGGAATCCAATTAGCGACTCCAAGATCTCTCCAACACCACCGAGGTTGGGTTTGATGAATGGATATTTTTTGGGCGAATGAATTCTTCTAACAGAGCATGAATGCACTACAATATTTTTGTCCACTGTCGCTTACATTTTTTCCACAAAAAATCGAGAACGAGAAAACATAACGAGTATGCTCTAACAAAATGAGCGGAGTAGGTGTTCCAGTGACCGACACACACATGTGTTCTCGCCCGAGACAAATTGCATGTGTGTAAAGCGCTTGGAACTAATAGGTTACCACATTGGACAGTTGCTCGAGGAAGTGGTTCTCTTCTTTCAAAACCGTTAACCACAAGACACGTAACAAACCTTGTCACGTGGTCATGGTTAGGCTGTCTTCCATGGCGCAGAACACCCTAAAATTCATTCTACAAATTTCATGCTTACCTTGGATAGCACCACTTGCTCATCATAGTGGTTTTTCAGGAATCGTTCAAATTCCCCTACAACCGAAAATATGGCCCCAGAAATGTGTCTATACTTTGTGGGCGAAAATTCTGTGGACGAATTGTCCCAGGCCTGCGGCTGCGCGAGAGCGAACGGAACAGGTGCTCTTTACATGGCGAGAGTTTTCAAGCGGCGCGCGCGGCAGAAATCACTTCATCGGTAAAGCGCGTTTACCATAAGCTATCGGAAATCCACGGCAGTTTTCGATTTTTATAGTTCCTCTCATGATTATTTTAAGCTTTGGAAGCTTCCTCACAAACTTGCTAGTCCAAACCGCCCCAGGATTTAACCCCTACGGCGGCACGGAGCTACTCGTCGGAGTCAGTGCTGTGCTCGTATTGCTCAAGTTTGAAAGAATGAAAGGCAGATGTTGGAAGTTTCGGGTGGTTTGAACCAGTAATTTCACGGAGAAGCTTCTACAGCTTTGAAAAATAATGAAAGGAACTATAAAAACCGAAAAGCGCCGTGGATTGCCGGGAGCTTATGGTAAACGCGCTCTACCGATGAAGTGATTTCCGTCGCGCGCGCCGCCTGAGAACTCTCGCTGTGCACAGAGCACCTGACCCAGAGCGAACCAGAATAAAGGGACAGACTGGCAAGGAAGCAAAAATCGAATTTTGAGTCATTCATCCATCGAGCCGCTATTGAGCTTGAAAATCGAGAAATGGGGCATGGCCCGTGGCGGTCTGCTATATCTCGCATCTTTGGAGGAATTGAGACCTCGCACGTGTTATACAGAAGCTGTCTACTACACAATTCTATGGAAATCACAGGGTTCATATGTGAAGGTGTACTGTACCTCTAAAGGCACAATACCACCGGGGGACTGCACGCGCCCCTCACTTAGAAAAAGATGGAGCAGCCGAAGCGTCGCGACTCATTGGACCCAATCGGCTGACTTTTCCCTCACGACGTCAGTTCTTATTTTCATTGAGGTAAGCCTTCCTTACGATCATCCGAGCCCGCTCGCAGCTCTCTCACAGACTCTGGCAAAACTTGCCGCGGTAGAGCCGGGAAAGAATCGCGACAGTGCCGGAAGAGAACATCGATCCTCCATGGTGCCGCGATAGTACCGCGGCGGATCCGCGACCATCACTTTTAGAGACGATTCTGCTTCAGTGATTTGAGCCTCGACAATGCCGCGATAGCACCGCAACGGTTCCGTGTTAGAAGCGCGCCGGCCTCTCGAGGACGCATCAGCGAGAGCGCGCCCACTGCGATGCAGTGTGGTAAAACGAGATGGTAGCCGGCGCGATTAACAAAGTTTGAGGTATCTCCTGTTTCGAAGCCAAAATTACTATGTTCATTCGCGCGCTTGAGCGGAGCGAGGGGTGAGACAGCGAGAAAGTGTGGGGAAAACAGACGCGGCATACGCGCGCAGTTGCGCGCGATAAACGGAAATAAATTTTACTACGAAATAGAGTGTAAAGCCCGTATCTCCCTGGTCGCAGCAGCGGGGATACCCTCTGTCCCTTTCAGACAGGACGTAGACGGGCGCAAAGTTATTCTCGAGTTACTTGCAGTCGGTCCTATTTTTGATAGAACGCTCCGAGCAACTGCGAGGAAGCTGCCGCATCGTCGCTGCGAAGAAGCTCTAGCGCCGCTTCAGTGTATGTATGTAGGAGCCGAAGCGGAACTATACCGGCACTGCCGCGGTAATTTCTACCAGAGGAGTGCCTTCGGAAGTGTCCCAAAAAGAATCAGCTTGCCGGGTTGAAGACCCATCTAATAGTAAACAAGGCGAAGATTCGAGTCAAGTTCCGCTTCTGTCTTGCCAAAATCTGGGGAGTACATTCAGGGAAAAGAGAAGACGCCTTCACCAGACGTGTACATGAAAAAGATAAAGTGCTAATTGGGGGAAACAGATGGGCAATATGTATATGCATCCGCATATAAGCTAACTGCAAAGTGCAATGAAGTAACCGAAGTCGAAGGCGAGAGAGGTGTGAGAAGCCGTGTGAGTGCCTGCACGTGACATGAGAAGAAATGCGATAGGTAGCTGAGGATGAGCGCAAAGGAGTAGAAAGCAATATAGAGCTAGCGAGGAGACGCAGAACTCTGGATATTGAATAAGGAGAAACTTCGGACAGCAATCGACAATAGAGTGCGTGTGCTGCTCAGTGGAAAGATGTCGTATACGGGATATCGCATGAGCTCTTGTTGCTTTCACTTTTGATAAGTTCAAGCCAGTCACTGAGGAACCGCTTCAAAATGGATTACATTTTCACATGTCCTCTGACAGGCTCATACTAGACATATTCAAAGGACGTGTGTCAGATTGAGCTGTCAGTCATTCTGTGTTCCACGGGTTTAATGGAAAACAATAACCCTTCCTTGAAACCATTGACCGCAAGTGCATATGATTTCATTCATAACGTTCGCCGCCAAAATGCAAGAGAAGTCTCGTGTTGCCACATTTAGAGGCCAATCGAAGATTGGGGTCCTTTTCTAGCATAACCCTCCCCACGCCACCAGCGGTCGGATTTCGGTGGTTCAAGAGAATCAATGGTTCTATGTTACTCGAACCGTGGGTCTCATCTTGAACCACTCCCGTAATACAAAAGGAACAGAGTGGAGTTAGGAGTATAAGGGGCCGGATTCATCAACACGCCGAGTTGGGGCAAGGGCAGGGCAGTCGGCATCTTTGACGATCGCAGTGCGAGGGCAGTATCTGATCAAGCGCAGTGCGAGGGCAGTATCTAATCGATCATCTAATCAATCGTTCCCCAGCAATGTTTTTCGCAGCTCTAGCTGCCCCAGCCTCCTAGCTGGGGCGGCAGGGTCACGATTGATTGATTTTGTGATTTACTGAGATCTTCAAAGGCGCAGACTGCTCTGCCCCTGCCTCAACCCGGCCTGTTGATGCATTCGGCCCCAGAGAGGAAACGCGGGTATCAACCTGCTCGAAAGTTTTCGCGCTACCACCGCGCACATCCCTGCCGCAATTGTGTTGGCGATTTGCGAAGTGTTCTGGTTCCGGTCACATTTATGTTTCCGGTACTGGGTTTATTAGCAATAAACCCTTTGGTCGCGACATGTCCTGACATGTCATGACAATTGTCATCATTAACGACATTGGTTAAAGGCACAGTCCAACCACAGAGGTAATTTTTGATATTATGGTCCGGTCGCTGCCTATAGCAACCCTGCCAAGCGCGGAATCTCAATTCGCTCAAATAAGAGAGAAAAAGCCAGGAAAAAGTCGGCCACGCCCCCTTGAAAGAAAAAAATGGGTAATGCCCACTGCCAGGTTTCCGACTTCAATAGGGGAGAGACGCGCGAATGATTTTATTCAAAACCTATGTTCTTCGATTTGCTTTCGGTCTCGCTTCATATTGTGGCCTGCTTCAGAACGCTGGCTGCGAATAACGAGAAAATACAGGATCGAGACAACTCGTCCACGAACTCCTAGCCATTCAAAATTGAGATTTTTGAGGAGCCGTAACTCCGTTCGTAGTGAGTTCTGAGCGATTCTAGAACCTTTTGTGCTGGGGTTGGATTAATCTAACAATAAGGGTCAGCGCATGGTAGGCGTAAAGGGGGAGGGTCAAGTTTGACGATTACCCTGCAAAAGCGGGAGATCACTAACCGATGGCGCCCTTGGCCAACCCAGCTTATAGGTTGGGGCAGCTGCGACACTGCTCGGGTAGACCTTTCGCATTCACTGGGTAATAATCAAACGTGCAGACGCCTTTGTCCCTACCCAACGACACGCATTGATGATTCCGGCCCCAGAACACCTGTATCTCGCCATCCTGGTTACCATTACCCCACGATTTTATTGCTAATAAACGCTGCTACTTGGCTGGAAATCACGAAGAGATAACCGCGTCCCAGCCACTGTTTAAGCCACGCGATTTGCACACAATGCGCTCAACCATGGTTATGCTAGCCAAGGTGAAAGCGTGGTAAGCCTTTCCTGAATTCACTTCAGGGATGCGCTCCAACTCTGAGAGAAATTACCGCTGCGGTTCCGCGATAGTGCCGCCCGGTACCTACAGGCACTACGCGGAACCGTAGAGGCGACGCTGCAGTGCCGCTACGGCTCCGCGATAGTATCGCCGCGGCCTCGGGAGAGTATCTCATATAAAGTCATCTATAAATTATTATACAACTAGGGGGGCCTAGGAACAAAAATGCGCACCTGCGGCTGCTACGCCCTCTGTCTGATACGCACACAGGTTACCGCCGTTTTCGCGCCCAAGGAAATGCGCCTGGCTCTGCCGGGCGCGCAAAGTCTTGTCTCTGCGCGCTAGCCCATCGGCCTGAACGTTCCACACCCAATGTACCTCAAACCTGGGTAATTGAACCGGCGACACCTTCTTTCTATCACTTAAGACAGTACATCGTATTCCACGCGGGTTCGCTGCTGCATCGTCGCGTGGCGGGCGCGGTTTTAACTTGAAGCCGCCGCGGTACTATCGCGGCGATGTCGAGGCTCAAGACACGGCAGCAGATTTGTCTGATCACGGAGCCGCTGCGGTACTATCGCGGAACTGTCGCGACACAGTCAAGGGTCGCAGTACTTTCCCGTCACTGACGCGGCAATTTTTCTCAGAGAAGAATGTTGCCACGACGCCGGGGGACACCAAGTAGCTTTTCCATAGACAAATTTGCTTGCAATGGCTGAGAATTATAACTGCAAATTGCTTTTACGCGGCCGTGGCTACGTTTACATGGAAGCCTTTTGCCATGGGAATCTTTCATTTGAACGGACCCCGTGACGGCAAGACTGAACTGTAGCGAATTAGGTTCAAACTTTCCCTGAATGATGGGTTTGTCGATAACGTCTGGCCGTCTCGAGGCGTCAATTCAAGAAAAGGGCGGGCTGATCAGAAAGATTGGTTCAACACCACTATTGGCGCAGCAGAGTGGAGTCCACCAATAGTGGATCAGCGGCGTTCGCTCTGATCTGCTCGTCATCTTCAGTGTTTCAAGCCCCGACGCGGCCATCGGACGTAGACGATTCCGGCTCCGAAAAATGGGACTTGATTCACATCAATCAATAATACAACACCCGCACTAATTTACTCGAAAAAGTCGCGAATTCGCGATTGTTCGTCATAACTCGGCCCATAGTGATCCGTTCGGGGAGCTAGAGGCATTTTTGGAATCATCATCTAGAGCTATTGATTTTGAGCACACACATTTCTTGACCTCCAAACAAGGCATATAGGGTTGACAGAAAAATGGAGTGAACAAAAGCACCACCGGCGTCCCGTACTCAGCTCAAACGGGACCAATCGACCTGGGACTCGGCCTACTACGTTGTTTTATAAACCTATTTCAAACAAGCACTGCGGCAGCCCAATCCGGAAAAGTCAGTTTTTCAACACCTTCACATGTGCCAAGTCCATTCTTGCTTCAATCGGCACCCGTTTGAGAGATGTCTCGAAGAGTCTCGAATGAAGTGCTGTCTCGAAATGAAGAGCTTTCGATGCTGATTCCAATAGTGCGGGTATCGTACCGCTCAAATCGAACATATCAGAGTAGAGTGGTGAGACCAAGCATTCCCGGGAGCTTGCTTCTGCGGCCGCATAGGGAGATCTCACAGGCCACGATTTAAATTGTTTTGGCTTCTCCACTGAGGCATCCCCCATAGTCCTCACCGCACGCGCGGGACGAGCGATGAACTAGGAAACATTTTTCTCGCGAGACGCGGAGAAAGCAGCTATAAAATCTCCGCCGGTACCACCTGTTCGAAGTAGGGCCTCCTATGTGTCACGCATAGAAGTTCTAGGCTTGCATTTTCCCACATACATAGTAGGTGGTGTAGGATAAACCTACATGGAGCTATTCATCATAGAGAGGACTCAAACTGATAATAGAGTGATGATACAAATGGTCAAAATACCACGGTGGTTTGAGCGGTGCCGCCACGGCGGCGTTGGATGGGCGGCACGCGCGATGGAAAGTTTCGTAGTAAACCCTTCGCCCCAAGCTACACGCGCATGCCGCGGTTGCGGTGAGGACTATAACAAATGCCAGAATCCCGTCCAGGATTAGACCCTTTTTCATCCCTATTCCCGGTAGATCGCTGGTTTTAGTTGACGGGACGCTTCACCCCCTTATCCTCTTTGAGTCCTAAAAAGTTTTTTTTGCTTATTTGTTGACTGGCAATCCAACTTAGTTGTTCCTTTCCTCATATAGTTTCTTATCGGTGGGTCGTTCCTTACTTCGAAGGCATCTGATTTTGTTAGTTTCGGTTTCTTTACCACTGATATGTGTCTGACGTTCTATGTCGCCATTTAATTAATTATAATTACTGAACGCGGATTATCGCCACGCGCAGTCAAAACAGATAAAACATTATGACAAGTGGAAAACAAAATCTGGAGTCCAAAACGAGTCAAGAAAAGGAGTAAATCAATTTTGATCAGAAGTTATCATAATGGCCATAACGTACATCTGCTGTTAGCTTCTAATAACCAAGAAATTCGAGTAATTGTTTGATATGTTTAGTGCTGCTTATACCAGGGGTGCTAGTAAACCTGCCAAACTACGATGTTACCCAAGACTTTTAACATCAATGTTAACTGAGAGGTTATTAGTATTGACTAAAATCGGTGTACTAAAATCTAGGGCCGAAATAAAGCTACTATGAAAATCTTAGAGTTAAACTTCAAAGTTACTACGCTTTAACTACTTTCTTACCTCCCTCGAAACTCTCAACCGCGAACATTGGTGTTCGCTAATTAATCGGCGCTCTCCACAGGCCAACGGTGAGGCACTGCGCCTATTGAGGAGTGCGCTAGACGGCGATGGCCGGTTAGGGTGAAAAGTCCTCGAAAGGACTTTTTAGCCTAACCCACCAACTCCGGGTTCATCATCCATCATCAATGAAGCCGTGATTGGGCCAAGAACTGTCCGAATACACGTCAACTCCCCAACGGCTGGCGCAAAATTCGTCATGGCTAGTGATGACGCGATCAATAGTCCAGTATTCCCATTCGCTGATTGATCAACGAAGACAAATCCAGCTGACTGTTTGGCCCAAGATTGTTCTTTTTTTGCCTAGCTGACATGTTTTGCGTGCACGATTCTCTTGTTACATGTTTATTTTTGGTCTGAAAGAACATTGCAAATTTAATTAAAACTGTCCTCTCAAACTAACAGCTGTTCCAGAATGCGCTGGAAGGCGGATTTTAAAGTTTTTATTTTTTCGATTTTGGGTTGTGTCTTTTTGTTTCGTCTTTGTTTATCAAAAGTTTGCTTGTGTCTTTTATCGTGACCCTGTACCTTCTGTTTTCTTAGGTAGGTTTGAGAAAAAACACACATTTCTCCCTCTCGCTGATAAATTTAATTCAATTGTAGAGCCGTGATATTCGATTTTTGAACATTCGGCCAACTCAAGTGTATGGAATACGAATATCCCGCAGTCGAAAGTTTGCCGAGCACTAATACTGAGCTATTCGATTTTTTTTCAATTTTTTTTCAATTTTCGTGAGAATTTCCCTAATATTAATCTGAAACCAATGCAGGACAATTTTCCGTGTTCATTCATCTATTCGAAAGAATTTTACATAGAATATTATTCGTTTAATTACTCGGCTCGGTCCCATGTCTAGTATTTACTCTCCTTGTGTGTATAGTTGATGCTAGCAACCACAAAGAGCAGAAAGTACCAGAATTTTTGTTTGCGGAATGTCTATTATTCATGTTCACCTTGCGAGTGAGGTTTTATTCTTACAGACTACTTTTTAAATGAACTTCTTCCCGAAACAATTTTCAAATTCCGTAAAATGTGGTTACTGCGAAGCGAAAACGACAGACTGTGTGTTTTCTCTGTCCTTTTTCCTTTTACAGTCTGAGAAAACAAATGTTACAAGGCAAAGACAAAAGTTAATAGTAAAGTTGTAGTGAACGCAGACAAAAAAAAACAAATCCGAACTTCCACAATAGGAACTTCAAAATTCTGCTTTTCATAAATTCTGGAAAATCTATTCTTTCGGAAAATTTTTTCGGCCACTTCTACCTCATATCGTAGCTGTCCTTAGATCTGAAGACATCACCAAGGTAGGCGGAGAACGCAGAACATGAAAGCTGGACAAAGCAAGAACAAACAGAGAAAAATCTATCAGCTGAACGGACCGGTCAATGAAAGCGTGAATATAATATTTGACAAGAAAGTGTGACTTTCATTAAATGTATGCTAAACACAGTGTGAACTATACTTAGTATCCGAATCACTCCTTTTCGGATATTCGACCGGATATCCGAGATTCGGATAGTCCGATATCCGAAAATTCGAAAAAAAAACGCATTATCTGAATCGGAACAATATCCGGGAAGTTTAAAACCGGCATTATCTGAATCGGACCATTATCCGAAGGGTCGAAAATTCGGATAAATTCGGATGAAATTCGGGTAAAATTTCGGATAAAATCGAATAATTTTTGGATAAAACCAGATAAAAATGCACTAGGCCATGCCCATTTTTCCGTGCAGCCTTCTATTCAGTACATCAACCCAGGATTTTCCTCCTTCTGAAATCGGATGAGTCGTTGCGGCGCCGAAAAATGGAGATGGTCAAGTGAGATGAGCAAGTGGCTAGTTATTTTGCGTAGAAATTTTTTTGTATAGTTGCTTTGCAGACTTTTTACTTGCTAGTTTTCCTGAAAAACCTGCGTATGGATATTAATGTGCCTTTTATTAATATGCATACATGAAGATTGAAGTTTGTATGTGAACATGCTGTAAGTGCAATGAAGTACTACTATTTGCTCAATTACGGATGTTTTCATAGGCTTGCCTTGAGTCGATCTCTGAATCGATCCATTATCCGAGAAATTGAAAAAGCGCATTATCTGAATCGAACCAATATCCGGAAAATTTAAAATCGGCATTATCCGAATCGATCCATTATCCGAAAAATTATCTTCGGATGACAAGTATATCGTGAACACGAGAAGAGAGAGAGTGTGCGCTAAGCAAAAACTGATTTCCACTCTCGTCATTGTTACAGCAACTGCTTCCCTCACAGGTGTTAATGTGTATAAAGTACGGTTAAAGAAGGTAGGAGAGCATATCAGCAGCCGCTCTGTAAGTGGCTCGGTGGCGTAACGCAATGTCGCGCTGATGCTATCAGCGTGGTCAGAGGTTCGAATCCGCAAACACACACTTTTTCACATGCATGTAGAAAAGTTCGAGACGTCAATCATCTCTGAACCGCAATGATCAGCACGGTTTGGTGCAAAGCGATGTATCGCTGTTGACGGACCAGAGCTCGCGGGTTCGCATCCGAGAGAACTCTAGTTTTGCGAACAAACATGTACCTATGTGGCGAATCCCAGTCCGACTTAAAGTTACGCTGATGTTTCAGTCTCCATTATCTCATCATTACCGTGAGATGATCAAAGTTCTTTACTCTCAGTTCTGGCTAGTTTACTACCACCCCAGATCATTGACGGTCCGTGGATGAAAACTTTGTGAATGATCTCAATAATATACTCATACTGCTCACGGTTTTAAAGTTTATAATGTGCCCCACCTCGAGTTTGCGTTAGCTCACGCTCTCCAGAAGAACAAAGACCTCTTGAGCGTTGACTAATTACTGTCCTAATGGCGTCACACATTTCGAAAGTACTCAAACAATAGTACATTACGAGCACATGGAAGTCCAAGAAGCGCGCCTGAACGAAACTGCATAGTAAGCGTGCTTCCACTTTTTCCGGAAAGAAGTTTTGGCCTGATTCTTTTCTATCAAAAGTCTCCTGAAGAAGCATAAGAAGTCGAAAAAAAAAGATACAACTGGCGATAATCAATAAGGATGCGGTTTCCTGCAAAGGATTCGCATTCAACCCATCAAGTAGGTTGCACAACTACAAGCTTGATCAGGCTAATTATATGCAGCTTGGAGAGTTCGCTTATGTACACGACGAGTGCCCCACACGAGTAGGAACCATAAAAGTTTCGCGGTTTCGAGTCTTTAGAAGAAATTCGCATTGGAAAAAATTCTTCCTTTTGAGAGTGTTAAGATGGGTAAAAAAGGATGCGTCGTTAGCTATAAACACAACTGCAAATACGATTGTGTTGCTAGTATCTCATGGGTATTCACAGTAAAACTACGTAGCATCTCTCCCTGAGCTACTGGTCCAAAGAAGTTATATGTCAAATACGGTCGTTTTTTGTACCTATGGTACATACATTTCATAGGGAGCAGTATTTTTCAGAAATGCTGTAAACGAACCTTATAATTGTGTTCAGCTCCCAGGAAAACCACCCTTTACCAAGTTTGGGTGGGAGCTTATTTTCGAAAGTTGAACAGAGTAATAGAGTTTTCAAATTGAACCGATTGTTAGCTAACAATGAGGATTTACCTATATGAACAATAAGCGGGCTTCGAATGTTCATAAAAAAGTGTTGAAAAATTAGGCTTAAATTTTCTCAGGGGGTTGATAGGAGAGTTGGGCACGAGTCTGAGCTTAATTTGTCGTTTTTACAAAGATTTCGACTTAAAGGCATCGTTCGCGCTGAAAACGAATTTCCATTTTTCAGGATCAATTTCATGAATGAGCCCTGAGGACCACGTCGATGAAGTTTAGCGCGTCAAAAACATATGGTTCTCAAGTTGGAGCGGTTCAAAATGACGATCCGCAGCCAGTTTTCACGAACCATCTAGCACAAGGAACAGAAGCGCCATCACAGGCGCAGATGATTCAGCATTTTAAATTTTTAATTCGGGAAATTCTGCCATCCAAACTTGCCCAATGGATACTCATTTTTTAAAATAAGTTCCAGTGAACGAAAGGCAATGGAAATTTACCCACTCAACAAGTTCAAAGCAAAATACATATCCGACGTTGATGAAAAAAACTTCCGACGTATTGCACAAGACATACCTAATTTGACGGAGGGGCGGGGAGTGAATAATTTGAGACGTTTTAGAACGAGCTTTTTTGCAAAATTTGATGGGTTTGTGGAGCCTTTCCACTCTTATTCTGTATGCCAGAGAAATGCCTGCGCGAAAACATGAAAAACATGAGATACGGTTTTCTGCACGTACGATGCCTTTAACTCGTGCAAGGGTTCTCATACAGGGGAAATCTGGAAACAGAACGCAACTTTTGACGATTTCTGGAATGCTACTATATACGTGGCTCAAGTTGTTTTTCCGGGGGTTATCTGACAGAATCTGAGGTCCATTTATCGATTCTTGACAGCTTACGGTAAATTACGTTGCGAATACGGTAGTTTCGTCGAAGTCTCAGATTCGGCACCAAGTTTATATGCTGGAGTTTTCGGATTGCTGACTACCATATTCGATGTCTATTTGTCAACTGTCGAGGTACGGTTTGGGTATCAAATTTAGTCTGGTGAGCAGGCGCGATGGCCGCGCGGCGTTAGTGGCATCAACGACCAACATGGTTTCGAACGCGCGCGGCGATCTACCTTCGCAGCTCCATCCATTCGTCAGACTAGATTGAATGCGAGGACTTCACCTGTACCCATACCTTTCCGCGATGCTTGAAAACTGCTTTTACGTTCTTGGAACCAGCCGGGATAGTGCGCACTTTTACTGTGGAGGCCCAATAGATGCTGACAATATGATTAGTTTTTGCAGATGCGTTTAACGCTCTGAATACTTCCTTCGTAAAGAGCATTTGATTGTTTCAATCGCACGATAGCTAGGTAGGTGTACTTGTCCGCTTTTTCTGTCTCACCTCGATTATTAACAAGTTTCACCGGCTACATTCCCTTTTTTCGAAGCGACGTCGTGATTCAGCATACCGTGATACCTACGTTAACGTCTTATGTATGGGTGCGGAAGAACGACCTCGTGAAGGTCTCCGTGGATGTTTTTAGCATCAAGGCGGAGCCGCAGAATAAGGACAAAAGCACCACGCGGTGCCCGTGGAGTACAAAACATAGGAATTCATAAACCATTGCATTCATTATGATTCATACCCAGGAGGAAGTCTTTGTTTGAACGAAAAGCCTCTGCGCTTTGAAGCGCTCACTGCACTCGAGAGAAGTCGTACATTATCCTGCAACGAGCCAAACGCAAGCTTGATTAATCTCATTTGTTGAGGAAGCCTATAATATTGAGCTGAGAACAATGTTCAGCAGCCTATTTACGAGGTCACATAAAGAACCTTCGCAGGAGATGGCATTCCCATTTAATTCTGTCTCTTGTAGTGCTCAGGAGTGAAAATTTTTAGGAGCCTGCCCGGGAGGTGAAAATGGAGTACGCGACCTGGAGAGGTTTTGTTCAGGCATGCTTCCCACTATTGTTTGGAGAATAAGCGTAGGCAAATCATATAACCCCTTATTCGAGGGAAGGCTTGCTATTGACCTTTAAACCCAAAAGAGTAGAAATAAGCTCATTTCTGAGAGCCACCATATCAGATTCGGACAAAAAAAACAAGAGGTGGTTCCAGGATGAATGGGAAGTCACACTTCCCCATCGCTTTTCCCAACCTCTTTCGGGCTTTTGTAATCAAGCCTATCACCATTGAGACTCCTTTAGAGGTGCTATCCGCACAGAAAATCACATTGGGTGTTTTCTTCTCAATCCAAAGTTTGAACCAAGTGGAGATACATAGTTGGCGAAGCCTGAGATCTCGTATACATAAAAACTGCAGCCCCGTGCGAACTGCTCTAAGGTCTGAAAACTCGTCTTACTGTTCGATCATCTAGCACGAGGAACAGAAGCACTACAACGATTTTAGGTCACTCAAAAAATATTGCTAATTTTGGGATCCTCGCATTTTAACCTGTATATTGGGAGCTTCACATTTTTAGAGAGTTTCGAAAAGAGAGAAAAGAGAGAAAAAAGGGAGAAAAAGTTAGGAAGTTTGAGGTGCCCGACCATTTCAGACATTCAAGCCTTCAACATTTGTGTACGGCACATATCACAAAAAGGTAGTCGTAAAAAGGAGGTTGGATACACAGCGTTACTTTACCGTCATTTTCTTCAACATTTGAGTGCTTTGTGTGGCCTGTCTCTCATCAAAACCTCGTAGGCCTCTTTTCGCAGATTAATAGGATAAAAATGAAGTTCTCGGTATGTGTCTATTGCATTTATGCGGCACGCATTCGACTTCTTTGCAGAATCGTTAAGGCTTTCGAATGTGAATGGGGGCTGTTCAATCACTTGGGGGGGGGGGCAGCTGATTTTCAAGTACATAACGTCGGCATGGATCCTGAAGAGACTTTGCGTTCACTGTTGAAGGTTGGCGCAACCTCGGTGCCATATGCTATAACATAGGTGCACCAAGTTTACGCCAACATCCAATCGGGAACGCAAAGTCTCTAGGATCCATGCCGATGTTAAGTGTTCTTATCCTCCCGGACAAGTCTGCTACCATTCTACAGACAAGGATAAAAGGCTTGGTTGGTCTTGGGCGAGGATCGAGCGATCGATGGTGCGAGTGACAGTGCCGTCTCCTGCCACTACTCTACAAGCGCCCCTTTTCAAAATAGCAGAGAAATTGGATACGGTTTTTTGCTCTCACGCTGAGTTTAGGACTATTAATGGAAAAGCGCAAATTTTCCGAATCAGAATGCACAGAAAGGGGCTCTTTTCTGCCATACCCCGGTGATTCCGCACCAACTTGATTTTTTTCAGAGGAGTAATTAAAGGTCAAAGTTTTCTATACCGTATTTGCAGAACTAGGTCACAAATATTCTAATATTATTTTCGGAAACATTTGCTGTCATACGTTTAGACAAATTGTCATCTTGTCTAAGGAGGGTGATCTCCAACATTTCCAGATGGAAGAAGGAAGTTTCAGAGCAAAAACGAAAAGAAGCCATGATTTATCACACATCAAGTGTCTGAAGTCCAGATGAATGCAAAACCTCCGTCAAATACACGACTCAAACACTTTGAGTAGAGCTGTGGCAACGTAAACCTGGGTGCGAACTGCGAAAAAACCTAGTTAGAAATAATTATGCTAATTACACTACCTATTGTCGTCATCTATGTCGAAATCGAACAAGAACCCGACACCAACGCAAATAGTGGATTGCTCATATTTTTTCCGGCTGTTGGTGTTTGCTACGCTAGTGATAGCAAGGAAGAGGAAATTACATCAAAGAGACACCGAGAGCAGGATGTTCATTTGATCGAAGATCAGTATAAAAATGTTATCCAAGTCAACAGTCACAATCACCAGTGAGTTCTAGGCTTTATCAGGTGAATGGGAAAATTTGCGCTATTAATATCCTGGGATTGTGAAGTGTCTATTGTGCTGAGTAGTGTCATTTAGTCGTTTTTCAGTGGAGCACGTCCATTAGTCAGAGATCCGTGTTTGTAGCCTTGTATTTCGAACGGAAATTGTGGCAAATTATGAAGAAGATGGAAACGTTCTGAGAAGGTCCAAGCACTTCCGCTAGGCACGCTTTTATTCATAGCCGAATATTCAAGAGAAACGTCAAAAATGCGCGAAACGAATTTCGCATTCAACTTCTTCCAGTCTACGGTAATGGAAAAAGGCGATGGTGCGGTTGCGTACTTCCACTAAGCATACTGTGGCTATGGCTGGCTCTGAGTTAGGCAAGCGCGGTGCGGATGCGCACCGCGGCATCACTCGATTACGGTGACAGTGGCGACCTGAGCAGCATTGCGCGGCCACACGCTCCCGCCCCAAATCAGCGCCGCCCGGCTTCTTCATTTCGGGAGTGACGTTATTTCCGATTTTTTTGCGTAAAGAAGAATTGAGAAATTGCCAACGACTACTTGCAGAAACGTCATTTAGCGGAACTTTGGTTCGTCTAACGTACCGCACCCTCACGACCCGCTTTGATATCGACGAACCGATATTTTGGGAATTTCCGTGTTCTTTATGTGAGGTGGATGGGAATGTCCACCGAACGTTGGCCGAAAAATGCGACATTTACGCAAGCACGACCCTTCGATCGGCTGATAATTGAGGAATTTGAGGTGGAAGTATGCAATTAAAGCCCCTTTGTATAGAGATGAAAAACATGGAATGACGAAAAGCACATTTGTAAACAAAAAAAAAGAAAAAAGGAACAAAACTGATATGCGTGCCGGATAAGACATTTGTTCATAGAGTACTTAGTGACCGCAGTGAATACATAATTATCAACGGTGGGCTGTCCATTCTTGAAGATTAAAGTCAGACCATAATCCGTGCAATTTCGAAAAGGGGATCGAGGAAGAAGGGCAGTTTGAGGTGTCAGCCAATAGTTGAAGATCACAACAATCAGCGGTCAAAGAATCCAAGAAATGGGTCAAAAACTGTCGAGTAACAGAAAAAGTTCGGCAAGGGCTTTTTCAGTCGTAAACACTTGACACATGTAGAGAAATGGCACGCTGCGGGCGACGACAAGTTGACCGATGGTGTAGATGGCGGCTCCTCCTCCCGCTACCCGTTTCGGGCGCAGTTACTCTTCCGCAGAGAGCCGATGTCAAACGACATCGGCTGTCGGTAGTTCAAAAAGGAATTAATGAATTTACCTTTGATACAGCCTTCACACCATTCTGCATAAGAAGTTGGTAAAAAACAGCAAAATCGAGATCAGGATGAATTCCTCACTGGCCCGGGAGCGTTTTCCTACCGAACATTGTGGTATTTCCCATTCAGTGGGTGAAATTAAATTCTCGCTTCTACCGAGAACACAAATGAATGTAGGTATTGTGGTCTGAAGACTACCCGTGGAAGAATCGGCTGCTGATGCTGCTGTTGTTGCAGCCTTCCCCCTCAGGCCACATGGCGGATCGATGCCACAGAGAGCCATAGGCAAATGGACAGACGGATGAATGCGATGAATGTCGACGGATGCGTATGTTCTCGGGTGTTCGGGTATAGATCGGCGGCTAATCAGTGCGGTAGACATTGATCAGTAGGAGGAGCCAGGTGAGGAGAGCCTCAGGGGAATCCCACTTCAGAGCAGGAGACACAGTGAGGAATCATAATCTCTTTCTGCAGCCATGTGCTAAATTGATATTTCAAATATTAGAGAATCATGAGAATTACTCTCTTCAGATCATTCTTGATGGGAAATTGACAAAAACTGTGAGCTGTTGACGAACTCTAATAAGGCAGGTGCATAATACCACAAAAACGACCAAACTCGTTAAAGGCAGTGTACACCATACTTCAATTTTGAGACTGCTCGTTAAATCGATTGTTTGTCCACCGGGTAGAACTGAAATGACGAGGAACTCGAGAAAAACTCATCAGAAGGGCACGAAGACCTTTACTCTACCCCGCCTCATTACTCTCACAGGAACTGTTCGTTGTGACAATAAAATCCTAAAAACAAGAACTAAAATGACGTAGAAATTTAAAAAAAACCACCAGAAGTACACGAAATCCTTAAGTATCACCCCGCCTCATAGGTCACACAGGAAGTGTTTGTTGTGACAATAAAATCGTTTGTGGGCCCGCCTTTGCCATTCTCTACTCTATATTGCTCCGTTCTTTCCTTAGGGCCCTAGCTAATCCTGCTGTACATGAAATATTCTTCTATTTTCGATCGATCCCATTTTTCACCAGTCACAAGCACCGAGAACATGTCCATTCCACCGGACAACTAGTCCAGGCCACAGAATAACGCCTCTGAAATGAGACGTTTTAGTGGGTTTCTCGCCGTTTGTTCCTAATTTCGGTCGCACTTGGTGGCCAGCGCATTGCTTTAAGTGAGAATCTTGAGAAAGAAAATTATCGTGAGCACTGCCTTCAACAAAGAGAAGAAGATAAAGAATTTTTCACAACATTTTTCAACAATTAATGGCCCTGCGAGGCCGAAATAATCTGACATACAGTCTACGGCAATGGAAAAAAGGGCGTATAGTCTACAGCAATGGAAGTAGGACCTGGTGAGGTTGCGGACTCTTCCTAACATACTGTAGGCTGATTGTCTTATCACTCATTTTTTTTCGAAATGACTGAGATTGGTCGGTGAGTTTTTGTTTCAATTCTCACACTTTCATCTGTTTTCATTGCTTCCAACGATGTAGCCATATCGGTGAAAACAAAGACCCACCGATCCATCACAGCTGTTCTGGAAAAATGAGTGATACCACAAACAAACTACCGTATGTTAGGACGAGTCCGCAACCTCACCAGGTCCTAATTCCATTGCTGTAGACTATATACTCAGGCAAACCATCGCTCCGAGCGGTACCGGAGAGCTACTCGAGCGGCGCTGCCTCTCCGCTCCGAGCGAAAATTAGCCATCTACTCGGGCCACAGCAGCCGCTCTCCGGGCCACAGCAGTATCGCTCGGAGCGATCTTCGGTCCCAACTGGCACTGCGGTCTCTGTTCGGGCGATTTTCAAAAATTTCCTAATTGCTAAATTTTCTTTATTTCCCCCTCTTCTGGAGAGGATTAAGCCTGTTAAGAGGATAAGGCATTCTTACAGCCTGTGGGTCAGGTGGTTAATCCTGCCACAGGCCGCAACAAGGATACCATCCCAGCATGATCCGCAATGAGGAAGCATTCCTCACCGCGGGCCATGGAGGATCCCCTCGGCCGCCAAAAATTGTCATCCTGAGAGTGATCCGAGGTCACCTCTCAAGAGTGGCCTCGAAAGGCCAACTACCCGTCTACAAGAGGCGAGCCGCCTTTTATACCCGCAGGATTGGGTAGTTTTGAGTGATAACGTGGCTCGCACGTTATCACTCAAAGAACAGCCAATCCCGCGTCTCTATCTCTGGCGATGGCACCGCTGTGGCCCCGAGAGCGACCGGAGAGCGACCGAGGGCGAACTGGCACCGGACAGGGACCGCGGTGCCAGTTGGCCCTCGGCCGCTGTCCGGGCGATGACGTCATAATTGGGAGGAGCCGGTCCCGCTCGGAGCGATGGTTCGCCTGAGTATGTGCGGTGACGTATTTCCACTATGCATACTGTAAATTGCGGTCGTCGCGCCACAATCGACGGCGGATTTATATTTTATTTTTTAGTTTATTGAAAAACAACGCTAGGTTCTGCCCCCCTGCATTGTCAATACACCACAAGTCTTTGTCAAAGATACACGCAGGAATAACAAGAAAAAAATTGAAATTTTCAAAAAAAAAAAGAAAATAAAAGGGAAAAGTTAATTTTTTTTCTTGTTATTTTTTCAGTTATTAAAGGCAGTGTTCACGATGATTTTCGTCCCCAAGTTTTCCACATAAAACAATGCGTTGGCCTCCAAGTGTTACCAAAATTACGAAGAAACGGCGAGATACGCATTAAAACGTCGTATTTCAGCGACATTATTCTATGACATGGACTAGTTGTCCGGTTGGAAGAACATGTTCATGGTGGTTGTCACCGGTTGAAAATTGGGTCAACCGAAAATAGAATAAAATTTTATGCAAAGCAGGATTAGTTAGGGCCCTGAGGAAAGAACGGAGCATTAGAGAGTAAAGAATTGCAAAGGACAGGTTCACAAAAGATTTCATTTTCACAACAAACACTTCCTGTAATACCTAAGAGGCGGGGTGATACTTAAGGATTTCTTGTACTTCTGGTGCGTCTTTCTCTATTTTTACGTCATTTTTGTTCTACCCGGGGGCCACTGAATCAATGTAGCGAATATTCTCAAAATTTAAGATTATCGTGAACACTGCCTTTATGTCGAGTCCCCTATGGTACCATTTATCAATGCCGCGCTTTGACCAGTTGGAAATATTCTGAATTTTCGGTTAGGCGACATTCTGAAGAATCCATTCTACCGTTCTTTAAAAAACCACCGCTAATGATCGAGGATCAAAGCGCGGCAGTAACGATACCGCGACGGTCTTGATAACAACTAGAGGAATCCAAGCAGTGCAACTTGGAAAAGTCTCTGAAGGAGCTTTCTGACCTTTAAAGGCACTGTTCGCGATGAAAATCCTTTTTCTGTTTTTTTAGCCTTTCTTGAAAACGGTCCCATTCTGATTCCAATGATGCTTCTGGAATCGTACAAGACCTTCTGGGAATAGAGTTACGGTCCCTCAAAAATTGAGCTAGGGAACCATGGTGGACGAGTTGCCCGAGGCTTGTAACTTCCGGCTTTTGCAGCCAATGTATGCGAGCTGACCTGAGTAAAGAGAGAAGTTGAGGATGAAGGGAAGAACTGCGCTTTTTACCAGAAACCATCGCTCAACTCACGATTTCGAGTGTTCCTTTGTTCACGTCGAGGGGCGGGAAGGGGCGGGACTTGCCCACAGCGGCGAGGTTTGCCCACTTTTCTAAGCCGTTTTGCGGCTCCTGTGTAGCTTTTCGTCCCCTTTCTTCAACACTGTTCTGCTTCTGAGAGCCACAAGAAGCGTTTGTCATGAAAAATTCGAGAATGAAGTTTATCGCGAACAGTGCCTTTAAAGGCAGTGCTCCCGATAATCTTCAATTTTGAGATTATTCGCTATATTGATTAAGTGACCCCCGGGTAGAACTAAAATGACGTAGAAATTGAGAAAAACGCACCAGAAGTACACGAAATTCTTAAGTATCACCCCGCCTCTTCAGTATCACAGAAAGCGCTTGTTGTGACAACAAAATCTTTTGTGAACCCGTACTTTGCAATT
Source organism: Aplectana chamaeleonis (assembly GCA_029168955.1). Classification (NCBI taxonomy): domain Eukaryota; kingdom Metazoa; phylum Nematoda; class Chromadorea; order Rhabditida; family Cosmocercidae; genus Aplectana; species Aplectana chamaeleonis. The sequence goes on along the minus strand of JAPDOI010000028.1, from coordinate 1,104,372 downwards.
CTCTACTCTCTATTGCTCCGTTCTTTCCTTAGGGCCCTAACTAATTCTGCTTTTCGTAAAATATTCTTCTATTTTCGATTAACCCAATTTTCAAACGGTGACAACCACCATGAACGTGTTCATGCAGCCGGACAACTACTCCATGTTATAGAATAATGCCACTGAAATTGTTTTATGTGAAAAACTCGGGGACGAACATCATCGTAAACACTGCCTTTAACTTATTCGGATTTTCGCGATCATCGTCATCTTTTTTAACGCATTTTATAGCCGAAAATAAATGAATGAATGAATGAATGAACCCCAACTAGAAGTTCTGTATGAGCCGTTATTCATTGAGAAAATGGTTTCTATATAAAGAATAACGATATTCACAACATCATCAGACCGACAAAACATCGATATTTCTACGGCACCTGGGTGGTCATGTCGCAGCTACGCGGCGGGGTCACTGCACTCACGGCATTACGGGCGCTGCTGGGCGGTTAAAGGCACTGTTCGCGATAAAAATCGCTTCTCTATTTTTTTGCCTTTCTCGAAGCCGGTCCCATTCTGATTCCAATGATGCTTCGGGAATCGTACAAGACCTTCTGGGAATAGAGTTAGGGTCCCTCAAAAATTGAGCTAGGGAACCATGGTGGACGAGTTGCCCGAGGCTTGTAACTTCCGGCTTTTGCAGCCAATGTATGCGAGCTGACCTGAGTAAAGAGAGAAGTTGAGGATGAAAGGAAGAACTGGGCTTTTGACAGGAAACCATCGCTCAACTCACGATTTCGAGTGTTCCTTTGTTCACGTCGAGGGGCGGGAAGGGGCGGGACTTGCCCACAGCGGCGGGGTTCGCCCACTTTTCTAAGCCGTTTTGCGGCTCCTGGGTAGCTTTTCGTCCCGTTTCTCGACTTTGTTCTGCTTCTGAGAGCCACAAGAAGCGTTTGTCATGAAAAATTCGAGAATGAAGCTTATCGCGAACAGTGCCTTTGAAGGCAGTGTTCCCGATAACCTTCAATTTTGAGATAATTCGCTATATTGATTAAGTGACCCCCGGGTAGAACTAAAATGACGTAGAAATTGAGAAAAACGCACCAGAAGTACACGAAATTCTTGAGTATCACCCCGCCTCTTAAGTATCACAGAAAGCGCTTGTTGTGACAACAAAATCTTTTGTGAACCCGTCCTTTGCAATTCTCTACTCTCTATTGCTCCGTTCTTTCCTTAAGGCCCTAACTAACACTGCTTTGCGTAAAATATTCTTCTATTTTCGATTAACCCAATTTTCAACCGGTGACAACCACCATGAACGTGTTCATGCAGCCGGACAACTAGTCCATGTTATAGAATAATGTCACTGAAATTGTTTCATGTGAAAAACTCGGGGACGAACATCATCGTGAACACTGCCTTTAACTTATTCGGATTTTCGCGATCATTGACAGAGCATCTTTTTTCAAAGCATTTTATAGCCGAAAATGAATGAATGAGTGAACCCCAACTAGAAGTTCTGTATGAGCCGTTATTCATTGAGAAAATGGTCTCTATATAAAGATAAACGATATTCACATCATCAGACCGACAAAACTTCGATATTTCTACGGCACCTGGGTGGTCATGTCGCAGCTACGCGGCGGGGTCACTGCACTCACGGCATTACGGGCGCGCTGGGCGGTTAAGAAAGCGAGAACAATGGCTGAAAACTTTGACGACAGCAAAGGCTTTTTTGAATCAGTGACACTATGAAATGGCTGAGATAGTCGGCTTTTTATGTGATTTTCGCACGTCTCCTGTGACAACCTATGGTATGCGCTCTGATTTCTCACAATTGAAATTCTGCCCAGATCCTGCCTTTAAGCCGTTTTTTCGACGCTGTTTCGAGTCCCAGGGCTATCGCTATGATTTCATATTAGGAACTCGAAAACGAAGTTTATCGTGAACAGCTCAGAGAACAGAGCATATTACTGAGTAACCTCGCAAGCGGTGTGTCGTCTTTTAAAAAGCGTAGAATGCTTTCTAGTGAAGTCTGGCACGTTACTTCCTTATCTGAAATCAGATTTTGCGAAGAACATCTGTCAAGCAGAGCGGAGGCGTTTCTTCAGCTCCGCCAAAACGCAGTTTTCTACGCAAAAAAAACATCAGCCAGCACAAATGCTCCGAAAAGCTCTTCCTGATTTGGTTTGCAATATTTATGTGGGATATATCATTGTTGCGGAACACGAATCTCGTTTCCATCCGCCAACAATCTACATGTAAGTGAAGTCTAGTGAAGTCTGGCAAAAAAAAGTGATGTCTAGTGAAGTCTTTAAAACCGAATCCCGGTCCGCATGTGCGGACAATGGCTGTTGCATCACCCAGTAGGGTGATAATCGTGCTGGTGAAACTTGGTTACATAGGTCAAGTTGGATTAGATGAACCCCAAGTTCCGTGAGCTATGAGCCGACAGAATCAGCAGCCCGGAAAACTTTGATAGTTCTACTACACTTGTGTGGTCAGGTCGCAGCTACGCGGCTGGATCGCTGCACTCACAGTCTTCGCGGCATAATGGCGGCGCACTTATCTTAGAAATCGGCTTTCAACAAGGGAATTGAAAATTTGTGTTCAACGGCCCAGTTATCCCCCAGTGCGAAGTTTTGAGCTAAATTTGAGATTCTAACCGTACTGCCGGTACCGCAAACTACCACAATTCCACTGGCAGATTCCAGATTCGTTTTGAGCCCTTCAAAACGGGTAGATTCCAAGCTGGATCTAAATCCTTTTCTTGAACGCTCTCAGAAGCACCTGGTTTACATACTCAGAAAATCGTGGCGTTCAAAGGGAGGTACATACATCCACTTTCGGGCGTACCGGGAGACATGTGGTTTGTCTGCTAATGGCGGATCGACTGCCTGTCGACCGAGGTGTGACCCGTCTATCGACCGACGTTCACAGACAGTTGACAGGCCGTTGACTGCGCACCAATTGGTCAGGTGATCACGAATGATTACGTGCCGGCCCTGGAGTGCGACCTGGAGTTACTCTCTACAGGCCAGCACAATTTTGACTGCTGAGGAAGTATTGGATACTCAGGCCGGTGTAGTACCAGAAAATTACCAGAAATTTTCCAGTAATCAGTGGTAAACGTGCAATTACCACCCGATTACGGGCATTTTACTAGATAATTTTAATTAATTTCAGGTTTTGACAAATTCTGCCGGATTACGAGAAAGTTACCACTAATTTTCTCCCCAATTTTCCGGACTCTCCGCATTCTGTCAGAAAAATGGCGATTTCTGACAGAATGCGAAATACGGCTTTAGCATCCGATTCGGATGTTTTTGGATGAGTAAAATGAGATTTTACAAGGCCAAAGCTATCTCGGGTCTCAAAAAGAATGATGAGACGCGTCTAATGATGAGAGCCACCGCGAAGCAACGCGGCGGCTTACTCTGAAAACGAATCGACGAGCGACGTAATAGTGATCGATACTCAGTAATATCAAATAATAGCTTCGCGCCGTATTGAAAGTGTCACCCCAGGTATACATCGTCGCACCTATACATACATGTAGGAGTGATCTCTGATGGCTGAATTGAGATGCACTCGCACAAGCAAGACTTTTTAGGATTAGATCTATTGCTGAATCTTGGTAGATGAATTTAATAGATGAATCTTGGTTGCTCACCTCCTGAATTCAGGGGACTCAGGGACTCAGGGCGACGGCCGGCGCCCCACATTTCGAGGGTGCCGGCCAGCGGCGAACCATAATGCATGCGACACACAGGCAGCACGGATATTGGCTAGCACGCGAGCCACAAAACACGCCACGCCATCTTCAATTCGGCCGGTTGGAAAGACAATTGATAATGGTCACGAATGATCACGTCGTAACGTGCTTATCACGTGCACAGCCGGTATAAAAGGCGCCTCATCTCACTAGAGTACTCATTCGGCATTCCAATGCCGGCCCTGGAAGGTGACTTCGAGTCACTCTCCGGAGGCCAGCATATTTTTGACTGCTGAGGGGATAGGGGTATCCCCACGGCTGGGGGGGGGCTTTCGCCGCGATCAGCGGGGAGGGTGGTTCTTCACCGCAGACTGCAGCGGATCGCGTAATCTGGCAGAATTTTCCGTACTATCCCGACCAGAGTACGAGAAAATTCTGACAGATTTCGGGAAAGTTCTGCCAGAAAACGAGAAAAATCTGCCAGGAAAGGGTAAAGTTACCACCAGAGGAGGGCGAAATCGTCCCGTAATCTGGCAGAATTTTCCCGTAATATGTCAGAATTTTCCCGTAATGCTCCGGCCTGAGTATACCTACGGCTGCAGCGAAGATTACGCCCTTGTGGCGGACAGGTATCCAACTGACAATCGAATAGCCGGGCTACCCGACTACAGGTGCCCAACTATCATTCTTGGCAACTTGAGAGGGGGGGGGGGGGAGGGGGTGACGGACAACTTTGGAGAAGCAGTCTCGCACCAATTTAGCGGTCAAAAAGGTAGCAAGCCGTGATGCTATCTCTTGTCGACCACCTGTGGAACGCCACGAGTTTCTGAGTTAAAAACGTAGTATTGCAAAGGCACAGTCCAATCCTTGAGTCATCTTCCAGTTTTTCGGTTTAGTTAAGAGTTAATTCCACCCTGATCATAACGGTGTCTCCAGAATCGCTTAGCAGCGCCTACAAAAGATTGTGAATCTCTACAATGAGAAACTTGTTGACCTCTTCTTCTCGTCACTCGAAGCCACCGCACTGAATCAAATCACACTACAGTGCGTTGCAAAATTATACGACATACCCCAATTTTCGCGGTTGCGAACTTCGCGTGATTCAAGGAGGCAAACGGTGAGCGACAATCTATGCAGCACCCTCGAAAACCCCTGGGTACGAATCTTAATAAAATTATAGCAACTGGCACGAAACTAGCAACGGAAATTGTCAAAAATGACAGTTGAAAAATTATACGACATAGCCGACGTTCTCGCAGGAATTTCGATTTTAGACTCTCTGTATCAGTTCGCCATAGTAAGAACCATTGAAAACATAAAGTTATTAATCTTCACAATTGCCTTGACGCTGAACCACTTTGAAAACTCTGCTTCGCAAGTTTCCACCCAACTTTTTGTGAACGTCCCTTTAAAGGCAGCATACAAGCTCGCAAACATGATCGAGATATCAGCATAAATAGGCCTGCACGGCCCCTACCATGTCATGAACGGCGTTTGAAGCGCTGAAAACCATCCAGGATGACAGTATTTGAGCAATCATGTCTCGCACGCCCGTATTTGCACACCCCTTCGAGTAACAGAATGAAAAGTTTAACTTGAGAAAACATGTGATAATTGAGAGTGATAGCACTATCAAAAGGGAGTGCACGAGAGAAACAGCTCGATTCATCTGAGTATAACATGTCTACATACCGTTTAAAGGCAGCATACTCGCTCGTAAACGTGGTTGAGGAAACTACGGAAATAGAATGGTACAGCACAGAACACAATGCCTACGCATTTCGAAGCGTCAAAAACGACAAACAATGCCGCTACACGAGTGAAAAGTTGGCCCCGCTCCTGTATCTGCCCGCCCCCTGTGTTTGTGTCCTCCTCCAAAACAGGGGTGGTGTGCTATTTCCGCCGTCGGCAACGTTTGTGGGTGGTAGAATAGGTACAATAAATAAACGACAAACGTTGCCGACGGCGGGAAATGGCCAGCACCCTGTTTAGAGAGAACTTAACAATGTGCAGTTTAGGCGAACCGGGAAACATCCCAAGCAGAGACAGAATTACTAATCGTGTCGATGTGGCGAAGCATTCGGTCGTTTTTGACGCTTCCAAATGCGTTGGCGTTGTGTTCTGATCCATATCATTCTATTTCCGTAGTCATCTCAATCACGTTTACGAGCGTGTAAGCTGCCTTTAACTCTCGTCCGCTTTTGAAAATACCGCTCTGAGCCTGTTGGCTTTTCAAAATGGAGGATTTCGTCGGTGCAAAAACATGTAATATCCAGGTTAATTGAGCTGTTCCTCTCGCTCACTCCTTTTTGATTGTGCGCTATCACTCTGGAATTTATCGTATGTTTCTTAGATTTAACTTTCCATTCTGTTACTCGAAGAGGTGGTCAATGAAAGCTCTGGGCGTACCAGCGATATGATTTACTCAAATATTGTCATCCTGGATGATTTTCAGCAGCTTGAAGCTGTCGTTGACGTATGTGGTAGGGAGCCGTACCGGCCCTATGTATGCTGATATCTCGACCATGTTTGACGAGCGTGTCTGCTGCCTTTAAAGGCAGTGTTCACGATAATCTTCAATTTTGAGATTAATCGCTAAATCGATTGTTTGGCCCCCGAGTAGAACTGAAATGACGGAAAAACCGAGAAAAACGCACCAGAAGGGCACGAAATCCTCAAGTATCAGCCCGCCTCTTAAAGGCAGTGTTCACGATAAAAAATGTGTTTCAGTTTCCACTAGGAATGGGTAGTGGAGGGGCACAATGTAACGTTGACGTCGAAGAACGCATGAAAACGAGCCAGGAAAAGCTCTAAAGAGCCTGGAAGTTGCCATTTCGAGCGCAAGGCAAACCTCAAAAAGCGCATCACACGCCCACCGACGTAAACAAATGAATGCTCAAGGTCATTGAGATGAGCGGTGATTTCAATCCATTGGAGCCCGTTCTTTCCTTCATTCTCAGCTTCTCTCTTTACTCAGGTCAGCTCGCATGCATCGACTTGCAAACGATGGAGATTACAAACCTTGGACAACTCGTCCTGCTGTTTTCCTTAGCTCAATTTTTGAGGACCATAACTCCGTTCCCAGAAGGTCTTGCATGATTTCAGAGACATCATTGGAATCAGCATGCGGCCGTTTTCAAGATAGGCGGAAAAACAGAAAAACAGCTTCCATCGTGGTACTACCTTAAAGAGTATCAATGGAACTGTTCGTTTGCGACAATGAAATCTTTTTGTGGACCCGTCTTTTGCAAATCTCCGATTCTGTGTTGCTCACGTTCTTTCATTCCCGGGCCCCTAACTAATACTGTTCTGCCCAAAATATTCTTCCATTTTCGATTAGTCCCATTTTCTGCCGGTGACAACCACCGTGAACATGTTCATCCAACCGGACAACTAGTCCAGGCCATAAAATAATGTCACTGAAATAAGACGAATTAGTGCGTTTCTCGCCGTTTCTTCGTGATTTTGGTAACACTTCGTTGCCAACGCACTGTTTTGAGTGGAAAACTTGGAAACGAGAATCATCGTAAACACTGCCTTTAAATCTGTCCCCATGCGCTTATAACTGCTAGTTTAAGCGATGCCGCACGCTCGCGTGGTCTGCTCTGGATATGAGTTCAACGCCCAAGAATACCTCACATGTTCTCGGCTGGTTTGGGGTCCTGGAAACCGGCCGGCCATCAAGGCAAAATGATATGGTCGGTCTAAAACCAAGCCTGCTTCGTCCTACTGACAGGAAGTGACGGCGGATACGGACTCGAAAGAACTGGAAATGATTTTCCGACACAGTCTGTAATCTGTGAAGTTCATGGATCATGTATCAAAAACCTGGTCCACCACCTGAATCCGGGTAGATATACCTTACTCTTTCCACATACATTCTCCTCCAGAGTTCCTGCACAAGGATAAGTTTAGGTCCTTTTGCATATCTCTCCAACGCTTAGAATACCTAGTCAAAATAGATAAGTGGATTAGAATATATCAGCTAGCTTGCTTCGGCTAGCTTGCTTTCGACCGATAAAAAAAAGAAATCGGAAGGATCCATCTACGGACCCGAACTATCCTAAAGTAGGAACTTTGGAGGAGAAAGAATAATGTATTGGTTCAGATTCAGGTGGCATAGCAAGCTGAACCAGGTTTTGCAGCATACCCTTTGAACTTCGCAGATTATCAGACTGTGTCGGAAAATCATTTCCAGTTCTTCCTAGTCCGTATCCGCCTTCACTTCTTGTCAGTAGGTCGACGCCGGCTTGGTTTCAGGCCGATCATGCCAAATTTCTAGAACGGCCGGCTGGTTTGCAGGACCTCAACCCAGTGGAAAAAATGTTAGGTACTCTTGGGCGTTGAACTCACGCCCAGAGCAGACCACGCGGGCGTGTGGCTCCGCCTTAACTAACCGTTATAAGCGAATGGGCCCAGTTTGAAAGAGATGTTTACAAAAAGTTGGGTGGAAAGTTGAGAAGCAGAGTTTTCAAAGTGGTTCAGCGTCTTTCGGATTTTTTTTTCGGAATACTATGAACTTGATGTTACTGATGATTCTTACCATGAACGAACTGATACAGAGGGTCTAAAATCGGAATTTCAGCGAGAACGTCAGCTTTGTCGTATAATTTTGCAACGGTCATTTTTGACAAATTCCGTTGATAGTTTCCTGCTAGTTGATCTGATTTCATGAAGATTCGTACCCAGGGGTTTTCGAGGGTGCTGCATCAATTGGCGTTTACCGTTTGTCTCCTCGAGTCACACTAATTTCGGAACCGAGGAAATTGTGGTATGTCGTATAATATGGCAGCGCACTGTATAAAGCTAGACCGATACTAAATGGAAGAACATAGACTACGATCAAGGTTCATCGAGCGTCCCGTCCCTATTGAGACCTAAAAGCCTTTGGCGATCGGTGGGAACAGGTGCCGATTTGTGGGCGGAGGGACTGGGGGCTAGATGTTTGTAGCCTAATCAGAAGAATTAAGATTCCGGAATTGGCAGGATCACCACACTCAGCGACCGGAACATATATTCAAATCTTAAACACAAGCTTGGATTGGGTCTTTAACTTTTCCGGTGTTTCCATTTTCCTGAATGTACTTTTCCTGGTGAGCCACGTGCGGATCAGGGATGAGCGGAGTTCCGCGTCAACCCGCACTTTCGCGCATTTTTGGCATTCCGCGTTTCGAGAACGCCAGGAAACGTCGCGGAATGTGAAAGTATCGGGTCATCCGGGAGTGAGAAAACATTGAATAACTTCTAAATTTTTCCGCGTTTCGTGTTCCGAAAGCCGCATATCCGCGTATTTTCAGGAGTTTCGCTCCCGATTTCCGAAACCCGCGAAAACATTTTTTGTTCCAAAATCCGATTTCCGAAGTTTCATTTTACTGTTCCGCTCATCCCTGGTTTGGATACACCCAGAACTACGTTTCTACATTTCCAACCTCATCCGATGTACACGAGCTGTCTAGAGTGAATCAAATCAGCTCGCAAGGCACTACATATAAATTTTGTTTATGACATACATTACATTTTGTATATAAAACGGTGGCGAAGCGATAAATCCTGCTGTAGAAAAAACTTTGTATCCGCAAAACTTAGGCAAGTCTGCAGATAGGTGGCCTATGCTACCCACCAGGAAAACCCGTCACGCCTTTTCATTACGTGAGGCTAACAATTCCGCACTTTAGCTACGTTCGCTGAAACCCGGAGAATTTGAGTCTCGAAGGTGATCCCGAGAATCTTGACTGCCGACACACAAAGCTGCCTTGTGAGACTTCCCCTGTTGGCCGCCTACCTTGGATAGAATCATGAGCTCGGACTTAAAGGCACAGTACACCTTCAGAATTAGGCGATTATTATTTTATTGTGTAGTAGACCCCTCCTTTTTAACACGTGTCAAGTCCGAGATCTCAATTGCTCCAAAGCGAGATAAAAGCGACCATCACAGGCTCGACCGCCTTCGCTTATCACCACGGGCCAAACCCCTACCAGATTTCCGAACTCGATAGCAGCTAGATGAATGGATGAATTTCGACCGCGTCGCGTTCTTCAGTCCACTGCCGGACTGTCTCCTTATCCTAGCTAGCTTTCGCATAACGATTGCAAATGAAGAGAAATACAGGCTCGAGACAACTCGTCCACAAATTTTACCCTCAAAATATAGGCAACTTCAGGGAGCCATATCTCCGCTCATAGGGGGTCTTGGACGATTTCAGAGATACCACTGTGATCAGCATGTGACCCTCTCCATGATCAGTAATTAAACTGGAAAGTAATTTGCTGGGTGCCCTGTGCCTTTAGAGGCAGTTTCCACTCTACCTTGATACGGATCGAGTGATTCGAAAAATCATTGGATTGAAAAAGTCGAATTCGATTCATTCGAAAACTCGAATATTCGGAATAGCCCCGAGTGTTCCGAAAAATGAAATATTCGAAAAAGGCCGATTCCCGCATTATTCGAAATACCAAATATTCGAGAAAAAAATCTGAAAATGTAAAAGTATTGTGTCCACGATGGTAACCGTCTTCCAGAGTTATAGGGTGCTTCAATGAGCATATTCGAATTTATCTGAAAAAGGTTCTAGATTTGAATAAAGAATCTAGAATTGCAACTTTCGCTAATGGCAGGGTTCGCGATAAAGACTGTTGATGTTTTATCCTCATGAGAAGGCGGATTTGGCCATCACAAAAGTGAGATCAAATAAAAAGTCGAAGTAAAAGCGCAGAGGAACACCTTAGAACGGTCAATTGCTTTGTGTCAGCCTGACCCCTAAAATCTATTGGGTTGATGCATAATTATGGAACGTTTCTTTAAATTTATTTTTAATCAATAAAAACAATAACGTTATTTAATCAAAACATGTTTAAATGATCATTTGAGAGCATATTCACCATTGACTTCGAGAACTGCTTGCCATTTGCTTGGCAGTCGGTCGATTCCAGGTGCAAAAAAGTCACGATTTTTGGAGGCAATCCACGCTTTGACATGAGCCACCAAGTCATTTAAGTAGTCGTAGACTTTGTCTTTCTTCAGTTTTTCAAGGAGCGATTGACATGATTGTCCGTTGGTGCTTCGGCCGGTGAGTATGGCTATCTTGAAAACGGCCCCATCCTGATTCCAATGATGTCTCTAAAATCGTACAACACCTTCAGGGAACGGAGTTATGGTCCCTCAAAGATTGAACTTAGGAAACATGGTGGACGAGTTGTCCGAGGCTTGTAACTTCCGTATTTTGCAGCCGATCCAAGCGAGCTGACCTAAGTAAAGAGAGAAGCTGAGAATGAAGGGAAGAACCAGGCTAAAGATTGCAAATCATCGCTCATCTGACGATTTCGAGCATTCATTTGTTCACGTCGATGGGCGTGTGTTGCGCTTTTGGGGTCTGCCTTGCGCTCGAAGTGGCAACTTCGGGCTCTTTTGGGGCTCTTCCTGGCTCGTTTTCATGCGTTCTTTCGACGTCAACGTTACAGTGTGCCCCTCCACTACACATTCCTAGTGGAAACTGAAACACATTTTTTATCGTGAACACTGCCTTTAAACGTTAATTTTTTGAACAACAAGAATTGCGAGGACGAGTTCCTTCGCAATCACAGCATTGTAACAGATTGCGCTAGAAACTACAGACTACACTAAAAAGATATACCGGTAAAAATGGAAGAATATAGTTTTGAAATGAAATGCATCTCGCGTATCGCCTCTATTGAGGCCGAAAACCCTGAAGTGGACGGAGGTAATGGGTGCTCCTGCTTTCTCGCTTGTTCTTGAGAGTTTAGACTCGGCGTTTGGCATGGTTGCTACACTCAGTAGCCGGATCATAATATAAAATTCTACCCACAAGCCGTGACTGTGACTTGAAGGTAGCCAGTAACTGCTCTGAGAGAAAAATAAAAGAAGGATAATTAAGAAGCAAGAATCTCGTTAGTTGGGTGGCGAGCGGACACCCAACAATTAGCCGTTCTATCTTGTTCGGGGAAGTTTTTTTCACCGACTTCTATTTATTTAACCTTTCGGAATGGCCAGATCTACTTTATCATAAGTATAGCGCACCAATCATTTCTATTGCAAACCCTGCCTTCAAGAGGTTTCCTTGCATGGTACCTACGCAAGGCCCGTTGGAGGACATTAGGCCCGCGAGAGGACAAGAACAATTTTAGTGTGCTGGCGGTGGTTAGGTACCGTAATCGTTGCCGTTAAATTAATTGCATTGGGAGTGTTGGCTGCGGGCAAAACAACTGAAAGGACGACGACTAACCATTTTTGAACCCTCATCATCCCTTCTATGCTTTTTGAAGAGGTTCACAAACAGGCCGGGTGTTATTGCAGCACAGGGCGGGCACTTGGCTTTCGCACTTGGACACGCCCATTTTTCTGTGCGAAAGCGAATTTATAACACCAACCCGTATTTCCTCCCCTTCCAAAATCAGTACAGCCGTTGCGGCATGGAAAAATGGGCGTGGCCAAAAGTAACAGCCACGTGCCCCCCTCCCCTATAGCGATAGCACCAATTCCTAAATTAAGTTTCGGACACTGTACATAGTACCCCATTTTATTAGAGAGCAACGGTCCGTCTCTCAATACTCATCAAAAAACACATGGAGCAATAAAAAGGTGAAAACATTATTAGTTGCCGTCAATTTATTTGTTTGGTCTGCAAACAACAGCGACAGAGCATTTGATTTCACGGCAAAGATTACGGTACCTACTCTCTGCTAGCACACTAAAATCGTTCTTGTCGCGAGAGGGCGCGCTGGAACGCGTTTCTGCTTCCGATTCAATCACTTCGTTCACAATTAACATTTTAGAGATCTGAACAGTTAGCCAGGATCAGGATGATAAGGTCTATCTAACGCTATGCAACCTGCTAGAGCAGAGATTTTAACAAATGTGATTTCTAGGTTTTAATACAGTACACATAGCGTTGTGCTGCCACAGACTGTATTTTTGTACAGTATGGCCCACTAAGAATTTTACATCAAACAGTTTTTATTAGGTTTCAGCACAAGGATCTTACATACATATCCTATTTCTCAGATTCATTGAAAAATAATTTGAAGGGAGGTTCTGAAAAAGAAGGTAATAGCGAGAAAACGACTCGTCCGTGTCCACCATCTGACCTTATTCCGCTAACGGTATTCTACACCACACTTGATCGAAAGATCGTAGATGGACAAGGGATGGTCTGCTGTTGAACATTTGGTGCGGAACTTTCCTAAAAACGTAGTACTTCAATGTCTCTGTTGGCCCCAATTTCAACTGAACAGGGTGTGCTTTTCTCAGTTGGTCAGGCGCAACTTCACCCACAACATCGTTTTTGGACTCATACACGGAGTGACATGAATGAATGCGGAGACTGGGTTAGGGACGCGCAACGTCGCACGCTCGCGTCATAATTGGAATTCAAATCGCGACCCGTGCTTGCGGAGGACGCTCTCTGACCTTCAGCCAGGGCTGGCGCCCAGGATGGCGATTTAGGATATGCGCCCCTTCCTTAGCTTGATGCATTTTAGGACCCCTCCTTGGAAAAGCCCAATTGGCTGTGTTCTCAGTGGTCGGGCACTGCAGCTATGCTTTTGACCTTCTGACTCTGGATTCTACAAAGAACTATTCAGAAAGCATTGAATAGGAACGAATTCAGGCGATTTACACAAAAAGGTAGCTCAATTTCCAGTTTCCAGTCGAATACCATGAAGAAATTTGTATGTAAGTTGGTATGCTTCTTCCCGCTCGAAAACAATCTTTTATGTGTACTCTGATGTGTATATCCTCTGTGAAACGGCGTAATTCTCACGACTCATGGCGCGAGCGGCGCCGGCGACTCTGCTCCCTTCGTCTGTCGTGCGCTTTCTCACTGTCTCTAACCGCAGCTCCTCACCAGCAAACCATGGGAACTTCTCTATTCTATAGCCTTTGGGTGAACTGAAATAAGCGTACGTATACAGCTGGAATACCATGATCCGTCTGAGCTCGACTTGCCGGGGAGGGGGGGGGCTTGTTCTGCAGCTACACAGCAGGTATGGACGCGGTCACGATATTTATTAAAAATGTAATATTTCGGGAGCGGAATGGAGAAAAGAAATGAAACTGGAGAAATTGGAAGGAGGTAGACGTAGGATACTTTCAATGTACATATTGCGGAAATTCAGTGTGAATAAAAAATAGAGCGGGGAAATTATTCGGCCCTGATGAGGATCATTCAAATGAAGCTAGTTGATCAAAAACGCTATAAATTCAAACTAAGCACATTCGGAAAAAAGGGGAATTTACGGCAGACGTCCTAGTGTCAATAGGTGTGATATTTAATGTGGTTCAAGGAACTTAAATCTCGTCCCGGTTTAGCCCCGAAACAAGGGATGAGGTTCAAAGCCTTTAAATTAGATCGAATGAAAATTCTTATTTGGATACAACTCTGGGGTTTAATTGATTAGAACGCTTATTCCAAGACACTGATGCACCTCAAAATAATATTTAAAAAAACCGCAGCAGTTTTTTTTTCTCTCAAAGCAAAACAGAACACAAAAAGAAAAACATAAAACTATCAGGAATTTGTATCTTGTAAGTATTTGTCCGGAAAAGCGGAGAGGAAAATCTGAAAGTAATGCTGGTCTAGCAAGTTTTCCTGAAATTCGGGAAAAGATGTACACCGTTTTTTTCTCGGTGCTCGATTCCAGGCACACCCCTTTGCCCTCACTGAAGTGTTCAATATGCACCCCCCAACTATAAGGCCATAGGTAGGATGTTGATCGAACCCACAGCGCTGGAGCAGTTTGGCTGGCAAACGTAACGAGCGGGGTGGAAAACCGCTGCGCACAAGTCGTCATTTAAAGCGCGTTAACCGAGTGCCAAATATTTTTCTTGTTAGGGACCCCACGGTTAACTTGCCCCAACTTGCAGTGCATTTCAGCCGCAAGAGAGGCGGAGAAAACTCCTTATTTCTTCCAATCGCGGGCTTCGCTCCTCCCCACTCTCCCAATTGCGTCCGGCGCTCATCCCCCGTTTCCCCGCTTTGGAATACGTTACAGCCATAACTCCAATTCAGAAAAATTAGAACAAGTTACAAAACATGTAACCTAGAAGGCCAAACACAAGTCACATGCAGCATATCTAAGCCGATGTAAGTTACTTGCCAGTTATCTCAGGTCATTTAAGTTACATGTAACATGTCGACGGTAGAGCCTTTCCGATATCTTGCATGTATCTTACTTGGGCAAGATAATTTGCAAGTTACTTGAATCGGCGAAGAAGGCACCCCCTAGGGGAGTACATGACGCACTCCTGAGGTCAGCATTAAGACAGGTGTTGCTGTCGGTTCAATTACCCAAGTTTGAGGTACTGAAACCCGCGATTGCGCAGAAGGATCCGCAGAGCGCTTTTAGCTTTGCGTGGCCGCTTGCGGGCGCGTTGTCTGCGGCGTGTGTTCTATGAGTTGCAAGATGTCCACCCACGGTGATTATTTAATTGTAAGTTACATGTAAAATAAAGGAAACTCACTTGTGATATAAATGTATGTTACATGAAATATAAATGTAATTTACTTGAGATACTCAAGTAACTTACATTTGTATTGCACGTAACTTGTTTTAATTTTTCTGAGAAGGTCATCAGGCCTTCGACGTAGCTCTGCCCTTGACATAGGGTTCATGTGTGCCACTCCCAGATCGAATATAAACTTTGCAAAGACAGAAGTAACAACAAGTCCCGTATATTCACTTAATGAATTGGTGGAGAAACAGGAAATTCTTTTGCAGAGAAAAAACGCCACATCCATGAAACTGAGGCTATTCTTCCAATGGGTGACAAACCTCCGAATCTCATCGGTCACAGCTAGAAAAGCAATGGTATTTCAGTTAATTCAACAAAAGCATGGCCAAAAGCAGGTATATTTTGTAGTTATGAGTATTTGAGAATCCTTCATCAACTGAAACCACCGCCTTAATTTTTTAATCGATTTTCTGGATGCATCGATTTCATTAATTTTCCGCCAAAAAATCAATAAAAGACTGTAGACGTGGATCGAGTCGATAGCGAACCTCTAACAATTCTTAGAAATTCAGCTTGGCCACTTATTTTTTACCGTATAAGGGAAAAAATGTCTTTCTTTGCCTCGAAATTAGAATGGTTTGAATTCTTTTGGCCCCACAACTGATGGAAAAGTAGTTTCCAATCATATAATTGCAATTACCAGTGAACCAAAAATGTTTGGATATTCCAACAAAACTCATTGAACTAACTTTTGCAATTCTATGATTACACGGAACTCTCCTCCGGCATCAATTCAGGTTAGAGGGACAGTTCATGCTCAGGGGCGAAATCTGAGATTTCCACATAATTGTCAAGAAAACTCACCCCTATATAGCACCGGCCATGTGCGAGATCTCAGTTCCTCCGAATAAAGGGGTCTGCAGAGTTGCACAGACCGGCTAGTGGTCGCCGAGCGTCAGCCTTGACGCGGCGACAGAAATGTTTCGAAACATTATCGTCGCGTCGTCGGTTGCCGCTCGCTAGCTGTGATATAGGGCCGTCGCGGCGTCAATACACTCTAATACACTCTGCAATGCCCCCTCGTCGCCGATCACGCTGCGTCGGTCGCCATCGCAGCCGAAAGTAATCGATATTACTTCACCCAGTGCTGTTCATCGCTGCGAATAACGCCGCCACTTCAACTCTGCGGACCCCTTAAGCGAGATATAGGAGGAAGCCACCCTGGGTCGCCCACATCAGGCAGCCACTTTGGCACACCCCTTCGATTTTTCGAGCTAAACAGTGGCGACATGAGCGATGGTTTCCCATTAAGAATCCATGTTCTGAAAAGAATTCAGACGAGCCGCACATATTTCAGACGTGCGTGTAGTAGGATAGCGACCTAGGCTAAGTAAAGAAAGTCAGCTTCAAACAAGATAAGCTGAAGCACCCAGTTAGATCTGACTGAATAGATTCAGTCAGATCTGAACGACTTCTTGGCTAGAGATGAGAGAAACATTGTGCCAGGCCAGGAGCGTGCTCGAGACTTTTTTGAGGAGCAAAGGAGTAACTTATCGTCGATCACTGGTCGAGAGATCGCCGCGTCGAACACACGTGGCACGCACGCAAGCCACATCATTGGAATCAACGTGGAACCGTTTTCAAGATAGGCAGGAAAACGATTTCGAGGTTGGACTGTGCCCTTAAAAGGCAGTGTTAACTACAGAAAACCTTTTTTAGTTTTCGATCTTTTTGGGTAGGTCTTACAATTCAAGAACATATCGTTCAAAAGAGCGTGAATTCTCGCTTGAAAATTCCAACTAGAAGTTCTGTTGCTCACTGGGTCCATCATAGGTGCTGCGAGAAATGACGAAACTCAAGAAATTGATACGTGAAGGTAAATTCTGTGTTTGCGCACACGCCGCCATCACACTATGATCTATAAGTACTCACCTGGAGCCGGATGCATCAACGCGAATGTCGGGGTTTGGGCAGGCGCGGGGCACGCAGGGCAGCGAAACCGGCATGCTAAGCTGCCAGGGCTGGGGCAAGGGCAGCTAGGGGCACTGCCCCTGACTGCCCGGCTCGTTCGACGAAATTTCGAACGAACGAAAAAAATTTCGAAAAATCTTTCGCAAATTTTTCGAAAATTTCGTTCTTGTGCAACTTTACTTTTTACCCTTCATTCTGCGTAGTCGTACTGCTGTCGTAAGAGACTCAGCTGCATCTGAGCAGAGAAAAAGAAACAAAATGGAAAGCAAGCCAACGCAGGAAGAATTCTCAGCTGCGCTCGGCTAATCGATCGCGGGTTTCAGCCGTAAAATGGCGCGCGCCGTACGTAATTGCGTACACTACGCTGGGGCTAGCTGCCCCGACGCCATCGAGCGCATGTGCATACGGGGCAGGGCACTGACTCTCGGGGCGCCTGCCCTGCCCCTACCCTTGCCCCGCCGTGTGAGTTGATGCATCCGGCCCCTGAGGTGAAAATCACCACTAGGGACACAACTTTGTGGACATCGGTTCAAAAAACCGTGTATTGGGGTTTAAAGATATTTGAAGAGGTTTGAAGATCTAAATCGAATTCAACTGTGAGGTCACTCGACGCGTTCTCAATTCGAGTCACGCTGTCGTTTTGGGGTAGGACCCAAAACGGCTTACTTTAGGGTCTCTGCTCTCACTGGTCAACAGGTTTTTCTCATTAAATACTGGACGGAGTTTGAAAAGTCGTTGTGAGAAGAAAAAGTTGTAATATGTACGTAGACCGGCCGTTTGAATGTGGTCACATTCGCAAAATGAAACTCTATATTCTTGAGCACTGCATAATGCGTGCAAAAGCCGCCCAACATCGATGCGCTAATTAACACTCTCATATAATTGGATATTAAGCCGTAATTAAGGCGCTTATTTAGCAGATATTAATACTATACGGCAGAATCGAACACTCCTCAATGCAAAAGCGATAGCGAGGATGTCGCTACTTCACCGATGTACCTTAGAAGTAGTTCTTCTATTGTGGTGAGCTCACCAGATTTGGCTTTGATTCGCCATCGCGCAACCCCCTGATCTCAGTATCAGGGTCCAGAGTGAACGTAGGAAGTCCGTTCTTTTTGCATTTGATATACTTTAGAAAGTTGAATAACTGTTTAAAATTAGGTCTGGAATGGTTACCTGAGATTCGAGAAAAATTGTCAAAACCACGTGATTTTGGTCGAAAAAAGGGTTCATCTCCTTTTTTTCAGTTGGCGTACATGATCTTGTTGGAACACTTATCGTTGAGCTAGAAAGCTGATTTTTGGCCAGAAAGTTTGTTATGATTGCCGTTAGCTCCTGACAAAATTTGAAGTTGGTAGCTCAATTTTTGCGGGACCTCAAAATTGAGGGTCAAGTGAGACAAAAACACGTAAACGTGTTATTATAAACCATCCGACGTTTAATCATTCGTAAAAATGAACTAATGAAATAAACACCGTCACTGATAGGCATTTGTTTAGGATTGAACGCTTAAATCAATACGGCGGGATCTTGGATGTATTTTTTAGAACGCCGCACGGTGTGAATCAGAAGAAATCCACAGAACGCCTTAGATAGTGTGCGGAACCCCAGTAGGGGTGCGCAAGACGCTGTAGAAAGTGTGCGGGACCCCAGTAGGAGTGCGCAGAACGCCGTAGAAAGTGTGTGGGACCCAAATAACAGTGCGTCGGACGCCGTAGAAAGTGTGTGGGACCCAAATGAGAGTGCGTAGGACGCCGTAGAAAACGTGTGGGACCCAAATAACAGTGCGTCGGACGCCGTAGAAAATGTGTGGGACCCAAATAACAGGTGCGTCGGGGCGCCGTAGAAGAGTGTGTGGGACCCAAATGAGAGTGCGTCGGACGCCGTGGAAAATGTGTGGGACCCAAACAACAGTGCGTCGGACGCCGTAGAAAGTGTGTGGGACCCAAATGAGAGTGCACCGGACGCCGTTAGAAAATGTGTGGGACCCAAATAACAGTGCGTCGCACGCCGTAGAAAATGTGTGGGACCCGAATGAGGGTGCGCCGGACGCCGTAGAAGGTGTGCGGGACCCAAATAAGAGTACGCCGGACGCCGTAGAAAGTGTGCGGGAACCAAATGAGAGTGCGCCGGACGCCGTAGAAAGTGTGTGGGACCCAAATAACAGTGCGTCGGACGCCGTAGAAAGTGTGTGGGACCCAAATGAGAGTGCGTCGGACGCCGTAGAAAGTGTGTGGGACCCAAATGAGAGTGCGTAGGACGCCGTAGAAAATGTGTGGGACCCAAATGAGAGTGCGTAGGACGCCGTAGAAAATGTGTGGGACCCAAATAACAGTGCGTCGGACGCCGTAGAAAGTGTGTGGGACCCAAATGAGAGTGCGTCGGACGCCGTAGAAAATGTGTGGGACCCAAACAACAGTGCGTCGGACGCCATAGAAAGTGTACGGGACTCAAATAAGAGTGCGTAGGACGCCGTAGAAAATGTGTGGGACCCAAGAATGAGTGCGTCGTATGCCGTAGAAATGGTGTGGGACCCAAATGAGAGTGTGCCGGACGCCGTATAAAGTGTGCGGGACCCAAATGAGAGTGTGCCGGACGCCGTAGAAAGTGTGTGGGACCCAAATAACAGTGCGCCGGACGCCGTAGAAAGTGTGCGGGACCCAAATGAGAGTGCGCAGGACGCCGTGGAAAGTGTGTGGGACCCAAATGAGAGTGCGTCGGGCGCCGTAGAAAATGTGTGGGACCTAAATGCGAGTGCGTAGGACGCCGTAGAAAATGTGTGGGACCCAAATAACAGTGCGTCGCACGCCGTAGAAAGTGTGTGGGACCCAAATGAGAGTGCGTCGGACGCCGTAGAAAGTGTGTGGGACCCAAATAACAGTGCGTCGGACGCCGTAGAAAGTGTGCGGGACCCAAATGGGTGTGCGCAGTACGCCGTAGAAAGTGTACGCGACCCAAATGAAAGTACGTTGGACGCCATAAAAACTGTAAGGTGACCAAGTGGAAGTGAGCAAGACGCCGTAGAAAGTTTGCGGGATCCAAATATATTCACGCCCATGCCGATAATTTTTTCCGCAGGGCTACCGTAATCATTTTTGAACAAAACATGATAACGAACGATAACACACGCTCATAACATGCGGGGTATAAAAGGGGAGAGGAGCGGTATGCAGTCATTCACACACCGCTCTCTTCGAGAAGCCACTGGGAAGTGGCTGAGGAGGTCGAAATTGTGCAAAGATGATGGTTGGCTATAACGATGTGCTCATATCCAGGCTGACACTTGGAAAATTTCCGAAGGAGGGTTACGGTAGCCCTGCGGAAAAAATGATCGGCATGAGCGTGCTTGTGACCCAAATGGGTGTGCGCAGAACGCCGTAGAAAGTGTGTGGGACTCAAATGAGAGTGCTTCGGACGCCGTAGACAGTGTGTGGGACCCAAATGAGAGTGCGTCGGACGCCGTAGAAAATGTGTGGGACCCAAATAACAGTGCGTCGGACGCCGTAGAAAGTGTGTGGGACCCAAATGAGAGTGCGTCGGACGCCGTAGAAAATGTGTGGGACCCAACCAACAGTGCGTCGGACGCCGTAGAAAGTGTGGGACTCAAATGAGAGTGCGTATAACGCCGTAGAATGTGTGTGGGACTCAAATGAGAGTGCGTATAACGCCGTAGAAAGTGTGTGGGACCCAAATGAGAGTGCGTCGGACGCCGTAGAAAGTGTGTGGGACCCAAATAACAGTGCGTCGGACGCCGTAGAAAGTGTTCGGGACCCAAATGAGTGTGCGCAGAATGCCGTAGAAAGTGTGTGGGACCCAAATGGGAGTGCGTCGGACGCCGTAGAAAGTGTGTGGGACCCAAATAACAGTGCGTCGGACGCCGTAGAAAGTGTGCGGGACCCAAATGGGTGTGCGCAGTACGCCGTAGAAAGTGTACGCGACCCAAATGAAAGTGCGTAGGACGCCGTAGAAAATGTGTGGTGACCCAAGTGGAAGTGAGCAAGACGCCGTAGAAAGTTTGCGGGATCCAAATATATTCACGCCCATGCCGATAATTTTTCCGCAGGCTACCGTAATCATTGTGTGAACAAAACATGATAACGAACGATAACACACGCCTCATAACATGCGGGGTATAAAAGGAGAGCGGTATGCAGTCATTCACACACCGTTTTCGAGAAGCCACTGAGAAGTGGCTGAGGAGGTCGAAATTGTGCAAAGATGATGGTTGGCTATTACGATGTGCTCATATCCAGGCTGACACTTGGAAAATTTCCGAAGGAGGGTTACGGTAGCCCTGCGGAAAAAAATGATCGGCATGAGCGTGCTTGTGACCCAAATGGGTGTGCGCAGAACGCCGTAGAAAGTGTGTGGGACCCAAATGAGAATGCGTCGGACGCCGTAGAAAATGTGTGGGACCCAAATGAGAGTGCGTAGGACGCCGTAGAAAATGTGTGGGACCCAAATAGCAGTGCGTAGGACGCCGTAGAAAATGTGTGGGACCCAAATAACAGTGCGTCGGACGCCGTAGAAAGTGTGTGGGACCCAAATGAGAGTGCGTCGGACGCCGTAGAAAATGTGTGGGACCCAAATAACAGTGCGTCGGACGCCGTAGAAAGTGTGTGGGACCCAAATGAGAGTGCACAGAACGCCCTAGAAAGTGTGTCGAACCCAAATGAGAGTGCGCCGGACGCCGTATAAAGTGTGCGGGACCCAAATGAGAGTGCGCAGAACGCCGTAGAAAGGGGGTGGGACCCAAATAAGAGTGCGCCGGACGCCGTAGAAAGTGTGTGGGACCCAAATGAGAGTGCGTCGGACGCCGTAGAAAATGTGTGGGACCCAAATAACAGTGCGTCGGACGCCGTAGAAAGTGTGTGGGACCCAAATGAGAGTGCGTCGGACGCCGTAGAAAGTGTGTGGGACCCAAATAACAGTGCGTAGGACGCCGTAGAAAATGTGTGGGACCCAAATGAGAGTGCGTCGGACGCCGTAGAAAGTGTGTGGGACCCAAATGAGAGTGCGTCGGACGCCGTAAAAAGTGTGTGGGACCCAAATGAGAGTGCGTCGGACGCCGTAGAAAATGTGTGGGACCCAAATAACAGTGCTTCGGACGCCGTAGAAAATGTGTGGGACCCAAATAACAGTACGCCGGACGCCGTAGAAAATGTGCGGGACCCAAATGACAAAGCGTCGGACGCCGTAGAAATGGTGTGTGGGACCCAAATGAGAGTGTGCCGGACGCCGTAGAAAGTATGTGGGACTCAAATGAGAGTGCGTCGGACGCCGTAGAAAGTGTGTGGGACCCAAATAACAGAGCGCCGGACGCCGTAGAAAGTGTGTGGGACCCAAATGAGAGTGCGTCGGACGCCGTAGAAAGTGTGTGGGACCCAAATAACAGTGCGTCGGACGCCGTAGAAAGTGTGGGACCCAAATGAGAGTGCGTCGGGCGCCGTAGAAAATGTGTGGGACCTAAATGCGAGTGCGTAGGACGCCGCAGAAAATGTGTGGGACCCGAATAACAGTGCGTCGGACGCCGTAGAAAGTGTGCGGGACCCAAATGGGTGTGCGCAGTACGCCGTAGAAAGTGTACGCGACCCAAATGAAAGTACGTTGGACGCCATAAAAACTGTAAGGTGACCAAGTGGAAGTGAGCAAGACGCCGTAGAAAGTTTGCGGGATCCAAATATATTCACGCCCATGCCGATAATTTTTTCCGCAGGGCTACCGTAATCATTTTTGAACAAAACATGATAACGAACGATAACACACGCTCATAACATGCGGGGTATAAAAGGGGAGAGGAGCGGTATGCAGTCATTCACACACCGCTCTCTTCGAGAAGCCACTGGGAAGTGGCTGAGGAGGTCGAAATTGTGCAAAGATGATGGTTGGCTATAACGATGTGCTCATATCCAGGCTGACACTTGGAAAATTTCCGAAGGAGGGTTACGGTAGCCCTGCGGAAAAAATGATCGGCATGAGCGTGCTTGTGACCCAAATGGGTGTGCGCAGAACGCCGTAGAAAGTGTGTGGGACTCAAATGAGAGTGCTTCGGACGCCGTAGAAAGTGTGTGGGACCCAAATGAGAGTGCGTAGGACGCCGTAGAAAATGTGTGGGACCCGAATGAGAGTGCGTAGGACGCCGTAGAAAATGTGTGGGACCCAAATAACAGTGCGTCGGACGCCGTAGAAAGTGTGTGGGACCCAAATGAGAGTGCGTCGGACGCCGTAGAAAATGTGTGGGACCCAAACAACAGTGCGTCGGACGCCGTAGAAAGTGTGCGGGACTCAAATGAGAGTGCACCGGACGCCGTTAGAAAGTGTGCGGGACCCAAATGAGAGTGCGCCGGACGCCGTAGAAAGTGTGCGGGACCCGAATGAGGGTGCCGGACGCCGTAGAAGGTGAGCGGGACCCAAATAAGAGTACGCCGGACGCCGTAGAAGGTGTGCGGGACCCAAATAAGAGTACGCCGGACGCCGTAGAAAGTGTGCGGGACCCAAATGAGAGTGCGCAGGACGCCGTACAAAGTGTGTGGGACCCAAATGAGAGTGCGTCGGACGCCGTAGAAAGTGTGTGGGACCCGAATAACAGGGCGCCGGACGCCGTAGAAAGTGTGTGGGACCCAAATAACAGTGCGTCGGACGCCGTAGAAACTGTGAGGTGACCAGGTGTAAGTGCGCAAGACGCCGTAGAAAGTGTGCGGGACCCTAATAACAGTGCTTCGGACGCCGTAGAAAGTGTGTGGGACCCAAATGAGAGTGCGCGGGACGCCGTAGAAAGTGTGCGGGACCCAAATAACAGTGCGCCGGACGCCGTAGAAAGTGTGTGGGACCCAAATGGGTGTGCGCAGGACGCCGTAGAAAGTGTGTGGGACCCAAAATAGCAGTGCGTCGGACGCCGTAGAAAGTGTGCGGGACCCAAATGAGAGTGCGCAGGACGCCGTACAAAGTGTGTGGGACCCAAATAACAGTGCGCCGGACGCCGTAGAAAGTGTGCGGGACCCAAATGAGAGTGCGCAGGACGCCGTAGAAAGTGTGTGGGACCCAAAATAGCAGTGCGTCGGACGCCGTAGAAAGTGTGCGGGACCCAAATGAGAGTGCGCAGGACGCCGTGGAAAGTGTGTGGGACCCAAATAGCACTGCGCCGGACGCCGTAGAAAGTGTGCGGGACCCAAATGAGAGTGCGCAGGACGCCGTACAAAGTGTGTGGGACCCAAATAGCAGTGCGCCGGACGCCGTAGAAAGTGTGCGGGACCCAAATGAGAGTGCGCAGGACGCCGTACAAAGTGTGTGGGACCCAAATAACAGTGCGCCGGACGCCGTAGAAAGTGTGCGGGACCCAAATGAGAGTGCGCAGGACGCCGTAGAAAGTGTGTGGGACCCAAAATAGCAGTGCGCCGGACGCCGTAGAAAGTGTGCGGGACCCAAATGAGAGTGTGCCGGACGCCGTAGAAAGTGTGTGGGACCCAAAATAGCAGTGCGTCGGACGCCGTAGAAAGTGTGCGGGACCCAAATGAGAGTGCGCAGGACGCCGTACAAAGTGTGTGGGACCCAAATAACAGTGCGCCGGACGCCGTAGAAAGTGTGCGGGACCGAGATGAGAGTGCGCAGGACGCCGTAAGAAAGTGTGTGGGACCCAAAATAGCAGTGCGTCGGACGCCGTAGAAAGTGTGCGGGACCCAAATGAGAGTGCGCAGGACGCCGTACAAAGTGTGTGGGACCCAAATAACAGTGCGCCGGACGCCGTAGAAAGTGTGCGGGACCCAAATGAGAGTGCGCAGGACGCCGTAGAAAGTGTGTGGGACCCAAAATAGCAGTGCGTCGGACGCCGTAGAAAGTGTGCGGGACCCAAATGAGAGTGCGCAGGACGCCGTACAAAGTGTGTGGGACCCAAATAACAGTGCGCCGGACGCCGTAGAAAGTGTGCGGGACCCAAATGAGAGTGCGCAGGACGCCGTAGAAAGTGTGTGGGACCCAAAATAGCAGTGCGTCGGACGCCGTAGAAAGTGTGCGGGACCCAAATGAGAGTGCGCAGGACGCCGTGGAAAGTGTGTGGGACCCAAATAACAGTGCGCCGGACGCCGTAGAAAGTGTGCGGGACCCAAATGAGAGTGCGCAGGACGCCGTACAAAGTGTGGGACCCAAATAACAGTGCGCCGGACGCCGTAGAAAGTGTGCGGGACCCAAATGAGAGTGCGCAGGACGCCGTACAAAGTGTGTGGGACCCAAATAACAGTGCGCCGGACGCCGTAGAAAGTGTGCGGGACCCAAATGAGAGTGCGCAGGACGCCGTAGAAAGTGTGTGGGACCCAAAATAGCAGTGCGCCGGACGCCGTAGAAAGTGTGCAGGACCCAAATGAGAGTGTGCCGGACGCCGTAGAAAGTGTGTGGGACCCAAATAACAGTGCGCCGGACGCCGTAGAAAGTGTGCGGGACCCAAATGAGAGTGCGCAGGACGCCTTGGAAAGTGTGTGGGACCCAAATAACAGTGCGCCGGACGCCGAAGAAAGTGTGCGGACCCAAATGAGAGTGCGCAGGACGCCGTACAAAAGTGTGTGGGACCCAAATAACAGTGCGCCGGACGCCGTAGAAAGTGTGCGGGACCCAAATGAGAGTGCGCAGGACGCCGTAGAAAGTGTGTGGGACCCAAATAACAGTGCGCCGGACGCCGCAGAAAGTGTGCAGGACCCAAATGAGAGTGCGCAGGACGCAGTAGAAAGTGTGGGACCCAAATAGCAGTGTGCCGAACGCCGTAGAAAGTGTACGGGACCCAAATGAGAGTGCGCCGGACGCTGTGGAAAGTGTCTGAGACCCAAATGAGAGTGTGCCGGACGCCGTAGAAAGTGTGCGGGACTCAAATAAGAGTACGCCGTACGCCGTAGAAAGTGTGCGGGACCCAAGAATGAGTGCGTCGGATGCTGTAGAAAGTGTGTGGGACCCAAATGAGAGTGTGCAGGACGCCGTAGAAAGTGTGTGGGACCCAAATGAGAGTGTGCCGGACGCCGTAGAAAGTGTGCGGGACCCAAATGAGAGTGCGCAGGACGCAGTAGAAAGTGTGTGGGACCCAAATAGCAGTGTGCCGGACGCCGTAGAAAGTGTGCGGGACCCAAATAAGAGTGCGCCGGACGCTGTGGAAAGTGTCTGGGACCCAAATGAGAGTGCGCCGGACGCCGTAGAAAGTGCACGGGACTCAAATAAGAGTACGCCGTACGCCCTAGAAAGGGTGCGGGACGCAAGAATGAGTGCGTCGGATGCTGTAGAAATGGTGTGGGACCCAAATGAGAGTGTGCCGGACGCCGTAGAAAGTGTGCGGGACTCAACTAAGAGTACGCCGTACGCCCTAGAAAGGGTGCGGGACCCAAATGAGAGTGTCGGACGCCGTAGAAAGTGTGTGGGACCCAAATAACAGTGGTGCCGGACGCCGTAGAAAGTGTGGGACCCAAATGAGAGTGCGCAGGACGCAGTAGAAAGTGTGTGGGACCCAAATAGCAGTGTGCCGGACGCCGTAGAAAGTGTGCGGGACCCAAATGAGAGTGCGCCGGACGCCGTAGAAAGTGTGCGGGACTCAACTAAGAGTACGCCGTACGCCCTAGAAAGTGTGCGGGACCCAAATGAGAGTGATGCCGTAGAGTGCCGGACGCCGTAGAAAGTGTGCGGGACCCAAATGAGAGTGCGCAGGACGCCGTACAAAGTGTGTGGGACCCAAATAACAGTGCGCAGGACGCCGTAGAAAGTGTGTGGGACCCAAATAGCAGTGCGTCGGACGCCGTGGAAAGTGTTCGGGACCCAAATGGGTGTGCGAAGAACGCCGTAGAAAGTGTGCAGGACATCACTGGGAGCGTGCAGGAAATAGAAGGGGGGGGGGCAGGGCATCAGTGGGTTTGCTTTGAATTAACACCACCAGGCATAAACCATGTTAGAAAGGAAACCTTCAGGAAAAATAAATGAAATTCCTGAAAGGTAAGGTTCCTGGCCAAGTAAAGATTGGGCATGGCCATTTTTTCAAAAACTAGAAATATATATATACTTAGTTAAAAGGGGAACGTAAAGGATAATGAAAAAGGTTTTGAAGTATTCCTGAGAACGATTTGGCGTAGAATAACTTGATTTTTGGGAAATGTAGTGAAATAGTTGAAAGCATGATTTGGCAGTCGAGTTTGAACCAACTATTTATAAGAGTTGTGCAAAATGAGAGATCGCATTGTATAAGCTTATCCGTAGAACATATCGAAGCAAAATCACGCGTGATATGGCTAGCAGTAAACGCTCGTTCGGGAGCTGGAATGCCGCGATCTATTAAGGAAAGTGAGATCAACTGTTTGTTCCATATCACGCGTGATTTTGCTTTGATATGTTCTACGGATAAGCTTATACAATGCGATATCTAATTTTGCACAACTCTTATAAATAGTTGGTTCAGACTCGACTGCCAAATCATGCTTTCAACTATTTCACTACATTTCCCAAAAATCAAGTTATTCTACGCCAAATCGTTCTCAGGAATATTTCGAAACCTTTTTTCACTTTTCTTTACCTTCCCCTTTTAAGTGAATATATTTCTAATTTTTCGAAAAAAATGGCCATGCCAAATCTTTACTTTTGCCAGGAACCTAAACTTTCAGGAATCGAGAGTTGTCTTTCGTAGTGTCTTCCAAAAGGTCGAACTGGTTTCAGTTCACAGGAGTTCTTGATGCTCATACTTTTGCTATTTTGATTTTTTAGATTCTATTTTTGGAACTCGTGGTTGTCGAGGGGAGGCGGAGAGGACCTCCGGTCAGGAGGTCTTCCCTTGTTTTTCCGATGGCCGGTCTTCCCCAGGCTGTCGCAACCCAACACCCACCGTTCATTGACTGATCAAAACCTGCAAGCCAAAACTTGCTGTTTTCAACGGTTTTCTGTACTTGGAAAACAAGAATAGGGTGAAAAACATTTACCTCTATCGAGAGGTTACAGAGAAGCTTATTATCTCACAGGTTCGTTATTTGCCACCGGCACAAAATTCTCACGGAAGTGGAGTAGTTTTTCTAACCAGGGTTTTCCGTGAGTAGGCCCCAATATCGTGTTACCTTTATCACCGGTGAGGCTGTTACCCTAATCCCTAGTATGTACAGCTTCAGCCGCTCACCTCCGGAGAAAGATTGCGTGTGAATGAAAACACACCGCTCTCAATTTCTTTTATACTCTACCTTTATCAATTGGGTATCATCGATTTTGCTTACCGTGAGAATTTTGTGCCGGTGCCAATTATAATCGTCTTATTATCTCACCTAAAATCCGGACGGAGTTAAAGGCAGTGGTCGCGCTCAAATATGCTCGTCTTCTTTTCCTCTCTGAACCCTTTTCTGGGTATAGAGTAGTAGAACCTATAAGAAAAAATCGCGAAAAAAACGCTGTTCTAGGCCAAATTTGAAGCCTGAACTTCCTTGTCTTTTGATGGTGGACGAGCCCACCCCACATCATCGGCATCGATGATCTCTAGTATCAAGAACATCAGCTGGCTTGAAATTGAATTTCAATCAATGAACCTTCGGATTTATGTACACATCTAGTCAAAAACATTGACTGAAGTGCTTGCTTTCATTGTTCAACTGTTTTATTGGGTAAATTTGCATTTATTTCTTCCTCTGACAATGAGTGTCGATGATTTTCGACTGCTTGGCATGAGACTGTGACCTTTCTGTGCACGTGTGCACGAACTGGAAGTTTATTGCCCAAATAACTCTAATTCTAGCCCGTTTTTCACCTCGCTACCTTCATAGTTTTTGAGCTGTTTTTGATCTGAGCTGATTTTTGTAGTTTTTTTCCATAACGTTTTTTATCGTGACCACTGCCTTTATGGTTTCCGTTTTCGATTTAGTCTGGCGCATGAACCAGGCGGCTGGCTGTGCGGGGTTGGCGGCCTCACTGGAGAAAGGAGTTTCGATTCGGTGATCTACCGTCGTAGCCCCGTTCATTCATCAGACTAAAATGATTGCGCGAATTCTACATACCTCACACAGTCCTTGAGGGGCAGACCTGCCCTCACAGCTCGCGAAGTGCGAGACCAACTCGAGACATGGGAACGACCGTGATCGAACTTCCCTTGTTCTCCCCCCGCAATCGACTGTTTCGAACATCATTTATGTTTGTTTATGTTTATGTTTATTACGTTCGCTTAAAGGCACATTCCAACCTCAGAGTTAATTTTGATATTTTGGACTACGCACTTCCACTTGGGTCCCGCACACTTTCTTCGGCGTTCGGCGCAATCGCATCTGGGTCCCACAAAGTTTCTACGGCATCCTGCCTGTTGCAGAACGACGGCTGCGAATAACGAGAAAATACAGGCTCTAGACAACTCGTCCGCGAATTTAAAGCCGTCATGATCGAAAATTTTGAGGAACCGTAACTCCGTTCGTAATGAGTTCTGAGCGATTCTGGAGATTGTGATCAGCGTGAAATTCTCTCCAAGTTAGGCAGAAAAACGAAAAATCGATTCTGAAGTTGGACTGCGTCTTTAATGCAATCGTTACATAACAATGGTCGAATATAAGAATAACGCAACAACCGAGATGATTAATACAAAAATAATCTGTGAGCTCAACGAATTGATAAAACACAAAAAGAGGGGCGAGACGTTCCCCACCCCCCCCCCCCCCCGGGAGCGGACATCTCGCCCCTCTCCCCTCGACCAAGTGATACCGACTAGATCAGGTCTTTTGTCCCCTGGAACCTCCCACAAATATCTGAGTCTTTGCAATGGTCGACTAATGGGGAACACTTAAACCGGCTTTCTACACAGCCAGCTTGCCCAGACCCGTATAACAACCGGTGGTGACCTACATGCTCGTCAAAATGCTGGTACTTCACACCATCCCGTGCGTAAGTACGGACGACGAAATGCATTCAAGGGTGGTGTGGCCGCGTGTTTTCCTGCGTTAACCTCTCGACTTTTTTTAGTCTGTCGTATGATTCTCCACATGCAAATTTGGTTCATTGTACAGCTGCACTCAAGTCTGAGATGGAATGTGTGACGACTACTTCGAAGCACTTCTTGGACATTAGACGCCAGCATTAAAACTGGGGGTGGATATTTTCAGGTCTAGCCCTTGTTATGGGTTAACAGTAGTGTGGATAAATGTATACTCGTTGTTCAACAAGTCCCATGTGGCGTTAGAAAACCACTTAAATATCTGTGCGCCATAAATTATAGAACACGGTGCAGCTCCCTGCATCTAACAAATAATTATAGGAGACAATTTCTCTGCAAAGACGAAACTAATTGCTAATTGTCTGCAGCAGTAGACAGACGTATAGTACAAGGAGAATGACTGAATTCGAGAAAGTTCCCAAGAAAACATGTGTTTCAGCTACGTCTAGACGTTGCTTCCCCCGTTCATTATTAGGTTAGTTGCCACAGTAGCGTCGTTTTCAAGTATCCCAGGGACGGTACTAATCTGACCTGATGTTCAACTCAAATCTCATATTTATTTGTTTTTTCATTTATTCATTTAATTTTCACCACACAGATCAGCACAACATATCACAACCACAGTGTGAACAGCCTGCTCTGTGGGATCAGCATTTGGGGACAGTGGGACGGTAAAGGCGTGAATAGTGAAGTGAATGTATGGTTTCCGTTTTCGTTTTAGTCTGACGCATGAAGCAGGTGGCCGGTCATGGGGTGTTGGCGGCCACCCAGGCCAATGGGGTCTCGATGCGCGCGGGGAGATCTACCGTCGCAGCCCCGTCCATTCATCAGACTAAAATTATCACGTGAACTCTATATGAACGAGAGTGTCAGGAGACGCGGCCTGCCTAGCGGTTAAGAGGTGTTGTGCCTTCGGCACCCTGCCCTGCCTAACCCTCCTGCAGCATGTCAGTTCGAGCTTCAGCGCGTAAAACAGTTCAGGACTCTGTCAACGGTTTTCATTCGCGCAGTGGTAGCTTGTAGATGAAGATCCATATAGTGCAACCTTCTGATCTTGACTTCAAAGCTGACTTTTACACCAGGGTGAAATGGAACCTTGAAAGTGGGCAAGTGGCTGTAATGCACTTGTGCTGCATACATTACGCATTCGCACTTCAACACTCTTTGATGTCAAACTTTCTGTCACTGATCGAAACACAGATGTCTGCGCAATACACGTATTATGCCCAATAGTAAATACGAAGCGGAAGCGTGTTCAGCAGGAAGGTCAGAAACTCAGCCTGAAAGTTCAAGGTTTATAACTTATGCACATGTTAACAAAACAAAAATACAACATTAAGACCCTGAACGGTTGTATAATTCTGTATGAGGTTCAGCAATGTGTGAGCTTGATAATGCGAGAGCAATGTTGAAATACTTTCAAAAGAGCATGTGGGCAACGGTGAACAACGTAACAACCAACAATAGAGAGCCGACAGTAGTAGTACTCGCCGTGTTCAGCTCCTCGAATAGGTTAGCGATCCGCAGACGACTGATGTTCCTAAACAACAACGAATCCACTGCAGTTAAAGGCACAGTACACCCTCAGACATGAATTTTGTGATTTTTATTTGATTGTGTAGTAGTTTCGTATAACGCGTGCCAAATGCGAGACCTCAATTCCTCAAAATAAGCGAGATACAAGCGACCACCACAGGCCCGACCTCCGCTCACCACCGCAGGCCCAGCCCCCTACCAGGTTCACGAAATTGGTAGCGGCTAAATGGATGGATGAATTCTCAATATGTCGTCCTGTTCTCATCCTCTGTTGCTCTACTCCTCATCATGTTTTGCTCTCGGGCAGCGATTGCAAATGAAGAGAAATACAGGCCTGAGACAACTCGTCCACGAAATTTTCGCCGTCAAAATGCAGGCATTATCATGGAGCCATATCTCCGTTCGTAGGGGGTCTTGGAAGATTTCATAGATACCACCAGCGGAGTCGGCCAGCTGACGTCGGCCCATTTGCCGGCTTCGCCGGCATCTTGAGTATACGGCGAATGAATCGAAATCCGCTGATTCTATGTGAAATGGCGTACAAAAGATCTCGCGTTTGCCGGCTATCGCCTGCCTCTGTCGCTGGAATCCGGTTGCGCCGGCCCATGAGCTGGTTTCGACGACAACACTCGAGCAATCAGAAATTACAAAGCATTTCAAACCTTGCAAACCCTGCTAAACTCCTTTCTAATGCAGTTGCACACCGACCCTTCTTTAGTTTTAGGAGGTCCTAAAGTGGTAGTTCATTTATATTCATTTCTGTCATGATAAAGACAACCGCTGTTTGAGATTTAGTAAATGCCTCCATGACCAACCGACACCCTGCTACCTCTATTGCCAAATGAAGTGTAATGATGTTTGTGTTCTCTGGATGCATATTTTGATTAACTCACATTTCCATCGTATATAAACCCGATTTAGAAAGGTTGGTGCATATAAACAGCTAAGCAGTTTGAATGATTGGTTGGGGGAGGGGACGTGAAGAAAGGGGTGGTATACACTCTCTTATAGACACACAAAACGATTTTAAAGTTCTGTGATCACCCACTTTGGTTCCGCACACTTTCTTCGGCGTCCTGCGCATTTCCACTTGAGTCCCGCACACTTTCTACGGCGTCCTACGCACTTTCACTTGGGTCCCGCACACTTTCGTCGGCGTCCTGCGCACTCCCACTTGGGTCCCGCACACTTTCTAGGTGCCCTGCGCACTTCCACTTGGGTCCCGCACACTTTCTTCGGCGTTCGGCGCAATCGCATCTGGGTGCCACAAAGTTTCTACGGCATCCTGCGCACTTCCACTCGGGTCCCGCACACTTTTTACGGCGTCCTGCGCACTCCCACTTAGGTCTTGCACACTTTCTACGGCGTCCGGCGCACTCTACCTTGGGTCCCGCGCACTTTCTACGGCGTCCTGCGCACTTCCACTTGTGTCCCGCACAATTTCTTCGGTGTCCGGCGCAATCGCATTTGGATCCCACAAACTTTCTACGGCGTCCCGCAAACTTTCTACGGCGTTCGGCGCACTCTACCTTGGGTCCCGCGCACTTTCTACGGCGTCCTGCGCACTTCCACTTGTGTCCCGCACAATTTCTTCGGTGTCCGGCGCAATCGCATTTGGGTCCCACAAACTTTCTACGGCGTCCTGCGCACTTCCACTCGGGTCCCGCACACTTTCTACGACGTCCTGCCCACTCCCACTTGGGTCCCGCATACTTTCTACGGCGTCCTGCGCACTTCCACTTAGGTCCCGCACACTTTCTTCGGTGTCCGGCGCAATTGCATTTGGGTCCCACAAACTTTCTACGGCGTCCCGCACACTTTCTACGGCGTCCGGCGCACTCTACCTTGGGTCCCGCGCACTTTCTTCGGCGTCCGGCGCACTTCCACTTGGGTCCCGCACACTTTCTTCGGCGTGCGGCGCAATCGCATTTGGGTCCCGCACACTTTCTACGGCGTCCCGCGCACTTCCACTTGGGTCCCGCACACTTTCTTCGGCGTCCTGCGCACTCCCACTTAGGTCCTGCACACTTTCTACGGCGTCCTGCGCACTTCCACTTAGGTCCCGCAAACTTTCTTCGGTGTCCGTCGCAATTGCATTTGGGTCCCACAAACTTTCTACGCCGTCCTGCGCACGTCCACTCGGGTCCCGCACACTTTCTACGACGTCCTGCCCACTCCCGCTTGGGTCCCGCATACTTTCTACGGCGTCCTGCGCACTTCCACTTGTGTCCCGCACAATTTTTTCGGTGTCCGGCGCAATCGCATTTAGATCCCACAAACTTTCTACGGCGTCCCGCACACTTTCTACGGCGTCCGGCGCACTCTACCTTGGGTCCTGCGCACTTTCTACGGCGTCCTGCGCACTTCCACTTGGGTCCCGCACACTTTCTTCGGTGTCCGGCGCAATCGCATTTGGGTCCCACAAACTTTCTACGGCGTCCTGCGCACTTCCACTCGGGTCCCGCACACTTTCGATGGCGTCCTGCGCACTCCCACTTAGGTCCTGCACACTTTCTACGGCGTCCTGCGCACTTCCACTTAGGTCCCGCAAACTTTCTTCGGTGTTCGTCGCAATTGCATTTGGGTCCCACAAACTTTCTACGGCGTCCAGCACACTTTCTACGGCGTCCGGCGCACTCTACCTTGGGTCCCGCGCACTTTCTACGGCGTCCTGCGCACTTCCACTTGGGTGCAGCACACATTCTTCGATGTCCGGCGCAATCGCATTTGGGTCCCACAAACTTTCTACGGCGTCCTGCGCACTTCCACTCGGGTCCCGCACACTTTCTACGGCGTCCAGCACACTTTCTACGGCGTCCTGCGCACTTCCTCTCGGGTCCCGCACACTTTCGATGGCGTCCTGCGCACTCCCACTTAGGTCCTGCACACTTTCTACGGCGTCCGGCGCACTCTACCTTGGGTCCCGCGCACTTTCTACGGCGTCCTGCGCACTTCCACTTGGGTCCCGCACACTTTCTTTAGTGTCCGGCGCAATCGCATTTGGGTCCCACAAACTTTCTACGGCATCCCGCACACTTTCTTCGGCGTCCGGCGCAATCGCATTTGGGTCTCATACACTTACTCCGGCGTCCGGTGCACTATCACCGGATCCCGCACACTCTCTACGGCTTTTTGCGAAATCTCACTTAGGACCCACACACTTTCTACGGCGTTCTGCGCGCTCTTGAGCCCGTACCCGTAAGGTAGCCCGTCTTGAAAGTTAAGCCGAATAAACGGTCAAACAAACACACAGAGGAACGCACACATACATGCATACATACATACACACACGCACACACAAATTTACCAAAATATATATAGTAGGATAGGATAGGATTGTAATCAAAAAGTGGCTCTCTTCAAGATAAGCATGAAACCTGAAAATTTTTTGGTGTCCGGTGCCTTTGAAGGCATCTCAACCACGCTGGCATGCGTGTTCGAGATAATAACGCAAAGCGAACGGTACAACCTAGACCACAACGCCGACTCCGTTTAAAGCGCCAAAAGCGACCATTAATGCTGCAATATGAATAAGAAGATAGGTCTTTCCTGTATCTGCCCTCCTTCCCACCACTAGGATCCATCCCCGCCGTTGACGAAGTATGTAGGCAATTTACAGAGCCACCCACGAACGTTGCTGATGGTGGAGACGGCATGTTTTGGAAGAGAAAGGCTAATACAAGGGGCGGGCTGATACAGGGGAGGATAAACATTCTACTCATGTAACAGCATTGTGGGAGATTTTGATGCATGTTTTCGAGCTGTTTTGTGCCAACTCTAAGGATGCACCCTTAGCGACCTCCTCACCCACAATCTCCATCCCATAACACAAATATCCATTATGCACTGACTCAAAAAATTTCAGTCGAAACAACCGCGATTGAACTCTGGTACAGAAATTCTAACAATGAAGACCTTCCAGTGACTCTCTTCAACTCCACTCTCTGTCATCAAACCGTGCACCGATTCTATAGTCACACAAAAATGTTAAAATGAAACGAATGATTTTGAGCTGTTTCATGATTTTCCAATCAAGCGTTCACAGCATCGATTCTTCTTAGAATACTTTCTTAACGGATTCCTAACCCTCAGTTCCTATCAATAACTCGCACACCCATTATATACCTACACACAAAATCTCCCATTAAACGCATGCATTTGAGCTGCTTGGTATATAGTCACGCAGACCTGACTTCTGAGACAACACAAATCACAAACTTGAACTCGGCCATTTCCTCCGGCCACGACTCTTCCATTTTCTGCAGATCGTAGTTGCAGCTGGACGTCGAGCAAACCCATTGTTCCATGCCGTTATAGGATTGGTAATAACCAGGCTGAAATAGCGGCAATTAAATTCAGAGAAGTGCAAGGGAGAAAAGGCGGCGGCACGCCTCTACTGGAAAGGGACATTCTAAATCTACATGCTCACCGTGATCTGTCGCTCTGACTTGCTCTGGTCCAAGGTCATGCAGCCTCTGGAATGGAAAATTAAGTTCATAGAACAAATTTGTTAATAACTTGGAGTGAAAATTGAGTTGCTTCATTAACTGAAGAAGGTTCCAGTGTGGGTAAAGGGAAGAAGGTTCTGAAAACTCACCTGTACACGTCCCCCTGAGGTGAAGCGGCAATCACGCAGAACTGTCCCTTGCAAAGCTTCCGTATTGGAATGTAGGGTAGGTTTCTAGAGAGGAAATCTGCATGGCACTCCACCAATGGTTCTACTGGAAATTCGGCCGACTTGTCATCTGGCTGAATGACACTTCTTTGCCGAATCGCTGAGCACTTTTCTTTCCTACCACACAGCTTACCATTGAACCATAGCAGACTGTCTCGTCGGGCTGGCCTCCATAATCGAGTTTAGCGCAGCATTCTGGGTAGAACATGAAAGGCAACCGAGTGTAGAACATGTCAAAATCATGGGTGCTGGAGCAGCCATTGGAGTGCGAGTAGCCTCTGGTGCCATTCTCAAGAGTGAACTGGATTTCAACAGACTTGGACGATCATGTAATCGATGCAGAAGTATTTGACGAAGGATTAACAACTCTGATGTCTCACCTTACTTCTTTTATACATACAGTAATTCCCTGCACATGGCGGTGTCCATCTTTGCTCTGGATACACTCCGTTCACATTTTCCTGTTTGCAAACCTGCCATGGGAGCAGTGATGGTGGTTCGGCCTTGAGAAGCAGCTGATCGCGGTTACAGTGGTCAGTACTAAACACCATAACATTTCTGATCATTGGCTACTTACATTACGACCTACAAAGTTAAAAATTCGATGCAAAGGAGAGCCAAGGAACGGATATATGTGATATGTGATAAATTGTCATGACTTGGGACTACAAACCGGGAAGAAAGCATCCACTGTGTGCGAGCGGTCGCAACGCGGTGCGCAGATTCATTGCTTGGGTAATCAACGCCGTGCACACTTGACTGTGCATATTTTACGTCAGAGCATTCTTCTTTCAATTTACTTCTGTAGACGTGTGATAAAAGCTTCTTCGAACTTTTCAAAAAATATTCCGCTTGGAAGCTTCTATCATCTGGTCAAAATGCAGTGTAATAACTGTAATTTGTGAAGGAATAAAGGTATCGTGAAACCTCCTATTGTTCGTGTGAAAGATATTGCTGGAAACCGAGGCAAACATGCTTTGTTCACTTTCAGGTTGCCCTTCACTTCAAAAAAAGTGGAAGCCACGGTGACATTGATTGAGAATTATAGCATACAGGGCCAACAAACGAGACCCACGTGGTCAGCATACATGTCTACCTAGCTTAACATCTGGCTTCCTTCCATATTACCTAGCACTAGCTTGCATCTCACACGACTCTTATGTTATTCTTCTAAAATTACAGATATAATATAACAGTGATCAAATTTGCAAAAGTGTCATGCTACTCAAAAATTTGTACAGTAACTTCCAGACCGCATGCATAAGTTATCCTGAAAACATTGATCGATTGTGAGAGGATACTAATGAAAGTCAGCAAACTATTCTTTCATTGCCTCGGAGATCCCGTTGAAAGTGCTTGAGGAAGAAAACACGGCATTAAGTTCTGTGAAATGATTTATGGTATATTTATCGTTCATGCTCGTATCCCGCGTAGCCTGAGCATCTTCTCATATTTCAGTTCAGGTTAATAATGCACAAAAGTCGTTAACATGCGACTATTGGTTCGCTATTTTAGAGCTTAGGGCCTACGTAGGTAACGAAACTTACTTGCATATACATAGCAGTTGCCCGTTCTGATTGGATCGACAGCCTACTGCCGGAGGCGAACCACTTATGCAACCCTTAAATAATTGGGCTCATAAACTTTTGGTTTCTTTTTTCCAGATCTGGCTAGATTTACATGCAACTGATAAATTCATGAATTGCTTCAAACGCTCTTCAGCGTTTTTAGTGCAAGTATATCGCTTCGGGCCGCGAACCGGCTGGAGTGGTTTCATTTTACTATGGCCTTGGGGTGATGGTCGTAATGTATTCCAGCCGCAAGAGAGGTGGCGAAACGGGGGATGAACGGCAAGCGATTGCGGCTGCAAAACATTACGACCATCATCCATGGCTTTGTTATCAATTTGATATGCATAAAATATAATGAAAAACTTCTCCTACGTGCCATTTTTTATATGACATACCTGTCAGATCATTCGTAGTGTTAAACCGAAGATCATCTCCCACACCTGCTAACCCCGGCTATCCCTACAGAGATTATCGTATGCTGCAGCGATCATGATAAGTCATAGTAGGACTCGAATAATGCATTATTATGGCACTGCATAATTCAATAATCTCAGTTACCGGAATAACCTAATTAAAGGCAGCATACACGCTCGTAAGCATAGTCGAGATAACAGCATAGATCGGTCCGCACGGCCCGTACTATGTCGTCAACGACACGTTTGAAACGCTGAAAACTGTCCAGGATGACAATATTTGACAATGTTTGAGCAATCCTGCCTTCCCACGCCCGTATTTTCCAACCCCTTTGAGTAACAGAATGAGAATCGATACTTGTAGAAAACGTGTGATAATTGAGAGTGATAGCACTTTATCAAAATGGGAGTGCACGAGAGAAATAGCTTGGTTTACTTGAGTATAACATGTCTACATACCTAATGACTCTCGTCCACTTTCGAGAATGCCGCTCTACTGTGGCTGACCTCTTGAAATGGAGGATTTTATCAGTGCACAAACATGTTATACTCAAGTATACCAAGCTATTTCTCTCGTGCACTCCCATTTGATAGTGCTATCACTCTCAATTATCACACGTCATCACAAGTAATCGATTCTCATTCTGTTAATCAAAGGTGTGAAAATACAGGCGTGGAAGGCAAGATTGCTCAAACATTGTCAGAATACTGTCAATCCTGGACAGTTTTCAGCGCTTCAAACGTTGTTGACGACATAGTACGGGCCTTGAGGACCTATCTATGCTGTTATCTTGACTATGCTTACGAACGTGTATGCTGCCTTTAATACTACGCAGATGTAAAAACAAAGCTTATTGTAGCATTTTAAATATATTTCCTTACATGTACCACACACATTCCTGCTGCAAGCCTACATTCCAAGTTCATCGAATGGAAGTCGTTTCAGACTCTTAATGAAGAGTTGAGAGATGGGTTTGACAATCCTGAGAGGGTGAAATAAACACCTAAGCAGTCCACCAAAATTTCTCAACCAGCTTAATGAGAAGCGGTCGGTTGGAAATCAATACACATGAAGCTCTTTGTTTCTCCAACTGGCCACTTCTCATTGATATGTAGAGGTACAACTTTTAGAGTACTACCATATAGATGGCTCTTTACTATCTTTTACGCCCAGAACTATACATAGACAGGCAATAATGTAAGTTGAACGGTAAGAAAGGTGCAAGTACGTACTAAACACATACAAAGTTTAGTTCCTACCTTCTGCGTAAATGATCGTTCAGGTTGCATGTAGTAGAACTCTGAATAGAAACACAGCGTCCCTGAGCAGTCTGAACCACATCTGAATAGAAAGAGTGACACGTTCCCTTAATATCTGGAGTACTAGTGGACATAGAATGTTCTCGGTTAAAGAAGTTTTTCTCTTCTACTGTGGGTTGCAAAATTATACGACATATCCCGATTTCCGCGGTTCCGAACTTCGCGCGATTTGAGGAGACAAACGGTAAACGCCAATCGCCCTCAAAATTCCCCGTTTACGAATTTTCTTCAAATTAGAGCAACTAGCAGAAAACCGGCAACAGAAATTGTCAAAAATTGCCGCTGCAAAATTGTACGACATAGCTGACGTTCTCGCAGAAATTCCGATTCTAGACCCTCTGTATAAGTTCGTTCATGGCAAGAACCATGAAAAACATCAAATTAATAGTCCTCAGATTTGCCTTGAAGCTGAACCACTTCAAGCGGAGCCACACGCTCGTATTGTCTGCTCTGGGTGTAGACTCAACGCCCTAGATTACCCCACACGTTTTCCACTGGGATGAGGCATTGCAAACCGGCCCGCCATTTCAAAGGCAGTGTTCACGATAAAAGTCGTTTTTCTTTTTCTCCACCTATCTTCAAAACGGTCCCATGCTGATTTCAATGATGTCCCTAGAATCGTACAAGACATCTGGAAACGGAGTAACGGCCCCCTCTAAATTCAGCAAAGGAAGCATTGTGGACGAGTTGTCCGAGGCTTGTTACTCCCTTTTTTGCAGCCGATGTGTGCTAGCTGACCTGAGTGGAGAGAGAAGCTGAGAATGAAGGGAAGAACGTGGCTTTCGATCGCTCATCTAACCACAAATTTAGGGCTACTGTTATAGGACGTGGGCGAAGTGGCCCAATGGGTTGGCTGGCCCACGAAATCTTCACCCACTTACCGGTCGTTTTTCGTCGCACTTCTGTTCCTAATCTTCTGAGAGGGACCCAACGCTTACGTTTCAGCCAAAGAAAACGAGCAACTTTTTCTTTGTGAACACTGCCTTTAACAAATTTGCATGATCGGCCTGAAACCATTTGCGCCATCCTACTGACAAGAAGTTAAGGCGGATGCGGGCTAAGAAGAACTTTAAATGATTTTACGACAAAGTTTGATAATCTGTGAAGTTCACGTAGGTCATGTTGCGAAAACCTGATTTTTATAGTTTTGCAGCTGTCATTTTTGAGAATTTTAGTTGCCGGTTTCGTTGCCGGCACGCATGAACGCTGCGAAGAAGGTCAGGGAGCTGCGCCGCGCCTTAAGTGCATCTCCTCGGACCACGAGACGGCCCCGGTGCATGGCGTATATTGGTGTGTCGCGGTCGTCGATGCACCTTCCACCGCAGACTCTACGCCGAGCTGTATTTTTTGTTATCCCAGTGGCTTTCTGGCGCTTTTTTGCCATCCCGTGCATTTCAATAATTGGAAGCAAACGCGACTGAGATGACAAGACGTGCGCGCGTGGAGTTTGCTGTGGAAAGTGCATTTACGTCCGCATACACTAATACACGCCATGCACTTCGGGGCCGTCGAGTGGCTCGACACTGCGCGCATAGAGCGCGGAGCGGCTCCCTGATCTTCTTCGCAGCGTTCATGCACGCCGCCTTTGTTAATTGCTCTCATTTCATGGAGATTTGTACCCAGAGGTTCTCGAGGGTACATCATCGATTGGCGTTTACCGTTTGTCTCTCAAAAGCGAAAGTAGGAACCGCGGAAATTGTGGTATGTCGTATAGTTTTGCAAGCACTGTATACTATACTTGTTATCCGATGATAATTTTTCGGATGGTGGATCGATTCGGATAATGCCGCTTTTGAATTTCCCGGATATTGGTTCGATTCAGATAATGCGCTCTCTCAAATTTTCGAATAATGGATCGATTCAGATTATGCCATTTTTCCAATGATTCGAATACGGATATCCGGTCGGATAACTTCGGATATTTTCGGAACAAAGTTGAGGCAAAACGGTGTACAATAAACCAGGTACTCAAAGCAAGCCTTTGAAAACGTCCATAATTGAACAAACAGTGGTACATCATTGCATTTGCAGCATGTTCACATACAAACTTCAAGCATCATATATGCATATTAATAAAAATATGGGAACAAATCTTCAATTGCTCTATCGTCGTTGGGAGGCACAGTATTATCCATACACAGGTTTTTCAAGACAACTAGCAAGTAAAAAGTATGCAAAGCGACTATACAAAAAACTTCTTCACTTCTTCACAATAACTAGCCACTTGCTCATCTCACTTGACCATGCCCATCTTTCCGCGCCCCATCGACTCTTCCGATTTCGAAAGGAAGAAAATCCTGGGTTGATGTACTAAATAGAAGGCGGTACCGAAAATGGGTGTGGTCTAGTGCAATTTTATCCGTTTTCATCCAAAAATTATCCGATTTTATCCGAAATTCGACCCGAATTTTATCCTAATTTTTGACCCTTCGGATAATGGTTCGATTCAGATGCGTTTTTTCGAATTTTCGGATATCGTATTATCCGAATCTCGGATATCCGGTCGGATATCCGAAAAGGAGTGATTTCGATACTAAGTACACTGTATATCGGAATGGTTTGAACTGCCTACGGTTCCTAGACACTCAAATAGGGGGAATGTTCCCAAAATTCATGGCAGAATGGATTTTTACGCCTTTAAAAATCGAAAATATCATTTATTCGGAAAAAAAATAGCAGACTGTTAGTTGATGTCGACTATCTGTTGGATCATTGATAATTTTGATTCATTGAATGCGAGGAATTCTACGTCGATTCAATTTTTGGGGGGGGGGTTTCTCCCTGCTTGTTATCTGAGAACCAGAGAACTCAATCTGCTCTGACCTTGAAAAGCAAAGTTGATTGATCGGATGATTCGAAAATATCTGTAACCTGAGTATAATATATAACAATTCAATGCGATTCAGTTTCTGCTGTATAACCTTTGGTTTCTCACTACCCAAATTAGCACATTTCAAACCTGTGACCCATAGGAGTCGTAGAGCAACTGTACACAATTGTAGAAGGTACAAAGTTTTGTTAAAAAGCTTTTACTCACTAATTTCAAGACAACGAACTAACTGAAGAAGTTGGGATAGGGGTTTTCTACACACACAGATGGAGTTGCCTCGTTTCTCGCTGCTCTAGTTCTACTCGGGACCACTGCATAAAGTGAGTAGCGTGACGTGTCAAACTGCAAAAACAGGACAACTCTCTGTGTGTGTAAAGAGCCCCTACCTCGAAGAAGTGTTTGGGAAATTGTAAACATTAGAATGCTGCTCTAGATAAAACTGCCACTCACACTTCTTGCCCCGTCTCAAAG
This sequence comes from Aplectana chamaeleonis, assembly GCA_029168955.1. Taxonomy (NCBI): domain Eukaryota; kingdom Metazoa; phylum Nematoda; class Chromadorea; order Rhabditida; family Cosmocercidae; genus Aplectana; species Aplectana chamaeleonis. The sequence goes on along the minus strand of JAPDOI010000028.1, from coordinate 1,061,520 downwards.
TCGTAATCGCACTTCTTACATCGAATCAATGCGGCGATGACATCATTGGAGGCGATGAATAGTAGGGTCAGTAGAAGCAAAATTACCGATGGCATTGACAGTTTGCTGTCGAACAGAGGTGCGAATACCCGGAGGTAAACCCGGCAAAGGCCGAAGAATTATACATGCAAAGCCGCACTGCTCGTCCGACGGCCAGTTCTGGAAGCGATGTGCATTTTGAATATTGATTCAGTAGGCGAAAATTAACAGATGAAACAGTACTTGACTCGGAGTTGATATTATCCATCTCGAAGTAGACCCCTCAACTTGAAAATCACTAGTGCCTTACCCCGTGCAAACTACATACTCCGTTGTAGCGTGGTTGTCGCAGCACCTCATAAAACACTTGTATCTAGGTTGGCACATATTCACAACTGTTGGTGCGGACCATAGATACAATTGATCTTAGCCCAGCACAAGTAGATTACCTCTCAAATTTCACAAAATTATATGAGGAAATGGGATCCATTCTGTTTTTACCTTTGAGTTAACTGTTTTAAATATAGCCGCAGCTGTAGCTGTACAGCCGAGCTCCCTCATTTTGAGCCGGTCGAAGTAAGGCTTCTCGGGCTTATCGTGTTAAAATGTCTTTATCATGGTTATATTTTGCCATGAGCGACCGCTACGCTGCTAGCTCCGCCCTGACTTACCGGGCAGGCTAGACTTCAGATGCAGTTTCAGTATTAAAATCCTTGTCGGAAAAAACTGCACGCAATATAGCCGCAGCCGTAGCTGTACAGCCGAGCTCACTTATTTTGAGCCGGTCGAAGGTCACCCACCTCTGCAAATCATTCGGAAAAATCATTTTGCATGGAACCCATCCCTCTTCTGAGCATGAGTTAAATCAAGTTTACCTCGGCTTTTAGATAACTTTTTTAAAATGTCTAATCCAACTTTGTGGAAGAATAGTATTTCCAAAATATGCGCCATAATGCGTATGGTATACTTTTGTCACACATCGTCGCGTCGCTCTGCACAGCGACAGCGACAGGCTTCGGCACATTTGCAGTATTTCAGCTCTCCGCGGCCCGTCGCTGCGACAGACGCGCGATAACTGTACCTACGACGACCGATGCCGTTGCTCCAATGCGTGCCCCGCCTCGATTTCTGCTAGATTGCATGCCTGACGCTCACGACAGCGACAAAGTATACCATATGTACCCCTAATGTTGCATCAGGGCACGGCCCGGGTCATATATCATCTGTAAAGACCTGCTCCACGAACAGTGTCCAAATCGTGCTTTTTAGGAACGATCTTGATTCCTTGTTAACAGAAGCGTCCGCGCGAAAAACCACATTTGTTTTTTTTTGTCCAAACAGCTATCCGTTTCGATCAAAGACCAATCGCGAGCATCGGTCATGGCGAAAAACAATACTGCCCGTGACCCTACGAAAAACGGCGTTCTCGTCGTTATTTGCTCCTCAAAGCGCCACTTTGTCATAACTTCGTTTAAAGGCACTGTTCGCGATAAACTTCACCCTCGAATTTTTCATCACAAACGCTTCCAATGGCTCTCAGAAGCAGAAAAGCGTCGAAAACACGGGGCGAAAGGCTACCCAGGAGCCGCAAAACGGCTTATAAAAGTGGGCAAACCCCGCCGCTGTGGGAAAGTCGCGCCCCTTTCCGCCCCTCGACGTGAACAAAGGAACACTCGAAATCGTAAATTGAGTGATGGTTTCCGATCAAAAGCCCCGTTCTTCCCTTCATTCTCAGCTTCTCTCTTTACTCAGGTCAGCTGGCATACATCGGCTGAAAAAGACGGAAGTTACAAGCCTCGGACAACTCGTCCACCATTTTCCCTAGCTAAATTTTTGAGGGACCATAACTCTATTCCCAGAAGGTCTTGTACCACTCCAGAAGCATCATTGGAATCGGAATGGGACCGGTTTCAAGATAGGCAAAAAAACAGAAAAGCGATTTTTATCGCGAACAGTGCCTTTAATGTGGTCTCTCAGTGTTTCTAGGGGCAAATTTAGAATCAGCATCGAGAGCTCGTTTTCTGAGCTAATACGTATAGGCGAGTGTGGGGCAGTGGCAAGAGGCGCCACTGTCACGCACACGGTCGAGTGATCGATCCTCGCCCAAGGTCAACCAAGCCTTCTATCCCTCTGGGGTCGTCAATTAATACCAGACTTGTCTGGGAGGATAAAAACACTGACTTGAACATCGGCTGGCCTCCGCAAGTCATTGTGTAGGCCCTATCGCTCCAGCCGCGAAGCGGCTGGAGAGGTTTGGTTTTGCCTAGGCCTTGTGATCACTTTGATTTTTATAAAACAGTTTATAGAATCTCTGAAACAAAATTTCTGAAGATTTCCTTCTGGATATAAGCGAAGGGGTCCAGAATACGCCTGCTGTCCGAATTTCAACAAAATCGGTTCACAAATAACAAAGTTGTGAGCCCGAAAGCTTAAGAAATACACATTCAAAAGCCTCTACGATTCCGAATGTAAGCTGAATGTGTGCCGCATCTCTAGAGGATTGATATACGCCGAGAACTTTAACTTTAATACATATATGTCTTACGCTGCAAACAAGGCTATAGAATTAGCAGAATAAATTGAGTGCACGAAAAGTGAAGCTAGTATATAGTGGAGTCCACCAAGAGTGTCTCATTTTCTTATCAATGAGAAGCGGTCGATTGTAGATCAATGAACATGAAATTCGTTGCAGCACAACCGCTCTCGCTCAATCGGCATCGAGCGTGCTGGTATGGGATTCATGCACATTGATCCCCAGCCGACCGCTTCTTATTGATAAGTAAATGAGACACTCTTAGTGAACTCCACTATACTGGTATGAATACTTGGTTTTATATGGAACACACAGATCATGAATGAGTTATAAACAAGGCCGATTTATGAAGCTGGCAAATGTGGAAATTACGTCTTTTCGCTGGATCGACGCCCTGGCAGGCACACTCATAATCCTGCAACTTATTTTGTGATCCTCTTTCAAATATGCCCTAGAGCAGCGCATTCTGGTAAACTCGATTTTTCACCACCTTCAAATGTGGCGAGTCCGTTCTCGCTCCAAACGGACAAATGACATTCCATCCTCCACTCAAACGGGCGATTTAGGGTCGTGTAAGCCTAAATCACCAAAGTTAAGCTCTGCTTAAAATGCTCCCAGACCGGTTGCTTCTGCTTCTGCCGCTCCGGCGAAAATTTTTTCACATGTAGCAGCATCATAAATCGGCCTCGCATGCTTGAAAATAGCTCATCCTTGATCTGTGAAGTCTGTATGAATTCAAGTATTTATACCAGTTTGATACCTAGCTTCACTTTTCGTACGCTCGATTGATGCTGTTGATCCCGTATGCCTTACTCGCAGGGTACAACAGGTGTGAGTTCAAAAAGAAGAGCTCTCAATATTGATTCCGATTATGCCCTTGGCAACCCAGACGGATCACTTTCAACGAAGTCATGACAAAGCGGCACTTTGGGCTTAGCCCTCGCAGACGCCTCGGTCATCGGGACTCACGCGTAAAGTAAAATGCGGGTGGTGCAGGCGAACACAACACACGCGCCTTTACGCGCAAATAAAAACAGAAAAACTGATTTTTTCAAAGCATGGATAAAGCCTTAAATATGCGATGAATACGCGACAGTGCATTAACATACGTATATGACTACGACAAAAACAACTTTGAATAAAAAGTACTGTATTTATAGGATTGAGATTTTCACCGTAACTCTTCTCTTACATTACGAAGCTAATTTTCCTGTTTGCTTAGCTACCGTTCCCATCACTTCTTTCCAGCACAAAAAGTTTTCTTTGGGTTTCCGGGCATAGTGCGCCAGTTTTCTGAGTTTTCAGGTCTTCGTACTGGGCCTTTTTCATTGATAACAGACGTCACATACCATTCCACTCTTCACAGCTGTTCGTTCTACTTCTGGAACGTTAATCGTAGAGGGCGTAAAAAATTGAAACATCGACTATAATTCTTTTTCAATCACGATCACCCAGAGTTTTCTTTCAGATTTTCGTATGAATGTGGACTCAATGAGAAATACCGAGCGGTGTATATATGTAATTCATAACAAGAACAATGATTTTCAGTATTCCCTCGAGAGTTTACCTACTTAACATAAGCGGTCGGCGATGTGGCAATGCAATTAGTATCACCACTTTATTTAACCTTGGCAGTGTGTACCGCTCGGTACTTGGAGATTACAAGAGTGCGGTAGGCCACCGCAAAAATAACCTGGTACTCTAAGGCACCAGACAAGTTCTCCAGGAAGTTCCTAAACAAGCTCACCACGAGTCTTTTCCAGTTTTCCTCAGAACCTCGATCCGCGTTGCCATCCGTGAAATCCTTTTTTTTTTGCAACCGTTTTGCTTATCTAATGTAGCCGCGTTTGGCATCCTATGAATTCAACACTTAATTGTCCAGTCTCCATTGTTGATGTCAGGGGAGCAGGATGCCATCGTCTGAATCTGGCCCTCTGTTTTGGTTATTCACCAGGGGAGTGCGGCAATTGTCGTTTGCCGTTCGCCGGCCACTTTTGGCGTTTGCCGTTGCCGTTTGCCGAAGATTTCGGTTGAAAAGGCAAACTTTCGGTTAGAATTCGATTTTATTTTTACTAGGTAATCAGAGGAATTCGGTCAAGTTCAAAGCTGTTTGGGAGTCTTGAAGTGTGTTCTTCAAATCATCAGATTCCTAACCCCTTAAAAATGACGAAATTGCAAAAACCCTCTCCCTGAAACATTTCGATTACTGCAAGTTCCACGGTTACAAATTTGTAATCAGACGATTGGCCGCTCGGAGCGGACCCGGACAGCAACCCGAGCGTCGCTGTCTCTCCGCTCCGAGCGAAAATCGGGTATCTACTCGGCGACCGAGGTTGCTGTCCGGGCGACTGAGGTCCGCTCGAGGCGACGTCCGGTTGGATTTCCAACTGAGTTGCTGATAAGGAACACGAGCACTCCACGGGACGGCGTAAGCCGCGTCGTAAAAGCCAGTTGCGCTTTATACAGAGCGTGCGCCGCGCGATGTGAAGCTATTAGCGCTTCATACAGAGCGTGCGCCGCGTGGTTTAGAGCTAGTAGCGCTTCAAGCAGAGAGCACGCCGCGTGGTTTAGAGCTAGTAGCGCTTCAATTAGGGTGTGCGCTGCGTGGTTACAATCTAGTAGTGCGTCATCTAGGGCGTGTCCCGCGTGGTTAAATCTAGTAGCGCGTCATCTAGGGCGTGCCCGCGTGGTTTAGAGCTAGTAGCGCTTCATTTATGGTGTGCGCCGCGTGGTTACAATCTGGTAGCGCGTCATCTAGGGCGTGCCCCGCGTGGTTTGAAGCTAGTAGCGCTTCACTTAAAGTGTGCGCCGCGTGGTTTAGAGCTAGTAGCGCTTCAAGCAGAGAGCACGCCGCGTGGTTGGAAAGCTAGTAGCGCTTCGATTAGGGTGTGCGCCGCGTGGTTTAGAGCCAGTAGCGCTTCAGTGGGGTATGCGCTGCGTGATTGCAATCTAGTAGCGCGTCATCTGGGCGTGTCCCGCGTGGTTAAATCTAGTAGCGCTTCATCTAGGGCGTGCCCCGCGTGGTTTGAATCTAGTAGCGCTTCACCACAAGTTGTGCGCCGCGTGGTCTAGAGCTAGTAGCGCTTCGTTTAGGGTCTCTGCGCCGCGTGGTTGCAATCTAGTAGCGCGTCATCTAGAGCGCCCCGCGTGGTTAAATCTAGCAGCGCGTTATCTAGGGCGTGCCCTCGCGTGGTTTGAAGCTAGTAGCGCTTCATTTATGGTGTGCGCCGCGTGGTTACAATCTAGTAGCGCGTCATCTAGGGCGTGCCCCGCGTGGTTAAATCTAGTAGCGCGTCATCTTGGGCGTGCCCCGCGCGTGGTTTAGAGCTAGTAGCGCTTCATTTGGCGGTGCGCCGCGTGGTTAAAATCTAGTAGCGCGTCATCTGGGCGTGCCCCGCGTGGTTAAATCTAGTAGCGCGTCATCTAGGGCCCGTGCCCCGCGTGGTTTAGAGCTAGTAGCGCTTCATTGTATGGTGTGCGCCGCGTGGATTTACAATCAGTAGCGCGTCATCTGGACGTGCCCCCGCGTGGTTAAATCTAGTAGCGCGTCATCTAGGGCGTGCCCGCGTGGGTAAATGTAGTAGCGGCGGCGCGTCATCTAGGGCGTGCCCGCGTGGTTTAGACTGGCAGCGCTTCATTTAGGGTGTGCGCCGCGTGGTTACAATCTAGTAGCGCGTCATCTAGGGCGTGCCCCGCGTGGTTAAATCTAGTAGCGCGTCATCTAGGGCGTGCCCCGCGTGGGTAAATGTAGTAGCGCGTCATCTAGGGCGTGCCCGCGTGGTTTAGAGCTAGCAGCGCTTCATTTAGGGTGTGCGCCGCGTGGTTACAATCTAGTAGCGCGTCATCTAGGGCGTGCCCCGCGTGGTTTAGAGCTGGTAGCGCGTCATCTAGGGCGTGCCCCGCGTGGTTTGAAGCTAGTAGCGCTTCATTTAGGGTGTGCGCCGCGTGGTTTAGAGCTAGCAGCGCTTCACTTAGGGTGTGCGCCACGTGGTTAAAATCTAGTAGCGCGTCATCTAGGGCGTGCCCCGCGTGGGTAAATGTAGTAGCGCGTCATCTAGGGCGTGCCCCGCGTGGTTACAATCTAGTAGCGCGTCATCTAGGGCGTGCCCCGCGTGGTTTGAAGCTAGTAGCGCTTCACTTAAAGTGTGCGCCGCGTGGTTTAGAGCTAGTAGCGCTTCAAGCAGAGAGCACGCCGCGTGGTTGAAAGCTAGTAGCGCTTCGATTAGGGTGTGCGCCGCGTGGTTTAGAGCTAGTAGCGCTTCAATGTTAAGGTATGCGCTGCGTGATTACAATCTAGTAGCGCGTCATCTGGGCGTGTCCCGCGTGGTTAAATCTAGTAGCGCTTCATCTAGGGCGTGCCCCGCGTGGTTTGAATCTAGTAGCGCTTCACCTAGGGTGTGCGCCGGGTGGTCTAGAGCTAGTAGGGCTTCATTTAGGGTGTGCACCGCGTGTTTACAATCTAGTAGCGCGTCATCTGGGAACGTCCCGCGTGGCTTAGCGCAAAGTAGCGCTTTTTTCAAAGAGTAACCCGCGTGGTTTGAAGCTAGTGGCGCTTCATGTAGAGCGTGCACAGCGGCGTAGAAACTGGTTAATTTGATGCTGTGGAAAGTAGAGAACTTTAGTGTGTGGAAGGCAGTGACAATAGGTGCAACACACTTTATTACAAAGGAAAACTATTTCATTGATCAAATTCAACAGAGAAGTGAAAACATAATTCTTACGTGAGGATTACGCTAAAAATAAGCAAGAGCAATAAAATCCAATTCTACAGACTTGAGAGGCAATTCAATAAAGACAATTCACAGATTTTCAAGAAAAACATGATTTTCCAACTCACGGGAGACCATAAAATACATGGATATTGCGTGAAAAGAGGAAGCCAGACTTGTTAAGAGCAGCTCCTGTTCATCTATGGGGCCACGGTTCTGGTTTTCTGAAAAGTCGGATATTTAGCTGCACGCACACACTACATGTAGTAAAGCTACGAATTAATTTACCGATGGTGGTGCCAATCGCTCGCTTCGCATTCTGTATTTTCGAACGTCGCACCTGAAAAAGGCACGGATATATAGAAATAATTTTTACCTAGTAAAGATTTTCAGTTTTTTTGTCACTCACAGGGCTCTCTGAATCGCCGTTCGTAGATGGGAGATCCACTGTGTTCGTGCCTCTTTTCTCTCTCCTCAAACGCCTTCACCCGTGCGGTCTCATTCGCTCCCAGTTTCACGAAATAGCTGAAAGGATCTAAATCAGTATACACGCCTGCATAACCCAAGCGCAAAAAGAGAATGCGTAATTGTAGGCGACTGTCGCCACTTCAATTACTGATTTATTAAAGCTAACTTTGAGGGGCAGTTGATAACGTCCACGATGGACATTCCTAATTCTTTATCGTTGAGTCTCATACCGTCCAGGCAAACGTCTGAAACAACAACAATTTTGAATTTTACGTGTATTTGTTTCCAAAATTAGAATGACCTTACTGGTTAATTTATCCACTATCTCTTCCGGCAGATCTTTCAAGTTCCTATCTTTAGCACACTTTCCGGTCATTCGAACTGAGAATGACTGAATCGAATAAGCTGGCGTGCAGGCCTAGGAACGAAAGTTATTAAACTCTTGGGTATTACAATACAATGTACCACACCCATTTGTCGCTTCGCGGCGTACTTGTAAACGTGTATTTTGACGCATAAAATGATATTCTCATTGTCAAATGAGAACTTAGTCCTCGAAGTTCCTCGATACCCAATCCGATCCCACACACTTTTTCCTGCGTCGGTGCACTTACAGTTGGATCCAACACACTTTCCCCGGCGCTTCACGCATCCAGTTGGGTACAACACACCTTACCCGGCGCTCGGCGCACTCCCAGTAGGGTGCCATGCACTTACTACGGCTCTCGGCGAACTCCCAGTTGGATCCAACACAATTTTCACGGCGCACTCCCGGTTGGGTCCCACACGCTTTTCTCGGCGCTCGGCGCACTCCCAGTAGTGTGCCATGCACTTTTCCCGGCGTTCGGCGCACTCACACTTGGGTCCAACACACACTTTTCCCGGCTCTCGGCGCACTCCCAGTTAGCCCCCCACAATACCCCTGCGATTGCCGCACTCCTAGTGGAGTCGCGCCTACTTGTTTTGGCGCCCGGCGCACTCCCAGTGAAGTACCGTCTACCTTCCCAGGGCTCCTACTGCACATGCAGCCGCCCATGAAGGCGCTCAGCAACGTTTTACATAGGAAACTGGTGATATCGTGTTATCAGTATACGCCATCACTCACATCATAACAACAAACCGAATTGCTTCATTTCTGAAAACAAACCGACCGAATTTCCGTTCACTCTCACACACACATACACACAGACGGTCACATACACCAAGCAGCGTATAGTTAGTAGAATACTATTATTTGCATTATTCTGTGCAGTATGGGTGTGCATTACTGAACAAGAATGAACGAAAATTCGGTTGTGCTCTTTTTCTGACACGAGCTAATATGATTTGTTTTCATGTGAATGTGTCTGAGTTTTCCAACGGGTAAGCGCTTTTGGGTGCTGGTGGAGTGCAAAAACAACAGTAAGTATGCTAAGGCTTTGCGTTCGTGGCGCCCCTGCAGCCATAAGGAGTGGGCGGGGTTTCGGGTCAACGAGAAGTGGCTATGGGAGGCCTCGGAATCAATGCAGAAATTCGCTCAAATAAATGTGCAGGCTTGACCTTGTCGACCCCTCATCTTGTACTCTCCTATTGTCTCAGTGACGCACACGTGATACGCCCTTAAGTACGCTTCGCGTAGCATGGGTGTGCACGGTAGCTTACAAAGAGCCCTTAAAGACCCAGGACACCCAGAAAACTAATTTTCAGATTTCATGCTAATCTTGGAGAGAGTCACACGCTGGTCACAAAGGTATCTCTGAAATCTTCGTTCAATACCCTTGGCATCATGGCATCTCCAAAGACGCCTAGATTTTGAAGGTGAAAAATTGGTGGGATGAGTTGTCTCAGGCCGGTGTTATTTTCTCTTCATTCGCCAATCGCTACACGAGTGCAAAACAGGATGAGGAGATAGACCGAAAATGGACTGAAGAACGACGACTTGTTAGGGAACTCGTCCATCCATCAGAGCAGCTCTTGCGTTCGAAAGTCCTGTAAAGTCGGGCCTGTGGTGGTGAGCGAAATGGGTCGGGCCTGTGGTGGTCGCTTATATCTCGCTTAATTGTAAAAATTGAGATCTCGTATTTGGCACGTGTTATACAGGAGGGGTCTTCTACACATTAACCTGAAAATCTCTGAATTCATTTCTGAGGGTGTACTGTGCCTTTAAATTCCATTGGCACCATCAGCAGAGCGGCCTAACTCATAAATGAAAACATAAGTGAAACAAAAACAAGAGGTTAGTAAATGAGACTTACATTGACGAAGTAATATCGGAGAAAGTCCACACAAGCTGTGCAATGATCAGAGCTTCTGATCCTTCCAGATCGAATCCATGATTCCATTAGTGAATTGAGGCTGAGCGCCTAAATTGTTGCAATATTATGAAGGAAGGATAATTTCGGTTCCGCGCTTTTCATTTTGTCACTATCAAACGAGTATTACCTTGAACGGTGGTGAGGAGCTGATTTCCCATTGAAATTTCAGATTCACATAGGTGAGTTTCGTGTCCTCGGGGAGTTTTTTGTCACCGAGTTTGGTTATGCATGAAGTGGCCCTCATCACGTTCTTCCGCACCTCGCCAATATTGACCAATAACGAGTCCAGCTGCAAATATCCCATGAAAACATTCAGCGCACAAGATGGGCTCTCTAACGACTAAGCTTAAATCTCACCGCCCCTGACAGCCCAAGCAATAGCAGGGATTGCGTCTGAACGATATGAGACAGAGTGTTCACAACGATGTCCGTTGGATGATGCACCTTCAACGTCTCAGTAGCCATCTTCCTTATGTCCTTGAGATTAACTCTCGCCTCCTTCATATTGTCCACTAGGAAAGTCTAAAACATGTGCGGTGAAGTGCGGTGAACTGTATCAAAAAAAGTGAACTGAAGGGTACTTCTGTTAAAGTGGATGTTGTCACGCGCGACAACATCCACTTAACCTCGATGAGCTCATGGATTTTTGTTCAAAAGTAATTCTCCTAGATAAGTTGAATTCAACTTGCGCACTGGCAGTATTGCGTGTTGGCGTGCTGGCCGCGTCCCGTCCCGGTGTGCCGGGCCGAGTTGCACACCCGCTCTTGTATATCTTTTTGAAAACAACAAACTAAACTCGAGAGGCTTATCGCTCGGGCACAGAGCAGCTGCTCGCCCACTGCAGTCACTACTGCGCCCGCGGAGGCCACTACCACGGGCCACAGAATTTCGAATTTTGGGATTCACGGCCACTATCGCTGGCGACTCCAGATTTTCAGCGGGGCGTAGAGGCGGATTTTTGTCTCAGAGCGATCGAGTGGCAGCAATGCGGTAAAAAAAGAATAAGCAGTATAAATAATTGTAACAAACTTGATATTCGGCACCAGGTTCGAAGCTTTGCAACAATTCTCCAAACTTGAGAATGGAGAAGTCCTTGCCGAGGTACTTCGAGCTTGTTCTGAAACTTAGAAGTATTCACATCTGTACATGAAATAATGTACAAACAGCCTAAAAATACGCAGATAAAAATGCGTACGCCGAACAATTGGGCATGCAAGTTTTCTCCAAGTGCTCCCCGCGGGTTCGTTCACGGCGCGTCGTTATGATTAGCGTCATAGACCTCAATGGGTGCGCAGGCCGCTATAGAAAGTGTGCAAGGCCCCGTCGGAACTGTGCACGACGTCAGAGAAAATGTGCAGGATCACAGTGGGAATATGCAGGACGTCATTGAAAGTGTGCTGTCATGGGAGTGTGCAGAACGTCACAGAATGTGTGCGGGAACTCAGGGAGTGCGCAGGACGTCACACAAAGTGGGCAGGACCCCAGTGAGAGATGCGCAGGACGTCCTAGAGAGTGTGCAGGACAGTGTGAATCAGTGTACAGCCTATCACCCAGAGAAGAGTCTAGACTGCGCCAGATGTGGATGAACACGGGCGGCCGCGTTGCGTGTTCAAGGCTGATCAGAGGTCTACCTTCAGATTCTCTCCGGCGAATCTTCAGATTTTATTTAGAACCAGCCGTCCTGCGGGCTCCGCCCGCTGACGGCTGATGGGGCTTCGCCCCAGACCAAATTTCCGCCTCCGGCGGTAATTATCAAGTTGTCTTTGCATATATAGAATCGGCTCAGAAATTATTTTTGCCCCAATATATTTTGTTGTAGACATAAAGCGCCCGTAGTAAACCCACCACTCCAGTCAGGATCATCTGAATGGGTGATAAGACGAGCCCGAAATGATTCAGACAGGGCTCAGACGTGTCCGAAATCGTATCGAGCGATAGATTGCATTGAAGCGGTCGGTCTTCCAAAGTCATGGCGATGGGGCATGATGATACCTGTGATGACAAGAACAACCGGCCATTATTCTCTACGTGGTCGTTCACGAATCGACCAACTCCATGCTCCGTTTCTCGATAAATGAAATCCTATTTGTTTCGTGGAAGGTGATATTGATAATAATACATTGATAAGCCGAAATCTCCAGCTGAATTATTTAAGTTACTAATTTGCTCCTTAAAACAGTCTCGAGCGCACTCCTAACTTGGCACGCTGTTTCTCTCTTCTCTAGCCAAGAAGTCAGTCAGATCTGACTGAATCGATTCAGTCAGATCTGACTGAGTGATTCAGCTTAAGTTGTTTGTTGCTGACTTTCTCTGTTTAGCCCAGGTCGCTATATTACATCACGTACGTCTGAAGTATGTGCGGCTCATCTGAATTCTTTTCAGAACATGGATTCAGATAGGCTGAACTGAAATTTTCGCCGGCTTTACAACGGGCCAAAGATTGCGTACGCGCATGTGGACACATAGAAAGGCAGACGGCGGCAAATTATACCGAGAAAAGCAATAAATCTACTTCAGTTGTGCACGCACACAAAATCAAATCCGAAGTGTGGCAAATCCTGTAGATTAGCGTTCTCGAACTCGTTTCAGAGACATTCTTCTTTCTGTGGCGTCCTGCGCATTGCTACGTAGTACCGCACACTTACTACGGCGTCAGGAGCACACCCCCTGAGGTCGAGCACACTTTCTACGACGTCCGACGCACTCCCTACGTGGGTCCCGTACACTTTATACGGCGTCCGGCGCACTCCTACATGAGTCCCGTACACTATTTATGGCGTCCGGCGCCCCCTAGCATGGTTCCCGCACACTTCCTATGGTGTCCAGCGCACTCCAACATGGGTCCCGCACACTTTCTATGGCGTACGGCGCACTCTAACATGGGTCCCGCACATTTTCTATGGCGTTCGGCGCACTCTAACATGGGCGCTGCACACTTTCTATGGCTTCCGGCGCACTCTACCATGGGTCCTGCACACTTTTTATGGCGTTCGGCGCACTCCTAAATGGGTTCCGTACACTTTCTATGGCGTCCGGCGCACTCTTACATGGGCCCCGCACACTTACTATGGCGTCCGGCGCACTCTTGCATGGGTCCCGTACACTTTCAAAGGCGTCCGGCGCTCTTACTTGGGTCCCGCACAACTTCTTCGGCGTTGGGCGCACTCCCGCTGGGGTCCCGCTGACTTTCTGTGAAGACCTGTTCGGTTGCTTTGGGCGTAACCCTTGTAAAACACAAAAGTCTGCAATTACAGAATGCACACCCTAAACTGACTGACTGACTGACTGACTGACTGACCGACGGACGGACGGACACCACTCTCCTTTATTACTATGGAATGATCTTAATTGCACACTGGAGGGAGTACAAAACGATTAATTCCAAAAAAATGAACTAAATCCTGGGCGAGAATGGGAAATTTCACTTGTGATCTGCCTCTAGCGTGCAGTGCCATTGAATTTGCATAGAAAAACGTGGGCGAAACACGGCCTATAGCAAATGACTACTACACAAAATCACGCCTACCTGAGAAGCTTCCCGTAGCAACCACTTGTTGATCACATACTTTCACAGTTTCCTGCTCATTCCTGGGCGAGCTGAGGTGCGACTCTAGAACAGAAAGTAATGTAATATGAACATATGAAACTTTGATTTGAAACAGACCTTCGTTTTGTCCATTCCTCCTACAGGCTTTTCCCGTGGTACGCGGCATTTTGTTTTCGCTCCCTAAAGTCAGAATTAAGAGTACATCCATCCTTTCCCGTAGCTACATATCTTCTATATACCTTTAGCTACACCCATCCTACTGCGATAGTTACTTCTTTGGTAATTATCCAAATCCTGATACTCCGATGTAGTTCTTTGGTATTGATCCATATCCAGGTGCTCAGATACTCTTTTTCCTGACAATCCTCAAAATAAGCATGTTTGATCAACTCCACTTTTCCTTGAGTTAGATAAGGGAGAGGGGTGCTGCCGAGATGTCATACGTTCGTGCCGTGGCAGTGGGGAGGAAAGAAGATCTCTTCCTGAGCAAACCGACGTGAACCCCTCAAGGAGAGGGTTTTCGTCATAGGAGAGGTGCTGGCTGGCCACAGCTCTCCCGCAGATTCTACTGGAGGCTAGGGTAGCAGATAGCAAATGACAACTACACAAAATCACGCCTACCTGAAGAACTTTCCGTGAAACCCATTTTCTGTCCAGATTCATTATCAATTTCCTGTTCATTCCTGGGCGAGCTAAGGTGCGACTCTGGAACAGAAAGTAATGTAATATGATCATATGAAACTTTGAATTGAAACAGACCTTCGTTTTGCCCATTCCTCCTACAGGCTTTTCCCGTAGTACGCGGCATTTTGTTATCGCTCCCTAAAGTCAGAATTCAGGTTATTTCCATGCTTTCACGCAGTAACATGTCTTCTATATACCTTTTGCTACACCCGCTCTACTGCGATAGTCAATTTTTAGTAATTATCCAAGTCCAGATACTCCGAAGTAGTTCTTTGGTATTGATCCATATCCAGGTGCTCAGATGTTCTTTTTCGTGAGAGTCCTTAAAATAAGCATGTTTGATCAACTCCCCTTCTCCTGAGTTAGATAAGGAAAAGGGTGCTGCCGAGATGTGGTACTTCCGTGCCATGACAGTGAAGAAAGAAGATCTCCTTCGTGCGAGCCAAAGGAGATCCTTCCGGGAACAGGGTACTTTGTCATGGAAAAGGTGCTGGCTGGCCACAGCTCTCCAAAGGATTCTACTACAAAGGGCCGGCGTCGAGAGGTATCCAGGTCCGTCGCAAAAAGTATCCATGTGCCACCTGCAGCAAGAATGTCACGTGGAGAAAAACAAGCATACGGTGCTCCGGATGCCAAAGGAGGGTGCAGCTCTTCTTTTCGGGCCTCAGTTCTGAGAGGCATCACGGCTCATTCTTCCGTCGCGTTCTATGCTCCGCCCCCAGCAACCCTGATTCCTCAGTTACCAACCGCCCTTCTCCATTTTGGACATGAATCTTAACGGCATCCGTGCCAAATTATCTGAAAGTTCTCTTTGCACGTTCTCATCATCCGGATGTTATCATGGCTCAGGAAGCCAAGCTCTACCAATCTACCACCTATAACCAGCCTAGCGTTCCTGGCTACACCGCCTATCACACGCCAAGGTCTACTCTATGCGGGCGGAGTGTTCATTTTTGTGCAATCTGCCTTACCTTCCTACATCATTTCAAACCAGCCGTCCTGCGGGCTCCGCCCGCCTGACGGCTGGGTCAGCTACGCCCCATACCTCCGAATTTCCACCTTTGGCGGAAATCATCAAATTGTCTTTGCATATATACATACCAGCGGCGTCGGCCGGCTGACGCCGGCCACTGCCGCTGGGGGTCCGGCAACTACGCCGGCCCATTTGCCGGCTTCGCCGGCATCTTAAAAATATAAAGCGAATGAAATGAACTTCGCTGATTCTATGTGAGATGGCGTTCGAAGTTCTCACGCTTGCCGGCTATCGCCGGCCACTGTTGCTGGAGTACGGTTGCTCCAGCCCATGAGCTGGTTTCGACGAAAACGCCCGAGCAATCAGAAATTACAAACCATTTCAAACCTTGCAAACCCTGCTAACCTTCTTTCTTATGCAGTTGCACACCGACCCTTCCTTAGCTTTAAGAGGTCCTAAAGTGGTGGTTCATTTATATTCAATTCTGTCAAGATAAAGACAACCGCTGTTTGAGATTTAGTAAACGCCTCCATGACCAACCGACACCCTGCTACCTTTATTGCCGAATGAAGTGTAATGATGTTTGTGTTTTCTGGATGCATATTTTGATAAACACACATTTCCATCGTATATAAACCCGATTTAGAAAGGTTGGTGCATATAAACAGCTAAGCAGTTTGAATGAGTGGTTGGGGGAGGGAACGTGAAGAAAGGGGTGGTATACACTCTCTTATAGATGCACAAAACGATTTTGAAGCTCTGCGCTAACCTAATTCGGTCCCGCACACTTTCTACGGTGTCCGGCGCAATCGCATTTGAGTTTCACACACTTCTTACGGCGTCCGGCGCACTCTACCTTAGGTCCCGCACTTTCTACGACGTCCTGCGCACTTCAATTTGGGTCCCGCACACTTTCTTCGGCGTTCGGCGCAATCGCATTTGGGTCCCACACACTTTCTACGGGGTCCGCCGCACTCTACCTTGGGTCCCGCACACTTTCTACGGCGTCCTGCGCACACCCACTTGGGGTCCCGCACACTTTTTATGAGTCTTGCGCACTCGCATTCGGGTCCCACACACATTCTAAGGCGTCCGGCGGGCTCCCCCTTTGGTCCCGCCCACTTTCTCCGGCATCCGGCGCACTTACATTCGGGTCCCACACCTTCAACGGCGTCCGGCGCACTCTCTACCTTGGGTCCCGCACACTTTCTACGGCGTCCGGCGCACTCTACATTGGGTCCCGCACACTTTCTACGGTGTCCTGAGCACTCCGCCACTTGGGCCCCGCACACTTTCTACGGCGTCCGGCTCACTCAACATTGGGTCCCGCACACTTTCTACGGCGTCCTGCGCACTCGCATTCGGGTCCTACACACTTTCTTCAGGCGTCCGGCGGGCTCCCCCTTGGGTCCCGCACACTTTCTACGGCATACAGAGCACTCCCATTTGGGTCCCGCCCATTTTCTCCGGCGTCTGGCGCACTTGCATTCGGGTCCCACACACTTTCTACGGCGTCCGGCGCATTCTAACTTGGGTCCCGCACACTTTCTACGGCGTCCGGCGCACTCTATATTGGGTCTCGCACACTTTCTACGGCGTCCGGCGCACTCTACATTTGGTCCCGCCCACTTTCTCCGGCGTCTGGCGCACTTACATTCGGGTCCCACACACTTTCTACGGCGTCCCGCGCACTCTACCCTGGGTCCCCCACACTTTCTACGGCGTCATGCGCACTCGCATTCGGGTCCCGCCCACTTTCTCCGGCGTCTGGCGCACTTACACTCGGGTCCCACACTTTCTACGGCGCCCGGCGCACTGTGCCTTGCGCCCCGCACACTTTCTACGGCGTCCGGCGCACTCCACCGTGGGTCCCGCACACTTTCTACGGCGTCCGGCGCACTTACATTTGGGACCCATACATTTTCTACGGCGTCCGGCGCACTTACACTCGGGACCCACACACTTTCTACGGCGTCCGGCGCACTCTACCTTGGGTCCCGCACACTTTCTACGGCGTCTTGCGCTTTCGCATTCGGGTCCCGCCCACTTTCTACGGCGTCCGGCGCACTCTGCCTTGGGTCCCGCACACTTTCTACGGCGTCCGGCGCACTCTACCTTGGGTCCCGCACACTTTCTACGGCGTCCGGCGCCTCAACGTGGGTCCCGCACTCTTTCTACGGCGTCCTGAGCTTTCCCACTTGGGTCCCGCAAATTTTCTACGGCGTCCGGCGCACTCTACCTTGGGTCCCGCACACTTTCTACGGCGTCTTGCGCACTCGCATTCGGGTCCCGCCCACTTTCTACGGCGTCCGGCGCACTCTACCTTTGGTCCCGCACACTTTCACCGCGTCCAGCGCACTCTACCTTGGGTCCCGCACACTTTCTACGGCATCCGGCGCACTCCTACATGGCCCCGTACATCTTCTATGACGTCCGGCGCACTCCTGCATGGGTTGCGCAATTGGAGAGCGCTACCAAGAATATGCGTAACTCTAAGGCTATCGAACCAGACGGTATCTCTCCAGCCACTCTGAAGAAGCTTTCCATGGATCTTCTGCCGCCGCTGATCACAGATCTCATAAACACCTCTTTTTGGACCTGCACACTACCTCATGCATGGAAGACGGCCAATGTGGTTTCGCTGTCAAAGCCAGGCAGGTCTTAAAGCACGGCAAAGGGTTATCACCCTATTCGCCTACCATCGCCCGTCTCCAAGTTAACTGAAAAGTTAATCGTGAAAGACCTGGCTGAGCAAAACGAGCGACAACAGCGTCAAAATGTATTGTGAAAACTTCATTCTACCGCCAATGCTCTACTAAAGATCGTAAGCTTTGCAGGCGATTGGTTCAATGCTAAAAAACCACTGAGAACGGTGGCCGTTGCCCTGGACCTGACCAAAGTACGTGACTCTGTTAACTTGGGACTGTTGTCCGACAAACTGCTGGGGCGGCATGCACGTACGCGACGTGTTAGGTTGGGGTTAGGCAGGGTTTGAAGCGCCGGCGCGTTTGATGATAGCGAGGGGGAAAGGGGGTTAGGCTAGCACTGAAAAATCTTTCCCTCGCAAACCCCTAACTAGGAGGGTGGGGCAGCCGGAACCCCGTTGAGACCCCAACTATTGATTATCGCCAGCACTCGCACAGAAATCATGAAACGCGCCGACGCCCAAACCTTGCCTCACCCCAACATAACCCGCCGCGTACGTGCATGCCGCCCCTGATGTCCTCGCTGTCATCCTGGCAGAAGAGATGGGCGTTTAATAAAGGACGCCGGGCTGAACTTCTATTCCAGAATCACCTTTCCGATGGCATTCCAATAACTCAGACAGTAGCAGGCCCGGAGCGCAACCGGCTCCGCCTCTCCCCGCCCACTACAACCGAAACGCAGAGCAGTTGATATTCAAACTTGCGGTGCGTTTCGGTTAAGATTGCAACGTGGAGTGCGTTCAGGTTGCTCTCCGGGCCACATGCGTTGACTGACGCGCGCGTTTCGAATTCAGATGAATCGATTGGAACAAAGTAAAGCCTCTGGGCTTCCTGCGATTTTTCAGTAGGATTCTCACTGCTTCTCTTGTGGTGCTTGTAATTGATTTCCTCTTCTGCATTTGCGCTCAATATTCGACCATCCTCAAATTCATTGTATTCTTCAGATTTGTGCAACATTTAGACTGTATTAAATAAATAAAAACGTTAACATGACTCTCCGAACGCATTTTTGCCAATATTAACGGAGGAATTTTTTGAATTTATTTAATCATTCGAAAAATTGAGAAAAACAAATCGCTCGGATTTTTGAATAAAATCATCCACTTCAAAAAATCAAAAAATTCCTAAATCGAAAAAAACAATTGATTCCGGAGGGTTAATTGGATTTAATACGCATTTTGAGTGTTGGTAAAAACGAGATTCACCTTATCCTCTGTCAATCAGCGAAGCGTCTGAACTACGTCGAGGTATCGATTTTTGCAACTGTGTTGCTAATATCGGTTTATAGAAAGCGCCCGGGGCGCAACCGTCGACGCTGGATGATTTACTGTGACGTCATCAGCCGAGAGTGGCGCTCAGGGCGCTGCCTGAATCATTTTCCTCGGTAGCACCCGGAGCGCAACATATGTGGCCTGCACCGCAACATATGTGGCTCAAAATTGCCTATCTTGTCACCCTGAGCGCAACATGGACGCGGCTCCTGTTGCATTCGGGGTGGGCTCAGGGCCTGCTATCGTCTGAGAAGAGTTGGTGTCCTCAACATATGACAAAAAACCACTTCGAGGCTGCAGAATAAGAATAAGGATAACGAGGAAAAATACGAACCTTTCCTGACGTCCTGCAGAACAAACATATCTGGGTCGTAAAAAAATCCTTCCTCGGCATCCGATAACATTATTGCCAACCTGGGTCAACACATAAATATTACGATTACAGCAAAAAAGCAGGAAAGTAGATGACGTGCTAGGATACACGTAACCTTCACCAGACTCATTTATTAATTTAACAATTTATTCGTAATTTGTTGGAGAAGTCAACATTTAAGAAGGATACAAACTGGCTTCCAATTTACGAAAGTCACATTCCCATTGGAACAGCATCAAATTCGAGACAGAAAAAGATGGGTAAGGACAGCCCTACGAGATTATCGAATGCTTATCCATGAAGCAATCAAATGCGAGACACAAATATCGTATTGGCAACTGATACTTCTACAGCAGGCAAAGTTATGATGGAAACTTCCCTAATGCATAAACGTTTTCCAACAACTTTTTTGAAAAACCGATTTCTTCGTTTTATGTGAGAAAGAATATTGAGGCACTCGGATCGAGCTGGATGGAATATTTTATCATCAATAGCAGCAAATAAGTTTAGGAAGGGATCACAAGTGATGAACTCCTCTAGCACCACAAAACATTTTCTTTGCTCGGGATCATAAACAAACAGAAGAACTCGGCCGAAACCAATATCAGTTCCAGTCTGCAGACAAACCAAGTCCTGTCTAGACTCTCGGGATCGCTGCCAATACTCACTAGACGAGAAAACTCTTGAATCTTTGCAGAAACGAGACCTTAAAGTGTGTAAGCATAAGCGTAATTATAGCAGTATTATCAGTCTTGCAATCTAATCCTGACCTCAGTACACACCGTGCTGGAAACTTTGCTATTGCTTGTTGATGTTCTGGTAGAACACGTGACCTTTCAACTTCAGACCACTTCGGCAAGTAACTCCGGGATGTGAGAGAAAATTCGCAAGGAAATCTGCAAGTTTCTGACTGTTAGTGCAATAAAATCTCCAGTAGGGTCAGTTTTAGTGCAGAAACCTTGTGCTCTCCCCAGAAATCATCTTATCGTGCAATTCGAGCAAATCATGATTTAAGGTGGCCTTGGACTCTACAGATAAGGCATGGATGAGCTCCTTGCGAATAATAAAACTGAAGAAATAATGTGAACCTCTTAGAAAGAGTTTGGCAATCAGACTCATAAAATTGTTGAACGTTTTTGGATGTTACTTTTTCACTATTGTTTCCTGACAGTTAGTTGTCGCTTGAGCGACTCGTAATTGTAGGCGCCTGTGAAGTGATTCAAAGCCACTAGAAGTCCAGTGATACACTGATCCACACCTGGGTAGATCTTGCAATATGGCGTGATCGATGAAGCACTAAATTAGCGAAGTTGGCAATGGTAGTTCAATCATAAGACAAATGTCAAACTTGCACTTAGCGCTCACGTGGGTTTTTAACGTGAATAATGCCTGTGACACGTGCTTCCACAGGATTTTCATTCCAAGGGCTAGCCTTCTTATAGATGCTATATCGTCAGAAGAGAGATTGCTGCTTTGTTCCAAAACACGAATCAGAATCCAATATGCAAGAATTGCGGCACTAGCAAACGAATCAGGACACCAATCCAGCGAAGCTACTATTGGGAAGATGACGAAAGAAATCTTAAAAACGTTTCGTAGCGTTTTTTCATTCGACACTTTCCCCCCAGGGTTGAGCAGGCTTGCGACCGGTCACAATGGGGGTCGTGAAGATGTGGGAAATTTTAAGTAGAAAATTGAAAATTTGGGGGGAGGGTCGTAAAATTTTTTGGAAAAATGGGGTTTATCTCCACACCACTCGGAAAGGTAGCCGTTTCTCCATTCCAAGGTGGGGTTAGAAAAAATTCTGGTCACCAACTCAGACTAAAATTTCGGATCTTCCCCGCTGTTTTTGGGCGGGGAGGTCCGGAATTTCTCGCGCTCGAGGTCCCCCGAGAGATTTTTGGGGCGGGGTTCACATCGGAACAACCGGGGGAGTAGAATCGGAGCTCCCAAGGCTGCCGACGATATCAGGATCATCAACATGTTTGGACAAAGGTTTCAACAATGTTGCTGGTATAAAAGGCTTCTCACCTCACAGTGTGCCTCAGTCGGCTTTTCGGAGCCGGACCTGGAAGGTGGCCTCGAGTCACTTACCAGAAGATCCACCAGATGGCGAAGGATAATTTTGGTTGCCGAGGGGAGGGGGGATATCCCGACGGCGGGGGGGGGGGTGTTTTCCAACTGTGGGTCCGTATCCCCACGGTCCACGGTGGGGTGCACCCCACCGTGGAACGTGGCGGTGGAACCACCCCCCCCGTGGGTATGAAAAAATGGGTCACCCCGATAGTGTCGAGGCTGAATGAACAGAGCACATGCCGCTAATGGGGAAAGGGGGGCACCCGAGATAGTACCGCGGCTGAACTCCCTTTCAATCGGGACTCTCCTGCCGGTTTGTTCGGAGCTGCCGGGGTGGTGTGCCGGCGGAGTATCCCCGTTTCCCCACTCGGGAGATCCTAAATTGTTGTCTGAGAAGGGAGGGGGGGTCATAAACTTTTGGTCACCGGTCTCAACGGCCTGCTCAACCCTGCTGTCTCCTTTCTGGGATCAGCTCATCGACCGCGAGTCATCTCGTATGGGTGAGCATATCGCCCCCCCATGTACGACCCAGAACGTCCCATCGGAGCACCTAGGCGGAACTAAATACGGCTATTGTCTATTATGACGAACGTTTCATCCTCTGCACCACCGAGGTGCGCAGTGGTACGACAAACTTTTCGTTCCGAAATAGTGCGTGCGTGAATGAACAACATAAAAGAATGTTATTACATAAATAAAACCTAGAGGTAACGTTTGGGGAAACGTGGGTAGCAGCAAGACATAGCTTCATTAGAGCAATTTCGGATAAATAAACATATAATAAACTCACCGCGTCTTTTTCGGACGCCGTGCTGCAACTTAAATCATCAATGCTAAGAATATACTTCGACGCATAGCTGTAATTCTGCGTTCTTTCCAAAGCCGCGGTCAAAGTTTTCACCTTGTGACGAGCCAATTTGAAAGCGGGAATACGATTATCCTTTGACAACAACTCTAAAAATCGTTGTAGCTGCAGTTGAATATGCAATCAAGAGCAAAATATATGGAGCTTCCACCTCGGAACAAATCACAAGTTATCCCCTCGGACACTATGTGTAGGGCATCAGGTCTGCAGACGTCCATTGTAAAAAAACTCATCACTTGCTTCCAACCTAGACGACATTGCTTTTATTAAATAAGGACAGCACTTGGTGCTGTTCGCGGACACTTTGAAAAAGTCGCAGAATTCCTTAGAATCAGGGATGGACGGTGTTCCGCGTTTCGCTTTCCAAAACCCGCATTTTCAGGCGTTTTGCCGCCGATTTACGAACCCGAGAAAAATTTCTGTTCCGAGATCCGAAAACCGATTTCCGAGATATCATATTTTTATTCCTGCTTAGATCGCGCACTGGATCCTTTTAATGAATGTAAAATTATGTCAAACAGAAAGCAGTACGCCAGGCGGAAAAAAGGAGACTCGTTATTTGACGATCTCCATACGCCGCAGCTGGAGCAAAATATTCCAATAAACCAAGAAAGAGATAGAAATTTGACATTGTCTTGAAGACAGCATACTTGTTAGAAAAAAGTCGTTGAGCTAACGACGTTACTGGACTGTTATGGCTCCATATAGAATGTTCACGCCGTTGGAAGCGTAAAAAACAAGCCATATAAAAAGAGAAAATTTTGCAGGCTCTACTCGATGCCTTTGAAGTGACCACCCCATTACAAACTTCTCTAGATTGATTGTTTGGATACGGTCACTTAGGTTCTCAGACAGCCGGGGGCGTGGAGGGGGTGGGATCCGATTCGGCCGCGATAGGCTCTCGATACGACTACAAAGCGGTGTGGAGAACGATACGGCCGCGTACTTTCCGTGCGCCACGTTACTTTCCGTGAGCCTATGAGCACCGCTACGATAAGCTTTTTACGGCTAGCTCCGCTATTTCCACCAAGCGAGCATGTTGCGGTGTAACTCGCGCACCTCCACTCCACCGCTAAACAACTCGTTATTTTGCTATTCGCATCGGGTATTTCTACTTTGCATACCACCAGTCCCGAACTTCCGATTTGTGAAAATTCAGAAACCACTTTTAAACGTATACGCCGCCTCCAAAGGTAAGGCAAGTGGATGTTAATCCGTAACATTCATTTCAGAAATAATGGGAAGTTGTGGTTTAAAATGATAGAGCTACAATGTCCATAGTGCTTACAATATAGCTCACCTGTCAAACCATTTCGTTTTCTTATTGCGTCCTGCTTGATTGACTCGCTATTCCTACGGTCTTGAATTCTCGAACGTGCCGTATTAAAATTGAATCGGCCTCCATCTCTCGAGCCGCGAATCGTGCAAAGGTGACAACCATAATAGGAGAGCCATCGCGGGGAGTCGAACAATTTATTCAGGCCCTGGAACTATTCATCAGTTAAGAACTGAGCCTGTATACTATAGTTGTACAAGTTCGAAAAAAATGTCGAACGACCGAAAATCTAATTTTTTTCGTTCGTTTCGTTCGAAACAATTTCGAACGAACGAATTTCGAAAAACTTTCGAACAGGGTTGAGCACGCCGTTGTGGCGATTTTTGTCGCGGCTACAATCCCCCATTTTCCTTTTTTTCCTAAAAAATCCCAAAATTTTACGACCTCTTGGGACCAAAATTTTCAAAGTTTTATTTAGTGTCTAATTGTCAATTTTATCAAAAAATGTCAATTTTCTAAACAGCTTCTCTGTATATAATCTGCTTTTATATTGTTGAAAATGCATACACCTCGCACGCGACTGACTTTTCCTACCTCATTTTACCTTACCATGTGGTTTGAAAAAATTCCGAAAATTTTACGACACCCCAAAAAAAAATTTTTCATTTTTGTCCGGATTTTCCAAAATTTTCGACCCCGTTGTGACCAGTCACAACGCTGCTCAACCCTGCTTTCGAAAATTCGGAGGTCGAACGGACGAAATTGAAACTAATCGAAATTTCGATTTTTTCAAAATTTCGTACTCTTTTCGAAATTCGTCGAAAATTTCGATTTGTCGGAAATTTCGAAATTTTTTTTTCCAAATTTGTTCGAAAATATTCCGAACGAATTTTGAAAAAATTCGAAAAATCGGATTTCGAACGAACAAAAATTGAAAAATTTCGCAAAAACCTTTCGAAAAATTTTCGAATATTTCGTTCGTGTACAACTATACTGTATACCCTTTTGAAAATTCGCTTTCATTGCTGAGGAGACTCAAATATAAGCCAAACGGCTCACAGCGAAATCAATTACAGCATTTTCCACAACCGGAAAGCATTTCCACGGACGTTCGTGATTATCGCAAACTTCCAATCCACGTGATCCCAAAAGGCAGAGTTCTTCTTTCACCCTAAAATGAGGCACGCATCGCTCATCATAAGGCCTTATAATGATATGTAGTATTACCGAGAAAATAAGTCAGAGAGAAGTCGTCCGCCTGGTTGTCTAGTTGAAAAAGTATTCCTCCAAGTAGAATATTTTCCACTTTATTCTTCTGCTTGAACGGAAGCCCTTCTAAGCGAAGGTATAGGGGCCATGATTCAGCTCTGAAACGTGAACCCTTTCGTGCACCGAAAATCTCCTAAGGTCACAATGCAAAACCACTTGCCTCGAGAGCTTCTTGAATCTGACACCGTCAGAACTCAAAGTCAACACTATCCTGATTTTCCCATCGCGAAAGTCGTCGCCGCTCTCAATTTGGCCTCTATACAAACTGAAGTCCGAAGTTTCGGCTCTTTTTCCACAATCTTGACACTAAATGGAGACGTCTGGGTTAAAGTTTTGGACTATCACGAAATTTGTTAAAATAAAAAAAGCATTTTTTTTGCTCTCACACATTGATCAATCAAGTCAAAATAATTGATGAGATAAAAGCTACGCGTTGGGAGAGTGCTGGGACGGCGCTTCAAGCCTGCCGGGTCGTAGCCTGACAGGCGGAGACTCGACAAATTCGCCGAAGGTTCACCGCGAATTGTATCAGAGGGAGCAACGTACAGCGTGCAAGGTTTGATGTTTCTCGATCAGCATGCTGATTGTGTTGGCCAGCACCAAACGGAGCTGAGGCTCCAATTTCAGCAAGTGAATAGATATACGTTTACCCAATTTGCATCTCTTGACGACGGTTCTGAAGCAATACAAGAAGAGAACTTCAAATCAAACTAAGTTAACTTCAAACATACCTGCTGAGACGGCATTCATCATTACTGCATAATGCATTTTCATTCGTTAATGGCATTTCGCAGCTGTTGCAATAAAAAAGTTTAATATAGTCGTATTTGCACAACAGTTGATCGGCGAAGGCTTTAATTTCGGAGTCGAGCTAAAATCCTACTATATATATTTTGGTAAATTTGTGTGTGCGTGTGTGTGTGTATGTATGTATGCGTTTCTCTGTGTGTTTGTTTGACCGTTTATTCGGCTTGACTTTCAAGACGGGCTACCTTACGGGTACGGGCTCAAGAGCGCGCAGAACGCCGTGGAAAGTGTGCGGGACCCAAGTGAAAGTGCGTAGGACGCCGTAGAAAGTGTGCGGGACTCAAGTGGAAATGCGCAGGACGCCGAAGAAAGTGCGCGGGACCCAAGGTAGAGTGCGCCGGACGCCGTAGAAAGTGTGCAAGACCTAAGTGGGAGTGCGCAGGACGCCATAGAAAGTGTGCGGGACTCGAGTGGAAGTGCGCAGGACGCCGTAGAAAGTTTGTGAGACCCAAATGCGATAGCGCCGAACGCCGAAGAAAGTGTGCGGGACCCAAGGTAGAGTGCGCCGGACGCCGTAGAAAGTGTGCAAGACCTAAGTGGGAGTGCGCAGGACGCCATAGAAAGTGTGCGGGACTCGAGTGGAAGTGCGCAGGACGCCGTAGAAAGTTTGTGAGACCCAAATGCGATTGCGCCGAACGCCGAAGAAAGTGTGCGGGACCCAAGTAGGAGTGCGCAGGACGCCGGAGAAAGTGTGCGGGACCCAAGTGAAAGTGCGTAGGACGCCGTAGAAAAAGAGCGCGACTCAAGTGGAAATGCGGAGGACGCCGAAGAAAGTGTGCGGGACAGAAGTGGGTGATCACAGAACT
Source organism: Aplectana chamaeleonis (assembly GCA_029168955.1). NCBI lineage: Eukaryota > Metazoa > Nematoda > Chromadorea > Rhabditida > Cosmocercidae > Aplectana > Aplectana chamaeleonis. Next base: position 1,034,846 of record JAPDOI010000028.1, on the reverse strand, counting down.
TTAAAATCGTTTTGTGTGACTATAAGAGAGTGTATACCACCCCTTTCTTCACGTCCCCTCCCCCAACCACTCATTTAAACTGCTTAGCTGTTTATATGCACCAACCTTTCTAAATCGGGTTTATATACGATAGAAATGTGAGTTAATCAAAATATGCATCCAGAGAACACAAACATCATTACACTTCATTTGGCAATAGAGGTAGCAGGGTGTCGGTTGGTCATGGAGGCATTTACTAAATCTCAAACAGCGGTTGTCTTTATCATGACAGAGATGAATATAAATGAACCACCACTTTAGGACCTCCTAAAACTAAAGAAGGGTCGGTGTGCAACTGCATTAGAAAAGAGTTTAGCAGGGTTTGCATGGTTTGAAATGCTTTGTAATTTCTGATTGCTCGAGTGTTGTCGTCGAAACCAGCTCATGGGCCGGCGCAACCGGATTCCAGCGACAGAGGCCGGCGATAGCCGGCAAACGTGAGATCTTTTGTACGCCACTTCACATAGAATCAGCGGATTTCGATTCATTCCCCTTATACTCAAGATGCCGGCGAAGCCGGCAAATGGGCCGACGTAGCCGGACCCCAGCGGCAGAGGCCGGCGTCAGCCGGCCGACGCCGCTGGTAGGAAGAGAAGTTGTGAGTAAGCGATTTCGAGAATTGGAAAATTATTGGGTTGTCTGAAAAGTTTCCCGCCACCTGACTATGCATGTTTTCAGGAATCTGGAAGTTCGGTCACACTAAAAGGGACTACACTTGAAAATGAACATTTTCACTCAGACTGTAGCTCCATCTCGCAACCCTCCACAGTCCAGATTACAGAATTGGCAGACGCATTAATTCATTCATTCAACGACTTTATTTTGGAAATATTGAAACATTAGCGAGACCTAGCGAAGTTTTCGCTCAAGAAAGCTGCTACGTGCATTCCTGACGCAGATTAGTTTGTCATAACGGTGTCAACTGACTTCCGTCTACCTAAAAGTTGCTGCCCGGAGTCTGTCTTAAGTATCATTCCATAGTAATAAAGGAGAGTCGTGTCCGTCCGTCCGTCCGTCCATCCGTCCGTCAGTCAGTCAGTCAGTCAGTCAGTCAATCAGTCAATCAGTCAGTCAGTCAGTTAGTCCGTCACTTTACGGTGTGCATTCTGTAATTGCAGACTTTTCTGTTTTAGAAGGGTCACGCCCGAACCAACCGAACGGGACGTCGTAGAAAGTCAGCGGGACATCAGCGGGAGTGCGCCGGACGCCAAAGAAAATGTGCGGGACTCATAAAAGGGCGCCGGACGCCGAAAAAATGTGCGGGACCCCAATGGCAGTGCGCCGAGCTCCGGAGAAAGTGTATGGGACCCATTCAAGAGCGCGGCACGCCGAAAAAAGTGTGTGGGGCTCCAGTGACAGTGAGCCTGACGTATGTGGGACCCAATTAGGAGTGCGCCGGACGCATACGTTAATTTGCGGGTCCCATGTAAGATTACGTCGGAAGTCGGAGAAAGTGTAAGGGACGCATGTAAGAGTGCGTTCGACGCCATAGAAAGTGTACGGCGCCCATGGAGGCGTGCACCCGACGCTATGAAAAATGTGCGGGGCAGGTGTTAGAGTGCGCCGGACGCCATATAAAGTGTGCGGGACCCATGAAGAGTGCGCCAGACACCATGTAAAGTGTGCGAGACCCATGTAAGAGGGCTATGGCGAAATAGACAAAAAATCTTGGGGACTCAAGCCGATTATAAAAGTTTTATAGGTTTTAACCCCGATTTTGTTGTATCTTAGCCACCGCAGAGCGGTGTGTCTTCACTCACACACCGTTCTTCTCCAGAGACCAGCGGCTGAAAATCTGAACCTACTTTCCCAGCTTCAGCCGCTGATCTCTGGAGAAGAACGGTGTGTGAATGAAGACACACCGCTCTGCCATCCTTCTATACCTTACCCCTTATCAACTGTCTTAGATATAAGGATATATTAGAGTGCAATTCTTTCCCGTAGACAAATTCCGAAGTTTTATGAAAACATTCAAAACCGGATGACGTTAAACTTTTCCGAGTACAGTTGACGCTAAACTGTTGGGCGTGTCGGTGTAGTATATGACTCTGCGCGTCCATACAAAAATGATAAGGTGATTGAACTAGGGATAGAACCGAATACTTACTCAAAAAAATTGGAGTAACCGATCCGATTGGATTCCCGCATTAACAATTTCAAACTCAACTGCCAAACAGTACTCACAGGTATTCTTTCAGCGCTCGGCGCTGCAATTTTACAGACGGTTTCCAGCTGCTTCCGCATTTGCTGTCCAACACCGTAATGTATGATGAAGCATGACAAGTAAACCATCCTCTGGTGCAAGTCTGAAACATATTTAGAGTGCTTTTCAACAGTGAGCCGTCAAGAGGCGCAACAAAATAAGATACGGTAGAACTCATCCTCATTCTATGAAAATACATATAAGCTTTATCTAATTCTTATCTTTACCTCGCTTATTTATCGTGATTAGTGAGAGTCTTTACGTCTTTTCACGACGTCCCGATGACGTCATCAGACTTTTCATGACGTCCCGATAACGTCATCAGAAGCCCAAAGCACTTATCCACCTAATCACCCCCATCCCTACTCACCTACAAATCCTTATCCCTACTCAAATCTTTATCTCTACTGACCTACAAAACGACTACTAACCAGCTAACGTACCCCCTACCAAACATAGGTCTGGGACCAGTCATGGCTAGCTTTTCATTCCCCAGGGTGCATCACTAGTTGGGGAGGGCACTCAGAATTGAAGTAAAGAATGAATGATACCACCTTCGGAAATCGAAATGATTCTAAGGAGTTACTAGGAACCTAAGAGTGGTAACGCTAAAGAGCATCTGATTGTCATCGAGACAAATTTTCATTATCATGGATGGATCTTTCCATTTTTCATGGATGAATCTCGGGTGCCCCTCCCCCAAACAAGTTTTGTACCGCCGCAGACGCATGTAATGCATTGCACACTTAAAGGCAGAGTTCACGATAAATTTCACTTCCCATATCTCCACGGCTTACGGAAGGTCTGGTGCCCTTTCCAGCAATGCATGCTTAGAAAGGACACGAAAGAGGCGTTTTTGACCCAAAATAGGCCCTCCCTTGTTGACGTTGATTTTTGACCGTGGAGGAATTGAGCGCTAGAAGGATGATACCTATCAAAGCAATGAAGCGATCAGCTCACTTATCAGCACTTCCTTCACTTGATCGTTCCTATAATCTGAGTCTTCATTTGTTCTTTTCAAGGGGCGGATCTGGGGCACGAGGCGTGTCTGGGCCACCAAAACGCTTGTTCACAGCCGTTATTTTGCCACTCCTGGCTCGTTTTCTACCGTTCCTTTGCCACTGGGAGCCTAGGATCCTTCTCGCCTATCATGCTGAAATCGCGCGGCGCCACGGAAGAGTAGTCGTGGCGAAGTGCGACGCACCATAGCGCCTCCTCCTGCTGCGATGGCACCAGAAATGTGAAACCCTTATTTTTCATGGTTTTGTATGCACCTTCGAATGAGGGTGTCCAGTCCACCTCCGCTCTGCCGTTCGGTCCGCAAAGTCCCCGTTGATTGCGAAATCGTGGTGCGGCGCGGTTGCGAGTATCCTCACACAGAGATGTAGGATCACGCGGGCGACGAGATCACCCGGACACCAAAGGCAAAAACCGCCCGGGTGATCCCACATCCCTGTCTGAGGATACTCGCAACCGCGCCGCACCACGATTTCGCAATCAGCGTGCACTTTGCGGACTGAACGGCAGTGCGGAGGTGAATTGTAGCTCCACTTGGATTACATAAATGATTTTTGCACTTCTGTACATATGAGTATAAAGGATTTACCTTATACCTCAGAGTACTTATTGAAAAGAATGGAATAGAGTCTACATTCGCGGCAACATAGTTCGAACGTTTTCAATGTTTGGTGGAAAAATTATTCTGACTCTTCTTTCGATTTGGAGAGGTTTTGCAGGTAATTTATGGGGTATTCCAGAAACATCTGGAAATTGGCGCAAATTTCCTATTCGGGTGAGGGGGGAGCACGAATCAGCACAGATATAAATAAGAGGAAACACTTTTTGTGCAGTTCACTGACTCAAGCTTCACCTTGCTAATTTTTTTCAACCTCTGAAACTGCAGCAAGATAATCGTTCATGTAAACCATAACAGCAATTTCGACCATCTTGTTTGCATTTCCGATGTGAAACTACGTTTCATACTTTCCATATGGGACGCTGAACACGAATTATGAGGATGATGGAAAGATTTCCTCCAATACACTGGATAATCAACTGTTCTGCCACGTAGCCGAAGAACTGGTCAGCGCCTAATTTTTCACCCAAGAAATCTTTGCATCCAACCCGGGGTTTCCCTCCCCTTCTACAACCCTTAGAGTTTAAGGACCTAAGAGGTGAATTTTCCACACAAACTGAGGTTTTTGATTTGAGTATAACGCCACGTATCAGGCCACCAACAGAGTTGGTCGATCGACTGAGTCCCACCCCGTCAATACGCATCGAAAGAAGGACAGACGGGTGCAGAAAAACCCACCAATGAGTCCGTCTGAGACCTTCTGGGGCTGTATGCATATCGCCCCCGGCGGAAGAGGATGGGAGCCCCTGTCTCCTTGCGGGGAGTTTCCCAGCGGGGAGAACGTGGGGAGCCCCGCTATGCATAGTGAGGGGCCCCTCAATCTCCCCGGCGGGAGATTCCCCGCGCCGATGAAATTGCTTGGCGTCGAATGAAATGTCGTGTGTAATTGCGGCGTGACGGCATCACGCGCGCGTCCTTTGAAGTTACAGTTAGGCCTCCTTAAAAGTTCGATCGCCGCGCGACGCGACGGGATGACAACCATGAGCATCGATCGAGATGGCGTCGCACTTTGATCTGTACACATACCATCGCGGCCATCCGCGATGGAAGTGTAAAAAAGACCTTACAATCCTTACAAAACAATCGCTTCACTTCTATCGTAGTCAAACACAAGGACTGCGGAAAATGGAAATGGTTCACATACCAACAATAATTTCAAAAAGTCAAATGGTGCCATAAAAGTTGCTGGTAACATTGGGGGGGGGGGATAATTTACCACAAACAATCCGTTAATGTGGTTTGTTTCGGATTCAGCAGGAGGGGGGAGGGGCGGTTGGCCATCGCACTTGGCCACGCCCATTTTCCCGTGCTGCCGCGGAACTTTGGCACCGGTTTTCGTCCCCCTTCCAAATCAGGAGAGTCGTTGCGGCGCGGAAAAACGGGCGTAACCAAGTGCGATGAGCAACCGGCCCCTCCGCTGTGTTAGCGCCGGATTCTGATTACAAAAACTATTCCATTCTGTTGAAATAGCCACAAAAAATGACAACAAGAAATTTTGAAGAACGTCAATTCTTGAAACAAAAATCACGTAGGGTAGAAAATCTATGAAAAGATTATGAGAGCATATTTTTTTGCAAGAAAACCTTAACATAGCTGAAATAATTACAATGAAAAAAAAACGATTTGGCTCGAAAAGGAGGATTTTGCTCAAAACAGGTCTTATCCAGGAAATTGCACACTATAGAGGAAAAAATTTGCTAAGGAAGTCTAAAGTTCTCTATTCCCCCCCTGGTCTAAAGTAGGGAGACGTTGGGAGCCCCCCGCCGGGGAGGTGGGTCCACCCGCCGGGGCTTCCGAGACATAGTACATCGTGGGGCTCCCGCCGTGCCGGGGGCCCGTATCCCCCGCTGGGGCGATATGCATACAACCCCTGCTTGCGTCCGCAACCCATTCTGTCGATGCTGGTGTTCCACCCGCACAAGAGGAGGGCCAGTGCACCCGAGGTCGGTCCCCCCTCTCGGGACTTAGTTGGTTTTTTCGGCCAAGTCTGGCGGGTGCTTCAGGGTTTAGGCGCTATTCATACACCTCAATACCAATGCGGACCATGCGCGAAGCGAGGGCAAAACGTTGGAGCATGGATAACTTCTACGCGCGTCAGGCGCTTGGGAAACTACGAATACTCTAGAGGCAACGTTTAGCAGGCTCTAACTCAGCCGGGAAACACACGTTCACTATCATGGTAGCAAACGTTCACTATCATGGTAGCAAAGTATAGCGCTGGAATGTTTTCAAATTATCAAATATATTGAAATTCATGATGAATCTATAGTGAAAAATAAGAAAAAGCCGTTACGGATGTCGCCGCCGTGGCGCAGCTCACCGCGGACATGGCGTCAGGCCACTCATACTAACACGCCACGCCCACGAACGCTTGCGTTGAGAAGTATACTGTGCGTCTCTGGGCCAAAATCCGGTCCGCAATTGCGTCTCGACACGCTTTGCGGCCGCGCGCTTCGAGTCGGAAGAGTTTTCAGCTCCTCAGCCGCCGATCTGTCGACTCTAGATGGGTTTTGAAAACTGGAAAGTAAACAAAATTTGAGTAAACTGTATAAGAAAGCCACATCGAGTCCGTTTTGGCGCTGGAAACTCGACTGACTCGGTCGCGTGCGGCCGCAAACCGTGCCGAGACGCAATTGCGGACCGGAATTTGGCCCAGATAAGCACAGTAGATAGCACAATACTGAACCGCGGCGCGAACCAGCTCTCACAAAATCGCTCTATAGGAACAATCAAGAATTGCGCTTAAAGCTGCGCGTATAGTGTGTGACTACACCACGCACAAATTTTTTGTTGTTGGATCTCTTTTTCAGCCTGAAGGGGTGGAGACGAAATCAAGCACCCCATGGGTACTCTTTCGGATTAGGCGACCGACTATGGAAACTTTTTGAGAATCGTCCATCAAAGTTGAGCAGGTTTGCGACTCGGCGCAACCCGGGGGGTCGTAAAAATTCTGAAAAAAATTTTGACGGAAAGTGAAAATTTGAGAGAGAGCTCATACAATTTTTGCAGAAAAAGGAAATTTATCCAAACCACCAAGCTAAAATGTGGTAGTAATAGTCGCCCTCTGATAGTAAAAAAGGCTGCGCCGCCACCACAGATGTACCTGCAGAGGCCGTCATGAAATTCTACGTTACGGTGGGCATAAGCTAGTTTGGGCAAAGTATAAAGTATACTCAAGTCAAAATTTCTATTCAAAGGTTATTCGTTGTGCTGAATGCAAGTTTGATGTCTATTTGGCGGACGGGGGGGGGTCGGGATGAGCGGAACACCGATTTCCGCACTTCCGCGGTTGCGGAAACAAGAGCAAAATCACTTTTGCTACAGGAACTAATTGCGGAAATAAGACATCTGATGTGAAATGGCGTACTTGTGCACATTGTTACGGTTTCCGCATTCAATCTGTTCTTGTTGCCGCACCTGCGAAAGGGCGAAAACCGGAAATCCGCTCATCCCTGGGGGAGGGGGTGGATCGTAAAACTTTCGTCAATATTTTAGACAACAGGTAAGGAGGGTCGTAGCTCCCCCGAAATTGGCGCAACCGCCTGCTCAACCCTGTTGTCCATGAACCAAAGCCGTCGATAAATTCAATATCTCAAAAGCACACTGGACTGGTTTGACCGAAATAATCCTTAGTTTCATTGAGTTCCTCAGTGTGTCACCCAATACGAAAGAGTACAAAACTACTTGAATATACCGTCACAACCATTATCGTCGCCTTAGCGGCGTTTGCCGCGTTTTAATATATACCCATTTTGGTCGGGGAATCAATGCCGGACAAGCATTCTCATTTGCAAACAGGGTTTGGCGCGTGGTGTGGAGCTCCGCAGGGGGTATCTAGGCTGCGGGGAAGTGGAGGGGGTCGGAGCTCCGTCGTGAGACCAAGTGAACCACTCTGAATGGGGCTATACACTGTTTAGGATCTTTTTTTACGCGAAAAAATCTGATAATCTGACAAAATCGCCAAAAATTTTACAAAATCATGGTCCCGGAGGAGGGGGTCTCAATCAAAATGGCCTTCTCTACACCTCGTGCAGTACCCTGTTTGCAAAGGCGTCAATAGTCAACCCCCACCTATCTTTTAACATTCGCAAACACTGGTTTCGGCGTAACTCACAAAGCGCCATAGCCGCTGCCGCTAAAGGATGAAAAGCGGACGAGAGCCATCGCTCTCGGCTGTGAACGGGTAAGCGAAAAATACGTAACGAATTGCGCGCCCCCACCTGTGGACGCACTCTGAGCAAGGGCTAAGCAACACTTTGGAACGAAATGCGTTCCAACGTTGCGATCCTACCCCCTCGTGACGGTAGTTTGCGACACCTCCTAATCGACAAGAGTCAAATCCGTCATAGGCCCCGCTCACGTGGCTGGAGGTTCAAATGCTCGTCAAAACTACAACTCTCCAAACAGCAGAAAAATAATTTTTCGGCGCCTTCCAGTGTCACAGGCAACGCACTGAGGGGCCGTAATTCAGCGCTTCGGTAAAGTAAGCGAACGCTGGAGCTAGAAAAAAATTTGGCCATTTAGAGCGAAAAATTGAGATTTTTGCCCTTCGAAAATCGGTGTGAACCCCGTATATTCCCGAATGGTCAGAGCAGCCGCAGTTTTTGGTTCTGAAATACAGCAGTTGGGCAGGGTCAAGCGGGGCGTGGCGTGATTTTTGAAATCAGAGCGACCCTCCCGCACCACCCTCAATTTTTCTTACAAAATTTCAAAATTTTCGCCATCCCCCCCAAGGGGCGCGATTTTTGGGCAGTTTTTATTTGTTTACTGAAACTTTCAGACGCCGAAAATTCGTTCATTAGCCGGGCTCAAGCGTCTTAAACCTGAGCAATGCTACGATTCTTCCCTCTGGTGACCAAAAATATCGAGAACTTTTGGGATAGCTTCACCAAATTTTCATTTTTGAATTGAAATTTTGCGATCCCCTAACCTTCATTTTCGGACCGAAATTTTTGTAACCCTCCCCCCTCGTTGCGGAATTTCGTAATCCCGCTTGACCTTGCAGTTGGGCAGAGGGTGTTCCCATCGAAGGGTCGTAGAAAAATCCCGGTGAAGGGTCTTCACCGGGATTGATTCAAATATTTCTTTCGAAAATCAAAAAAATTATGAAAATAAGAGAGAAATCTAGAAAAAAGTGTTTGAAGAAAAATGCAGGTAAAGATGTTTTTGATACCCATTCGGTAGGTGCACCTTCTGCTCTTAGTTCGACTCCTAGAAGAGGAAACCAGGCTACAAAGGTCATTTGGAGAAAGCGGCTTTCCCACACCTTTTCTCTCCAACGAGTGATTTTTTTAACACTTCTCGCCCTGAATGATCGGCCTTTTTCTAGCTCTAATTTCAAGGTTTAATAACCCACTGAGCTCTCGTCGTCCTATTTCCCTTCCTTCCATTGTGCCGACTTCTAATCCTGCATCTTCCACTTCTTGTCCATTCTCGGGCTCGTGTACATCATCCAGTAATTCGACAGCTTCTTCCTCTTCGTTGCCGGGCAACGCTGGAGCTATTGCTGAAAGATATTAATCGCATTAATTGAAGTAATTGAAACCAAACGAACGGAATTGGAAAAAATGGGCAGAAAATGAGCGAAAACTGTTAGTGTTAGTCCCTCAAGCAAAACTGGAACCGAACCGCGCGACATCATAGTCACACATCCCTTGAATAGAGGAAGCGGCCAGTGACGACGAGGTGCAGGAGTGGTCGCGTGGTGATGACGGGTCAAAGTTTCCTGCTGACTGAGAACTTATTGACCGGGTTATTCCCTCCTGACAGAGCATTTCCGGCAATTTCCGGTGAAGCTACGCCCCCTCCCGTTGAACAATCTTTTATGAAAAATCTCAAAATTTTTACGACACCGCTCCCGAAAAGAAAAAAATCCTCAAGCTTTTTGAGAGTTAAAAAGTTCGAAACAAGTCAAATTTGTGGTTAAATTTGGTCAAATCGAACGAGCCAACCCCACCGATTTTTCTTTTTTTTTCTAATTATTTCCAATTACTTTACGACCCCCGATACGCCGAGCGGCAACCCTGCTCAACCCTGCCATCGAGTAAGGTAAAGAGTTAGAGAAAGAACCATCAACCCCATATTGGAAATTGTACCACCTGTAGTCAGCAACACCGAGATGGAACTCGGTAGGCGGGCTAGAAGTACCCTTGCCTCGTTACGCTGCGGTCATACCCCTATGCTGATGTCATACTTGAATAAGATCGATTGCAGTAAGCCTGACGAGTGCCCGGACCGTGGTAGCCGTGGCCATACGACCGAGCACCTATTCGATTGCCTAGAGGCCCACCACACTGACAACAATGAATTTGTGGACGAATCCAACTTCAGTCGCCCATTTCTTGAACCTTTGACAAAAACCTTACTGCGGCTGCAATGAAGAAGAGAGAACCATAGCGAAACCGGACTGTATCCCGTCGAATTTAATGTGCGCGCCCGGACCCGGAAAAATAGTTGTTAGACGAAACTTACAATCAATCTCAGCGAGCGATACGTAGTGCCGAAACTTCTTGGTCGGAGGCGGACAGGACATCGAGGTGGCTGATCTATAAACATAGGACTGCGGGTGCTATAGCAGCGACGGGGGCAACTTGGGCATCGCATTTGACAACGGCCATTTTTCCGTCTCGCCGCGCGATTTAGGCACCAGCCTAGATTTTTCCTCCCCCTTCTGAATCAGGAGAGTCGTTTCAGCGCGGAAAAAAGACGTCGCCAAGTGCGGTGGCCCAGTGACCTCCACCCTCGCTGCGATAGCATAGGATTGCGAGACATCAGGGAGCAGGAACAGTAATAGAGGGAAATGATCACAACCCTAGCAGGAAAAGTTGGGAGAAGGATACGAAAGCATGGCGTATCACTTGTATCCAGATAGTTACACTTGTCAAAACGGTGGACGCTAAAATTCCTTCCGGGCTGATCACGGGGAGCCCACTAGGTGTCAGACGAGGATCGGGCCTACCGGGCGGATCGAGGTACGCAGCCAAATTGTGGTAGGGATGGAGAGCAGCGATACCAGTCACGATCGGACCACAGGTATTTAGAAATTTGTCGGTCGGCTCGCGGTTAATCCTAGAAACCGTGAGCGTATCGAGGGTAGTTCCTCCCAATATGATATGGGCGCTTCCAAAAATCTCCAGATAAAGCGTTGCTACACGAATGATGTGGTTGAGGCATTGGTCTCTTCACCTTGCTAAAAAAGAACTCGGCCCTCCGACGCCGGTTCTGTAAGTTCACATCGATTTACTACTATCCAACGAATCCCCAATCAGGAACGCTCGACTCAGCTCGACAACGATTTTGTTGAGACCACGTCGTCTAAACACGATTATCATCAAGCTGCGTGCTGCGACAGCGGTTGTCAGCAAACGCAGAGCGGAATTTTCCTTCGAACAGTGAATTATACTCCAGCTTTACCCTTCAAAGGCACCGTCCAACCACGAGCCACGGTCAAAACTTCCCTGCCTGCCCGCGATCCACGGTACCCCTGTTCGTGATTGGACCTGGAATGGTTTCTTGGCACGCCTGATCGATCGACATGTGCGACATATTCGCAACGAAAACGTCACGTGATCGACGGCTAAACATCTAGTTTGCTGTTTACCCGAGGTATGGCGCGGGGTGTAGGTATCCGTTTCGGGGGCTAGAGCTGCGCAAGGGTGGATGGGGGTCTGAGCTCCGCCCGGAGACCAAGTGAATCAGTCTCAATGTGGCTATGCACTCTTTGATATCTTTTTTTTTGCAAAGAAATAGATTATACCGTCAAATTACATGAAATCTTCCTCGTCCGTGATCTAATTCACTGTTAATGTCTTGTTTTTTTTTTTTTTCTAGTGGTTCCTCTCCTTTAAATCTCACATATTTTAGAATAAATTGTTCTTTTCAAAATTACGCAAAAAGAAAAAAAGCACTAAATAACGCTTGTGGGGGGGTCTGAGGAAATCGTCAACATTTTGCTCCTGGAGGGGGGTCTGTACCCTGGTTTCACCGAATGGATCTATTCCACACTGACACTATCTCAAAACAGATTAACCGCACACAGAGTACGTCTCAAGAGCTTAGTTGAAATTAAAACTCCCGCCGAACGCGAAAAACGACGCTGCGGACGTAAATTTTCAATCGTTTAAAAAACCTTCAATCACGAAAGTTTTACCGCGACAGGCACGGAGGTGACGAATATGTCGAACGCATCGATCGAGCTCGCACGCCAAGAATCCATGTCTGGTCCCGCCACGAACAGGGGTATTATGCATCGGGGGCAGGCCGGGAGATTTTAACCGTTTATGGCTGGTCAGTCCGACCTCAGGGGAAATTTTGGTATCTACTGATATTCATCCTTTATCAGGCGTTTTATCGACAGCTGGCTGCCCACAGCTCCATTGTTAGGGCTGGTTATCGACAGCTGTCTGGTCGCAGCCACATCAAGACCCCTGTTCATGTGCGCGAGCGAGCGAGCGAGAAGTGATGAAGGGTGGGGGCACTTACCTCAGGTACTCAGGACGACGGCCGGCGAACCTTTCCCAACTGGCCCGCGGTCTCCGTCCTCCGGCCGCCCGCTTTTGGTTCGCCGGTCAGCTTCACGTCGATGGCCCGCTGACCTTTTTCAGCTGGCCCGCCGACCTTTACCAGCTGGCCCGCGATAATTATTTGTATTTTGTTTACCTCAAGCATGTCACCCCAGCCCCACGGCGGAGACGCCCCGCCTCGGTCCGCCGCATTCTGCGGTGAGGAATCACCCTCCCGCGGCGAAAACCGACCCTCCCAGCCGTGGGCATACCCCTATCCTCAACGGTCAAAAAATATGCTGGCCTCCGGAGAGTGACTCAGAAGTCACCTTTCCAGGGCCGGCAAATGAATGCCGATTGAGGACTCTAGTGAGAAGAGGCGCCTTTCATACCGGCTGTGCACGTGATAACCACGTTACGACGAGATCAGTCGTGATCATTATTATCACAACCGGCCGAATTGAAGATGGCGTGGCGTGTTTTGTGGTTCGCGGGCGAGCCAATATCCGCGCTGCGTGTGCGTCGCATGAAGCATGGTTCGCCGCTGGCCGGCACCCTAGAAATGTGGGGCGCCGGCCGTCGTTTTTGGCATAGAGGTTCGCCGGCCGTCGCCCTGAGTACCTCAGACGCAGTTTGACCGCGCACGCGACCGCACCGCATAGCCTGCGACGAGGGGGGTGCGCAGAGGGTCGTGCCCGTCGCGGAAATCGCAAAATCCGCGGCAGAAGCTCGCTGTGGAATGCGAGACGATTGTGATTTTCAAGCGATTTTGCGAGTTACTAGAGATTTGCAGTTTCTTTGCTAATCTTTGCGATCAATTCACGATACTAATCAATCCTCATATAAGTCAACATTTCAACTCTGTCAGCACCATCATTCAAAGTTTTGAGAGCTATTTTGGGTGCTATGTGGGAAGGGGGGGCCACTATGGCGCGATGGACTTGGCCACGCCCATTTTACTGTGCCGCACTAAATTGAGCACCTACCCGGGGTTTCCCTCCCCTGCCAAAATCTGGAGAGTCATTGCGGCACGGAAAATGGGCGTGACCAAGTGCGATACAACAGTGGCCCCCCCTTCCCACATAGCACCTTTTTAATTTTCTATTCCCTAGACATAACCGGGTGTGACAAAACCATCTTCGTTGTGCATATTTGTTCATTTTAACCTAATGACAGCAAAAATTAAGTTAGTACGTACAACTGATGGTGTTTGCATCATTCACGGCTGAACACTAGTGTTCTTGTGTAAAAACAGACGCAGTAAATAACGAATAGTTGGAAAACTGAAAGCAAACTGAACAAAATAAAATGGGCGTGGCCAAGTCCATCGCGCCATAGTGCCCCCCCCTTCCCACATCGCACCATTAAAAAAGCCAACAGATAAATGAGAAAGAAGGAAGAAAAAGCAAGTACTGTACAAAAAAACAACGAAAAAAGAGTGGGTGGCTTCAAAAACACACGCCGCCGAGCGTGGTATGCTCCGCGCCGCGACGCCAGGGGATCGTGTCAGGACCAATGCGAAACCCGAGCAGGCTGCACTGCGCCTTTCGCTCTGTCGCTAGAGCACGTCAGTCGCCCGGACAGCGACCGAACAGGGGCCGTCGGTTGATTTTTCAACCGAACACCAACCTCGACCGCATTTTCAGCCTCGGCTGCTGTCGGGGCGGTGACGTCATAAGTGGGAGGAGCCGGTCCCGCTCGGAGCGACCAAATGCCTGAGTACTTGCAATGTCTATGTTGTGGTGATTTAGGGAGAGATAAGGACACGTATGGGAAAATCTGAGCAAGTTTGCAGCCGAATGTAAATTTGCGAACCAAAATAATAGGAATGAGGGAAAGGATCGCAGTAAAAGCGGTGAAAAATGTCTCTTGCGCTCCAATGCGAGCGCCGCTATCGCCGTGACGCGCTCGTCGAAAATTCGTGTGAGTGTAGTTAACGCGCTCCACTGACAATAATTTCGGCGACACCTCAACAAATGGTTGTCAACTGATCCTGGGCGGGGGGTTCGCTGCCGACTATTTGCCGAAGCACCGTGTCCTAAGACTGCCTAAGATTGAAAAAAAAACATGGCGTCACATTAAAAGCTTAGTGTAGTTGCACGATTTGCACGGAACCGCACGTCTGGGTGGCTAACTGCACTTAACCGACCCTAACCAGCCGCTACGAGGTGGGTTGGATTCTAGCCCACCCGTGACCCAGAGACAGCCAAACCGAAGCTTGATGAATCGCTGGTTTGCAACCAACCCGAAACAAACCCTAACCAAACCAGCGGAAACGCGTTAATGAATCGCTCCCCTGGTTTGTCAATCAAAACCTGAACGTTGGAGTTCCCCTTGTCAAAATCATTCGCAATTTTCAGGATCCGTTTGTTGTCTGTCGAGCCAAGAAGGTCGAGAGTGGAGACGAGTCGGAAGATGGAAGCGAAGCAGAGGACGAGGGCGAGGAAGCAGCGTTTAGCAGTGATCAGGAAGTGAGATTAGTTAAGGACTAGCAGCTACAACAGTGTATTATAATAATTAAAATAAGCACCTTAAAGGCAGTGTTCACGATGAAAAACGTTTTCGAAATTCCACTAGGACTGGGTAGTGGAGGGACACCCTGTAACGTTAACGTCGAAAGAACGCATGAAAACGAGCCAGGAAAAGCCCCAAAAGAGCCCGAAGTTGCAACTTCGAGCGCACTGAAAACCCGAAAAGCGCATTACACGCCCACCGACGTGAACAAATGAATGCTTGAGATCGTGAGATGAGCGATGATTTTCAATCATTAGCCCCGCTCTTCCCTTCATTCTCAGCTTCTCTCTTCACTCAGGTCAGCTCGCATAGATTGGCTGCAAAAGACGGAAGTTACAAGCCTCGGACAACTCGTCCACCATGTTTCCATAGCTCAATCTTTGAGGGACCATACCTGCGTTCACAGAAGGTCTTGTATGATTCCAGAGACACCGTTGGAATCAGCAAGGGGCCGTTTTCAAGATAGGCGGAAATACAGAAAAACGATTTTCATCGTGAACACTGCTTTTAAGCGATTCTCGCTCCGTGCTGCACTGAACAGGAATTAGACCATCCTGAGAGTTTGGCTCGTTGTTCCAATCTCCGGGTAACTGCAGTTGCTGTCCGTGTTGTACAAAGGAGCTCGGACAGTAACAGCAGTGGTCCGGAAAGCAACAGGGGCCGGCCGCGGATCTGGAGTTGGAACAGAGCAGTCAGGTTCCGTCCATAGCAAACGACCTAGCTCCAAGTGGCGCTGGGTGTTTGCATCTTCAACATTCGTTATTGACATGACTCCCCAGCGGCCACTGCAGCCGCCCTGTCGTTGACGGTAGAGGCATAGCGGCAGTAGCGGCTGTCACTAATATTATCGATACCATCGTTAACCACGTGCCGTCCTGGGACACGTTGCTTGCGCCAGCCGTCGAGCGTTATGCGCAGGCGTTTCGGCGCTGGCGCATGATGCTTCGACGCCTTGACGCTTTGCCGCTGGTCGTCTACTATGGACGGAGCCTCAGACGGCTCTAGGACGAAAATCGCCCGAGGCACACTAAGCTGGACAAATGAAACATAACTAGTATTTTTTCTCTAACAACGCAACGAATGAACAAATGACAACATTAGATGAACAAGCTATATGTTTGTGAGTCACACGAGGATTGGGTAGTAAATTCTCGGAGAAAAACAAAAGAAAAAATTTAAAAAGTAAATTAAAATGAAGAGGGTCAAGGAAAACGCCTCATCTGGGATCCTCCAAGGAAAGGAATCCCAGCCACTTGTTTCGATTTTTTTTAACATTCGGGAGAGTGAGGCAGGATCCGTGGATGTAGTGGAGGACGGGCAACTACAACAGCTCCGAAGTAAATAACTGCTTCTTCTCCATATTCTTTCTCCTGGGTCGGTTTTATGTAGATTAGCAACATGGTTACAGAATATGTGTAATACTATAGCTTTATTAACACGCCTTTGATCAGTGAACAGACCAATCAACTAACCAAAATAATACGGCCCAGCTTTATTAACACTCTACTATTTACTAAATCTCTATGTCAAGATTCATGGATAGTCGATCATGGACACTACTAAAAATAATGCATTCAATTGTCTTTTATACAGAATGGGGAGGCGGGCTCATAAACAAATACATATCACACAACGGTACACTTGGAGATATATTCAAGTGATGTGCCGTGCCTCAAGCAGTATTCCATCCATCAAACAATCTACTCTGATGCGGCGCCTAAGATACACATCTAACTCACTCACTCACTCACTCATCCCGTTAGCTGGCGTCTGGCGGAGCGGGATGCCCTCTCAACCAATACACTGCTGTAGGTGCCATAGGAGCTCGTGCGGCCTGAACGATACGCTTCCATTCAGTACGGTTTGCAGCAATAAGTTTAGCGTTAGGAACACTGCACCGTTGGGTTTTTAGATCTTCTTCTATATGCTTGAGCCACGTCTTCTTCGGGGCCGTTCTCTGGATCTTCCACGACGGCGGGCGCTTCCGCCACAGCATACTGTACGGGAGCCGGCCAGCATCCATTCGACATACATGTCCAAACCACCGTAATCTTCTTGTCTTCAGTTGCTCTTCAACCAGCGGTTGATCCATACAGCTTCTTCTTATGTTATCGTTGCAAATACGGTCACGAATCGTAATCCCAAGAATATGTCGCAGGCACCGCAATTGGAAGACTTCCAGCTTGACAAGGTCTGGCTTCAGTAGAGTCCATGTTTCCGAACCATACAGTAGAATCGGAATTATTAGCGCTCGAAACAATCGCATTTTAGTCTCCAGTGAAACATTGTTTTTCTTCCACAGACGCCAACCAAGCGATGCAAACGCACTGGATGCCTGCCCGATCCTGCTGCATACCTCTGCTGTGGCCGCAACTTTCCGTTCTTGCACGACTGATCCAAGGTATTTGAACTCCTTGACCTGCTGAAGTTCCGCCCCTTCGAAGTGCACAGTTGCAGGCGAGCCATCCGATGTCATCACTTTTGTCTTCTCCTGATTTATTCTCAGGCCGTAAGAGCTTGCAACAAGCGCCACTCTTTTCATCAGGTACGTTGCATCCTCATCGGTATCCGCAAACACTGCACTGTCATCCGCAAACATCAGATCCGAGACGTATCCATTAGTGCTATACTGAACACCTCTTCTGTTCTCAAAGACCTCCCTCATAATAGCGTCGACGACAGTATTGAAGAGCAACGGCGATATAACATCACCTTGGCGAACTCCAGCTTTAACCTTAAACTCTTCCGACAGCTTATCTCCAACGCGAACCGAGCTGGAAGAACCTTCATACGTTTTCTGGAGCAGGTTAACTATCTTGTCTGGTACATGTTCGCTATCAAGTACTCTCCACAGCGCAGGCCAATGAACACAGTCGAATGCAGACTTGAAATCAATGAAAGTGATGACAATTCGCTTTCCAGTGCGGATCCTCTCTTCCATAAGTTGTCGAAGAGTGAAAACTTGATCACTGCAGCTTCTCCCTGTCCGAAACCCTGCTTGTTCCTCACGACCGGTCTGTTCTCGATGACGTTGAAGCCTGTTTTGGATAATCTTCGTGAAGACTTTGCCTACGATTGACAGCAGACTGATCCTCGGTAATTTTTGCAGTCCTGGCGTCGCCCTTCTTGTGGATGGGTACAATTATTGCACGTTTCCAAGTAGCGGGAATGTTCTCTGACTGCCAGATGAGAGTTATTAGACGATGAAGCTGAAGTAGCAACACGTTTCCACCCGCTTTGATGGCCTCAGCAGCAACATTGTCATAGCCTGATGCCCTGCCGTTCTTCAGCGATTTGATAGCAGTCTTCAGTTCCTCCACAGTGGGCTCTGAGCCGAGATCAGAATCTTCTGGCGCATCGATTGATGGTGGCTTGGGAAGCGGTCCCTGTGGCGCTTCATGACTGTAGAGTTCACCGAAGAACTGTTGCCAGCGACGAAGACGCTCTTCCACAGAGCGCACAAACGATCCATCTGCATTCCTAATGCTATCGCTAACGCGTTTCGTCTTCTTTCCAAGCCGCTTGAGTGTCCGATAGAGGGTGCGATAGTCATGCCTGTTAGCGGACTCCTCCAAATCAGCAGCCACCTTATTCCAGTACGACTCCCTTTCCGCTTTCAGCCTGCAACGAAGTTCTCTGCTGAGTTGCCGGTATCGATCAAAATTAGTCAGTTTTGCTCGCTTCCTCTCTTCGATGACTAGCAAGGATTCGTCTGTTATCCACGGCTGGATCCGCCTGCGAGTAACAGGGCAAAGTGGTTTTGCACATTCCAAGATGGCGTCTGCTACTTGCCGCTCCTGCTCGTCCACCGATGCATTGTCCGACAATGATGCGAAGCGGTTTGACAGTGCCACTTGGAACAACTCCTTCGTCTCGGGTACCATGAGGTGTGTCCAGTCGAGTTTATATTTAGGAGGTTCCATTCGCGTAGTCCGTTGTAGGCGGAGCTGCACAACTGCACGAAGAAGGTAGTGATCTGTACGACAATCTGGACCTCTCATAGCACGGACGTCTTTCAGCGATGACCTAAAACGTGAACTCATCAGAACATAGTCCAACGTGGCTACGTCTCGTCCAGAGGGATTTCTCCAAGTCAGTTGGTGCTTCCTGCGGTGCTGGAAGTGACTGTTCCCGACAATGAGTCCATTAAACGCTGCAAATGAGAGCAGACGCAGACCATTTTCATTCATCTCGCCAACGCCGAATCTGCCCAATACTCCTTCCCAGCCAATTCTGTCATTTCCGACGCGTGCATTGAAGTCACCTGCGACAAGGATTAGGCCAGTCTTTGGGATCGCATTCAGTACGTCTTGCAGTTGAGCGTAGAACGCGTCCTTATCGGAATCAGAGCTAGGCTCCGTCGGAGCGTAGATAGCCACGACATGCGTCTTAATAGTTCCTTTTAACGTCAGAACGGCAATCCTGCTCGAAATCGGCTCGAACGAGATGACGCTTCCAGACGCTTGCCAGTTCAACATAAATCCAACACCTTCGTGATGTCCTTCGCCACCGGAGTAGTACAATACCATCTTTTCTTCAGAATCGGGCACCTGGACAATCATTGTTCCACAACCGCTGATCCTCAATTCAGACAGTGCTGCTACCGATATCCTCGACCTCGACAGTTCCCTTGCGATGACTTCTTTTTGTCCAACGTAATGTCCTGATCGTACATTCCAAACGGCAAACCGCACCTCCTTCTTTGGCGTCACCAATCTTCCACCATTCTGGCCAGTCGCATACTTGTCGCATACACATCTAACAAGGGAACCACTATAAGTCATAGTAACCATTCCAATTGATGTGTACTTTTCTAGAACCATTTCCGGACGAAAAGTCTGAGTAAGCCTATCGCAGCTGCCTAGACCCACTCTGAAAGAAGTTATAGGCGTTTCTTTCTCTGATTTTCGTAGCTATTGTACCCTGCAAAAAGCGCATTATTTTTACGAAAATCCGGAAATTGACCTCATAGTCGTGTTCAGCGCCCAAAACTACCCCCCTAGGCTGGGTGAAGGAACATTTTCCACACTTTGCGCAGACTGAGAGCATTTTTGACTTGTACGGATTTTCGGTTGGGCGTTTATTCATACTGTTTGAAGGGCTCTCGAAGAGTTTTAGAAAAATATTCCAGATTTGACTTAAAATTTGCACTGGGGTTATTTGGGGTGCTGATCACGAATCTGAGGTTCATTTGTCGTTTTTCCAAAGCTTTCGACAAAATCTGTTCAAAGCTTCCCACCGGCAGAAAAAAAATAACTGCCAAATTGTCTTTTGACGATTTCCCGAATATGGCAACAGATGTGGCTCAAATCGTTCTTCTGGGGGTTATTTGGAGTGCTCACCACGAATCTGGTGTCAGTTTATCGATTTTTGACAGCTTACTGTAGTCTACGGTGGGTTTACGGTAGTTTGGTCAAAGTCTCAGATTTGTCTCAAAGTTTCTATGGGGGGGGGGTTATTTGGCGTGCTGAATACGAAGCTGAGGTTCATTTGTCGATTCTCCAATTATTAGGGTAGGTATTGCCTCCTGAACGGCACGTTACCTACCGTAACCTACTGTAAACCTTAAAATTTCGAAAAGCGAAAGCCAGATTCGTGTTCTGCACCCCAGATTATCCCTACATACATGTTTTATCAAAATCCGGAAAAAATATAAAAACACCGTAAAAATTTCATGGTAGGGGTACCCTTACCTTGCCGTGAAGTTTTAAAAGCACTCATAACTTCTTTCAGAGTGGGTCTAGGCAGCTGCTAGAGTAATATTCGGACTTTTCGTCCGAAAATGGTTCTAGAAAAGTACAATTCATTTGGAATGGTCACGATGACTTATAGTGGTTCCCTTGTAAGTGTCATATAATCATCAGACAGCACCCACTGGATATGATCCCTAAGACCCCTGTGAGAGTTGGTTCGGCCATCTTAGCGAGCCCTGTCGATACACACAGGAATCATTGGAAATTGGGTGCAAAAAAACACCCGGTGTGGCCTTCCGTCACCCGCCGGGTCGATGCGCATGATAAAAATGGTGGGATGAGGTTGAGACAATCACCCGGTGTGGCCGACGTGGTTGATATCCTTGCAAAACGTGGATGACGGGGGTGATTTCCTCAACCTCACCCCAGCATTTTTTTTTCATACGGATCGACCGGGCAGGTGTAGGCGGGTGACGGCGGGATACAGCAGGCCACAGCGAGTTACGGCGGGTTACAGTTGCAAATAGCGCCGCCTCTGACAGGGGCCTAATGGCAGAGATGTAGTAAGGTGTCTGGACTTTGAATAGCCATCAGTCTTTGAATACAATCAAGTGCGACTGTTTTTACTTCACACTACTAACAGATATTATACTGGAATAGGAGCTGTAGTGCAACTTAAGGATAATGTATTTGTGAGGTTTTGACTATAATTCACAACACCTATTCCGCCACAGGATTGTGCCTATGAATTTTATGGATTTTGTCTCCTAATTCTATTGTAGTTAATACCTATTTATACTTCGGGGGGGGGGAGAAGGGGCTCTGCGGAAACGATACGGCAAATATCACTCTTGGGCATCTCCACTGTTGTAGCGGGACCTATCAGTTTGGAGATTTGCCAAGTTCCATCAGCTGATCACTTTTAGGGTTGATTTTGTTAAAACGTAACATCAGCAGCAGTGTATTTAAGGCACAGACCACCATCTGTGGAGAATTTTGTGGTTTCCATATAATTATTAAGTAGCCTCCACCTGAATATATAACACCTACCAAAAACAAGGCCTCATTTCCCTGAAATAAGTGGGATACAGGAAGAAGCCATTCTGACATGCTCACAGCAAGAAGCCACTTTGACACGTCCTTCTATGATTTTTCGAGGTCAGTAAAGGTTAGACTCACAAAGATGTTTCAACCAACGATTTCGTTCTTGCCCATATCAGGCAACCAAATTTCGGCTGATCTGGTTTGAAGTTTCCACTGGGGAAATTTGTGGGCCGAACACGACTTGTGGCGATTTTCAGAATCCGTTCGTTGATTATGAAGCCGAGGAGGTCGAGAGTGGAGAGGAGTCGGAAGATGGTGGCGAAAGAGAGGACGAGGGTGAAGAAGCAGCGTTTAGCAGTGATCAGGACATGCTTGTGAGTTTGGTCAAAGACTAGCAGCTACAAAATATCTGGTTCCAACTTTATCGCAGGACAGTCTTCCCCCATGGTCAAGTAAGCACCTCAGGCGATTCTCGGTCCCGAGCCGCACCAAACAGGAATCGGAATCGGCTCGTTCTTTGAATCTCCGGGACACGGCTGTTACTGTCCGGTCTATCTGGAGGAGCCCGGACAGCAGCATCAGTGGCGCGGACAGCAACAGACCAGTGGATCTGGAGAACGAGCCGATCTGTCAGGCTTTTCGGGGCCGAGAATCGCCTCAGGCACACTAAACAGAACAAATGAAACTTATTCTTTATTTTTCCGCCGACGATAAAATAAATGAACAAATAATAGCACTAGAGAAACAATTGAAATGCTTGTGAGTCACAAGAGAAGTGGGGAAAAACTGGAACAAAAGGAATCGGGAACACCTAATCGGGAGCTCCGAAGTAGAAGAGTGCTTCTTCTCTTTAAGGAGTCTGCAGAGTTGCAACGGCCGGCGAGTGCTCGCCGAGCGTCAGCTTTGACGCGGCGACAAAAATGTTTCCGAACGTTCTCGTCGCGACGTCGGTTGCCGCTCGCTGGCAGTGACACAGGGCCGTCGCGGCGTCACAACACTGCGGTGCCCCCTCGTCGCCCTCGTCGCTGAATGTGATCGATATTGCGTCATCCAGCACTGTTCTTCGCTGCCAGCAATGCCGCCACTTCAACTCTGCAGGCCCCTTTAGTCTGCACTTTCAGAAACTGCCTTCCGCCGCCTGAGTGTGCCATCAGCGATCGCTGGCTGCTAAGGTTACAGTACTTCCCTATTTCACCACAAGAATATTCCCATATATTTTATGGATTTTGTATCCTAATTCTAGTGTATTTATTGCCTGTTTATTTATAATACCTATTCACAGTCCACCATCAGAGACGAATTTCGTGTGGTTTCCATATAATTATAAAGTAGACCCCACCTGAATATATAACACCTAACAAAAACAAGGCCTCATTTCCCTCAAATAAGCGGGATACAGGAAGAAGCCATTCTGACATGCTCACAGCAAGAAGCCACTTTGACACGTCCTTCTACGATTTTTCGAGGTCAGTAAAGGTTAGACTCACAACGGTGTTTCAACTAACAATTTCGTTCTTGCCCATGTAAGGCAACCACATTTCGGCTGATTTGGTTTGAAGTTTCCACTGGGGAAAATATGTGGGCCAAACACGACTTCTGGCGATTTTCAGAATCCGTTCGTTGATTATGAAGCCGAGGAGGTCGAGAGTGGAGAGGAGTCGGAAGATGGTGGCGAAAGAGAGGACGAGGGTGAAGAAGCAGCGTTTAGCAGTGATCAGGACATGCTTGTGAGTTTGGTCAAAGACTAGCAGCTACAAGATAACTCGTTCCAACTTTATCGCAGGACAGCCTTCCCCCATGGTCAAGTATGCACTTCAGGCGATTCTCTTCCCCGAGCCGCACCAAACAGGAAAAGGAATCGGCTCGTTATTTCAATCTCCGGTACACTGCTGTCACTGTCCGGTCTGGAGGAGCCCGAACAGCAGCAGCAGTGGCGCGGACAGCAACAGACCAGTGCATATGGAGAACGAGCCGATCTGTCAGGATTTTCGGGGCCGAGAATCGCCTCAGGCGCACTAAACAGAACAAATGAAACTTATTCCTTATTTTTCCGCCGACGACAAAATAAATGAACAAATAATAGCACTAGAGAAACAAATGAATTGCTTGTGAGTCACAAGAGAATTGGGAAAAACTGGAACAAAAGGAATCGGGAACACCTAATCGGGAGCTCCGAAGTAGAAGCTTTAATGAGTCTGCAGAGTTGCAACGGCCGGCGAGTGGTCGCCGAGCGTCAGCTTTGACGCGGCGACAAAAATGTATCCGAACATTATCGTCGCGACCATAGCTTCGTTGGGTGGAGCCATGTACTCCACCAACCTTCACCCCTGGGCAAGTGATGTGGGGGACCTTCACCATTGGGAAAACCGGTGACAACCGGTGAAACGCCCCGAAAAAGAGTGAAAGTGACCCAACACTCATGCAAGTCATTTTCAAGATTGGGTGGGTGTCACTGCCGGTTTTTCGTCCATAACTTTTTTATCCTGGAAGATAGCTGTTTGGTGAAGGTTGTTTTCGGAACTCCCATTAAATTCTGCATCGAATAGCGTTTTCATTTTGAAAAAATACGTTCCCCTTCTACCAGCCGATTTCAGTTTATAAAGTGCATTTTTTTTCGCCTAAAATAATCGGTTTTCGTCCATAACTTTTCTGTGCTCGGAGATAGACCTTTGTGGAAGGTTGTTTTCGACATCTCGATGGAATTCTGCGTCGACTGGTGTTTCCAGTTTGAAAAAAATTATTTCTCGATCCTTCAGCTTAATTCATTTTACGAAACACCGGTTTTTCGCCTATAACTCTTTAAACACCGGTTTTTCGCCTATAACTCTTCAACCGTTGAAGATAGGGTTCTGGTGAAGGTTGTTTTTGAAATCTACGTAAAATTCTGCGTCGAACGATATATCGGGTTCCTAACTTTGCTTGCTCCATAAGCCAGCCAGGTCGGTGGAGCCGAGCTCCATAGTTATCTCCATAGGGTGCTCTCGCCTCTATGGTGTAAGTAGGAGACGCAGAGTTCTCCTGGAGCCTACAACGGGGCTCGGCTCCACCGACCTGGCTGACTTATGGAACAAGCAAAGTTAGGAGTCCGATATATCATTCGACGCAGAATTTTACGCAGATGTCAAAAACAACCTTTATCAGAACCTTACCTTCAACGGTTAAAGAGTTATAGGCGAAAAACCGGTGTTTTGTAAAATGAATTAGGCTGAAGGATCAAGAAAATATTTTTTCAACCTGGAAGCAGCAATCGACGCAGAATTCCATAGAGATCTCGATAACAACCGTCACCAAAGGTCTATCTCCAAGCACAAAAAAGTTATGAACGAAAAACCGATAATCTCAGGCGAAAAAAAAATGCCCTTTATAAACTGAAATCGGCTGGTAGAAGGGAAACGTCTTTTTCAAAAATGAAAACGCTATTCGATGCAGGATTTGCGTTGATTCCGAAAACAACCTTCACCAAAGGGCTATCTTCTAAGGTGAAAAAGTTATGGACGAAAAACAGATTGCTTTTGGTGAAAGAAACGTTACTTCATAAGTTGAAATCGGCTAAAAGACTGGAAACGTATTTTTCTCAACATGAAAACATTATTCGACGCAAAACTCCTCAGAGACTTTGGAAAGAGCTCCGTTCAAAGATTCGTCTTAAAGGGCAAATATTTTTTGAGCGAAGAACGGGTAGTTTTTCAAAAATCGCTTGGAAAATTTTTCCGAAAAGATTTTGACTCTAAGACAGCTCAAAGGAAATTTTTCATGACCTAGGCATATCACTTCATTAAGAATAGTGAATTTCAAAAGGAGGTCAGCTAACGAAAAAAATATTTCAAAATTAATGATTAAAAAAATATACTGAATGCAAAGAAAGAGGATTGAGAAAACGTCAAATTTTGAAGTTGCAAGTCTATAGGGAACCTTCACCATTCCCCACTCAGGTATCCTAAACAACCTTCACCTCTCGGACCGCTGTCTCCACCCCAACGAACCTATGGTCGCGACGTAGGTTGCCGCTCGCTGGCAATGACACAGGCCCGTCGCGGCGTCACAACACTGCGGTGCCCCCTCGTCGCCCGTAACGCTGCGTCGGTCGCCCTCGTCGCTGAATGTGATCGATATGGCGTCATCCAGCACTGTTCTTCGCTGCCAGCAATGCCGCGACTTCAACTCTGCAGGCCCCTTTAGTCTGCACTTTCAGAAACTGCCTTCCGCCGGCTGAGTGTGCCATCAGCGATCGCTGGCTGCTAAGGTTACAGTACTTCCCTATTTCACCACAAGAATATTCCCATATATTTTATGGATTTTGTATCTTAATTCTAGTGTATTTATTGCCTATTTATTTATAATACCTATTTACAATCCACCATCAGAGATGAATTTTGTGTGATTTCCATATAATTAATAGGTAGACCCCACCTGAATATATAGCACCTACCAAAAACAAGGTCTCAATTCCCTCAAATAAGCGGGATACAGGAAGAAGCCACTTTGACACGTTCTTCTATGATTTTTCGAGGTCAGTAAAGGTTAGGCTCAAAAAGGTGTTTCAACCAACAATTTCGTTCTTGCCCATATCAGACAACCAAATTTCGGCTGATCTGGTTTGAAGTTTCCACTGGGGAAATTTGTGGGCCAAACACGACTTCTGGCGATTTTCAGAATCCGTTCGTTGATTATGAAGCCGAGGAGGTCGAGAGTGGAGAGGAGTCGGAAGATGGTAGCGAAATAGAGGACGAGGGCGAAGAGGCAGCGTTTAGCAGCGATCAGGACATGCTTGTGAGTTTGGTCAAAAGACTAGCAGCTACAAAATATCTTGTTCCAAGTTTATCGCAGGACAATCGTCACTCAAAGTCGAGAAACTCCTGAAGCGATTCTCGGCCCCGAGCCGCACCAGACAGGAATCGAACTCAGTTCGTTCTCCCTATCTCCATGCCACTGCTGTCACTGTTCGGTCTGTCTGTAGGAGCCCAGACAGCAACAGCAGTGGCCTGAACAGTAAGAGGAGCCGACCCTTGGATCTGGAGAACGAGCCATTCTGTCAGGCGGCGCGGGGCCGGCCGAGACTTGCCCAAGGCTAAACAGAACAAATGAAACCTATTTCTTTTTTTCCTTCGACGACAAAACAAATGGACTCACTAGAGAACAAATAACAGCATAGAGATATTCACAAGTATTCTTAACGAGTTTATGAATAGCTATATGCGCATAGTCACGGTTCCTGCACAAGAGGTAAATCTACCACAGTACCTCCATCGGCTTAAAGACAGTGGTCACGATGAAAATCGTTATCGAAAAAACTACAAAAATCAGCTTAGATCGAAAACAGCTGAAAAACTATGAAGGTAGCGCGGTAAAAAAAACGGGCAAGGATTAGAGTTTCTAGGGCCCAAAGATGCCACTTCGTGCACACATGCACAGCGACAACGAAAATGATCGCAGTCTCATGCCGAGCAGTCAAAAATCATCGACATTCAGAGGAAGAAATGAATGCAAATTTGCCTACTGAAACAGTTGAGCAATGAAAGACAGCACTCCAGTCAATGTTTTTGACTAAATGTGTACATAAATTTGAAGGTTCATTGATTGAAATCCAATTTCAAGCCAGCTGATGTTCTTGATATAAGAGGTCATCGATGATGTGGAGTGGGCTCGTCCACCATCATAAGACAAGAAAGTTCAGGTTCCAAATTTAGCGCAAAACAGTGTTTTTTTCTCTCATAGGTCCTACTACATACACGCGACCCAGAAAAGGGTTTAGAGAGAAAAATACGACAAGCATATTTGATCGCGACCACTGTCTTCAAAGAGAAAAGGTCGTGTGTATGGGAAAGAGCGAACGAAGGTGGAAACTTGCAGTACTGTGATGATTTTCATGAATTTAACAGTGATTCTCAGGAAATATAACGTGAAGTATATTACGTAACGAAATATAAAGTAAAGGTTAGATTCACAATGGGTTCCAACCAAAAACTTCGTTCTTGCCTAAGCCCGGTAATTATATTTCGGCTGATCTGGTCTGAGGCTTCCACTGTGGTAAATTTTCCTGACCAAACGCGACTTCTGGCGATTTCCAGAGTGCTGCGATAAAATTACCCCAAAACTTCTCCGTAGGGGACATTTGGACTGCTTAACACAAAACTGTGGTCTTTTTATCGATTTTTTCTTGGATTGGCGTGTCGGGTTTTGGTTAGGCTAGTTGCGGCAACCCCGCTGCAGACCGTGTAGGAGGAGGAACCCGTCAGCAGACTGGCATGGTTTTGATTTGGGTACTAGCGAGCTTTCTGCTCGGCTCCTAGCTACTCGAGTTCCAGTCTCCCTTTTAGCTACTAGCCGAACCGCGGTCGCGGGAATAGAGACAGTGGTGGCCACGAAAATTGGGGAATTTTGGGAAGTAGCCGAACAACCACGAGGCTACTGTTGCTATTCTGTTGGGCTACTAGCGCGAGATTGTCTGGTTATTATGTACAGTCTGTCTGGTTATTATGTACAGTCACACACCTACACCCCCCCCCCTACGTCTGGTCTTTAAAACTTGTCGGGAAGTTAGAAGTAGGCCCCAGTGAAGTGCAACACGCGGTATAAGGGAGCATTCTGTCCTTCCAACGAGGGAAGTATACAAAGTGCATGTCGATCTGCGGAAACGTATTGTATGGCTAGAATCTCTCGGGCATCCATAGTAAAGCTACGCGGTACCCCGTGGCGAGCCGCTGGTTCCGAGAAATTATAAGCTCAAAACGGTAGTTCTTTGTGCTTTTTGTACCTTACAAAGTGCTCAGTAAACTTCCGACAATGTGGAAATGGACCTGATAATCACGTTCAGCGCCCAAAACAACCCCCTGAGCAAGTTTCTTGTGAAGACACATTTTCCGAAGTTTGTTCAGACTAACAGCGTTTTGGACTTGTACGGATTTTCGGTTGAGCGGTTGCTCATATCAATTAAAGGGTTCTGAAAGCGCTTCAGAAAAAATGTTCCAGATTTTACAACTTCCCCCAGGTGGTTTTTAGAGGCGTTGATCACGAATTTGAGGTTTATTTGTCGATTTTCCAGAGTTTTCGGCCTATTTCGCTCAAAGCATACCGGCGGAGAAAAAGTTTGAGGGCAAAACGCCACTTTCGAGATTTCCGGATTTCTCCAAAAGATGTGTATCAAAATTGTGGTGCGCGCGAAGCGCTGGTTTTGAATCGGCCACGCGCGCAACCGGTTTTTCGAAATCTAAGTTCAGGCTGAAGGTAGAAATTAGCTCTAAATTGCATTGAAAAGAGCGCAAAAAGCTGTACATAATGCCCAAAAATGGTTTGGAATGGTTTCCTAGAATTTGAGCGAATTTCGAAAAACCGCAAGTTTTCTCTGTTAATCTCCTTTTTCTTCAGACGGCGTTCACGATCTTGTGCTACCAGATAAAATTGAGCTAGGGAGCTCATTTTTGGACAGGAGGCTGGAAATGGATGGAGGTCGCTCCTATCCCAATTTGAACTCGATACCTTAACTTTGAAGGGTACCTCAAAATCGTGGGTTTACATACTAAATTAGCCGTGGAGCACGAAAACTTTTTTCTGATACGGCTCTGGAGACCGGGGTGTGTGGGTGAATTCGCAGCGAATCAACACAGTTCGTCGAAGGTAAGTATTGAACTTGTCAGAATTCGTACTCATGACACGTCATCGATCGATAATCAATATTATCGATTTTCGTGTTTTTTGCACAAAATGCGGGGAACAGTGGTGTTTGCTTAGGGGATTGGTTTTCTTGGTTTAGGAGTTTGGCTCATGAGTCATTATCGATAAATACTGATCAATAATATTGATTTTTTCGCCTGTTGCACAAAATGCCGTAATGATTTTTGATTGTTGATGGCTCTAAGTCATTTGTGTGGGAAATTCTTTTCATCATGCAAGATCAAATATTAATGATCAATAATATCGATTTTTCACCAAATGCGGCAATGAGTTTTATTTTTTATGGTTGTAAGTCATAGGTTTCAAATCATTTCAAAATGGAAATCGTTGAGCAAAATTGAAGTCAGAAAGGGAACCTTTGGGAAAAATATGTGAAATTTCTAAAAATTTAGCTTCCTGGCAAAAGTAGCGATTTGGTAATGGTCAAAAATAGTTTCAAAAATGTCTTAAAATATTTTCAAAAAATGATTTGGCGTAAAATAGCATGGAAAAATAAAAAAGCTGGGAAATAAAGTGAAATAACCAAAAAATACGATTTGGTGGTCGATCATTACACAAGATTCTCCGTTAAACTTATCAAAACGAAATCAAGCGCGCAACGGAAACGTTGAGCCATTTTTGAAAGCTGTATCAAGGAAATCAGCATATGTCATGCTGGGTGAAGGCAACGCTCCATTCCATATCGTGCTTGATTTCGTTTTGATAAGTTTAACGGAGAAGCTTGTGAAATGATCGACCACCAAATCGGATTTTTTGGTTATTTCACTTTATTTCCCAGCTTTTTTATTTTTCCATGCTATTTTACGTCAAATCATTTTTTGAAAATATTTCAAGACATTTTCGAAACGTTTTTTTTGACCATTACCAAATCGCTACTTTTGCCAGGAAGCTAAATTTTTAGAAATTTTACATCATTTTCTGAAGGTGATTTCATGTGTTTAACACGAATTTGAGGTCCGTTTTCTGATTTTCTACAGACTACGGTAGATTACGGTGGGTATAGGGTAGTTTGATCAAAGTCTCAGATTTGACTTTAAATTTGTATGCGGAGGTTATTCAGGGTGGTGAAAACGAATGTGATGTTTGTTTGCCGATTTTCGAGCTAGTAATGCTGGTTTTGCCCCAAAATGGCAGAGTACCTACCGTAACCTACAGTAAACCTCAGAATTTTGACAAACAGACCCCAGATTCGTTTTCAACACCCTGGATACACGTTTTGAGCAAAGTCCGAATTTTTTTCAAAACACCTCAGAAAATTTCTGATGTACTGTGCTTCTCTGGTCTAAATTCCGGTCCGCAATTGCGTCTCAACACGCTTTGCGGCCGCACGCGCTTGACTCAGTCGAGTTTCCAGCGCCAGAGCCAACTCGATATGGCTTTTTTATACCGTTTTCTCCAATTTCGTTTTGTTTCCAGTTTCTGAAACCCACCTAGGGTCAACAGATCGCCAGCTGCTGCGCTGGAAACCCTTCCGACTCGAAAGCGCGCGGCCGCAAAGCGTGTCGAGACGCAATTGCGGACCGGATTTCGGCCCAGAGAAGCACAGTTTACCCTTACATTTTCGCGAAACTTTAAAAACGCTATAACTTCTTGGAACCAGCTGCTGGGGATAGGGTACTGCGCCGTTTTACCATAGATGCCCAAGATATAGTGACAATATAATTCGTTTCCGCAGATGCGACATACGCTTTGTATACTTCCCTTGTGAGGATAATACTGCATGCGATTTTAGGAAGCCGCAGCTGAAATGGTTAACGCTCGTCCAAGGCGGAACTGTGGAAGTCAGAATCCAAAGAAAAGGTTGATAGGTGAGTCGCTGCTTTTTTTGTTCTGCATTCATTTGTTTGAGAAAATCATAGGCAATCATGAGAAGCCCAAAAGTTTGGGCGAAGATTATGAAGACCGTCATTGGCTTCGTTAGACTATCCTGTCTATGAATGTTTCAGATTCGATCTTACATACCCTTCACATTTTCATGATTTCAGTGTCCGACAGTGACAGTGATTAGAAGAAAAGGATATTTTCTCAGGATGATGCATCGATTTTTTTTTCGGTTGTTGTCATTGCGCTCATGTCTCCATTGTTACTTGCTGAATTTGATATTTTGAGATTGTAACACGAAAGTGATTTCGCCCGGTTGTTGAGTACCCTGTTGACCCTGTGAATTTCAGATACCGAGTGACATTTTGTTGAGTGATCTTTTGAGTAAATGATCTTTGTAGCGTTGTGTCATGCCAGTGGCTGATTCACATAGGCAGAGTCCATAGCTAGCGACGAGCAGTAAGCAGAAAGATGAAAACAAGTTACTTGTAACATAAAAGGCCGAAAACAAGTTACTTGTAACATATCTGAGCCGATGTAAGTTACTTGCGACTTATGTCAGGTCATTTAAGTTACATGTAACATATCGGCGAGATACTGCGTGGGGTGCGCCTCCGATATGTTATACTTACATCGGCTCAGATATGTTACAGGTAACTTGTTCTCGATTTCTGGGAGGACACTGCGTGCAGTGCGCATCCGATATGCTACATGTAAGTTGAATTGCACTAGATAAGTCGCAAGTAACTTCGACGCATTCGTGGGGTCAGGCCTACGACTGACGTTCCTGTTGTTTCAATTACCCAAGTTTGAGGTACTTGACCTCCCACACCAGCAGGGAAGGCCCTGCACAGCATTTTTTGCGTAGTGTGTGGTCTTTGACGCGCTCTCTGCGTCGCGTGTCGTCTGCGTCACGTGATGGCCACCCATGGTACGACCGCACTATCCTTATCCTTTATAACTTATCCTTTCGCCACCCTACTCTGCCCACCACTCCCTCCTCAGATCCATTTCCCCATCATGTTTCTGCTGTGAGGTCAGTCCTGCAATTTTGGAAGAACCCCTTTACACGCCCTCATCACCCATTTCCAGCTAAGCGTGGCCAGCACTCCCTCACCTGGTTCGTCCCACTAACGCATAGAGACCGGTCAGTCGTTAATCTGAATAGTCTCTCAACTTTGTTAACTTCCTGGGCCTTCGTCATTTGATTGTATGCCTGAGTATTTACAGTTGGCCTGAAGAAGAGGTTAAAGCCTCTAAACGTTGCCTGAATAAAGTGCAAGAAAACAGAGCTTCAATTATTATTATTCTACATTCGACACGATAGCTATGAAGCTCAGAAATCCAGCTGTTCTAAGTGAACTGTGAACATAGTCAAATGTTAATTGATGGCGTTGATGTTGAAACTCGAGATGCGGTGGATGATATTTTGACAAACCGCTTTTTATTCGCAACGTTTCGGGTCGTAGACCATTCTTCAGGCGGCTATAATGGAAAAATACATAGACAAAATGATACAGATTTACCGTCTAACAAGTTAAATCAAAGCTAACCTAGCGGCAGCGGCAAGGGAGGTGAAAGGGAGGAGGGTATTAGGGCCCTTCAGACGATTTGCCGGCTAAGGGAGCGCCGAGGTAGCGATTTACTCGAGAACGGCTGATGGTCAGTGGTCAATATCGTCTCGCCGGATGGTCAGCATCATCATCGCGTCTTTCATCTCCTCGCGATTATTCATCGGTGGTTCATTCAGCTTAATTTCCAATGCTTCTCTTATCTTCCTTTCGGCCGTATCTGCAATATTCTTCCATATCACACTTGCTCTCGTTTCGGGTGCGGCTTCGTCCCAGTGTTCTGTGCTTCGAAAACGCACTGTTTGGATACGAAGATGGTGTCCCAAGAACTCGCATGTGCTCGTCTAATCTCTTGTATAAAGGCCTACCAGTCTCGCCTATATGAAACTCTCCACATACTTGACATGTGACCTTGTAGACGGTAAGTATGTAGGCGAGACTGGTAGGCCTTTATACAAGAGATTGGATGAGCACATGCTAGCTCTTCGAACACCATCTTCGTATCCAAACAGTGCGCTTTAGAAGCACAGAACCCTGAAACACTGGGACGAAGCCGCACCCGAAATGAGAGCAAGTGTGATATGGAAGAATATTGCAGATACGGCCGAAAGGAAGATAAGAGAAGCATTGGAAATTAAGCTGAATGAACCACCGATGAATAATCGCGAGGAGATGAAAGACGCGATGATGATGCTGACCATCCGGCGAGACGATATTGACCACTGACCATCAGCCGTTTTCAAGTCAATCGCTACCTCGGCGCTCCCTTAGCCGGCAAATCGTCTGAAGGGCCCTAATACTCTCCTCCCAACTTCTGTTTCCTCTGCATCTATCTTTTCATCTCTTTCTAGGAACAGAATCGACTCTCGACCTTGCTAGCGGACGGTCGTTCGACTCAAGCTCTTTGGCAGCTTATTCAGTGAAGACGCCTGGTGCTGTCGTGGTGTGATCGACGTGCTCTAACGTGTTGTTATCGACAGCCAGTGGGCAAAACGCGAAAAGCCTCGAGACAGGGTGATTAAGGTGGTGTGGAGACGTTTGCCACACTATCATGTCAGCTCGTGCAACACCATTTTTGTTCTGACGTGATGAGACCTGCTTCTGGCGCGACCTCCATTCAGGCAGAGCCACAGCGGGCGGCAAATGGCTAGACAGCAGGTCAGACTTTGATGAAGCTGTCTCTCTACTGCTGAGTGATGAATCGAGACCATCGCACCTGAAAACCATCGTAGGCCACTTGCTTGATGATCCCGAAAGTTCATGCTTAGAGGCTGATTCTCAGCGGGTTGCTGCAAGAAAAAGCCGCTCTTAAGAGCGAAATCAACCAACTGAAAAGCGCCCTAGCGAGAAGTCGTAGTCGTGAGAATAGTTCATGTGTCAATATTGCTAGGTGTAAACAGTATGCGGACGACCTAAAAATCTATTGTTGAACCGCACAAGTTGAAGGTGCATTGGCCATGCAGTCGGCTATACATAACCTTGTCAAGTGGTCACAAGAATGGCAACTTCCCATATCTCAGAAGAAAACCATTCACATGCGGATTGGACCACCGTAAGCATCGTGCCTATCTACATCAGATGGGAAACATTTCGATTCGCACGGTAAACATGGTCAGGGACCTTGGATTTCATTATACAAATAACCTCAATTTCTCTCCACATTGGCTTACTTGCTTACTTAATCGGTTGGCTTTCGCCTGACGCGGTCATTCCGCATCCTCATCGAGGTGTGCCGTCCTAGTAGTCAGCCGAATCCATTTTTCACGGTCTTCAGCCACAATTTGAACACATTCCCTCCAGCTGTCACTATTCCATTTCCTGCGAAATGGAACATCGCGCCTGAATTGAAAGATACAATACCCACCCTAAGTTTTGGCAAAAAGACGAAAAAAAAAACGCGGAAATTCGCTTTTTTCGTCTTTTGATCATAACTCGCTTCAAAGTGGACGATTTTCAAATTTGAAGACATTTTTGGAATCAGCATCGATCCCTCTTTCTGCTTGATCCATACATGGCTTACTCTGAAACAAGGCATATGGGGTTGACACAATCAATCGAGTGGGTGAAAAGTGGGTCAATATGAGCTGCTCAATTATGTGACTGGGTCTACTGTAGTTTATTTGAATTTTCGATTCGGTTTTTGTCATTTCACAAATTTAATTTTCATTTATTTTTGAATTTTTAAAAAACTTAATCTAACTTTTCCTCTAGGCATTATTTGCTAGCTATCCGTGTAGTTAATTGCTTGAACCTTTTTGGTATTTGACTATTTTGGTTTTTCTATTTGTAGTTATTACTCATTTTGAATTACTTTATTTGATTTTTTATCTAAATTTTCACTGTATTTTGAATTCTTATATACTTCAATTTGATTAATATAACTTCGCTTTATCTGAAAAATGGTTTTGATAACAACGATAAAATATTATTCGGTTATGAATCGCTTCAACTGTGACTTCGGACAAACAATTCATAACACTAAGAACCTCTAGAGTCTTCGATGTTGGAGCGAATTCAAGTTTCAATCGTTTGTGTCAATGTTATGTGTATAGGATACTAAAATTTCTTGGAGTTCTTATTTTCAGAATTCGAAAATACCATTCGTCGCCCTGATTTCTGAGATTTTTTCAAGTTTGTGAAAACAATTGTTTTCTGGAGTAGTTATGACATATTTTGCCGTTCCAAGAAGTTGAAATTCTTCAGAATCTATGAAACTTCAACCTGAAAAACATCACCACTCGATTCTTGTCGTATTGCAAATTTCAAAACTGTTTCCATACCTGGGAAACAGTCAAGATTTTTCTAGCATTGGATGATTTCCGCGCTGGCAATGGTCCCCCTTCAGCTTCCTGCGCCTCCACTCCTTCCACTCTATCTCTCTCTTCCTCTCGACGATCTGACGCACTCCTCGCACGAAGGCAGTCCCCCGAAGTGGATTGAATTCGAGCAGCGGAGATAGATTGGAGAGATGGCGGTGGAAGGTTTGGTCCTTGGAAAACCAATGGTCCGAATGTGATAAGAGTAAGCGTAGTGGGCGTTTCTGAGATGTTGTTGTATGGGGACGGGATAAAAAGTACATAGTTAACGGTATGGGTGGACTGATTTCTTGGACAGCTTTGCAGGGCTCAGAAAAGAAAGCGTTTAGCTGTGTGGGTGGTCAACGTCATACGCGCATTTAGGGAAAATCGGAACAGGAACTAGCTTCATGGGTGGTCCTTTCCTGACATACCTAGTCCCGTTCTTGTACTGTGCTGTTGGAGAGTGACTCCTTAGTCGCAGACCACCCAGCAGCCAACGAGCGCGGCCGCGGCGCGTCACCGCACTGATGAATACACCAAGCGAAAGGTGTGACTCAACCAAGTAACTGCTCTTCGACAAATGCGGACAGAAATGCATTGAATACAAGGAGAAGGATCGGAATATGGAATTTTTCATTTTTTCAATAAAAAAAATCACATCTTCATCGGAATGTGGAGAATACCCTGTGTTTTATCTTTGTTGTTGCGGGAAAGAATCGCTTACAGTACCCGCTTTCAAAATCTTGCCATTGTTGAGTGAATCCTTAGTCGCAGACCAGCCAGCTGCCAGGGCGCGCCGCCGCGGCGCGTCACCGCACTCATGAGGGAAATTAGAAGCGATTCAGTTTTTGACTGCACGCTTACACTTTAAGCGTGTTATTTTCCTTCTTGCTTGGAAAACGGCACTATTTACAGTATTGATTGATTGACGCGACCTGAATGATCCTCATTTGTCGAAGAGCAGTTAGTTGGTTGAGTCACACCGTTCGCTTGGTGTATTCATCAGTGCGGTGGCGCGCCGCGGCCGCGCTCGTTGGCTGCTGGGTGGTCTGCGACTAAGGATTCACTCTAGAATAGCACAGTACAAGAACGGGACTAGGTATGTCAGGAAAGGACCACCCATGAAGCTAGTTCCTGTTCCGATTTTCTCTAAATGCGCGTATGACGTTGACCACCCACACAGCTAAACGCTTTCTTTTCTGAGCCCTCCAAAGCTGTCCAAGAAATCAGTCCACCCATACCGTTAACTATGTACTTTTTATCCCGTCCCCATACAACAACATCTCAGAAACGCCCACTACGCTTACTCTTATCACATTCGGACCATTGGTTTTCCAAGGACCAAACCTTCCACCGCCATCTCTCCAATCTATCTCCGCTGCTCGAATTCAATCCACTTCGGGGGACTGCCTTCGTGCGAGGAGTGCGTCAGATCGTCGAGAGGAAGAGAGAGATAGAGTGGAAGGAGTGGAGGCGCAGGAAGCTGAAGGGGGACCATTGCCAGCGCGGAAATCATCCAATGCTAGAAAAATCTTGACTGTTTCCCAGGTATGGAAACAGTTTTGAAATTTGCAATACGACAAGAATCGAGTGGTGATGTTTTTCAGGTTGAAGTTTCATAGATTCTGAAGAATTTCAACTTCTTGAAACGGCAAAATATGTCATAACTACTCCAGAAAACAATTGTTTTCACAAACTTGAAAAAATCCCAGAAATCAGGGCGACGAATGGTATTTTCGGATTCTGAAAATAAGAACTCCAAGAAATTTTAGTATCCTATACACATAACATTGACACAAACGATTGAAACTTGTATTCGCTCCTACATCGAAGACTCTAGAGGTTCTTAGTGTTATGAATTGTTTGTCTGAAGTCACAGTTGAAGCGATTCATAACCGAATAATATTTTATCGTTGTTATCAAAACCATTTTTCAGATAAAGCGAAGTTATATTAATCAAATTGAAGTATATAAGAATTCAAAATACAGTGAAAATTTAGATAAAAAATCAAATAAAGCAATTCAAAATGAGTAATAACTACAAATAGAAAAACCAAAATAGTCAAGAACCAAAACGTTTCAAGCAATTAACTACACGGATAGCTAGCAAATAATGCCTAGAGGAAAAGTTAGATTAAGTTTTTTAAAAATTCAAAAATAAATGAAAATTAAATTTGTAAAATGACAAAAACCGAATCGAAAATTCAAATAAACTAGAGTAGACCCAGTCACACAATTTAGCAGCTCATATTGACCCACTTTTCACCCACTCGATTGATTGTGTCAACCCTATATGCCTTGTTTCAGAGTAAGCCATGTAGGGATCGAAAAGAAAGAGGGATCGATGCTGATTCCAAAAATCTCTTCAAATTCGAAAATCGTCCACTTTGAAGCGAATTATGATCAAAAGACGAAAAAAGCGATTTTCCGTGTTTTTTTTTCGCCTTTTTGCCGAAACTTAGGGTGGGTATTGTAACTGTGTTGTCGCCGACGATTACGAGGGTGACGTTACAGCTGGAATCGCGTGAAAAATATCTTATTTACGGAGTTGAGATATATGATAGAATTTTCTTTCCTCCTGACATGAACGTCAGGGCGCCATATCCATAGGACGGGTTGGCGCAGCTTGTTGGCGACCTTTTGAGCTCACTCTGAATTGGCTGCTAGGGACAAAATGTTCGTCGAGAGAAATTTTTGTTCTTTCGGCTTTTGTTGAAAAGACAATCGATCACCTTCCTCCACAGTTCTAGAAAAATACTTGCGTTGCTCTTGCAGAGCGGAAGAGATTTTTCTTGGCAGCGATGGCAGCACGAAAATATTTTTAAAGGCAGCATACACGCTCACAAATATGGTTGAAATAACAGCATAAATAGGACCGCCTGGCCCCTACCATGTCGTCAACGGCATTCGAAGCGCTGAAAACCGTCCAGGTTTACAGAATCCGAGCATTCCCGTCTCTAAAGTTAGTGGAACCCCACCCCTACGAATAACAGAATGAAGAGTAAGGCATGTGAAAGCATTTAATAATTTAGAGTGATAGCACGATCAAATGAGAATCTACGAGAGAAACAGCTTGGTTTACCTGATTATAACTTGTTTACATACCGATTAATTCCCATCTACTTTCAAGAATACCGTTCTATCACGGCTGGCATCTAAAATGGAGCTTTTCATCAGTAAACAGACATGTTGTATCCAGGTAAAACAAGCTGTATCTCTTGTAGACTTTCATTTGATAGTTCTATCACTCTAAATTATCAAATGCTTTGACATGCCTCACTCTTCATTCTGTTATTGGTAGGGGTGGGGTTCCACAGGCTTTCGAGACGGGATTGCTCGAATAATGTCACACCGAATAGTTTTCAGCGCTTCAACCTTCGTTGATGACATGGTAAGGGCCGCGTGAACCCATTTTTGCTGTTATCTCAACCATGTTTGTGAGGGTGTAAGCTGCCTTTAAACTCGCTTGAAAACCCCGGTTGCCGTAATTCGCAGTGCCACCTGAAGCGGGCTGGCTGGGAACACTATTTTTAGCAGACTCAGTCTAGAATAACTTGGAGTCCGCAATATAGAAAGAAACGTTTCCTCACTGGACAGTTTGAGCAGGTCAGAAGTCTTCTCCTCCAACCCTTCCTCCGTCATGATCCTTCGTCATGGTTCGCCATGCTGTTAGGAGGACATCAATCGTCCGGTGTGAATGCACGAGGTGATCTGCGAGACCATTTTAGAAACAAGAAAGACAGGAAGACTGCGCAATTTAGATGACGACTCGATTGTTAGCCGTCAGCGAGCATTACATTCTGGCTCAACGAAATGGGTGGGTCTCACCATTATTTGTTTTCTTGGAACGGCTGTGCCCTAGAGGTTGATCTGAAGGCATAACTGAAAAAAAGAAGATTGCGGCAAGCGTTTGCTTTACATGGTTAGCGATAGAATAGAACAACCACGAGTGCACACACATTTATACAACAAACGAATAACAGACATGAGCACGTTGTTACAGCAGATCGTCAAAAGCTCAGATAGGGTAATCGGAATCCTCTTTCTTCTTATTTCCTACTTCTGCCTCCAGTTCGAGTGATTGAATGGTAATACCGATGTTGTTGGCAAGACTACGAGTGATTGGGCAATTTGGCAGCTTTAGCAGAAGAGTATAGTGGAGTCCACCAAGAGTGTCTCATTTACTTATCAATGAGAAGCGGTCGATTGGAGATCAATGAACATGAAACTCGTTGTAGAACAACCGCTCTCGCTCAATCGGTATCAAGCGTGCTGGTATGGGATTCATGCACATTGATCCCCAGCCGACCGCTTCTTATTGATAAGTAAATGAGACACTCTTGGTGGACTCCACTATATAGACTTTTGACAAAAAAATGATTAAACATGCAGATCAAGCTGGCTCG
Organism: Aplectana chamaeleonis; assembly: GCA_029168955.1. Taxonomy (NCBI): domain Eukaryota; kingdom Metazoa; phylum Nematoda; class Chromadorea; order Rhabditida; family Cosmocercidae; genus Aplectana; species Aplectana chamaeleonis. The sequence goes on along the minus strand of JAPDOI010000028.1, from coordinate 994,949 downwards.
AGTCTAGCAGGTTTGCGAAAATGTTTTGAGCAATCAGGTTGCTTCATTTCGAGGCGCACAATGTTGTCGTAGTGGTTGATGGACTATGGATTGGTATTTGCCGAGAAACTCGGCAGCAAATAGTTATCAGTCGGTTGAACCGACACCATGTCGGTGGCGACGCGTTGAGTAATGTCTCACTGAAGCTGTTTCCCAGGCTCCATGAGACGTGTGGGCAACCACAGGCGTTGAACAATTCAGGACCCAGCATAAACTCGGAACTACATCCAGGTTGTCGTTCTAGCTAGCTGAAGTTCCATCGAAATCAAGTCCATAGAGGTGACCGGAACTTTCTCGCCAGAAGACAGGTGGAGTTCGCCGGAAAAGTGGACAAATAGCATCACCCTGAACCAATATTACAAAAACACTCATGAAACTAGGTACAATATGATGGTAGTCGCGAGGAGTTTTCATGTTTCTCAAGTGTTGCTATACTTAGACGTCGTAAAAAGTGCAGACTTTTTGTTGTAATTAAAGACAAATTGTGGAATTTAGAGTCCTACCAAGTGAACCATTGCCTTCGTCTTAGTGGAAAACATAGAAACTCTCCCCAATATTCAAAATCTCGATCCAAGATACGGTACGCCTAATTCACAGGTGTTGCTATACTTATGCGTCGCAGTGTAGCTCTGTATGGTGGTGTGATCCAGCTCGATGGTTTCGCCATATGAACTCAGTATACTTGAAGGGCCATCGTTCTGTTTGAAGTGGGTTCTAAGCAATTCTGGAGACACCATTGTGATCAGCCTGAAATTCATTCCAGAAGCAAAGAAAACTGGAAAACGATTTCGAGGTCGGACTGTGCATTTGATTAGCTCGGTGCAACAGAGAAAGCCTATGAGGACCAGGGATGTGCGGCAAACGATTCTGAAAATTCGGCAAACGGAAATCGACAAAATTTGTTCAAAAACGGCCGGCTAACGGCAATCGACAAACGGCAAAATAACAAACTTTGTAAAAAAAATTATAGGAATGTTTGAAAGGTACGGTGAAACATCACTAATTTTTCAAGCACATTTCGTTTTGCAATAGACAGGTAAGAAATGTCTTTGCAATAACACCACAAAAAGCTGAACTTCCTACGTTGGAACAACACCTGACATAAAAAATCATTACCGAAATGAGTACTCTATGTAGAGTACTCATTTCGGTAATGATTTTTTTATGTCAGGTGTTGTTCCAACGTAGGAAGTTCAGCTTTTTGTGGTGTTTTTGTGGGGTCTATGTAGAGTACTCATTTCGGTAATGATTTTTTATGTCAGGTGTTGTTCCAACGTAGGAAGTTCAGCTTTTTGTGATGTTATTGCAAAGACATTTCTTACCTGTCTATTGCAAAACGTGTACTGAACACTGGTAACAGGAATGTTGTGGTGAAAGGATAGTAATTATCAGAGGTTCTCTAATGTGAACCTTTTTCGAAATAGTAGTCATTTACTTGTTTCGTGTTTTAAATTTATCGCAAATTTTTTAAATATTGTGCGATTCAAGCTTAGAGGGCGAGCACTCGAGGTTCATTCGAAGAAATGAAGAGCTAAATGCGGCTCTACTTTAGTTGCTTATTTTCCAACAGGCGTGGCACATACGCCGCTTCGCGGCGTACGTGTTGGCGTGCCTCACGGTGTGTTTAATATTTGACCGGAATTTCGATAAAAGATTATGGTGTGGAAAAGGGCGACAGTTTTTGGAAAGTCTTGAGAGCTTTTTCAAGAAACTGCGTCATCTTCGACAACCCTCTCCCCCTTCGACCTTTAAAGTTCTCACGAGCTGCGCGGTAGCAACTCAAATGAAGACTAGCTTGCTCGGAATAGTCCGGGCGGAGTAAGCAACGGGGCGGTCGGTCATGACTGAATATAACAGTGATAAGGAGATTTTGACATGATAAACATGACCCGAAATTTCTTACTTCTACCGGCTCAAAATAAGGGAGGTAGGCTATACATGCAATTGGGTAGTCTCTCGAGCTTTCCCAAAGATACCGAGTCCTAAAAACCGCGGTCGTCTCAAATCATCTCCTTCCCAAACTATACGCCACCCCTTCTTCCCAACTCATCACCCCCGAGTCCGTGCATCCAGTTTATGACCAAGCAACGAATCTAATCAGAATGGATGTTTCTCACGTCGTGTACACCCTCTCCGACCCTTCAAACTCGATCTCTAACTTTCAACACAAGAGAATATTGCGCATTTGTGGGCTTAATGGTGAACGGCGAAGTGCATAAGGCCACAAACTGCTACTAAAGTCCAGCATCCTTCACAGGTAGCTTTTACACTCCCAGTGAAATCTTGCTTACACTCCAAGACAGTAGCGCTCTCTCAGCGAAGTAGTGCACGCATTCATCGGTGCTCTGCACACTCCTAGCAAGCTACCGACACTTGGCACGTTCCCAGTCGGGTTCTATCCAATTTCCTTGTCGCCTGATGCCCTCCCAGTTTGGTCCCACTCACTTTTCTCGAAGCTTGGCGCACTCCTAGTTGGGTCCCGCACGTTTTTCCGTTTCCGTTTCCGTTTTTTTTTTCCAGTGCGCTCCCAGTGAAGTACCGTTCTGTGATCAACGGTCACCGGTCAACGGGCGATTCCTATCCATTCCTAATGGTGTAAGATGATCGCGATAGAAATGCGTTGTTACCAAATATCTGAAACAAATCGAGCCATCCAGTGTTTTTTTCTTTCTGAACCCTTTATGTCCTCTCCTAAAATTCGTCAGGGTCTTAATTTTTGTACCGAAGAGCCTAACATTAATTGCCTAAGGTTAGATCAATTGGCTTGACGTTTTCAAAATATATATATATATATACGCTGTGACGCATAAGTATAGCAACCCCTCCGAAATAGGTGCATCATAGTATGATGGATCGAAGTTTTGAATATTTGTGAGAGTTTCTATGCTTTCTTCTACGGCGAAAACGGTGGATCAAGTGGTATGGCCAGGAATTGTTCATTCTGCCTTCAATTATGAAGAAAAGTTCGTATGGAGTATTATGGAGTATGGAGAAAAAAGATGTTGCTATACTTTCGCGTCACAGTGTAGCCTGTCTATCTTGTTTCGAGCCGTTCGCAGCAAGGCTTATCGCGCTCACCATGAATCGCGGCATTTGTCATCCATTGGGCACTTTTTGCCGAAATTCGTCGAAAAGTAAGAGGAAAAACGGCAAACGACAATTGAGAAAAAGCGTCCGAAAACGGCCGGCAAACGGCAATGGCCGCACATCCCTGATGAGGACACTTCGCCCAATGAGACAAAAAAAATCAAGGAGAGCTAATACAAGGAAACCACAGAAGTCAAAAAAACCCAATAATAGCAAAAAAAAAACCGAGGAAGAAATATCGCTGGCAAGAATGACCCTCGACTTGCTGAAAACGATCGATCATTGCGAGAACTTGAAACATGACAAGTTTTGACGTGCTATGTACCCTAAAATACGTTTGGCCATGTTTCTCATACAAGAAACAGCATTCGTCTAGGGAATGAAGCCACTTGGAACGATGATGTAGGGGAATTCATTTTGTGAAATAGAAGAGTATAGCCAACGCCCACTCGAAAACAGAACCGCTTCCGGCATTATCCCACTAATCGGTGTGTAGAGTCCAAAAAGTTTATTTCTAGCCAGATTCCGTGGACATTTTTCTTACACTGGTTCTCTCTAACAATGGTGTTACAAAGTACTGCATTTATATACAATACCCGTGCTAAGTTTTGTAAAAACGGGGAGCATTTGCCAAACTTGGCAAAAAAGCGTCCGATGCATGTAACTTTTTTGAACGAAGACGTTTTTGGATTCTGAAAACGCTATCATATTTACAGCTCGATTTCCTACAAAATAATGTGCATTGTAGACCAAAGTTCCGTGAAATAGCTTTGTTTTTGAGTAAAATTGTTCTTGCGGTCGCTTCACAAAAATGTCGCGCGCGGCAAAGTGCGGCCAAACTTCGAGTAGTAATTGTACAAGTGTTAGAAGAGCAATCTCTAAGTTTCCATCGTGAATTAGATTGGAGTGGGGCTATCTCGAGATCTGTGCAGATTGAATTTCCGAAATCCTCCATTTATCCGTCTGGGACTTTCGCAACAAAAGTCCGACTTTTCAGGAAGCTCCCGAGAGTGTTTAATGAAGGATTTCGGAAATTTAATCTGCACAGATCTCGAGATTTCCACATTTTCATCCAATTCATTAAAAAAGCAAAGATTGCTCTTCTATTCCTCGTACGATTACCACTCAAAGTTTCGCCGCACCTTGTCGCGCGCGACGTTTTCGCGAAGCGACCGCAAAAGCAATTTTACTCAAAAACAAAGCGATTTCAGGGAACTTCGGCACACAAGTCATTTAAGTAGGTAGCAATTTGATCTGTGAATATTATAGCGTTTTCAGAATCCAAAAACGTCTTCGTTCAAAAAAGTTACATGCATCGGACGCTTTTTTGCCAAGTTTGGCAAATGCTCCCCGTTTCTACAAAACTTAGTGCTGGTATTGTATGTATTACACCATTGTAGAGATCATTCGTTCAGTCAAGTTTTGTCGATTTTTGGTTTTCTATCGACCTAGGTGGATCAAAAAAGAAAAAAAATGTAATTTTTGGATTTCAGAAATTGAGACATGTTTAGCTCAAAACTTGCCCAGGGTGATAGTTTGGGGCTCTGAACACAATTATTAAATCCGTTTTCCGTTTTCGCTAAAACGGCGTTTTGCGGCGTTTTTTGAGCTCACAAAGCGCCGCATCGCCATAACTCCTTTCAAAACTGAGGAAAGGAGTTTTTCAGGAAGTTTTCGTGCTCCTCCATGCGAAGCGAATGTAATGGTGCGAGTAGAAAGTCTTTTAACTCCGGTATTTCGTTCAAAAATGTGCATCTCATTCTAAGATTCACATCGACCACAGGTCAAAATAGAACAAAATTCTGCTATCATGACCATCTGATCATAATGAGGGATTTTGTGGTACAAATATTCATTTTTCGATAAACTTCTGGATTTGGATCTATGATTTTGTAACACTATCTCATAGGACTGAATGAAAACAATCTAAAAAAGGTCTCATAATTGAAATTGGACCACTTTGAAACAGGTTATGGCGTCGTGGCGCTTTGTGAGCGCTAAAAACGTCGCAAAACGCTTTCTTTGTAAGAAATTTGCTCGGTACTGTACTGTAGGTAACTGTAGGAAAAGTATCATTTATCCACAGTAACCCACCGTATTATTCCGAAAAACCAAAAATGGACTTTATGTTCGTATTCAACGCTCCTATCAATCCCGCTGGGCAAAGCTTGAGCCAAAAAAGGTCCAATTTCCAGATTTGAAGGAGGTTTAATTCTTGTCGTTTTTGATGTACAGGCCATGAAACGGCCAAAGTCTCACCGTCGACTGCGTACCACGCGCTGCGCGACCGCACGCGCGTCGGAAGCAGACGAGTTTTGGCCGCCGCGCGGAGGCCGAAACGTCGCGCGGCGGCCGGAACTCGTCGCGCGGCGGCCAAAACTTGTCTGCTTCCGACGCGCGTGCGGTTGCGCAGCGCGTGGTACGCAGTCGACGGTGAGACTTTGGCCGTTTTATGGCCTGCACGCGGTTGCATTGAAGGCACAGTACACCCTCAGATATAAATTTTGAGATTTTCATGTAATTGTGTAGAAGATCCCTCCTGTATAACACGTGTCAAATGCGAGATCTCAATTCCACCAAATTAGCGAGATATAAGCGACCACCACGTGCCCGACCGCCTCCGCTAACCACCACAGGCCCGACCTCCTAACAGAATTTCGAACTCGATAGCGGCTCGATGCATGGATGAATTCCGACAAGTCGTCGTTCTTCAGTCCACTGCCGGGCTGTCTCCTTACCCTGGCTCGCTCTCGCCTAACGATTGCGAATGAAGGGAAATACAGGTCTGAGACAACTCGTCCACCAATTTTTCACCCACAAAATCTAGGCATCTTTGAAGAGCCATAATTCTGTTCAAAGGGGGTCTTAGACGATTCCAGAGATACGACTGTGATCGGCGTGTGACTCTCTCCAAGATAAGCATCAAATCTGAAATTTAATTTTTTGGTTATTCTGTGCCTTTAAGGAAATTTAACAAGCGCTAAATTGTTTCTTTTTTCAATCTCCCACATCATTCCACAGAGAAGCTCTCAAAACTCCACTTTGCACTGAAATCAGTCCCTAGTCAGAAAGTTTCCTGAAGTTCATTTTGTGGAAAAATAACGATGAAATCGATATGTTTGAAAGCCAATCATTCTGAAGTGAAAAACGGAAATTGTTGTTCATTCGACTATTCGGTGCGTTTTAGTACGCTTAACTAGGAAAACCACTGATCAGAAAAACTATTAAAAACATTCAATCGCACCCTTCTTTCTACTCGAAAGTATTTGAAAGTTTTTTGTTGCTACACAGCTATCAAGATGAGCATGACTCTTCGTTGTAGTGCCGATCTTTACAATATTCAAATGTTTAACGACGATTTCTGTATACGAAAAGCATCGATGCCCACTTTGGGAGTCGGTTAATACGACGCGGACCAAAAGTTTACATTATGATCATAACACAACAATGCCGACGTCCTCACTGGCATGCCTATCTGCTATTCTATTGATAGCCTATCAGTATGTTAACTCGCTAAATCCCTGCATGATCGACAAAAGCGCTTGTCTTCCCATTGAAGACTTTGAGGTAAGACATCGGGGTACGTTTTCAAGACTCGCGAATGTTAGATGTATAAGGACTCCCGAAAAATTCAGGTCAATTGCACATGCATACTCATATCTGGTGAGCCAATCAACGCCACTGACGACGTGTACATGTTCTTCATGGGGCATCAGTTTCCACTTTATCTATTCACACAGTTAAGTGGCTACTTAACATCAATTTTTTACCCAAGCGGTCTAATAACGGTTCTGTTTAAGGCTCAAATGCCAAAAATATTCCGTGAAAAACTAGACGTTCGCATTCCTTCCTCCAATGACTTTGAGTCATCACTAGACATGCCTGAAATGATATATAAGTCAGTTTTTTTTTGTTGAAAAAAATCGATTCATCATTGGTCAAAGCTTTCCTTCAGAAATCTCCAATTTGAGGAGAATATGGCCCTATTCCTAATCAACTCTACGATGAGCGCCAACATCCTTAGGGTGCTAACAAATGAAAGTGTGAGTGCAGCAAAATTTTTTTCATTGAAATAGGCATATAACAAAATCAATTTCGAGGAGAAAATTACGAGGGTCTGTCGCGTGCGTGTGCGCGATAACGCTGCGTCTCCTTCCTCCACACATTCTCTCCCTGACTCTATCCTCGCTCCATACACGCAAGCAAAGGAGCACAGTAAATTTCACTTCGAAATAGAGGGTACAGCCCTCGGCAACGGATTTAATGTAGGTAGTGCGCTTGCGTATTTTCACGAAGCATACAGCAGCCATGACTGGCTCGGTCCCAAGTTTGCCATCGATCGATATTAAGAACAGCCGATAATTTTTTCTTGATACAAAACGGATTTCAGCAGCCGGGATTCTGTGTTACCGTAACCGAATTCGCCGTGGAGCGCGTTATCGTATCATCGAGCGGCAACGTCACACCTAAGTGGTATTTGAGGCTGAGATCAGCCACGGGGAGTGTTTTCGTTTTGAAACTGAGTGCATTTATAATGTACATTGTATGCTTAGGTGTTTATAACGCATTTCAGTGTTTTTCTTGCTCGTCTCTCTTCACTTAAAAGTCTGGGGTGGTAGTAATTGGGTGTGTTAAACGCGAGTTAACAGGAGTTAAATTCGCGTTAAACGCGAGTTTAACCACACCAGATTGTAATGATAACTCTTGATAGTTAAGAGAGAACTCGCTCTAGTTTCACCCTAACATCCCCCAGTGGTAGGCCTCTTATACACTTCCAAAGAAAACGCCTCGAAAAAGCGACAATTGTAACAGTTGTTACGAAAACTAGCCTTTTCAAAACGTTTTCAGGTCTGTTTTTTTCTCTAAAATTCCGCCATGTGGCATCCTCGCGGTAAGTTCGCGTTTAACATACTCTCGCAGACAGCACGGAAATAGTGCTGAAATGCGAGAGGAACTCGCGGTTAACGAAAAACTCCTCCCGAGGAGTTTTTGGATGCGGTTAGCAAGATACAGTAAGAACAGTTTTGACCATCTATACTGAGGGCAAGTACGAGTTTAATTAATGCAGAGGGTTAAGGAAGTTTGATAGCACTGTTAGCGATTTTGATCCAGGACGTCACCCTATCTTTAAAACTGAAAGGTGTTCCAAGGGAGAGTCTTTTAACGGCCTCCGCCAGGGAAACGGGCGATGAGGGATCAAAAACAAAAGCAAGGATCATCGCTGAAACACGTTGGCCGTCTTCTCTGGTGGCACTAATCAATCCCTCCCAATCAGCTGTTAATTTTTTTTCGAGCGCCGACACTTCTCCCGCTTTTGTTTATTTTCTTCCGGAATTCATTCGCTTTGCTATTATCAGGTTAGTTTCATTTTCATAATTCATTGCATAGCACAGGCTATGAGGAGTATGCAGTAAATTATTTGCTTGCTCGCGTTTCGAAGGGGTTTCCACAACTTTTTTAGTGCAAAAAATAGAAAATTTTCCAAGCCACTGATTTTCAAGTGATTTGATGCTTTAGTAATGATTAATCAGCGTTAGTCGGGGCGTATCGGGCGAGTTCTGTGGGAAAGAAATGCGAACTTGTTTCTGAAGCAACTAAATTTGTTCTCCTTTTTCTGCAAGATTTTAATACTCCTCTTTCATTGCCAGATCAGTGCCATCGTGGCCTCTTTTTTTGTGGGTCCGCGACGCAGTTGCTTTGGTGCATTGGTAGAGCCACTCGAAGTGTTTCAAATCCTTACCTTGAAATATGTGTGCAAACTCTTTTCCTTTAACGATGCGCATATGAGTGTGTAACAGTGTTTCTATATATTTTCAGCACTAACTGCGGGCGGTGGATTAGTTTCATTTTGAGAAGATGGCAAACACTTCACAAATTCAACTGCATCAATGACCGAAACCACACCATTACCCCAATCTCGGACGCCAGACTTGAGTTGCACACTTCCAAAAAAAACAATACAATTCTTTCTCAAGAACGAAAATAGACTATCTAGTTTATCATCATTCTTATAGGTTTTTAACTATCCATTTCAGTTGAATGCAGGACATTCTTTGAATTTATGCATTACTCGACGAGTTGCGGAATGTCTTTTTCGCACCTAGCGTTACCTTTTCAAGAACACCTTGTAAATAATTCATCCACAAATTCTCAAATTTTCGTTCACTCGAAATTTCCTTCCGATAAATTTTTTGTTTTTCAAAAAAACTTTTGTTTGAAAATATCAAAAAAAAAGTTAACAAAGTTACTACAAATGCAAACTTTTGTCAGATCACACGCAATTGATTGATTGAGGCTAATCATTAATCTAACATGTCTTTTCGAGAGTGGTCCTGAAAACTCACGGAGCTCACAAAAAATTACGAGAATTAGGATTTGCAAGGAAAATTTAAAAAATTGCTTTTTGATCGTGTTTCGAACAAGCAAAATATTACGAAGTTCCTTTTGAAAGCTCTTCCTAATGAATAAAATAAATAGCATCACTTGTATAATCTTTCCGATCCCTCGTCTTTCTACCGTAAACGTCGTTTGTGTCCAAGTGTAGAAAATACTTATGCGGACGAAGGTCACGCATAATGTATGTGTAAGCAGAGGGCAGCTTTCGTTAAACCGGCAACAAACCGTGGCACCTATTTCGCGGTTGGTAGCCGGCCAGGAGGTGGCGGTTAATACGTGTTAATTTGGCGGCTCTACTGCATTTAATTCGCGGCATGTTGGCGGCTTGGAGGTGGCGGTTTATTCGCGGTTAACACACCATTTACTACCACCCCTGTGTTCTTGTAGAATTTTTAGATAAGAATGAATTAATTTCTGTACGTAAGGTCGGATCGTTGCAATGTCGCGAAAGTTGACAGATTTTTCGAATGATCTTCCAATAATGAGAAGTTAAGCTCATCTCCTGATATGAGAACGAATACGGATACTCGCCCCGTGTTGTCGACTTAAATCGCCAGCAAGGCTTAAATAAAGTGCTTGACGCGCTCACCGTTTGCGCTCTCAATAAATATGAATAATCTGATCTGGAGGAGTTTTCTTTTGTGTATGACTGTGATCTGAAGTTATGCTGTCGATTGCTTTCCGATTTGGTATTTTTCTCACGATATCTATGTGCTATATCTCGGTACACCTCAAAGGCAGTGTTCACGATAAATCTCGTTCTCGAGGTCTCGGTGTGAAACACTAAGTTGGCAGGTGCTGTAGAGGATAGGGTCGAAGTAAGCGACGAAAACTGGCCAGAAATAAATACAAACGGCTTTGAAAGCTCTCCCGGTGCGCCTACCTATCCCGGTCCGCCCCCCCCCAAACGGACGAGCTTGTGGCGCCGCACACGTTTCGATGGCGAATTGCCAAGCAACTCTGCCGCAGTTAGCACTATCGCTTCGCGCAAATTTCGCGATTAGCGCGCGCTTGCCGAAATCAGCAGAGCCCATGATTCTCGTCCACGCCCTGAATTTAGAAACCGCTATTTTGACTTATTCTGGACGTTTTTCTACCCTGTTTCTTCACTATTAGTTACCTCACGACCAAACAATCCCATTTTTGGGTCGAACCCGAGTGCGATATGCATCGTGAACACTGCCTTTAATAAACACATAGATATGACTGATTTTTTTCTTTCATGTAAAGCAGTTGCTTTCAACATGTCAATACTGAAATGATTTTTTTCCGCTCGTCACTACTTTCCATCCTTCGTGACTGAAAAAGAACTGCATCATTTCAGAAAAATCGTACATACGTTTACTACGATTAACCCATTCACGACCGCATAGGTATCTCATCACAAGAAAGTGCTTTTCTAATATCGAGTTCTCACCACAATAGGGAATGCATGGGCATATGTACGCTTGATTGGAATGTTCACCTTCCCACATTTTCCTACAAGTTTCGTCGTCCGTGTGCAGCTGCGCTTCAACACCTTATCTGGACCTTTGTTTTAAAACAATTAGTTTGCAATAGAAAAATGACTGCGAAATTTTTCCGGCAAGCTCATTTTTTGACTGATTGATTTCTCGGATTTTTGGGAAGGTAATCACTGTTTGAATTTTCGTGATAAATAGCCCGGGATCGTGCCTACCACTACTGCTGAAAAATATCAACTTTTTGTCTGAACATCCACACCTATCTTTATCTTGGGTCCAACAATCAGTAGCTGACGAGATGGACTTTCAGAAAATAAGAAACATGTGTGCCGGTAAGCAATCCAAGAGAACACAGACTTTCGAGTGAGAGGTGCACAAGAAAAACACTGAAATGCGTTATGAATACCTAAGCATACAAAGTACATGATAATTACGCTCAGTTTTAAAACAAAACCACTCCTCGCGGCTGATCTCAGCCTCAAATACCACTTAGGTTTGACGCTGGCGCTCGATGATACGAAAACGCGCTCCACGGCGAATGCGGTTACGGTAACACAGAATCTCGGCTGCTAAAATCCGTTTTGTTTTCTTGATTCTAGTTTTTTTCTCTTCCTCTCGTCTTTTCGTATTAATTCTGCGTGTATCCATAGAAGAGTTTCCGATGTGCATATTGCTATTGTTTGTGTGTGGGGGGAGGGGAACTTCCCGTTCTTTAAGTGTCCGATGATTTTTTCCCCAGAAATCAAGGAAAATTTCAGAATTTGCTGTCGATTATAGCGCGACGTCCGCAGAGGCGCACCATGCACCCCAGTCGACGGCAATTGTTAATTTTTTTAAGTTCTGGAGAACAAAAAAAAACACTGGAAACGTTCAGAACAGTATGTATCTCCCCCACACACACACACACACACAGACACAGACACACACACACACACACACACACACACACACACACCACACACACACACACACATACATACACACACAATTACACACACACACACATACACACACACAGACACACACACACATACACATACATATACACATTCACATACACGAACACATACACGTACACATACATACACACACACACACACACACACACACACACACACACACACACACACACACACACACATTATCAGTACACCCAAAGTCTTTGCTACACACAGATAAGCGCCGGATCAACGCGGAAAATGAAGGAAAAACCATAACTCGGAAAAGCTGATTTCCTCATCGCTTGGTGATAAACTTGGGACTAAGCCAGGCATGGCTAAAGTATGTTTAGTGAAAATATGCAGCCGTATGACCGTTTTTTCCGTTGCCGTGGACTGTGTCGACAAACCTTGGACTGTGGGAAGCCGCGTCGCAGCTAGAAGTGAGAGGGTCGATTGTTTGGGGTGACCCGTTAGGAATGAAAACGATCGATATTGTTCATGGTTGATTTTCCCATGGCCAACAGTCCCCCATTTCTTTCTCAGCTATTTTACCTCATTTTTAAACGATTTGCTCGTTGATTCAAACCTTTTGCCGCAGTGATGCTTGCATTATTCTGGAAACGAAAAATGATCTGGGTAAAAAAAAAGAAAGAAGAGAAAAATGAGCGATGAAGCTAATTAGGTGTTAAATGTAGAATCTCATCACAAACAAACATTTGGGAGAAAAAAAAAGAGTGGAAAATCATGGTCGAGAAAAAGATTCGTAGGAATGTCGGCCAATAGGAAATCGGCGGTGAGTGATAGCGCGACCGTTTTTGTCCATAACGGGGTCATCCCACAACCTCGACACCCGCTCTCCTACCTGAAAAGCGGCTTCGCTCCCAGAAATTGACAATACAGGCCGTCGGCACGGATCGTATTGATACTTTGCGTTCCTTATTGCGCATTAGCGTAAACTCGGTGCACGTATGTTGTTACGTATGCGCACCGAGTTTGTGCCAACGCACAATAAGAAACGCAAAGTACCAGGTTGTCCAATATTTCTTGTCCGAAAATTTTTAATTTTTTCAACTTTATTGAAAAACAATTCTAATCAACAATATAATCACCACAGTCATCCACAACAGTGGCCCATCGATTGGGCAGGTCGCCGATGCCCTTCGCCCAGAACTCCGGGGGCTGCGACTCGAAGAAGTCCGCGATGTTGGATTTGAGGTTGTCGTAGTTGGTGAATTTTCTTCCCGCCAAATACTGCTTCAGCGGGCGGAACAAGTGGTAGTCGGAGGGTGCGAGGTCCGGGAAATACGGCGGATGAGCAACCGCCTCCCAGCCGAGCGTCGCCAACTTCTGCTGGGTCTCCTTCGCCACGTGTGGGGGCGCGTTGTCGTGCAGCAGGTGGACCGAGGCCGTCGGGGACGCTTTTCTCGGATGGCGTCGGCTAGTTTCTCGAGCTGATCGGTGTAGATGGAGGCGGTGACCTTGCGGGAGCAGCTCGAAGTACAGCATTCCCTTGGTGTCCCACCAGCAGCAGAGCATGATCTTCAACGGGTGCAGATCGGCTTTCGGCGTCGTCGGCGGCTTTTCTCCGCGCGGGATCCAGACGGCACGGCGGGCGACGTTGTCGTAGAGGACCCAGCTCTCGTCCTCAGTGACCAGGTCCTCGAGAAACTCCTTACGATGCGAACGAAGGAGGAGGGACTGGCAGACGGCCACGCGGCTCTGCTTGTTTGCGTCCGTCAGACGGTGGGGGGTCCAACGGGCCAGAACTTTGTGGTAGCCGAGTAAGATGAGTCGATTGTGGATGGTGGACTTGCTGCAGCCGAGCGTTGTCGCCAGTTCACGGGTGGTGGCTTCTGGCTTCTCCTTGATACAGCGACGGACTTCGTCATCATCCACCGTAGAAGACCTCCCACTGTGTTCCCTGTCCTCGGGGCTCGTGTCGCCGCACTAGAAACGATTGAACCAGCGGCTGACTGTGCGTTGGGACACTGTATCCTCCTTGCACGCTCTGCAGATGTTAGCGACCGCGGTGCCCGTGTCGTTGCCCAGTAGCCACTAGTAGTACAATACTCGCCCTAATTTACTCAAAGAAGTCACGAAAGTCGCGAAATCGCGACTTTTCGCCATAACTCGTTTCTTTCTCCATTTTTCCCTATAGTGTGTGGTACCATTCGAAAGTAAACGTCGCCCTCTATCCGATTCGATGAAGAAGTTCTGAGAAAGTCCATTTTCGTACTGCTCGCCTACTCGAAGTACCTGAGATGAGCCATAAACGGGCGCTCCTGAGATAATTACTCTCCTGTCGGAGAACGCATGCATGCCCACGAGAAGTCGACAGAGTCAGTCACTCACGTTCTTTCGTAGAAACATTGTAAATAGAGATTGGCAGAGTAGTTGTTTCACGGAATGAAATTCAATTCACTGGCATTGAGGTTCAAACTTTGAAATGTAATGGCTTTTTCTAAATTCAGCTGAGGGGCTGTTGACTTGTCACCGCACACTTTCCGCTAATTCGGAGAATTTTCGCAAACTTCCCACTTCATTCTCAAGGCGAAATTCGTGACCTTTTGAATAGCCATTTACACTTATGTATGCCCAATAATTAACCGAATATAATTATAATTTTTTCGTTTTTTTTTTGAAAATTTTCAATTTCTTTCAGACTTTGAAAATTCGAGTTCAATTCAAAAATTTTGCATCTGATTCAATTTTTAACATTGGAAGCTTATTCAAAGTTCGGAATTTCTGAGTTTTATTCAAAATTAATCGTGATTTTAAACTTCCCATTTTTTCCAACTTTCGATTTGATTTTTTTTTGGGAAACTGTTGCTTATTTAAAGTTTTGGGAGCTCGGTAATATGTTCAACTTTTTAATACTACAAATTCAATCAATTTCAATGATTCAGAATGTAATTGAATTTTTTTCTGATTTTCGAATTCATTTCAGGTTTCGAAACCCACTCCACGCAGGCAACAACAATTTGTATCCACTTCAATAGAATCTGCGTAATAATCAATTGAATTTAACAACAAGTTTTTTCGGTTTTTTTTATTTGCGACTTGTCTCAGATTTTGTTAATTTGAATTTAGAACGAAAACCGCAATTAAGTCGATTTTTAACATTAGAAAACTAGTCGAATTTTGAAAATTCTGAGTTTAATTCAACTTCAATTCTGATTTTTGAAATCCAAATTTTTTCAAGTTTATTCCAAATTTATTTCTAACCTCGAAATCCAAATCTATTTAGGATTTATAAAATTCTCTTTTTTTTCGGATTTTCAAAAATATTTCAGGTTTTTTATAGGTCTCTTAACTGCTTCATGTTTTGAAAAGTCGGCAGTTGATTCAAATTTTTAACACCGCAAACCTATTTGAATCTTAAAACTCTGAATTTAATTCAAATTTATTTCTGATTATTGAATTCTGATTTTTATTTGCGAATTTTTGAATTTATTTAAGATTTTGAAATTATATATTTATTAAATTTTGATAAAATGAGTTTGATTAAAATTTTGAAACTTAAAATCTAAAGCGAACTTTAAAGTTCCGAACTGCCCCAATTTCTGAATTCAATCAAAATTTCGGATGTAGTTCAAATTTCGAGAGTGAGACAAACTTTTCAGCATTTGTAAACATTGTTGAAGAATAAAAGAGCAAATCCTGTCGAATTCATCATTTTTCATCGCGATATTAATTCATACTGAATTTATTTGATATTCTGTTTCATTTCATTATAATTTCAAAATTTTCAATCTTACCTATTTATTGATTTTATCATTTTTATGTATTGAATAAAATTTTCTTGAATACCTATTTATAACTTTATTCAAGCCACTGATCGACCTAAAAAGCACCCAGAATTGCAGAAGTTCCAAGATTTTTGGAGTTCTAGGGCTTCTACGAGTGGTGGTGTACAGATTTGGAGCCTTGCCAACGCTAGCCCTGTGCGTGACCCTTCATCCCTAGCTGGCCATTTACCAACACGGGCTGGCCTTCTCCGCCGCCACTGACCAACACATATCGTCTGGACGGCCCACACGAGACCGAAATATGGAAGAATCTTCAATAAATATGCGTTCCCATACACTCCGCGGTCAAAATTAAGACGACTTCAGAGAATTTTCAAACCTTTTTCCTAATTTAAAATTTTTTTTAGAGTTCATGAAAATTTTAATCAAAATGTATTCCATTTTAAATGTTTTCAATGTATGTTTTTTTCTGTAAAAATTTCTAATTTTTTCATTCATCATATCTATTATATTAAATATTTTAAAACATTATTCACTAATTTCGAGTCAATATGTGTTGATCAGTGGCGGCGGAGAAAGCCAGCCCGTGTTGGTAAATGGGCCGGCCAGCGAGGGGTGAAGGGTCACACAGAGGGCTAGCGTTGGCAAGGCTCCAAATCTGTACACCACCACTCGTAGAAGCCCTAGAACTTCTAAAATCTTGGAACTTCTGCAATTCTGGGTGCTTTTTAGGTCGATCAGTGGCTTGAATAAAGTTATAAATAGGTATTCAAGAAAATTATATCCAATACATAAAAATGATAAAATCAATAAATAGGTGAAA
Source organism: Aplectana chamaeleonis (assembly GCA_029168955.1). Lineage (NCBI taxonomy): Eukaryota > Metazoa > Nematoda > Chromadorea > Rhabditida > Cosmocercidae > Aplectana > Aplectana chamaeleonis. The sequence goes on along the minus strand of JAPDOI010000028.1, from coordinate 978,451 downwards.
TTGAAGATTTTTAAATTAAAAAGAAAAGAAAGAAAACAAAATATTAAATACATTTAATATGAATTAATATCGCGACGAAAAATGAAAAATTCGATAGGATTCGCTCTTTTTATTCTTCAACAATGTTTACAAATGCTGAAAAGTTTGTCTAACTCTCAAAATTTGAACTACATCCGAAATTTTGAATAAATTCAAAGTTTTGGACAGATCGGAATTTTAAAATTCGCTTTAAATTTCAGGTTTCAAAATTTTAATCAAACTCAGTTTATCAAAATTTAAATATATATATATTTTCAAAATCTGAAATAAATTCAGAATTTCGCAAATAAAAAATCAGAATTCAATAATCAGAAATAAATTCGAATTAAATTCAGAATTTTGAGATTCGAATAGATTTGCGGTGTTAAAAATTTGAATCAACTGCCGACTAGAAAATCAGAAAAGAATCGAATTCGAAAATCAGAAATAAAATTGAATTACATTCTGAATCATTGAAATTGATAGAATTTGTAGTATTAAAAAGTTGAGCATATTACCGAGCTCCCAAAACTTTAAATAAGCAACAGTTCCCAAAAAAATCAAATCGAAAGTTTGAAAAAAAATGGGAAGTTCAAAATCACGATTAATTTTGAATAAAACGCAGAAATTCTGAACTTTGAATAAGTTTCCAATGTTAAAAATTGAATCAGATGCAAAATTTTTGAACTGAACTCGAATTCTCAAAAGCTGAAAGAAATTGAAAATTTTCAAAAAAAAAAAACGAAAAAATCATAATTATATTCGGTTAATTATTGTGCATACATGAGTGTGAATAGCTATTCAAAAGGTCACGAATTTCGCCTTGAGAATGAAGTGGGAAGTTTGCGAAAATTCTCCGAATTAGCGGAAAGTGTGCGGTGACAATTCAGCAGCCCCTCAGCTGAATTTAGAAAAAGCCATTACATTTTAAAGTTTGAACCTCAATGCCAGTGAATTGAATTTTATTCCGTGAAACAACTACTCTGCCAATCTCTATTTACAATGTTTCTACGAAAGAACGTGAGTGACTGACTCTGTCGACTTCTCGTGGGCATGCATGCGTTCTCCGACAGGAGAGCAATTATCTCAGGAGCGCCCGTTTATGGCTCACCTCAGGTACTTCGAGTAGGCGAGCAGTACGAAAATGGACTTTCTCAGAACTTCTTCATCGAATCGGATAGAGGGCGACGTTTACTTTCGAATGGTACCACACACAATAGGGAAAAATGGAGAAAGAAACGAGTTATGGCGAAAAGTCGCGATTTCTCGACTTTCGCGACTTCTTTGAGTAAATTAGGGCGAGTATTGTACACGAACGTACGTATTCGACCTTGGTCCATTTTAGCTTGTACTGGTAGCTAGACGCGGCGACTGCGCCTTATATACCCCTAGCGTAGAACTTTGGAGAACCTTCTAGAAGGTTCTTACACTTGCCTGATATTATAACACTTCTAAGGAAAGTTATAGAATTTTGAAAATTTTCGGACAGGAATCATTGGACGGCCTGGTATCAGTGCTATCCGTACTGACTGTATATGTATTACCAAGAAATTTTTTTCAGTACATTCGCACCAGAGAAATGCGGGAGCACTCGGACAAGTGGTGTGCTGAGGGTGAATGTGCGGCATTCGTGCTTTCAGAAGAGCCGTTCAACCGGACAGTAGTTGAGTATTGTCATTTCCGAGGCTCTGGATATTAAAGATTACCTACTTGATACGATGTTTAGTTAGCCTCTCAGCTGATGAGCTTCTCACCGAGAAAATCATAACATATCCTTACCAAGTAAAGTCGGCCCGAATGAGACTGTCCGCACACGCGGTCGACGTGCGTGTGGAGCGAACGTCGCCAAGGCACTTTTTAAATGTTGGAAGCAGGAATGTTGGACGAATAGTGACTGACGTCCCAGCCAGCTCTCTGCAGCCGTGGAGAAGTTGGTCCGAAAACTGCCGTCACTCGACACGCACGCCGACAGCGTTTGCGGTCAATCTCATTCGGGCTGACCTTAATTATCGACTTAACACGATTATGCGATTGAATTTCAATACCCCCAACAGTTTTTCATGATACAGTGACAAATTTTTCCTTTGTGCTGCATTTGTTGTAATGTAGCTTGTTCAGGTGTGTATGCAGTGGCTGCTGACCTGATACATGTTATAGAAATGGGCGGGCGATCTGTGGTTGCTGTCTCTTCAGTCTATGCGCAATTTAGTGTACCTAAGGTGAGGAAGAACTTTTTGTGTAACATCGAAGGTATGGAGCTAGTAGTATGGGGGAAATAGCAAGAAAACCAACGAAAACTGGATGCAAATGGAGAATCCACGTGTGGTTCTTGTTATGGAGGGAAAGTGGACGAATTACACCGCATCATTCCCGCTCGGTTCAAATAGCGGAGCTAGCAGTAAAGTGATTGTGAGAGCGAAGCCAATAGATTTTCGACGCCTGTAATAGAGCGCTCACGTTTTCGGAAGCTTCAAAAACTGGCCTTACTCTGAGAGTGTTGGCCGCGAACTAGCCGGGATATAGCCCACCAAGCTCCGCAACGGGTCCTGGTGGGCTATTTTCCGGCTATTTCGCGGCTATTTCTCGGCTTCTCATGGAACGGACGAGAAGTAGCCGAGAAATAGCCGAGAAATGCTCAGAAGTAAACAAAATTAACCAAGTCGCAACCGTCGCCGGCTCGCCGAGCCACCATCTGGGGCCGCCAGCCCTTGGGCGGAGCCTCCAGTGGCTGAACAAGGTCCAAGTACCTCAAAGCTGGGTAAATGAACCGACGGAGGTGCTGACATCTGAATCATGCCTCTGGAAAGCTCCGTATATCTGCCGGGAGAGCATTATTTCTCGGCTATTCCTCGGCTATTACGCGGCGAGAATTTTTTGGCGGCTATTTTGCGGCGAGCATTAATTAGCGGCTATTTCTCGGCTATTTCGCGGTTATTTCGCAGCGAGCATTATTTGGCGGCTATTTCTCGGCCAAAACTCTCAGAGTAGTGACTGTAATCGAACATACAATTTGGACGAATTTAAATTGGGGGAATGGAGTCTGCGAAGGATATTGGTGGAGTCTACCAATTTTTTTAGACTTTATGATTCTCAAATTTGAAAGTTTTGCCTCGTTTTGACGCTTACAGTGGCGCACGCATTTTTTGAAGGCCATAAGACCAGGGATGTGCGGCAAATTATTTCGAAAAATCGGCGGACGGAAATCGACAAATCTCGTCAAAAAATGGCAAACATAAAACGACATGAATGTTTGATATGTAACTGTAAAAAGCAATTATTATTCCTCCATGCACATTTGTATTGCAACATCAGTATAAAACGGTTTTCAACAACACCACAAGAACTTGACGGTCCCAAAGTAGGACAACCGTCAGCTCGTCACACCCCAGATGCACTTTCTACGCCCAACGACGTGAACAAATGAGTGCTCGAGATTGTGAGATGAGCGATGGTTTCCGATCGATAGCCTCGTTCTTCTCTTTATTCCCAACTTCTCTCTTTACTCAGGTTAGCTCGCATACATCGGCTGCAAAAGGCGGAAGTTACAAGCCTCAGACAACTTGTTCACCATGCTTTCCTAGCTCAACTTTTGAGGGACCATAACTCCGTTCCTAGAAGGTCTTGTACGATTCCAAAAATATCATTGGAATCAGCATGGGACCGACTTCAAGATAGGCGGAAAAGCAAAAAAACTATTCTGATCGTGAACACTGCCTTTAAAGGCACAGTCCTGGCTGAGAACGAAATTCGAGATTCCCACACAAGTGTAGAGTAGACCCACCCAATATAACCCCTGGCAAGTGCGAGCTAACGATTTCTGCGAATAAGCGAGATATAGGAGGAAGCCACCGTGGGGTGCCCACATCAGGAAGCCACTTTTACTATCTTTCGAGCTCAACAGTGGTAAGATGAGCGATGGTTTCCTATCAAAGGTCCCGTTCCTTCCTTCTTTCTCAACCTCTCTCTTCATTCAGGTCAACTAGCATACATCAATTGCAAATGAAGGAAGTTACAAGTTTCGGACAACTCGTCCACCGTGCTCCTACAGCTCAATTTTTGAGGGGCCATAACACCGTTTCCAGGAGGTCAAGTACGATTCCAGAAGCATAATTGTAATCAGCGTGGAACCGTTTTCAAGATAGAAAGAAAAACTGACTAAGAATTTCGAGGTTGGACTGTGCCTTAAACGACTGGAAGAAATCACTGGAGGCTAAACGGCGCACGGACGTTGTTTATTTTCGCTTTTTGAACATACAATCTGGACAAGTTTATATAGGGGGAACGGAGTCTGCGAAGCTCCTTGGTGGAGTCTACGAAATTTTCACAATTCTATAATTTCCAAATTTGGTAGTTTTCCCTCGTTTTGACGCTTCCAATGGCGTGAGCAATTTTTAAGGCCATAAGACCAGGGATGTGAGGCGAATGAGTTTGAAAATTCGGCAAACGGAAATCGACAAAATTCGTCAAAAAGTGGCGAACGACCATCCACAAACGGTGAAATAGAAAACCTCGCACAGAAGACCACACGAATGTTTGATAATTAACTGTAAAAACATATTATATTTCCATGCTTATTTGTATTCCAATAACAGTTCTCAACAACACCACAAGAAGTTGAACTTCTCAGTACACTACCTGCTATGAAGAAACCTCACCGGAAATAGAATTCTATTAACCCATTCACGAAAACGGGTCCCACCGGTAGGGCACACTTTTCAAAAATCGATTTCTCCGCCACAAAAACGAGCTTGCAAACTTTCTCGTGTTCAACGAATTATCTACTTCTAGACTCGGCCGGCAGCTCCACTATATGTAGCACAATGTTCGAGCTTTTCTGAAAATACGTGGGCTCAGTGAGAAAAAACTAATGTAAAAACATTTTTGAGCGCATTACGAGTTCTTTTTTTCTTTTTTTCTCTCGTTTCTCAGCTTTACCAGCGGGAAACCCAAGTTGGAATCACGTTCTGTCCACCTAGAAACGTGCCACTACCATGACTACACCTACCATGACCCCGAAACATCGAATTTCTTCAATTCTTTCTTTTTTTACCCACCCTGACCAAGCTCACACATAACAAAATCTGTAAGCAGATAGCAGGTTTTGAAACGAGTTGAAAAAAACTCCTATGAGTAAATATCACCGGAGCATTGATGGCAAAATAGTAAATCCACTTGACGCTGCCGTGATTCCAGGCAGCTGTCTCTTTTAATAGAAAAAGTGCTACGAGCGGAAACTCGGGCACAATATCTACTTTATTGACAGCTTCACTATGAACATGATCGGTAGCGCGCTAAATTCGAGCTCGCGTGTCCCATCGGTGGGACACGGTATACGGTAACGTAATATTGCACGTGGTCGCGAAAAAACCGGCTATAGGAATGTTGTAGAGTAAGGAAGTACTTTTCTAGTTTCCTAGGTGTCAACCATTTTCGGTGGTCCGATGCTTTAGGTAGGCTGAGATCGCAACTTATGATTGACTTACGAGCAAAATATCCTCACACCTCCCTAACAAAGAATTTTTAAAAGTTTTTTGCAAAATTCAGGACCAGGTTGATGCTAAACTCATGCCATTAGACTTTTTCTGTGCTTCTCCGGGCCGAATTCCGGTCCGCAATCGCGGCTCGACACGCTCTGCGGCCGCACGCGCAGGAGTCAGTAAAGTTTCTAACCCGAAAGCCAACTCGATGTGGCTTTTTTATACTGTTTTCTCCAAGTTCGTTCAGTTTCCAGTTTCGAAAACCCACCTGGAGTCAACAGATCGGCGGCTGCTGCACTGGAAACTCTTCCGACTCGAGAGCGCGCGACCGCGAAGCGTGTCGAGACGCAATTGCGGACCGGAATTTGACCCAGAGAAGCACAGTATGTAACCATTTCTCATCTTTTTATTGGGATACAAACTGTGGATGGAGAACGAATGAATTCTTACTGTCACTTGTTGAACATCCGCACCGTTTTTCTCTCGCCAGTATAGTGGATTCATCCACGGCGGGGACCGATGCACAACCTCTGCCGGCGATGGTGGTGGGCGCCCGGCGGAAGGGCATCGATTGATTGCCGGCCGCACAGCTGACCAGCACCAACGCATTTTCCTCTTTTTATCCCTCTTCTGCTTTCTTCTTCCATATTTCTATCTATCTCCTACTTTTTTTCTTCGTCCATTATTAACTTGGTGTTCTAATTGCGTGTGCGATGAAATATTAAACTGAAAAAAGAATTTGCGCTAAAAAGTTTTAACATCACGTACTAGTTTGTTGACGAAGATACGTGAATCAAACGCACAGGCAATGGGAACGCTTCCTCTGGCATTCGCTCGCGTGTAGCCCTACACAAACTCACTTGTTGCCCAGTGACACCTGGGCAACAAGTCATTTTTCTGGGGCACGACATGGAAAGTGTGGGGCGATTGTGAGCATTTGTGCCCACAATACCACTTGTACCCCCACTAAATCACTAGTCGCCCCGCGAAATCACTTGTTGCCCCGAAAGAGCAACTGCTGACCCTAAAATCACTTCTTCCCCCCCAAACTCCCTTGTTGCCCCGCTGGTTCACTTGTTCCCCCGTAAAACCACTTGTTGCCCCCCCCCAAAACCAATTGTTGCTCGGAATCATCATTTGATCGTTCGGACCCCACTGCGTTGTTTATTCACGGATTCCGTCTACCCTCTAGACACCTTGTACTTCTCAAACCCTTCTTCTTCTTCTTCTTCCCTCTTCCCCTCTTCCTCCTCTTCTTCCTCTCCTTCCTCTTCCTCCTCTTCTTCCTCATCTTCTTTTTTTTCTTCTCCTTCTTCTGCTTCTTCTTCTTCTTCTTCTTCTTCTTCTTCTTCTTCTTCTTCTTCTTCTTCTTCCTATTCTTCCTCTTCTTCCTCTTCTTCCTCTTCTTCCTCTTCCTCGTCTTCTTCCTATTCTTCCTCTTCTACCTCGCCGCTTGTGAGTGTGGCTTAAAGGCAGTGGTCGCGATGAAAAGCGTTATCTACAAAACTATAGAAATCAGCCTAGATTGAAAACAGCTGAAAACCTATGAAGGTAGCGCGGTGAAAAACGGGCTAGAATCAGAGTTTCTAGGGCCCAAAGATGGTGCGTAGTATTTCACTGGGAGTGTGCAGGGTGTCATGTGCATGTGTGCAGTACATATTATACTTGTTCCAAATAAAATTCATTTCGAATATCCGACTTTTCGACTATAGTCGGATATCGTACTTTTTCGAATATTCGACTTTTCGACTATAGTCGGATATCGCACTTTTTCGAATATTCGACTTTTCGACTGTAGTCGGATATCGCCCTTTTTCGAATATTCGACTTTTCGACTATAGTCGGATATCGCACTTTTTCGAATATTCGACTTCTCGACTATAGTCGGATATCGCACTTTTCGAATATTCGACTTTTCGACTGTAGTCGGATATCGCCCTTTTCGAATATTTGACTTTTCGACTATAGTCGGATATCGCACTTTTTCGAATATTCGACTTTTCGACTATAGTCGGATATCGCACTTTTCGAATATTCGACTTTCGACTATGGTCGGATATAGCACTTTTCGAATATCCGACTTTTCGAAAAAAAAGTCGACTTTTTATCCGACTATGAAAAATAATTGAAGTGCAAGTAACTTTTTCACATGAAAACACGTCGATTTCTCACTCATCCACTCGCGGGCGTTCTGACAGATCAAAGCATCACTTTTCAAACCAAAATCAGACCGATACTCAGACACGCTGACGGTTGTTCAGCGGGGTAAAAAGGCTGTCGGTGCGACGGCGGGAGCCAAAATGGGAGGGTCGAATTGTCGGTTGTACCGCAGATAGAGAGAAATTCAATTCACGGAGACGGTTATTTGGCGGTGGAAAAGGGTTGACGGTGCAACGGCGGGGACGTGCTCTACCGTCAAATATGTGACACGTTCCGCAACTCGGACCAAAAAGATGGGTGAGCCGGCATCAACATGTTTAGACAAAAGTATTAACATTGATAGGGTATAAAGGCTCCTCATCTCACCGTGAGCCTCGTAAGCTTTTCGGAGCCGGACCTGGGAGCTGACCTCGAGTCACCTTCCTCGAATCAGCTCGAGTCACCTTCCGAAAGATCCTCCGGATACCGGAGGAGCATTTTTGTCTCCGAGGGGCGGGGGCTGCCCACGGCTCGGGAGGTGGTACCCAACTGTATGGCCATCTCCTCATGGTCCGCAGGTAGGTGCACCCCACCGTGGACCGTGGGATCACCTCTTTGTGGGGACCCCAATTAGGATTTCCCGGAGTCCCCTCCGCGGGCGAGGGACTACCCAGGATGTATTGGAAAGCGCGTGTCCGTGAATCTGGTCCGGTTGTTTCGAGGTGTGATATCGGTTGAATGGCGGTGGAAGATAGGATGTCCAGCGGATCCCCCAGCCGATCAACCGACTTTCCGCCGAGTAACCGCCCATGAGTCTGTGCGGTTGTACTGAGGAACAGTATCGGTTATACGCTGGATGACCAGGAGGGGCAACCGACATTCCCCCGCGGAATAACCGCTCCCATGCTTGAGTATGGCTGCTTGGCGGATGTTTAGGCGTGCCTTATAGGTATTTGTCACAGGTTTCGTGGTAAGAGCTTATATCTGGTTTCCGTTTTTTCGAGTTTCCGTAGCTATATGCTGCTAGCGTGCTATATTCTTCAATTTAGATGTGAAAAAGGCAGTTCGCAATGAATAAAGTGTGCTCAAATGGAATGGCGGCCCACGCGGCCGGCGTGCTTGGCAGGCGGCCGTCGCATGTGCCGCCCTCGGACGAGTGTTGATTTCAACGACGGCCGTCCCTCTCCACCGTCTGCAGAGCAGATTGATCGGCGCAGTGCTTGCTGCCAGCCGGTGCCGGCCCCGTTCGTAGTCGATGGCGGTGGGGACTTTTCGCATGCTCGTCCGAGAGCGGCGAACGCGACGGCCGCCTGCCAAACACGCCGGCCGCATGGGCCGCCAATCTCATTCGGACGCACCTTACGTTCGCCGATCAGTCACAGCTGTCCGATTTTCTTGTAAAGAAACTAGGTTGATTCTATATGGAACCTTGTTTTTGAAGTTGATTTATTGCGGTAGAGAGCCTATCACATTTTGATTTGCTATGAAATGTCACATATTCAGAGTTCTCCTACCGTGGAGACAAGAGCATCTACAATTTGGGAAAAACGTAAAAACATAGAAGTTTCAAAAAAGTTGCTAGAAATTATTCTTCCTGGGAGAATCTGCTCTCTGCCGACGGGTCGCGAAATGCCTCACACGAGTACATTAGATTCCCGGGGCTTTGGAGGTATCTCATCTAATTTTGCTGTTTTGCGTCGCTGTTTTGCGCGGACTTACCGCGAGCTGAAAAAAGCTCGGAAAAACTTGAAAAAAAATTCTAAATCACTAATTTTTCTCCAAAAAAAGGCAGAGCGGACCATTTTTTTGAATTTTTTTTTCAATGCGTATCTAGTGGCTCATACAGTGAGTGTGCTTAGTTTGAGAAATGCCTGGCGCATCTCCTGAAAATAGTCAACTGAAAAGCTCACGGTCAGCTGCAGTTAACCGCGAATTAACTCGCGGTTATCTACCCATTTACTACTACCCCAGATTTATTTCTAAATGCTCCTCATCATACTAGAAGAAAATCACGAATAAATTAGAGGATATCAAACGAATAAAAATTTCCGGATATTCGAATAAACGAATTATTCAGAAAATTGACTTTTCCGAATATTCGAATAAACGATTAATTCGAATAATTGACTCTTTCAAATATTCGAATAAGCGAATTATCGAAAAATTGGCTTTTTCGAATACTCGAATTATTCGAATATTCGATTGTTCCTTTATTCGACCGAATATTCGTTTTCCAAATATTCGTTGACATACTCTAAAAGAAATCGGGAATAGTTTTTTTCTTCAAATGTTCGGTGTTGCGAATAATTCGGAAATGTTCACTTTCGAAATATTCGATTTTCCAAATAATTCGGAAATGGCCTTTTTAATTTTCGACTTTTCGAATGATTCGAAGTCGCCTTCTTTAATCGAATATTTAATTCACGAATCATTCGATTTGGCCTAAGTATAGTTCCCACCCCCATGAAATTTTAGGGTGTTTTTGAGAAAAAAAAATCGGATTCTGCTCAAAAGTGGCAATCGGGGGCAATATCAATATGTCACGGTATCAGGCAGTAAACAAGGAGAACTCTTGAAAGAAACCATTACACTTCCGTGAGAATTTTGTGCCGGTGCTAAATTCTAAACTTTTATCTAGCGTACCACTTCGGAAATCGTTAAAAGTCGCGATTTGCCATCGAATTTTCCCTAAAAAAAGCTTCGAAAGAATCAAGTCGAAAATTTCGGAAAATTGACACATAAACCCCAAAATTCGTGATCAGCGCCCCAAATAACACAACTGGGAGGGTATTAAGTTAAATCTGGAATATTTTCTAAAAACGCTCTCAGGGCCCACTAATTGATATGAATAAACCCCAACCGAAAATCCGTGCAAATCCATAACGCTATCAGTCTGTACAAAGTTTGGGTAATGTGCCTTCACCCAAACTTGGGCCAGAGGGGTTGTTTTGGGCGCTGAACACAATTATGAGGTCAGTTTCCAAATTCTCTAAAGACTAGTGCACGTTTTGGAAGGTACAACAGGTACAGAAATCTGACGAAAAACGTCTATAACTCCTTTCGGCGTGGTTTTAGGCAGATGCGAAGACCATAATCGGTTTCACACCAAAAACGGTTCTAGAGAGTTACATTTCTTCCTGAATAGTTAGGCTAACTAAAATTAGCTCCCTTAAGAGCCTCACTAGACATGAGCTTATAGAAGAAAGTGAAAAATGAAGGAAGATTGAGGTGATGATCAGGAGAGAAAGAAAACACGCGGGCGCACGCGACGCGACCGCACACGCCACCGCCCAGGCCTCCCGTGCCGGCGCGCTGGCTGAGGCGAGACAATCCACACAATGCTCACAAAGATTTTGTGGGCATTGCCCACTAATCTTTTTGTGGGCACTCGACTCTCGCCGGCGCGATTATGTGGAAGGTCTAGCGCCGACGAAAAAGGACGCGAAATTGGCCACGCCCTCCGGGGCAACACGCGAGCGAATGCCAGAGTCGTTAATGATGGAGAAACAAACAAAAGGAGGAAAAATATAAAGAGGTGGAAGGAGAAAGTAGAAGAGGATGAAAAGAGGAAAATGCAATGGTGCTGGTCAGCTGTGCGGCCAGCAATCGATCGATGCCCTTCCGCCGTGCGCTCACCACCACCGCCAGCAGAAGTTGTGCATCGGTTTCTGCCGTGGATGGATCCACTGTAGAACAACGTCATGGTGTAGAAAGATTTCTTTTATAACAAGAATGAAACGGGAAATTTTGAGGAGCGTTTCAGATTTCTGAAAAACTTCTGAGCTCTCTTTAACTGGTAACTTTTGAGGCGTCTTGAAGGATTCAAAATCTTTGAGTTTTTGAAAGAGTTTTAGTGACTGCGAAATTGACCAAATATGAATTTTGTTGGACGGCGAAGAATAGCTACTTTTTGAGACCGCAAAGAACCTTCAAACTTCTCAGATATTAACACCGGCTGAGCGGGCGGAGAAGTAGGGTCGCCGGCTGAGCGGGCAGGCCTATTTTGAGAGCGGAGCGTCTTACCGGCTGAGCGGGAGGGCATGCGTTTTACCGGCTGAGGGGCATGGCTTTGCCGGGTCGGAGGGCGGACATAAATCCACGGCGGATCATGTCACCGGCTGATCGGGCGGACATAGCATAATCGGCTGAGGGGCATGGCTTTACGGGGTGAGCGGGCAGACATTAATCAATGGCGGAGCATATCACCGGCTGATCGGGCAGAGGCTAAAGCGAACCAGGCTCATGTACGGCGCGGGCGAAATGGGCTTCGAGCTGATTCGGGTGTTGGCATTCGAATGGGTGGTCATCCACACGATTTGGGTCATTGACCCCTCACCCCTTACGGTTCTTTGTTACCGTGGGGACGTGACAGCGGGACTGTCCATGATTTTTAAGCAAGGTAAGGCTTGCCGCTACAGAAATGAAACGCAAGCCTCGAACTTGCTGGAGGATAGGGAGAGCCTACTAGGGGCTTAATCTATTCTTGCAGATCGATATCATTCACGTGGTAAGCAACTAACACCGGCAGTGCGGACCTTCATTAAACGGCTGAGGGGGCAGTGAATACGGGCTGAGGGGCAGCCATTTACCGGCTGAGGGGGCAGTGAATACCGGGGCTCGCCCGGGTACAATGTTTAGTCAGCCGGTATGGCCTGCCCCCTCAGCCGGCGTTACTTCCTGGGTTGTTGGAAGGATTATCTAATATTTCTTTTTGCCAGAAAATTCTTTGCTAGCTTTGGTAGTATAATAATCTTTTTCAATGGCTTATATTTCACTAATTACCTAAAATAGAGGAAGAACAAGGACTATATTCGAACATACAATCTGGACAAGTTTATGTTGGGTGAATGAAGTCTGCGAAGCTCATTGGTGGAGTCTAAAAAATTTTCACAACTCTATAATTTCTAAATTTGGTAGCTTTCCCTCGTTTTGACGTTTCCAATGGCGTGAGCATTTGTTGAAGGCCATACTGTGCTTCTCTGGGCCGAATTCCGGTCCGCAGTTGCATCTCAACGCGCTTTGCGGCCGCGCGCATTCGAGTCGGAAGAGTTTCCAGCGCCGCAGCCGCCGATCTGTTGACTCTAAGTGGGTTTTAGGAACTGGAAAGTGAACAAAATTGAAGAAAAATGTATAAAAAAGCCATATCGAGTCGACTTTCGGGCTGGAAAGTCAACTGACTCGAGCGCGACGGCCGCAAAGCGTGTCGAAACGCATTTGCGGACCGGAATTTAGCCCAGATAAACACAGTATGACCAGGGATGTGCGGCAAATGATTTTGAAAATTCGGCAAACGGAAATCGAGAAAATTCGTCAAAGATTGGCGAACGACCATCCACAAGCGGTGAAATAGAAAACCTCGCACAGAAAACGACACAAAAGTTCGATAGGTACCTGTAAAAAAATATTATTTCACCATGCACATTCGCACGCATTCCAATAACTGTATTAAAACGGTTTTTCAACAACACCACAAGAAGTTGAACTTTTTTAGTACAATACCTGCTATGAAGAAACCTCGCCGGAAATAGAATTCTAATAATCCATCCACGAAAACGTTCCTGTGAACATATTCACTCTAAAAGACAGTGTTCACGATAAAAATCCGTCTTCTGTTTTTCCTCCTTTCTTGAAAACGGTCCTATTCTGATTCCAACTATGTCGTTAGAATCGTATAAAGACCTTCTGGGAGCGAAGTTATGATCCCTCAAAAATTGAGCTAGGGAGGAAGCATGGTGGACGAGTTGTCCGAGGCTTGTAACTTCCGTCTTTTGTAGCCAATGTATGCGAGCTGACCTGAGTAAAGAGAGAAGTTGAGAACGAAGGGAATAACGGGGCTTCGGATTGGAAGCCAACGCTCATCTCAAGATCTCGAGTGTTCTATTGTTCACGTTGAGGGGCGTAACGGGGCCGGATTTTCCCAAAGTGGCGGGGTTTGCCCACTTTTCTAAGCCGTTCTGCGGCTCCTGGGTAGCTTTTCGTCCCGTTTCTTCAACGCTGTTATGCTTCTGAGAGCCACGAGAAGCGTTTGTCATGGAAAATTCGAGGGTGAAGTTTATCGCGAACAGTGCCTTTAAAGGCAGTGGTCACGATGATAAACGTTATCGAAAAAACTACAAAAATCAGCTTAGATCAAAAACAGCTCAAAAACTATGAAGGTAGCGCGGTGAAAAACGGGCTAGAATTAGAGTTATTAAGACCCTAAGTTTCTAGTTCGTGCACACGTGCACAGAAAGATCACAGTCCCATGCGAAGCAGTCAAAAATCATCGACACTCAGAGGAAGAATTAAATGCAATTCTACCTAAGTTCATTGATTGAAATTCAAGTTCAAGCCAGCTGATGTTCTTGATATTAGAGATCATCGATGCCGATGATGTGGGGTATGCTCGTCCACCATCAGAAGACAAGAAAGTTCAGGCTTCAAATTTGGCCCAGAACAGCTTTTTTTCGCGATTTTTCCTTATAGGTTCTACTACTCTATACCCAGCAAAAGGGTTTAGAGTGGAAAAGAAGACGAGCTTATTTGAGCGCGACCACTGCCTTTAAAGATTTTGAAGTTCTACCATCGCGGACGAAAATTGCGTCGGAGACGCGCTTTTTGGCACGTTTCGTGGGCTGTTTTGTGAATACTTTTGTCCAGCATCACCACAAAACTGTAGTTGTTTACTAATTTGCAAATTCATTGCATAAAATTCAGGGTAAGGTCACGGAAAACCTGGTGCCCTATATGGCAAGGCATGCTTAGAAACGACGAGAAAGCCGCGTTTCTGAGCCAAAATAAGCTCCCCTTGTTTTTACATTGAATTTTGAGTGTGGAGGAATTGACCGCTGTGAAGGATGATGCCCATCTATGCAATCAAGCGATCACATCAGCCTTTCCTTGACTTGATCATTCCTGTAATCTGAATGTTCACTTGTTCACATCTAGAGAGCGGAAATGGACACGGGGTGGTTCTGTAACTCTAGAACGCTTGTTTGCCGCCGTATTTTTGGACTTCCTGGCTCGTTTTCTACCGTTCTTTCGGCACTTGGAGACTAGGATCCTCATTATCTATTCAATTCAATTCAATTATCAATTCACTAAAGAAAGTTTCCGAGGATGATAATCGTGAACGCTGCCTTTGAGGGGGAGGGGGGAAGAGGACACTCAAGAGTCAGTCGAAGAAATGAAAAGCTTAATGTGGTTTTACTTTGAGCGATTACTTCTGATCTCGATAGAATATATATCTGATGCCACTAGAGCCATCAAGTGTCTTTTCTAAACCCTTTGTGTCCTTCCCTAAATTTGTCCAGGGCGTCAATACTTGTCCAAAAAAAAACTAATGTTAATAGCCCAAGCCTCGAAAAAGAGGAGGGGGATTTAGTGCTCATTCAGGCAAGAAGACCTACTTGAGCATGACAGTATGGTACTAGCAATTGCTTCCATATGACTGACCGCTCGGTTGGTTACATCAACTAGCTTGAAGTCCTAAAAGTATAGCCTGTCTCTCTCCTTTCGAGCCGGTTGTGTAAGGCATATCGGGCTTGCCATGTGAACAGCTTCTTATGACGGGTAGAGCGGGTAGAAACGACGTTGCATTGTGCAACCTCCCAGCGTAAGACTATTGTGATATCATGGCAGGTTCCTTAGGTCAGTGGCATTAACTTTCGTCTACTTGCAGGTTCATCGTCTCCTATGCGAGAATAAATGCCAGCGTTTTTATTGGAATGAGGGGATACTGTGTCGCCAGAAGTGTTCACAGGGGTAAGAGTTCAGCAAGTGTTTGGGCTTGACCGACCGCTCTGCTGGTCACATCAAACAGTTCAGTGTGCTTGAAAAAGACTGAATCTTATGACGGCTGTACTCAGAACTCTTTACTCAAGTTGAAAACTAAGAATTGGACCAGTAACGAATGGCCTAAAGGCAGCATACACGCTCAAAAATGATATCAATTTTATGGAATGAATCGAAGTTCTGAAGCTGTTAATATTCAAAAATAACGAAAAAATCGGAAAAAAATCAATTTAAATGAAGATATAACGGTTCGTTCTATATTGACCCAGAAGTGGACGAGTTTTACCGCATTGGCTGAAATAGCGGAACCAGCGACATATTTGTTGGGATAACGACGGTAGTGTACTCGTACGGCCCTTTCTGGAACTCTTACGACCTTAAAAGCGTAAAAATTAGCCAAAATGACCGTAATCGAGCATTGAACATTTGTATTGAGGGGCGGAGCCCGTATCGATGGGAGGAGAAACGATGATTTTGTGACTCAATACGGCTCAAATACCGTCATTTTAACTCGTTTTCGACTCTTCCAACTTCGTGAGGGCTTTTCTAGGGCCCGTACTACCCCACTAATGCTGTTATCTTAACAACTTTTGCGAGCATGTACAGGCCATAAAACGGCCAATGTCTCACCGTGGACTGCGTACCACGCGCAGCGCGACCGCACGCGCGTCGGAAGCAGACGAGTTTTGGCCGCCGCGCGACGAGTTCCGGCAGCCGCGCGACGTTTCGGCCTCCGCGCGGCGGCCGAAACGTCGCGCGGCGGCCAAAACCCGTCTGCTTCCGACGCGCGTCCGGTCGCGCTGCGCGTGGTACGCAGCCGACGGTGAGACTTTGGCCGTTTTATGGCCGGTATCCTTCATTTTCCCGCTACTCGCAGGGTTGGGCTTCACTGTCATAAAAGTGGTGCGGTTTCGAGAATGATTCCTTAATTTTCATAGCTGTTTTTTTCGAAAAACAACCGCTTCGCATCCACGATAGCGATAATACGACTGCGAGTAGCTCGGAAATGATTGTTATGCTGCCTTCAAGTTTCTTGTTTGGAGTTGTTCGTGAATTCCCCTCTAGTTGAATGTAGTTTCATACTTACTCGTTCTTGAGATATGTTAATGACTACTTGTTTGTCACCCCTTTGTTTACACATTAGTTGACCATTGTTTTAAACCACCGCAAGCAATTAATGTTTGACTCATGTAAGTGATTCTATAGTTGTGCATACCCTAGATAAGTTGTTTTAAACTTGTTGAAGGCATTTTGACTAGTTTCCAACTTTAGGAAAAAGTTCTGAGTAGTGAGATACACATTTCCATGGAATTTCTCTAGTGGGTTGTCTTTTCCGAAAGAGTACTCTTTTTCGTATGTTGATTACCAATATTTGCACGGCCACCACGCTGGGATTGTATTGCTGCGAGACGTGAATGTCGTGCACGTCAATCCGTACTCAACGAATGCCATCGCGTCACGCGTTTCGTTAGAAGTATAAAACTAGCTGAATTGACATTTACCTTGAACATCTGGTGTTCAAATGAGGATAAGGTTCTATCAAGAATTCAACTTTGGGCTCCTTGTGTAGGTCTTTTACCTTTCCTTCTATTTATTTTAGACTGCGTTACGATCAAGTCACCGTTACTGGAAGAGTAAAACGTGAATTCGTCGACTTTGTTCGAGCGTCAGCTATAAAGAACTTCCGGTCGAAGTACTCCAAATATATCAAAAATTACAGAAATCCTCGTTCTTGACACCGAAGATGTAACTCTTTCGCAACACATTGTTACATTTTTCTACCTTTTATCTGCGTTTTTCGGTGCTTTCCAGCTGTAATGTGATATTGAAATTTCTAAATATATGTATAAAGGGCTGTTTCGTAGTGATCCTTTTTTGTTACACTGTATCTTTACCTCTATGTAACAACGTGCTAGGAAGGTGAACGCCATTATTCCCGATCTTCTCACACTTGGCTGCAAAATAAGTGTATTCGCTGAACTTTGGAGAGAAGAGCGTCACGAGAAGACCAGTTCCACGAATTTTCTATCAGTGAATCATTCATTTCACGAATAAGTACTGAACGAGTAACTCATTCTTATGAGGAACCAGCAATTTCTTGAACATTTTAGTAGTCAGCCAGTTTGCGTATCTCACAGTCCGTTCCTGGGTCATGTTTGGCTTTTAATCTTACAGTCTCCTTGTAGTGCATACGTTCATGACGTTTTCTTAAATACATGAGTTTTGAATAAACTCTATTTTGTTAACACACACATCCAGAAATCAAGATTATGCGAACCTTGCCTTCAACACTATTGATGTGTTTTGCGGTACAACAGTAAGCTATCATTTTCATACGATTTGCTTAGCAATGGAGCTCAGGAAGAGACCAATCTCATCGAATTGCTAGCCGGCTCTGTTTGATAATCAATGCAACCGTTTGAACAGTAACGAGCATTGAGTTGACGTATGTTTGCCCTTTCCAGTCGAATTCTCTCTAATCGACCGAACTCATTACAATGCAGTGCTGCCCAAGAATTAGTTCACCAGAATTTTCCTATACCTTCACTGAGATTCCACTGAAATCAGGTATTGTTCGAAAATCCACAAATTAGCCGCTGTGGCCGTGAGCCCCCTTCGTTTATCAATTTGGGAGTCTTCCAAGTCTGATAATTTTTACCCCCTGCCTCTATGCAAGACTATTTCAAGTTGAAAACGATCACCTGAACACCCGAAACCACTTTTAATGAGCGTATGCTGCTCTCATCTCTACCCTGATCTATAACCTCATCTTAACCGAATAGAAGGAGTTTTCGTTTTCGCAAAGTGGACTTCTGCAACATTTCTCTCATCTTGCTGTCATTAAGTTTACTCACTGACCATTGTGCTGGGTTAATTCCCAAATCAGTCTTTTGAATAGACCGGGCTGCGACGGTAGATCGCGGCGCGCGATCGAAACCCCGTAGGTCGGTGATGCCGCCAACACCGCGCGGTGAGCCGCCTGGCTCACGCGTTACTCAGACAGTGGGTGCGGGCGGATCGCTGGCATTTGGCAGGCGGATCGACATCCCCCCGCCATCCGCTCACCAGTAGCCAGCGATCCGTCGGCCAGTAGCCAGCGATCCGCCCGCCAGTAGCCAGGAATCCGCCCGCAACTTGCCGGCGTACCGCCCGGAGAGGCCCTGATTGCCAGCGGTCAGTCCGCACCTGTTGTCTGAGTAGACTACGTTAGAATACGGAATTCACAATTTAGCAAGTAAGGGACAGCGTTTCATTCGGTGATTATTCGGAATGGCCACCAACAACGAAACGATCAAAACTCAAAAAGCGTGATTAATAATATTTTTAAAGAGATGATTTTCTGAAAACATGGATATATTGTTTTTCTAACACCCTGAATACGCTCATCATAGTGAAAAATGCAAAGCATTAAGCCCCGTACAGCGATATCGATAAAAATTTAGGTGTCTATAAACATTGAAACACACTTTAGGAGCACGCATATTATGGGATAACTAGCACTAGATGAACAATCTTTGAGTTGATAGTGACATCCTGTCGCTTCTCGTCCAGTAGTTCACCAGTTTTCCTGGGGTTTCATAGTGAAAACCGATATATTAGAGTGCAGACCCAATAACGGAATAAAACTAAATGACTTGTTTTGAACCTTACTTGTAAGCCATTACTTTCAAAAGTGGGATCAAATGCAGACTTAAGCACAGCGACATTTTTTCAATTCGCTCTTGTCAGTAGGCAGTCGATAACGTATTTGAGGTATCCTGTGTTTCGCAGTGAAATTTACTGCCGTTAATCGCGGGCGTGTGCGCGCGTATGCTGCTTCTCCTTTCCCACACACTTTCTCGCTGTCTTTACCCTCGCTCCGCACAAGCACGCAAAGGAACAAACTACATTCGCCTTAGAAACAAAGGATATCCTCCAGAGCCATTAGTTTTTTTTCTCATTTGGTGACCGACGTACCATGCATATAATTCGTGGATCCTGTGGAGGGTATACGTTCTTCTCTCACTTTAGCAACTCAAAATTAAAAACCAGCGATGCCTCTAGGTTTTGCAAAACTCAATGACACGACAATTTGTTGCCTTATCTTTAAACGTTCGAAGACGAGAATCTGATAAGCGACTGAGACGCTTGCTTTTCTAACAAAAAGAAGAGTTTCGGACAATTGTTGGAGTGATTATGTCATATATACTTCGGACGAAGATGTGAGCTCTATGTCACTCAACTTTGGAGCTTATAAGTCGCAATTCAAAGAAGATAAGTAGGAGGACGTACTAGATTCGTTTCTGAAGAGACTGTAAACCCGAACCTGACAAGAGAACCACTATAAGTCATAGTAACCAGTCCAGAACAAATGTACTTTTCTAGAACCATTCCTGGACAAAAAGTCCGAATATGCCCATGGCACTAGACCCACTCTGAAAGAAGTTATAGGCAGTTTTCCTCGGATTTTTGTACCTCTTTTACCCTCCAAAAAGCGCAATATTTTTACGAAAATCCGGAAACGGACCTCATATTCGTGTTCCAAAACAACTCCTCTAAACAAAGTTTGGCTGAAGCAACATTTTCCGAATTTCGCGAAGACTGACAGCGTTTTGGACTTGTACGAATTTTCGGTTGGGCGTATATTTATTTATACTGTGCTTATCTGGGTCAAATTCCGGTCCGCAGTTGCGTCTCGACACGCTTTGCGACTTCGCGCTTTCGAGTCGGAAGAGTTTCCAGCGCCGCAGCCGCCAATCTGTTGACTCTAGATGGGTTTTAGAAACTGGAAACTAAACAAAATTGAAGAAAACTGTATAAAAAGCCATATCGAGTCGGCTTTGGAGCTGGAAACTCGTTTGACTCGAGCGCGTGCGGCCGCAAAGCGTGTCGAGACGCAATAGCGGACCGGAATTTGGCCCAGAAAAACAGAGTACCAATCAGAGAGCCCTCGAGGCGTTTTAGGAAAATATTACAGATTTGACTTAAAATTCGCCCTGGAGGCTTATTTGGGGTGCTGACCGCGAATCTGAGGTACACTTGTCGTTTTTCTGAAGTTTTCGACTAAATTTGTTCAAAGCTTCCCACCGGAAAGAAATGACGGCAGAATCGACTTTTGACGATTTCCGGAATGTGGCGACATATGTGGCTCAAATCGTTTTTCTGGGGGTTACTTGGAGTGCTCAACGCGAATCTGATGTCAGTTTATCGACTTTTGACAGCTTGCGGTAAATTACGGTGGGCATACGATAGTTTGGTCAAAATCTCAGATTTCTCTCAGTTTCTATGTGGGGGTTATTTGGGGTGCTGATTACGAATTCGATGACCATTTGTCGATTCTCGAATTATTAAGAAAGGGTTTGCTTCCTAAATGGCGTGTTACCTACCGAAACCTACAGTAAACCTTGAAATTCCGACAAGAGAACCCCAGATTCGTGATCAGCACCCCAGATTATTTCTACATACTGTGCTTCTCGTGGCCAAATTCCGGTCCGCAATTGCGTCTCGACACGCTTTGCGGCCGCGCGCATTTGAGTCGGAAGAGTTTCCAGCGCTGCAGCCGCCGATCTGTTGACTCTAGGTGGGCTTTAGGAACTGGAAAGTAAACAAAATCGGAGAAAACTGTATAAAAAGCCATATCGAGTCGGCTTTGGCGCTAGAAACTCGACTGACTCCAGCGCGTGCGGCCGCAAAGCGCGTCGAGACGCAATTGCGGACAGGAATTTGGCCTAGATAAGAACAGTACATGTTTATAGCAAAATCCGAATAAACATTCAAAAACACCCTAAAATTACCATAGAGGAAGCGTACCTTACCGCGAAGCTTTGAAAACGCTGATAACTTCTTTCAGAGTGGGTCTAGGCAGCTGCGATGGGCATATTCGGATTTTTCGTCCAGAATTGAATCTAGAAAAGTACATTTCATTGGGAATGGTTACTACTACTTATAGTGGTTCCCTTGTGAGCCAAAAGAGGAGATACTATATTGAAATCATCACCTTCTACGGTGCATTTCCCGTGTCCAAGAACTTTTGCCGCAACTTGTACAATAGCAGAAAAACGCGAGACCGTAAACAACTGTCACAATCAGCACCAACCGAGTGAATTTACTGGAAACCACGATGACGCTTTTGAAGAAACAGTAGAAAAAGGAGGGCCGTGTACGGGCTAAAGAAAAAACACTGAGTAGGATTTAGGAGAAAAAAAGCAAACAGCAAGCCCAACAGTAGCCAAACGCTAAGGAACATGATATCTTAACCTAAAGTTTTCCAAAGCGATGACGAGCGTGATGCAATCTTTGGGTAACCCCACGATGCCCCGTTTAATTTTCTTGATTAGGGCGCGGCAACACCTAGGGTTGACTTATGAGTCATTCGTCAGGAGAGCGGCTGTACTCAGTGTAACAGTACATGTACCAGTGCATGAGATAGTTAAGGATGGTGTGACGCGATATGTGAGTGAGTTCGTAATCTACTTATGTTTTATTCAGATGAAAATCGTAGGTATTGCACTTCGTCATTTTTCTATCCCACATTTTTTTCTCGAACCGCTGAACTATTGGCTGTTTATCACTCACTCGTGCGTCAGAACCCAGTATAAGAGAAGACATTGAACTGATTTGGACAGGGCCTCATCATGAGTAACTTTAAGCAATTTGGAAACAGGGAATAACTGTTGGGTGGGTGCCTAATACAGTTAGAGATTTAAGCTTCTGAACTTCGGTTCACCTATCCTCTGTTTCGAAGTGAAATTTATTTTCGTTCATCGCGTGCGTCTTCAAGCGTGTAGTGCGTCTCCTTCTCCCCACACTTTCTCGCTGTCCTTAGCCTCGCTCCGCACAAACGCGCAAGGGAACAGAGTAAATTTGGGTTTGAAACAGAGGTTCGAAACAGTTATGCTATTTGCAGTGACCAGATCATAGAAGTTCTCTTTCTGTTCAGAAAGTTTCGATTCAATCTCAGGTACTATGTATGGTTGAAACATCATTATTGAAGAGCATTGGAATGAAGTAGAATTTGTTGTGAACTTTAGCTAAGCTTTGAGTGGAGTAGAACGAAAAATCTGGTAAAGATGCGAAACCTGTCTGCTCCTCTGCAAACTATTGCATTGCAGGAATTATTCGAGGTTTTTAAGCTGAGGTGCCCACTCCGTCTAATGCAGTTCTTGTAGTTGCAAAACATGCCTGCAAACAAGAGCCACAGCTGCAGCACTGACACCTCCCGCAAATTGAATTCAATGAAAAACTGAACTTCCAAATTCAATCTGTTCTCCCATGGAAATGAACATAGCAACTTACATTAGATCTCCAATTAGCCCTGTTTTTCATCTGAAAACCCTGGTAACGTATTGCTGCAGAAGCCGGAAGCTAGTCAGTCGCTTGTTGTTCTAGAGCAACCGCCATCTGTCAAACTCTCGAATGACACCCGAGAATTTCGTCATTCTCGACTATTTTTCCGTCTTCCCCTATCTTTCATATTTCTTCTTCCGTTTCAAGGCAGTGTTCACAATAAAAATCAATTCTCTGTTTTTTGCATATTTCAAAAACGGTCCTATTCTGATTCCAATGATGTCTCTGGAATCGTACAAAACCTTCTGGGAACGGAGTTATGGTCCCTCAAAAACTGAGCTAGGGAAGCATGGTGGACGAGTTGTCTGAGGCTTGTAACTTCCGTCTTCTGTATGCGAGCTGACCTGAGTAAAGAGAGAGGTTGAGAATGAAGGGAAGAACGGGGCTTTTGATCGGAAACCATCGCTCATCTCACGAAATCGAGTGTTCCTTTGTCTCATCTAACGATCTCGAGTGTTCCTTTGTTTACGTCGAGGGGCGGAAAGGGGCCTGACTCTCCTAAAGCGGCGGGGTTTGCCCCTTTCTCTAAGCCGTTTTGCGGCTCCTGGGCAGCCTTTCGTCCCGTTTCTTCGACGCAATTCTGCTTCTGAGAGCGACGAGAAGCGTTCGCCATGGAAATTTTGAGGATGATGTTTATCGCGAACAGTGCCTTTAAGACCACTCAGCGTAAACTTCCTAAATACAAGGCTACTCTCAATTATTCAATTCCTTCGACGCTGTCCACTAATTGTTGTAATGAGAGAAGTGGAGCGTAATGGGGCAAGGATTCCTCCTCCGCCGGCTCATCTTGCTCATGCTGCCCACGTGCATACATTTATCCGCAAAATGTCGCTACTTTGGTCAACCTACCATTCCCATGAGAGAGGCTAGTCCACCCATGCTCCGAAGTATTTGTAGTCTTTGAAAGCAGTGTTCACGATAGAAATCGTTCTTCTGTTTTTCCACCTATCTTGGATACGGTCCCATCCTGATTCAAATGGTGTCTTTGGAATCGTACAAGACCTTCTGCAAACGGAGCTATAGCCCCTCGAAAATTGAGCTAGGGAAGCATGGTGGACGAGTTGTCTGAGGCTTGTACCTTCCTTCCCTTGCAAACGATGTACGAAAGCTGACCTGAGTAACGACACAAGTTGAGATTGAAGGGAAATGCGAGGCTATTGATTGGATACCATCACTCATCTCACGATCTCGAGTTTTCGTTTGTTCACGCCGGAGGGCGGGCACTGCGCTTTTGGGGTTTGCTTTGACCTCAAACTGGCAACTTCGGGCTCTTTTGGGGCTCTTCCTGGCTCGTTTTCATGCGTTCTTTCAACGTCAGCGTTACAGTGTGTCCCTCCACCACCCATTCCTAGTGGAAACTGAAACACATTTTTTAATCGTGAACACTGCCTCTGAATGTGTCATAGCTAGCTGACCAATCACTGCTTCTTTGACTCGTACTAAGAACTCAGCCCACAAGGTTAGACATTTTCTTGTCGAATGTCGCT
Source organism: Aplectana chamaeleonis (assembly GCA_029168955.1). Lineage (NCBI taxonomy): Eukaryota > Metazoa > Nematoda > Chromadorea > Rhabditida > Cosmocercidae > Aplectana > Aplectana chamaeleonis. The sequence continues at coordinate 954,231 of JAPDOI010000028.1, read as the reverse complement.
TCACAACGCGGTCGCTGAGCTCATACCATTAAGCTCGTAAATGAGTCCGCACTCTTAGTGCTCATTCCCGGTTGTGTGTTTGACTCCTTTTGTTTTCAATTTATGTTTTTAGCGTAGCTTTCTTGTGTTCAGGAACATCCATCATGTAACTTCCTTAACCCATTCACGACCGCGTGTCCCACCGGTGGGACACGCGTTGACTACCACATCGGACCGCGTGTCCCACCGGTGGGACACTGTTTTCAGAAATCGATTTCTCCACCGCATGAAGGAATTTCTAAACCTACTTATGGTCAATGTATTAACCTATTCGAGAGTCGACTATAAACTTCGTGGTCCGCTGGCAGCTTCACCACTACAATATATCTGACCCTTCGATTGCAGCGAGGTCAAAAACCGCAAACTTGAGTACAGATCGCATTTTTAGAAGCAATTAATGGTGAATTTTTTATTTTCCCCATTACTGGGGAAATAATCCTTACTTCTAAGAGTGGCCAAATCGTATAACACTATTTAATATATCGCAGAAATATGATTACTGATATTGCGCACCATCCCGCGTAGAGAATCGACTTTTCTTTCGCCCGTGTTTTGTTCACTGAAATTATTTTATGTAAAGATCACCAATGTTGAGATCATTAGGGCCTTTTTTGAAAGTGCTGTTTGGTTATGGTTGGTGTACCATCGTAGGCCGGGGCTCCATCTTCGATTAAAACTACCTTGGAGAGGAGCGGACGAGAAAAATGGGGACGTCCCAGAGCAGAAAACGAGTGAAAACCTATAAAACGGTTTTTACACTAATCATTCCTAGTCAATATGTAATAATGGAACTATTTTCCAAGGCTAAATGTAAGAGAAACGAACGCACAAGAAGGCTTTTTACAAGAAAATCCAAAAAAGGCGCCAAACCGGAGAGGTGAGGGGGTGGCCAGGAAAAAAATGGGCGAAGATCTAAAAAATGTAATTTCCATCAGCATTCCCAGTCAATATGAAAAATTGAGGAGTGTTTTCTACGTCTTAATGCCAAAAGGAATGCTTGGAATGTTTACTACAAGAAAACTCGCGTCGGAATGCGATAGACCGTAAGAGCGAGGGAGTACCTAAATCAAAAATAGTGCAAATCTGAAAAATTATGAGTTCACCAAGCATTTCCTGTCAAGTGAAGAACAGAAGAATGTCTATCATGGTAATCTACGATGATTAATGTTTCAAAACGCTAGAGTTGAACGAACTCACGTGATTTTGTGGATTGTCTAATCTACACAGTCAAAATTTAGTAGGCCATTTCTCTGGAAGGAAAGAGTTATGGAAGCTGAAACTTTGGCATCATGATTTTGACGTCGAAAATGGTACGATAAACAAAAAAAACGAAAATCGATTTTCTGGTGGCGTGCCATTCGAGCAAAAGTGACCCACCGGTGGGACACTGTATACGGTGACGCAATATTGCACGCGGTCCGAACGTGCAGCCACCTAAAATTAGGCGTGGTCGTGAATGGGTTAAAGGCACAGTCCAAGCTCAAGGCTGGAATCTGAGATTCCCACATGGTTGTGAAGTAGAGCCACCCCATATAACACGTGCCAAGTGCGAGCTCTCAATTCCTTCGAATAAGCGAGATATAGGAGGAAGCCACCCTGGGGCGCCCACACCCGGAAGCCACTTTGGCACGCCCCTTTTACGATCTTTCGAGCTCAACAGTGGCGAGATAAGCGATGGCTTTCGATCACTTCCACCGTTCATCCCTTCATTCTCAACCTCTCTCTTTGCCCAGGTCGGCTGGCATACATCGGCTGCAAATGAAGAAAGCTACAAGCCTCGGACAACTCGTCCACCATACTTTTGCAGCTAAATTTTTGAGGGGCCATAACTTCGCTCCTAGGGGGTCTTGTAGGATTCCAGAGACATCATTGGAATCAGTGTAGGACCGTTTTCAAGATAAGCAGAAAAACAGAAGAGCGATTCTGAGGTTGGACTGTGCCTTTAACTGATTGCCAATTTTTTGGCGCGTCCATCCGAGCGTAACAAATAAACAAAGAAAACAATTAATTCATTTAGTCTTACACAAAAAATTTTAACTATTTGAGCCTTCTAGACTTTTATTGATTTATTTATTACTTTCAAATGAACTCGCCGATACAAAAAGAAACATCGAATAAAGAGGATGCCATATGAAAAAAAAAGAGAGCCATGAAAACAAATCAGTGAAAGGATTCGCTGTAAATAATGGAAAACTAAAAAATCAATTTTTTTTCAGAAAATCGCCAGCAATAGTCAGGACTGGGATTGCATAACATAACATAACATAACATAACATAACATAACATAACATGACATAACATAACATAACATAACATAACATAACATAACAACATAACATAACATAACGTAACATGACATAACATACCATAACATAACATAACATAACATAACAACATAACATAACGTAGCATAACATAATATAATATAACATGACATGACATGAAATGACATAACATAACCTAACCTCACATAGCATAGCATAGCATGACATCGTTTCAAGTAGTAAAAGAATAACAGCACGAATTACGAGTCATCTGGGTCTCCAGCAGTACATCACATTTCGTGACATCTCTAACCACACCAATACAGTATTGAGTTGTACTAGCGTTTCAGTTCAACAAAACCGTCAATCTATAGTTAGGCGTATGCCATTTTGCAGTCACTCAGAAAATTAGAGGATTACGTTTTTCGAATCTCAACATTCTGTTATCAAAACACACGACAAATCAATATACAGTCTGAGTTTGTTTCTTTTCCTTGAGCCGAACTACTCCATCCTCATTACGTTGATGAGTTTCAGTTTTCGACTACTCTAACTAGCAGAGAGATACGCATATTAGATGTTTTTCACTGTACCCACCTCCTCTAAATTCATAGAAGACTAGTTTCTTGCTGGCATCTCGTTGAAGTGGGTCCACCCATGCGGTCGAACTTATCTTTGATCGGGCTCACAACACATTGACGTCCACCCGTTGCAGATAAGCCTAAACCTTGAACCTCAACGTGAGAGTTCATAGATTTTTCTTTTTATGGGCTGATAATTGGTGCTATATAATGTGCGTTTTTAGCAACAAGAAGGATCAAAGCTTGCTGATCGGATTTTTTCAAGACTATAACATTTTTTGTGATAACACATCCCCATCCTATGTGTATAGACTGAACCCGTTACCCTTATTTTACACCTCCTAACGGAGAAATGCTTGTCTTCCTAGATGGATATGAACATTGTATAGTTTCTTGATACCTCTTGGCATTCGGTCCTATTAAATGTACGGAACGATGCACGTAAAAGAACATCCTCCTCTAATTCATTATAATTAAACATCCTCCAGTGAATTCTATTTAACTTCCGAGCTTATTTTTAATTAAACAGATGTGAGGAGCGATTGCCAAGTGCTGCGTCGACAATTGCAACGATTAGCAGAAATGCCTTTGAGTTGCGTAACATGTGCTCCAATTTTCCGTAATTGTCTACGACATGAATCCTTCGGCAATTGTCCTTTTCTACATGAAATTCCCATAACTTCTCTTTTTCACTTCATCTCCTGATTCTTCGTCTGAACTGGCGCAAATAGTGTTGAATGTCTCTTTTAGAGCCTGAGAGCTGTGTACTGTCCTTATTGTAGCAAATTTCCGGTCCGCAGTTACCTACAGGCAACAGCACTCATTACCCGTAACCACATGAAGACTTGGTGTGGTGTGCGTGTGCGGTCTTCCGCAGCTGCGGACCGGAATTCCTTTTCAACAAAGACGTTACTAGTTCTCCAGAAATCTGGTCGAACTGTACCTTCTTATTCTCCTGTTAATTGCGTGGTTCATATTCAATGGTCTAAATCAAGCTTAGTTCATTCGAAAATTGTAACACAAAGATAAATGGAATGAGCGTCGACACTGTTTGAAGCAATGGAGGTTCAACTTGGAAATCAGTCCACGCTCATGCATTCCAAAAAAAATTCAAGCCTGATAAATTCCGTATCCGATTCGTGCGAAACAAATATATGAGTTCCTATATGAAAAAAAGTATGCTCCAAAAAAAATTCTTTACGCGTTTTACGAATGAACTTTCTAAATATTTGAATCTATGTTACTCAGAACCTAATCGGAAAAATCGTCTAATTTAAAGAATTCTACGAAGAATAAGAAGTCACACGGCTCTGCGGAATCTAACCCAATTTCAATTTCACTTCAATTTTGAAGTACATGTATTTTTCCGATTTTATATACTTTTCTTACTAATAAGTACAGTGCTGTCAGTGGATGGCTGCTTTCTTATCGACATGGATTCGTGAAAGGCAAACCAGTGCTACGGCTAGCCGAGGAAGCCGGCATTCACGAAAAATCCGGTTAGGTTACGGAGAGCTACGTGTAACCACACCTCGGTGCTGCGGTTAGAAGTGTGTTTGCGGCTTACAATTAGCTCCCGGATTAAAATGTGTCGCGTTGGGGCACAATACTGAGAAACAATCAGTCGCCTAGATGTAGTCATCCAGTTAATCCTTATTTACGAATTCTCAGACAGTTCAATCAAATGTTCGGTGTCGCCCTTTTCCATACAACGTCGCATCCTTCTGAGAGAGAGTAACTTACAAATGGATGAAAGTGCATTAGGAAAATAAAATATCGAAAAGTTACGAAAAACAGAGAGAACAGAAGAAATAGGTAACAAAATACCAACCTCAAATTTCCTAGCGAAGCGCGAATTCTGCGTCACCAGACAGTATCACAGAAAAACGGGCTGAAACTAAAAAAAAAGTTCCCTTAGAAAATTGGCATGGCAAAAACTCTAACAATGGGACAAAAAGGTAAAATCAATAAAAATACTCACGACAAAGTTCTCCAAAAGTATGTGGGCTAATGACAATGTGAAATACTGTGCTTATCTGGGTCAAATTCTGGTCCGCAATTGCGTCTCGACACGCTTTGCAGCCGCACGCGCTCGATTCAGTCGGGTTTCCAGCGCCAAGGACGACTCGATGTGGCCTTTTTACAAAATTTTCTCCAATTTTTCTTAGTTTCTAGTTTCCAAAACCCACCTAGAGTCAGCAGATCGGCGGCTGCGGCGCTGGAAGCTTTTCTGACTCGGGAGCGTGCGGCCGCAAAGCGTGTCGAGACGCAATTGCGGACCGGAATTTGGTCCAGATAAGTACATTACAAATTCGAGATCATAAAAGAAACCGAAACTCAAGGATGAGCACATCTGCGAGGATGACAAATGAGGGAAATTACTACTCGACTACCAATACTGATTTTCTAAATTCAGATTCTCGGAGTCGATTGAGTGGCGAGTACGTGGCCGCGGACTGGTTAGCCACGCAACAACGATGAAGCGTTTATGAATGCCGGTTTCCTAGTTTGGCCACCGGTACGGTTACTATTCTGAACAGACCCAAACCTAGCTGTGAGCTGCGCTCATAAACTCCCGCCCTGAGCAACGGGGCGACTGCCGTTTAGGCTCCATTTCTATTTTCCGAGCTACAAGAGGGGCGACCTGGCACCAATTTTTTCATCGCTTGTTTAAGACCATTTCTGAATTTCGCGCTGCCAGATGGCAAAGTAAAGAGATGACAAATAATATGAATTTGGCAACAGAATCAATATTTTAGAACTGTAATATCTTCAAGTGTCGGAGAACAGTGGAAATAAGTACAGAAACTTTCATTCTTGTAGCTCAGAAAGGAATGTTCACAGTGGGCGAACGACCACCAATTCCCCAGTTCAACACTACTATTAGATGATCACAGAGAGAGGAATGGAGACGAACCGCCCGAGAAAACGAGAAAATCAGCACATGGCAATGAATAATCGATAGTATTACGGTAGATGACGCGGGCGCCATTTTTTACCCGCTTGAATTCATGTTCAAAAACATCGTGCCCCAATTCGATTTCAAACATGGCTTTTCTTAATCAATGTTGGCATGAATGAACACCACAGAACGACAAAGAAGATTATTCAAAGAATGGGAATCATAGCTAGGCAATTAATAGAGAATGTTCACTACCGCTTTTTTGGTCAGAAAGTGAGCGAGGTCGGGTATGCGCGCCTTTTTCGTCTTTTTTGTATTACTCGCTTCAAACTCAACTTCGACCGAAACTAGGGCGATACTCATGATCCTGGCGTTGAGTGCTATCCAGTGGGCTAGCTTCTGTGGTGATTACGCTGAGATTTATAGAAGTTTCGCAATCAGCCAGGTTTAAAATTACGGTACCGTGGAAGGTGGTGTGCTTCCGTTTCTGTCCGCGCTCCCCGTTGCCTACCGTATATAGAGAGCTGGCTGATTGCGAAACTTCCGGAGTTCTCAACGTAATCACCACAATGGCTAACCCATTGGATAGCCCTCAACGCCTGGATCATGAATATCACCCTAAGTTGAGTTTGAAGCGAGTTATCCAGAAAAGAAGAAAAAGACGCGAATACCCGACCTCGCTCACTCTCTGACCAAATCCTAGGAACGGTATTGTATGTACTTACAACATGACCCTACTATTTCAGCTAACGTGCGAGATCGTTGGTTATTAATCTCATTGTTCTCCGTTCTTCGAACCTCGTCATCGTATCATAGACTTTTTACTGCTATGCCAAGCGAGGTTTACGGATGGAGCTTCATTCACGGCCTGACGTTTTGACTATACGTCTTTCTCAGAGGCCTAGAAATGGTTCGAGATTTATTTATTCGCAAATCTGTCCTACCAAGGGCCTCCTCTTTCTGTCAGTTCTGGCGCACTGCAGGGAGCAGAGCCGAACGCTCCATGAGAACCAGCGACCTTTTGTCTTTTGTACAACATTGTGAATTATGATGTTTTCCTTCCTAATCTATCATGATACGGAGGATGCGCGGAAGCTCATTGTCAGTAGCTTTTACTAGTGTACTAACATGGTGGCAGCGGACCTATTCCGCTCTATGGGTAGGCTTACTAGGTGTGCTTTCCTATCTTTTCCTGTCCTCTGCAATGCTCCCTACAGTACGCCAGAACTGTCAAGGGACGGAGGAGGCGTTTGGTAGGAAAAATTTGCGAATAAATAAATCTCGAACAAATTTTCGGCTTCTGAAAAAGACGCGAAGTAGAAATGTCAGACCGTAAATGAAGTTCCACCTATAAACCTTGCTTGGCTTAGCAGTAAAGAGTCTTTGATTATTCTTTCTCCGATCGCTTCAACACGGCGCCTCGTGTGAACTGAGCAGTATGGGAACATTCGGAAAATTTTTTTCACAAAGAGGTTTTCAGAACAAATACCAATTTCTGCCTTATTTTACTTTACTGTTTAAAATACAATCTGTCTAGCAGTTTAATCAAAAGTGTTCGCTGACCTGCATGACTCTCTATGCGGTCTAAGAATTTTTTTCGTAGTCGGTTTCAACAATTGAACCACTGTAAGTCTTAGTAACCAATCCGAATGGAATGTACTTTTCTAGAACCACTTTCAGACGAAAATTGCGAATATGCCCATCGCAGCTGCCTAGACCCACTCTGAAAAAAGTTATGAGCGTTTTTAAAGCTTCGCGGCAATGTAAGCTTCCTCCATAGAACTTTTGGGGTGTTTTTCAAACTTCGTTTCCCGGCTTTTCCTAAAAACATGTATGTAGGGGTAATCCGGGGGTGCTGAACACGGATCTGGGGTTCGTTTGTCAAAATTTCAAGGTTTACTGTAGGTTACGGTAGGTAACATACCATTTAGGAGGCAAAACCTACCCTAATAATTTGAGAATCGACAAAGGGACATCGAATTCGTATTCAACACCCCAAATAACCCCTCATAGAAACTTTGAGACAAATCTGAGACTTTGACCAAACTACCGTATACCCTCCGTAATGTACCGTAAGCTGTCAAAAATCGTTAAACTGACATCAGATTCGTGTTGAGCTCTCCAAATAACCTCCAGAAGAGCGACTTGAACCACATCTGTCTCCACATCTCGGAAATCGTCAAAAGTCAATTCTACAGTCTTTTTTTTCTGCCGGTGGGAAGCTTTGAACAAATTTAGTCGAAAACTTTGGAAAAACGACAGATGAACCTCAGATTCGTGATCAGCACCCCAAATAACCTCCATGGGCAAATTTTAAGTCAAATCTGGAATGTTTTTTTGAACCGCTTCGAGAGCCCTCTAATTGGTATGAATAAACATCCAACCGAAAATCCGTACAAGAAACGCCCAACCGGAAATCCGTGGAAAATGTTCCTTCACACGAACTTTGCCTATGAGGTACTTTTGGGCGCTGAACACGATTATGAGGTCCGTTTCCGGATTTTCGTAAAAATAAATCGCTTTTTGGAGGGTACATTAGGTACGAAAATCAGAGAAAAAACGCCTATAACTTCTTTCAGAGTCGGTCTGGGCAGCTGCGATGAGCATATTCGGACTTTTCGTCCGAAATGGTTTTAGAAAAGTACATGACATTTGGAATGGTTACTATGACTTATAGTGGTTCCCTTGTAAGCCACTCCATTACATATCATGGTTCTGCTAACATGGCTGCAGTCCGCCTTTGTTTGCTAGGTATTGACACATATTTCTGTAGGCGCGATGACCGATGTCATTTGTTTGTCCGAATACCATTAGGGTATTGATAACCTCTCTTCTATGCATTCATCCCCGACTTTCTCATTAGTAAGCGACCTTTCATTAGGATTAGTTCTTTGCAGAGAAAAGGTTGCATAATGAAATTGCTGCGCGCCACCCTCCCTCTTCGCTTATTCGCGCCTGCTCATGCTCTTTTTCTTACCATTTCCTGCGCGCAGCGTACGCGCAGAAGCTCGTATACTATTTCTTCATGTTTTTGTGTGGTTTGTCTTCTCTGAAGAACGAAAATGTTGAAGGGGCCCATGGAGAACCTTCATTTGTAAAGAATATTTAGTCGGAACACATTGCAAATATGAACTTGAATTCCGCGCTAAAATAGAGTTCGAAGTTTTTCTGTCTTTGGAGACCTCGTCACTGTCATTTCCTAAGTTTTTTTGCATATAGAGTTTTTGCCGTAACTGATTTTCACAATGTTTGACGGTCGCATCAACATGTCATGAAAAAAAGCTAGATGACTGGTGAGAACTGGTGGCGGATATTTTACTCCTTCCAACTTCATAATGCTACGCTTTTTACGCGTCAAGGTTTACCGGTGTGGTCTAACCGGCTCATTAAAGGCACAGTCCAATCTTAGAATCGTTTCTCTGTTTTTCTGCCTATCTTGAAAACGGTCTCACACTGATTCCAATGATGTCTTTGGAATCGCACAAAACACTTTAGGAGCAAAGTTATGATCCCTCAAAAATTGTGCTACGGAAGCATGGTGGACGAGTTGTCCGAGGCTCGTAACTTCCGCCATTTGCAACCGATGTATGCAAACCGACCTGAATAAAGAAAGGGGCTGGGAACGAAGGGAAGAACGGGGCTACTGGTCGGAAACCATGGCTCATCTCGCCGCTGTTGAGCCCGAAAGATCGTAAAAGGGGCGTGCCAAAGTGGCTTCCTGGTATGGGCGCCCCAGGGTGGCTTCCCCCTATATCTCGCTTATTCGGAGGAATCGAGAGCTCGCATTTGGCAGGTGCTATATAGGGTGGGTGAACTTCACAATTATGTGGAAATCTCAGAATTCGTCCCTGAGCTTGGACTGTGCCTTTAATGAAATTGAGCCTGAAAAATGGAAATTGGTTTCCAGCAGGAACGATGCCTTTAAAGGCACAGTCCAACCTCAGAGTTAATTTTTGATATTATGGTCCGGTCGCCGCCTATAGCAACCCTGCCAAACGCGAAATCTCAATTCGCTCAAATAAGCGAGAAAAAGCTAGGAAAAAGTCGGCCACGCCCCCTTGAAAGAAAAAATGGGCAACGCCCACTGCCAGGTTTCCGACCTCAATAGGAAAGAGACGCGCGAATGATTTTATTCAAAATCTATGTTCTTCCTTTTGTTTTCGGTCTGGCTTTATATTGTGACCTGATTCAGGATGATGGCTGCGAATAACGAGAAATTACAGGCTCGAGACAACTCGTCCGAGAACTTCTAGCCGTTCAAAATCGAAATCTTTGAGGAGCCGTAACTCCGTTGGTAGTGAGTTCTGAGCGATTCTGGAGACACCATTATGATCAGCGTGAAATTTTCTCTAAGATATGCAGAAAAACGAAAAATCAATTCTGAGGTTGAACTGTGTCTTTGAGTTTGCCGTCATCTTCGTAGATGTTGGCTTCTTAAAGGGTCGAGATGTTGCTCTCTGCAAAATATCTACCCCACCTTGGATGCTATTGGACCCACTTGTCTACTGGAAAACATTCGACGTCTGATACCCTCCTTTTCCTTTGACATCTCCCACGAGAGTCAAACAGCTCGTCTGGCACAACTCGGACCCGAAATCTCCTTTTCAGCCATTTCTGATACTGAGCTTGGGAATACTTCTGGTAATGGAATTTTCCGTAGAAGTGCCTCTATTTTCGCGAATACTAGCTTGATCTATGAGGTTCAGATCGTTTTCATAACTTTATTTTGAATTTATTCTGTTCCAACTCGGAAACATATTAACCAACTGAATATTCAATGTTGAAGGACTTTGACCCTATTACGTAAATAGACTTGATTGGAGAACTTTACGTCATTTCGATGGTTTTGCACTTCCGTTCAGCATGAATGATTTCCTCGTTTCGACCCTAGACAAACAAAAAGCTCGTCTCGTATTTTCAGTAGACGTGGATTGAAACAAATCAAATTGTCTGCAGTTTCTGCTGGATATACCCAGAGCACTAGCAATCAGTGCTTCGGTTCTGCGCATAACAAATTTCGTCCAAGAAGCCTCACTAGCTAATTTTGTATGCATATTTTTTGGATCAGCGGTAGCTTGATAGACTCACAAAATCATTTCTTTTAATCATAAATTTCTAGCAAACCTGACGCTTTTTCAAAACTTTCTGAGTTACGAAACCCCCTGAACAAATGAGTATTATACATTCTTCTAGTTTTTTGAATTTAATTTGTTCTATACAAGTTTTTCTCTTCTCTGTTTTCTGTTGTTGATCATTATACCATCTATTTTTCGTTTTTCTGGTTTAGATGGATCTCTGCAAAGTAGGAAAGTATCAGGAGTACTCCACAAAAACGATCTGTGTTGGAAATACTGATCCAAGACACTCTGACAGAGCTGTTACACTTGTGCCAGTAATTTTTTTGAATTCTTCAACTGCTGCACGGGGTTCTATTCCAAATTGAATTGACCATCTATTTCCATCACAATTTTACTGAAACGCCATATTGATTGGACTGTTAGAAACAGTGCTGGCGCAGAAAATTGTCCCTAATTTATTGCGCTCACTTTCACAGTGGAGCCAAATTGAGCGCATTCTTCAATAAATACTCCGGTGTGATGTCGTTGCATTTATGTTCAGACATGTGATTTAGTTTGGATTGGGACTGTTTACGTTAGTTTATAGAATGCTGAATTATGTGTACCAGGGCTGTGCGTTATAACGTTAACGTGTTAACGCATTGACGGTTTAACGCGGTTTTTTTAACGGAAATGAACGATTTGCTCTCAACGCAGAAGTCTTTAAGTCACGTTAATTAATTAGGTTGATGCGAAAGTTTCCGGAGTCTCCACGACTTTGAATAAAAAACATTCACTTCAAAAACAAACAAGGCTCACCCAACAAAATATTTTCTACTCTGCCAACGCGTAGCTAGATGCCTCCGAGGGCGCGGCCTGTAACGCCGCCCCATTCCATGTAGCGAGAATTAACGGGTTTTAGCTACGATAGCTGAAACCCGCATATTCTTGTGTCGACGGCACAAGGGTGCAAATTCTACGGGTATTCTACGTAAAAACGAAGGCTAGATTCGATAAATTGATCTCTCTGTCCCTAAACCCGTATATTCTCGCTATAACTTTGAAGCGAGAATCTGCGGATTTAGCACAGCCTGTGTTGGAATGCAATCTTAAACCCGCGCTGGCTACGCGGAACGCAGGGATGCCGTTCGAACTGTGTTGGCCCAGTCATATCACGCAGTGATACTCGACGCTCTGCGGCTGGCCGTGGAGGGTGGCCCGGTGTCGCTCTCTGGGACACCTTGGCAAGAATAATTTCGATCATTGGGATGCTGCAGGCGGTGGGGAAGAAACGGCGATGCTGTCGATCGCAGCTGGGATCGCCTTTCTAATACGGGTCAGGACTGGGTGGGTCGCTGTATCGAGAATTCGCGTAGAATATGCAGGTGCCGTAGCGAGAATGTAGCGAGAATTTACATAGAATATGCGGGCGCTGTAGCTAGAATTTCACCAACAGAGGCTAAACTTTCCGTAATTTACGTAAAATCTCGGGTCAAAATTAGACTAGATGCCTCCGAAACGCTGGGCATCTCCGGTTTCGGTGTGAGACATCTAGCTAGGCACTGGCAGAGTATCACATTCAAGGATCCTTCGCCACCGATTGGGCAGATTATGATTTCCGATTGGGCAGATCATGAATTCCCGACGCGTAGAACTCTGGCTGTTTCAAGTCAAAGTATTCTTCTAAGCCCATTTTGACTTCGTTATCGTTAGTGAACTGTTTTCCATCCAGAAAGTGCTGCACCGAGCGGAGCAGATGGTAGTTGAAATCGGCAAGATCTGGGCTATATGGAGGGTAAGGAAGAACTTTCCAGCCCAGGTCCAGCAGTTTCTGTCGGGATATCCGAGATACGTGTGGCCGAGAATTGTCGTGAAGAAGGCGAACAGTGTTCATCCCAGGGCGATGGACCTGGGCTAGGAAGTTCTTCTTCACCCTCCATATAGCCCAGATCTTGCCCCTTGCGACTACCATGCAGCACTTCCTGGATGGAAAACACTTCACTAACGATGACGAATTCAAAATGGCATTATAAGAATTCTTCGACCCGAAACAGCCAGAGTTCCCCTCTCGTCTGGAATTCATGATCTGCCCCATAAGTGGTGAAGGATTCTTGAATGTGGTGGAAATTATTTTGCTGGGTGAGCCTTGTTTGTTTTTGAAATTAATGCTTTCATTCAAAGTCGTGAAAAGTCCGAAAACTTTTGCATCAACCTAAAAGCTAGTTAATTGTAGTGGAATTACGGCACTTATTGATATGGGACCTACAATGATTTATTGAATTTTGCTGTGGCCAGTTTATATTTTTAAAGTTCTCAAAGAAATGCAAAATTAACGTTTTACGCGTTTACGATTAAGCGCTGTTTTTTTTAATTACGATTAACACCTAACGAAAAAATTAATTTCCGTTAACGCGCACCCCTGATGTGTACAATATGCTACATATATGCGCACCGAGTTTGCGCCAGCGCGTAGTATGAGACGCAAAGTATATGTGCGATCCGTGTCGATTGTATGTATCGCCTGTTCCTAAAATGAAGTCGTTTCGTTTGAAGCAAACACTGAGTTGGGTTTGTCGAATTGTGAGTGTAGAATAGGAAAGGGAGTTGTGAGTGGAGGTGAGCGGGATTGGTTGAGGGGTCGCATTCTTAGAGATGCGTTGCTATGAAGGCTTCATCGAAAAATCATAAAACAGCTCAAACACCTTGAAGGCAAAGTTCACAATGAGAAAGTTGCCCCTTTTTTAGCAGAGTCGTAAGCTCTGGGTACCTCTGAGAAGATTAGGAACGCAAGTGCCGCGGAAAACAGTCGGAAAGTGGGTGAAAATCTCGTGGGCAGGCCAACCCATCAAGCCACTATGTCTACGTCTTATAACAGTTAGCACGTGTTCGTTTTACCGTAGGAACAGGCACCGAATACCCAAATATTCTTTATCGCGAAAGGTTCTGACATCCCAGCATGCACATTTTTGAAAGAATTTTCGGTACAGTAAACAGAAAACAAAGCCACTTACCTAAGAATGTGGAAGCAAGAAACCATTTTCCCGACGTCAGGTTTGTACAACACCCGCGCTAAGTTTTGTACTAACGGGGAGAATCTGGCAAACTTGGCGAAGAAGCGTCCGATGCATGTAACTTTTTTTGAATGAAGACTTTTTTGAATTCTTGATACGCTAGCATATTCACAGATCAAATCGCTACCTGATTATGTGACTCGTGTGCCGAAGTTCACTAAAATTGCTTTGCTTCCGAAGGAAATAGTTTTTGCAATAGTTAGCAAAACTCGAAAGGGCGAAACTTTGAACAGTATTTGTACAAATAACGGATGAGCAATTTGTATGATTTTCATAAATTAGATGAAGGCGAAAGATTCTCAAGATCTGTGTTGGTTGAGTTTTCGAATTCCTTCATTACACAGCTCTAGAACTACCTGAAAAATCGGAGTTTTGTTGCGAAAACCCTGGACTCTTAAAGGCAGTGTCCACGATAAAAACCATGTCTAATTTTTTGGTGGGGATCGGCAGCTGCGGGGCCTAGCGCAACCCTAACGTTGAAAAAGCTAAGAAAAATGAGCTCGGAACGGTCCCCTACGACCCCAAAGATGGACGCCTTTCAGCTCGTCACACCCCAGTTGCACTTTCCACGCCCACCGACGTGAACAAGGAAATGCTCGAGAGTGTGAGATGAGCGATGGTTTCCGATCAATAGCCCCGTTCTTCCCTTCGTTCTCGACTTTTCTCTTTACCCAGGCCAGCTCGCATACATTGGCTGCAAAAGACGGAAGTTACAAACCTTGGACAACTCGTCCACCATGCTCCCTAGCTCAATCTTTGAGGGACCATAACTCCGTTCCTAGAAGGTCGCGTACGATTCCAGAGGCATCATTGAAATCAGCATGGGACCATCTTCAAAATTGGCGGGAAAGGAGAAGAACAATTCTCATCGTGAACACTGCCTTTAAATGGAGGATTTCGAAAATTCAACCAACACAAGCCCTGAAATTCTCTCACCTGCACCTAATTTATGAAGAAAGCATACAGATTGCTCTCACATTACTTGTACAAACACTTCTCAAAGTTTCGCCGCACTTCGCCGCGCGCGACGTTATTGAAAAACGATTGCAAATACTATTTTTTTCAACAACAAAGCGATTTTAGGTAACTTTGGCACGCAAGTCATATAATTAGGTATCAATTTGATCTGTGAATGTGATAGCTTTTTCAGAATTCGAAAGAGCCTTCATTCAAAAAAGTTTCATGCATCGGACGATTTCTTGCGAAGTTTGCCAGATGCTCCCCGTTCTCACAAAACTTAGCGCGGGTATTGTATTGTAAGTAGGTTGTCCGCGTTCTCCCGATACACGCAAACAGGCATAAATATTTTTTCATTGATTTATTTATACAGTTTTTCTCCGGTATTTGAGTGTTCTTAGGGGACTTTCCTCTATTAGCTCCTACTTAGTCGACTTACACACTCAAAAAAACTTCTGAAACTATATTACGGTTTTGCATCGTGAACAATGCCTTTAATGTAACATACTAATTTGCTCAAATACAGGTTAGGACCAGGGATTCCAGGTGAAGGGTCTTCAGGAGGGTAGTTATGATAGAATTTTCACTGAAATGCTCGACTCCGTATATTTCTCATCAGATTTTTTAGGTATGGGATAATGCGTTGATGGTTTTAGGCTGGGATTGTAAGGGAAGGGTGTCGATGAGTGGGTCGCATTATTACAGTCTGTAAAAAACAGCTCAATTGGATGCGTTTCGTTAAGAATGTTTGTGTAGGTGTAAAATGGATGTGCGGTTCATGTGGCAAAGATTGGAAATAAAAATCACAAGAAACATGATTTCAAGTTCAATTTTTTTTAAATTTAAGCAATATGAATGAGCAGAGTCGAGAATGATCGTCCTGATAAGCCTCGAAACTTTCGATTTACGGTGGACATTCGGTAGATCTTATATGGAAAACCACGGGAAAGGCGCCATTTTTGGTGAACTTACAGCCTCAACTCTGCAGGCTTTTGATGAAGGACCACACGATCTGCATCAGTAATTTGCAGTGTCGTGGTTACCAGCTGGCTCAAAATCGGGGTCGAATCAATGACTAAGGGTTCTCGGTCTGGCCGGTTGGGATATTTCGAGGTAAACAGTATATTGTCGTGCTTGTGTTCTTCGTTGAATTGGTTTTACTATCATTTACAGCTTCATTTTTGTTTATGTTTATGTTTATGTAACAGTAAATTGGATTTCTTTGAGCATATCAGAATAAAATGTCAGTCGACTCACAGGCGTATTTTCCAGATTTTTAAGGAAATATCCACAAAAAGCAAGCAGGTTTTGCTCCAAGCGCACAAGACCTATATAAGGCCTATTGTAGAATCTGGATCAGTAGTTTTCTCTCCGTACACGGAAAAGAATATTGGAGCGCTAGAAAAAGTCCAGAATAAATTTACTCGTAAACTAGTATTCCGTATTGGTGGCTTCTTGAATGCCAAAATACCCAGGGCGCATATAAGAAACGAGTATTTTGGGCTAAATACGCTAGATTTTAGGCGGAAAGTACTTGACATTTGCATGGTCCAAGAGCTTCTCGGGAATGGGGGCATTTTCAGTCTTAAACCCTATCTTAGCTTGGTCGAATCGAACACTAGGGGTGAGAGAACGAAAATATTTCTCAGCCGTCCTCTTACCAGTGTGAGGGTGAGATCATTTCCACATCGGGCTGCTAATAGTTCATATTTGAAAATAACGAGAAGGGTCTCTGGTACTTTCCCTTTGGGTCAGTTCAAACGGCAGGTCTCGAGGATTTTACTCTCTTCTGAAATTTAGCAAAATAACTTTCCCCTTTTTTTTCGGGAGAGATCGGTTTGGCTTTACTTGGTGGTGTTTCTTCTCTCATTTATCGACCTTTTTTCTGTGTTTGCGTGTTTTCTTATTGCTTGCTTTGTATTTGCTGTACACTTCGATGAACATCGACTTTACACAGCATAGGACTCGAATTTATTGGGCGGAGTTGTGCACCTGTGAACAGAATAGAGTCCTAATGACTCTGAATCTAGCGCTTTTTCCAGCACGCTACCGTTACAGTTTTCATAAGTGTTCAAGCCAGACTGCTTTTCGAGGGTTTCTCAGCAACTTTTCCATCGCGACTACTGCCCTCAAAGGCAGCGTTCACGATGATCATCCTCGTTGACTTTCCACACTGACATAGTAGGCGAGAAGGTTCCTAGGCTCCCAGTGTCGAAAGAACGGTGGAAATTGAGCCACGAGCGGCAAAATAACGGCTGCAAACAAGCGTTTTATTGCCCCTGACAGGCCTGGTGTTCCAGATCCGTCCCCTCGGAATGAACAGACTTCGATTACAGGAATGATCGAGTCAAGAAAGCTAGAGGTCAATTCCTCCACGCTCAAAAATCAACGTAAACAAAAGAGGGCCAATTTTCGCTCAAAAGTGCGTCTTTTGTGTCCTATTTGAGCATGCCTTGCTATGTAGGGCACCAGACCTTTCGTAAACCGTAGAGATACCGGAAGTGAAATTTATCGTGAACTCTGCCTTTTACCGCAGAACACCGCCGTTCCTGAGGAAAAGAGGTGTTATGGACAGACGAAGTGCTCAACGTCGCTGAGGAAAACTAAAACGACCATGCTGCTCATCTAACTCCGTAAGATTCGCTTATACATTCAAGTATCGCGATTCCTGACGCTTAATTATGGTCATGTGTCGGAAACGCACGTGAATAAGAGCAGATTAATCACCGTGCAGCACATATTCCGCCCACGGTCTGAATTGTTAAGAACCACCGCAACGAATTCTCGTTATACCACAGGAATATATTAGTACCTTGGTGGTTTTTTTAGGTCTCATGTTGCACCACCGCATTTTTCTCCTGCTATTATCCATCTGCGGATCTTTCGTGAGTTTCCAACTATTAGACGCTTATTTATTCTTTATATAAATTTAGACACGTTCGATGCATTTATAGATAGATACGAATTCTCGACACACAGATTTGTTCGTTTGCTCAGTGTTATTCGTCGAAGCCATAAAAACAGAAAGGCGCAGACCGCGGTAAGGCAGCGTATGGTTCGTGTCATTGGGCTGGGTAGCTGCGACTCTGCTTGGCGCGAAAAGTGGAATTATGATATTAAATCAAATCCCAATAACCGAATGACGCTTCCCAATTGAACGGCACCGACGATACATGCCCGAAAAGCCGCACTAAGGCACTGCAATTCTCTCCATAAAGTAGTTTCTGTGCATACCATCAATTTGAAAATTTGCAGTCCGCCTTAACATCGCAATCCTACATAGCACCGTGGCGATTAGTAATGACTTTGTTTCCATTTCCTCCGCTATGCTTTCAGCAGAACAACCGTTCCGCTCTTACAACAGTGATTCTGAGGCGGGCTCCAGCAATTGAAAAGAAGGATGTATGCATGACCATATATTCATTTAATAGAATACATTTTCCAGAGCTCCGCGCAAGAAGCCTTCAATTTTTCCACATGCGGCAGAACCAAGAGCTGCTTCAATCCAGCAAAAGGTCTTGCAGTCTCCTACGAAGTTGCTTCGCCAACTTTCATCGACATCGAGTTGACTTCAGAAGCAAACTCATCCAATCGATTTGTAGCAGTGACATTCGGTGACAATGGAAAAACGGTTAGTACCGAAAACTCCGTCTGATTGAATTTTGAACCCATTGGCAACGTCTCGTTCGACAGCCTAGTGCCAGATAGCCGCGTATATTTTTGAAAGTTGAAGCATTTTCTCTGTTTACTTCGGATAAGGCAAGGGCCACCTACAACTTTACGGTATAGCGAGAAAACTGCTCCGAAAGCTGTCAGCTAAATGGCAAATGTTGAGTCAGTAGTTCAGTCCCGAATTCTTCCAAAATCCGGACAGAAAAGATTGGTCGCCTAGTTCATGAATTCCTGTTGTGGGTTGGGCTGCTATATCTTCCATAAAATCGCAATGAAATCCTTGCAGCCTACGATTGAATGCTCGTCTGTCAACGGCCTTCAACCGATTCTTCACATTCCAAACGTCGACGATGTGCAAGGACACCTTCGAATTCCTAACGAATTGGTGAGGAAATCATCACAACTTTTATACCCTAGGCACCATTGTTATTCTTCTGACGGCGTTTGCAGATATAGGACTCTGATAGAATTGTTCAGGCAGCCAGAGAACAGTACTTCAGCAATGTGATGACCTCGTTGAGGGATGAATCATTGTATTGCAGAGCGAGACTTCTCGTCGCTGGCCGTGAGAGTCCGAGTGTTAGTTGCGTATATAGAGGTCTGCAGAGTTCAAGTCGCGGCGTTGCTCGCAGCGACGAACAGCGCTGTGTGATGCAATATCGATTACATTTGGCAATGGATCGACGCGGTATGAAGGTCGACGAAGGGCAGCGCAGTGTTTTAGGCTCCGTCCATAGCAGACGTCCTCGCGTCAAGTGACCGTAATGCGACGCTGGGGTTTGCATCTTCAGCCTTTGTTATTGATCTGACTTCCCAGCGACCACTGCAGCCGGCCAGTCGCTGACGTTGGAGGCATAGTGACCGTAACGGCTGTCACTAATATTATCGATACTATCGTTAACCCGGTGCCGTCCTCGGACACGTTGAATGCGTTAGCCGTCGAGCGTCATGCGCCAGCTTTTCGGCGCTGGCGCATGATGCTCTGATGCCTTGACGCTTTGTCTCTGGTGGTCTGCTATGGACGGAGCCTTAACGCCGCGACGGCCCTACGGTCAATGGTATACTTTGGCAGTCATGAGCGACAGTCATATCATTTAGCACGAATCGGAGGCTTCGGAGCAACGGCATTGGCCGTCGTACGAACAGTTGCCGCGCTTCCGTCGCAACGACATGTCGTGGAGGGCTGACATACTGAAAATGTGACGACGGCTGTCGCTGTCGCTATGCAGCGCGCTGTGACAGCGACATTTCGAAAGTGCAGGAGCTTCGCGACAGGCGGTCGCTGTCGCTGTGCAGAGCGGTGCGACCGTGTGTCGCAATAGTCTACCACTGGCCTGCCAAACAGTGGCAACCGACACCGCGACGATAATGTGCGAAGACACTTCTGTCGCCGCTTCAAGCGTGACCCTCGGCTACCACTCGCCGGTGTCTCTTCGCCGGTGGTTCAGAAATGTTTTCAAACATCAACGTCGCGGCGTTGATTGCCGTTGTTTCGCAGTGATGCAGTGCTGTCGACGCGTCCAAACATTCTGCGGTCCCCTTCGTCGGCTGTCACGCCGCGTCGGTCGTCGTCATCGCCCAATGTAAACAATATTAGATCTCTCAGCTTTGCTAATCGCTGCCAACAACGCCGCGACTCCGACTCTTCAGACCCTTTTGTTCGGTGATTATTTGACTTGAAAAAATACTTTCTCTGATTTAGTTTCTGACGTACGTACCATCGGCTAAGTACACGCTCACGCTCACTGCTGGCACCATCAATGAAGGTGAGCCTGACACAATCTGATTCTGAATGTGGAACAAAGAGGCCACGAATGAGGGTCGGCAGTCTATGGGCAACCAGAGGAGCAAAACTGGGTTGCTGCTACTCAACGGCGCCCTCTATTCGGAGCAGCTGGGTGCAGTTGTGGCAAAAAGATTGTCTGCGTTGGTACAAATGAGAAACGCTGAAAATCTATTCATTTTTCGCTCTTATCGCTGTTTACATGTTTCCTGACAGGCACGATAATAGCAACACGAGAAAACAAAAACTACTTTGATTTGTCGCGCATCGTACCGTAGCTCCCTTAAAGGCACAGTCCAAGCTCAGCGACGGAATCTGAGATTTCCACATAACTGTGAAGTTTACCCACCCTATATAGCCCCTGCCAAATGCGAGCTCTCAATTCCTCCGAATAAGCGAGATATAGGGGGAAGCCACCCTTGGGCGCCCATACCAGGAAGCCACTTTGGCACGCCCCTTTTACGATCTTCCGAGCGCAACAGTGTGAGACCGCTTTCAGGATAAGCAGAAAAACAGAAAAACGATTCTGAGGTTGGACTGTGCCTTCAAAGCTAATGTCCACTCAACCGGCAGCTACCTCATTTTTACCGCGTAGCGTTAGCCGTGCTATGTAACATTGACGTGAATCTTGAAGAGGCTTTGCGCTCCCCATCGGAGGTTGGCGCAACCTCGCTGCACCAATGTTAATGCATATGCCACCGGGTTTGCGCCAACTTCCAACAGTGAACGCTTGGTCTCTTCAGGATCCATGCCGATGTCACCTCTGGTGTTTTCCCTAAAAATAATGCGGGCTCTGCCTGCACATTAGCTAGAGGCACAACATCGACTTCCTTGTCCGTCAAAATAGGAAATTACATACTCATTTGTCGTTCCATTCTGCAAGTTGACTGATATTTATCGCAACTATCGCAGCACGTGACAAGATTGAAAATAGACATCGATCGAGGAAGTGCTGACTTACATAGCCACCAAGAAGACGGACGAAACAAATCCGTTTCACACAACAAATATCCCAAAGGCTGGCTCCCGTTATTGAACACGCAGATGAAACTGTCCGTTGATGGCACGTGTAAAGTGAAATGGTGTTGAAGGAATAGCCGCAAGAACAATCTTTTGCATGCAAAATCAGCACATCCTGAAGCTATGAAACGTGCCGTGCTGCGGAACATGCAACGAACGGCTGTTGAAGTGTGCGCTGTAGATGAAGGGCGAGAAGAACCGCGTAAGATGACATCTGTGGTGACACGGTCGATCGGGTACTGTGAGCGCCGCACGGCTCTACATGTACGAAAGGCTGCTTTGGAGAGCAATTTACGAAGAAGTCCACCTTGAACTTTTTTTAACTTCGTGCAGAACGACTGCAGTATTCCAGCACTGTCTACCGCGAGCTGGCCTAATTATGCAGTGCTTACCAGCACTCCAAGAGACAATGTGAGACGTCAGCTAGTCCGCAACAGAACTTACGAAACAAGCTGAATTACAGAAAACTGTGTCATCTGTCCCAACAGGAAGCAAGGTTATTGATTACTGCAAGGTGTCAGTTATCAAATGGGGTGCATAATCTGTGGAAAAACTCACCTTGGGGAACGGGGCAGACTCTTAGTGTCCAAATCAAAGAGCATATAGAAGGCAGAACGAGGATACACTTTCAACGCCTCTGGGGCTGCAGAGAGTGGAGAGACATGACGAAGATTATTCCGGGATACGAATAACGGTTTCAGCGAGAGAAAATGAGATCAGTGCGAGGAAAGCATTTAGAGCCTTCCACATTCGTGCAGAATATCCACGCCTCAACAACAGGAACAAATGTCTAGCTCTTAACAACGAGTTCTTATCATTCCTACCGTTCTGAGAAATTATATAACGCGTTTAATCTTATCATGATATCATCGCGGTGTTCACTCATTGGTGCCTATATTGCTCCTCTCAAGGTCTACATGCGTCTCGTTCAGCAGGAGTTCGGCATCGGTGAAACAAGGTGGGTCGACGTCGCTGATTTGACGGCCAACCTAACTTGACGAGTTCCTGGATGCTCGCAATTGACAATGGGGGATGAGACTTTCAGTCAAGTTACCTATGAACACGTTAATCGAACCTTCTTTCAGCCTCCGAAAACGGCGATTGGGCCGAGACGTCAGTCTGAATGAAAAGAGTTTCCTCGTCAACCTGGCAAAAGACGAAAAACACGTCAACAAACAAAACAAATCTGCAGGGACTCTTTACTTGGAAACGCAGCGGACAAAGTCCATCACAACACAAGAAAATGACAACAATGACAATTTTTTCTCCATATTATTTCGTCCTCCGGCAGCCAGAATTCTTTTCATTTCCTATGGATTCCTTGAGCGTCGCAATGGCAGGATTGGGGTGTGAGCGACCTCCAGTAAGCATTGGCTGCAGACTTCAGTTCTTCGATAAAGCGTATGCGCCGCTTTCTGAAGATGAGTATATACGAAAACGCACTTTACTAGAACAATAACAGGTCGGATCATCAAACATAATGAACGATTTCACATTAACCCCACACCAACTCGATGGGGTTCATCTAAGGTGATTCGGGATGCCGTTCAATCGCCTGCAAGTTTCACTTCCCAATGGATTCCGCCGTGACTCTACTCGTACGTGAAGGTGCATTGTCATGCACTAGTCTTGCGAGTGCATTACAATGCAAAGAGAAGTTTTCAGTCAAGCCTGCGCGTCTACGAGGACGGTTCTGAAGCTTAGAATGACCACCGTTCTGGAAAAAATCAATCAAGAAACGTCTCAGCTTCTTATACGAGTAGTCACACCCCTTCTGAAAACATTTATGTTACACAGGAACTAAGAATGAAAATGCGACGACCGGTCAAAAGTACCCACTTCGTAGATATATTTATTAATAGCAGCAATCGCTTTTCCATCTTCACGTATTTCGCAGATAATACATCTTGATGGAGTCAATGATGACCCTGATTGTATCAGCTTAATGGCATCCGATTCTTACACGATTTTTGGATATTTTTTGCCGTAACTGCAGTTCAACGTCGCAGTGCACGTTATGGTATGTTTACACAAGGTGCTGAGTTGATCGCAAAACGCTTGGCTCCGGGCGAGATTGAACCAGCATATTCCCTTTCCGGGGGAGCGCCTTATCGCACTGCACCACCGAAGCCCCAGCGCCGCTCTCACTCAACTGCTCGGTAAATCTTCACCGAAGCAATCATCCTTTCACCCGCATAACGGGATGAAACAGGAATACCGCCAGAGACTATCTAACAGTCGTAGACCTGTCAAGATGATGCCCTAGTTAAGTCTTACACGATTTTTGGATGTGTTTTTTGCCGTAACTGCAGTTCAACGTCGCAGTGCACGTTATGGTATGTTTACACAAGGTGCTGAGTTGGTCGCAAAACGCTTGGGTCCGGGCGAGATTGAACCAGCATATTCCCTTTCCGGGAGCGCCTTATCGCACTGCACCACCGAAGCCCCAGCGCCGCTCTCACTCAACTGCTCGGTAAATCTTCACCGAAGCAATCATCCTTTCACCCGCATAACGGGATGAAACAGGAATACCGCCAGAGACTATCTAACAGTCGTAGACCTGTCAAGATGATGCCCTAGTTAAGTCTTACACGATTTTTGGATGTTTTTTTGCCGTAACTGCAGTTCAACGTCGCAGTGCACGTTATGGTATGTTTACACAAGGTGCTGAGTTGATCGCAAAACGCTTGGCTCCGGGCGAGATTGAACCAGCATATTCCCTTTCCGGGGGAGCGCCTTATCGCACTGCACCACCGAAGCCCCAGCGCCGCTCTCACTCAACTGCTCGGTAAATCTTCACCGAAGCAATCATCCTTTCACCCGCATAACGGGATGAAACAGGAATACCGCCAGAGACTATCTAACAGTCGTAGACCTGTCAAGATGATGCCCTAGTTAAGTCTTACACGATTTTTGGATGTGTTTTTTGCCGTAACTGCAGTTCAACGTCGCAGTGCACGTTATGGTATGTTTACACAAGGTGCTGAGTTGATCGCAAAACGCTTGGCTCCGGGCGAAATTGAACCAGCATATTCCCTTTCCGGGGGAGCGCCTTATCGCACTGCACCACCGAAGCCCCAGCGCCGCTCTCACTCAACTGCTCGGTAAATCTTCACCGAAGCAATCATCCTTTCACCCGCATAACGGGATGAAACAGGAATACCGCCAGAGACTATCTAACAGTCGTAGACCTGTCAAGATGATGCCCTAGTTAAGTCTTACACGATTTTTGGATGTGTTTTTTGCCGTAACTGCAGTTCAACGTCGCAGTGCACGTTATGGTATGTTTACACAAGGTGCTGAGTTGATCGCAAAATGCTTGGCTCCGGGCGAGATTGAACCAGCATATTCCCTTGCCGGGGGAGCGCCTTATCGCACTGCATTACCGAAGCCCCAGCGCCGCTCTCACTCAACTGCTCGGTAAATCTTCACCGAAGCAATCACTGCAGTTACGGCAAAAAAACATCAAAAAATCGTGTAAGACTTAACTAGGGCATCATCTTGACAGGTCTACGACTGTTAGATAGTCTCTGGCGGTATTCCTGTTTCATCCCGTTATGCGGGTGAAAGGATGATTGCTTCGGTGAAGATTTACCGAGCAGTTGAGTAAGAGCGGCGCTGGCGCTTCGGTGGTGCAGTGCGATAAGGCGCTCCCCTGGAAAGGGAAAAGGCATCCGGTTCATCTTGTTTGGCTCGTTAGGTAGCTACCTATCAGTTGCAATCCACTATCAATGCGCACATAAATAATTGGGACTGGAGCGTCGAAGTACGACGCTATAGTCGTCGTGCCAAGTGAATGATGTCGCGATACATTTGGACGCGACGCGTTTGACTTCGCGCGAAATCTGCTTCGCCGTAAGTTCATGCTTATCGTCCATCACTGGATGAGGGATCGCCGCGATGCTTCTTGGCGGGAAAATTTGCGGGCGGGAAAACGAATGGAGAGTGGTTATTGATCGCGCAATTTTTCCCGCCAAGCAGCGTCGCGGCGATCCCTCATCCAGTGATGGACGATACACAGTAAACGTATATACACATTGGGTGATAGGTAGGGCATCAGGCCTCTTGCAAGATGGGAATATTTCGGTAAATTGGGAATACAAGGAAATTTTAAAAAAGGCAATCAGTGTGAATAGCAAAACAAACTGTTGGAAATCGTGCGCCCTCGAAATCGATTACTCTGCGTCCCTACCAGCTCTCCCGTCTGCGTCTTTCGAGGGGATCGCCGCGTCTTCCCGCGAGATGTTCACCCACTGTCATCCCCTCGGAGGAGACATGTTCATACGGCCCTTTAAGGCATCTTTCATAGTCCTCACTATGAAAGATGTGCGTGACGCGTGGGACGAGGGCTGGACTATGAAACTTTTCACCGCGCGGCACGCGCGAGTCGATCGGGAAGCCACTAAGAAATCTCCGGCGGCACCGTCATGGCGGTGTGAGTATCGTTGGTGTCTCACAGAGAGATAGCCGCGCTCAGCAGTTGGTTGCGAAATCGTTCGATCAATAGCCACTCTCCCTTCGTTTTCCCGTGCGCAGTTTTTCCCGCCAAGCAGCGTTGCGGCAATCCCTCATTCAGTGATTGACGATAAAAGTCGGGCCTTAACTGTGACATGCACAGAAATTTTTGGCTTGCATTTGCGTATGCGGTAACGCAGAATAGTCCCAGAATCATTTATGCTGGAGTGGACTCAAATCGAGAAGCTAGTATTGATTGAAACGGTAAAACCGCCACGGCGGTTTGGGCGGCGCCACTATGGCGGTACTGGTGGACTCTGAGAGTTCTCACAGCGCGTCCCGCGCCTGCCGCGCTGTTAGAACTTTCATAGTCCACCGTCCTTCCCGCGCGTCACGCGCGTGCCGCGCTTGCGGTGTAGACTATGAATGACGTCTAAGTCCGAAAAGCGGAATAGTTCATCTTGGCTGGGATTCATGAACGCAAACCATATGCTACCGTTGGGTTTGTCTCCAAAGATTGCATGCTATTTCCGCGGCTAACCCAACTGTAGCCCACGGTTTGCCGTTCATGGATCCCAGCCCTTGTGTCTTCAGGGTTTCCGTAAAAGAAATTTATTCTCATGATTCAAAATGACTGTCTGTGTTAGAGGTATAAAATATTCATGTAATCACAACGCCAATTAATTCGTGAAACAAACGCGAGCGATGTCATTACAGTAATATCTGGCTTTGAACTCACATGGGAAAAAATGGATCTGCGACCTCAAAAGAACTGCGGGGCTGCGTTCGGAAATACTCATTCTGAATTGATTAAAAGGGTGACGTGAAAGAGGAAAAAACTATTCGAGAAACTCAAAACACCTCGTTCCATGCATTCCGTGAGCTCTAAAAACGTAAATATGTTCTTTCGATAGGCATTAGTCTTCATTACTGGTAGCCAAACGAAAGAACTAAGGAGGGGACCACGTAGAGAATGCTGACGTCATGGGTAGCCTGCAAAATTTTAGTCATGCTATCTGCTTCTACCAATCGAGTATACACGAGGAATGGATGTTTCTTCTTGGAGTCTTTCTGAGGCGCACTCTCTGTTGTTCGGGGTGATCCTGTAATTTATTCGAAAAGTCAAACGTAGCAGGTATTTCAAGAAATACCTTTTCACGAGAATTTCCCAGAGCGTTATTACCCTTTAAAAAAGTTCGGCCCCAATGGGTATCACCTGCGTCGTGACCATGTGGGGAGCTCGCAGACACTGCCCTCAAAAGCAGCGTAGACTATCCATTACATCTCAAACCCCCTTTTCCAGGGACCAGAACCACTCGCCAAATGTTTTCCTCAATGCCTATCTCACTAGATTCCCACAATGCGACGTCAACCTCAAATGGATTGGATATCACGATAAGAAGACGGCTCAACAAAGCTCACGGTGGGTGGATCCTCCAGAGTTTTTCTCATGCGATTTCTGATTACCTCTATTAATTGTAAAAAGCTGCAGCAATTCTTATGGTACTGTCCTGGCTGTTTTTCATTCCTACCGGCTTCCTTTTTGCTCGATTCCTACGAGACACCTGGTCAGGCTCAAAGCCTGGAGGTCTCACTATGTGGTTTCATGTGAGTACTTGCTTTTTCTTCTGACTGGGAGGACCTTTTGATGAAGGCTGTCTTTCAGGTTCATAGAACTTGCAATCTGATTGCAATAGTCCTGATGATCGCCTCCTTCATCTGCATAATGATATCGAAAGGATGGAAATGGACAGGGCCAGGTTAGTCTATGGTGGCTTTATTCACTAGGTATTTTTGCATTTGAAGTCTATATCCCTGGAGAGAATTGATTATACAGTTGCGGCCTCCGTTGAAATCTACTATACCATCAATCAATAGGTTTACTCCTTATCATTGCCTATTGATTGCTGAGCGTTGCTAATCATAACCAGCCTCCGCTGCTCCTGGGCCCGTAGCAAACCCTTCGCCGCCACCACATAAAGATGGCAGCCGAGCTGAGGTACATCGTGCCCAGATGCCACCTATTGTCGCCAACCCGGAGCGACCCTTCCTACAGGATAATTCTATTTGCAAAAACCAGTCACATGCCGGAGTCGAACCACGCACGATGATCGTATCGACAGCGCGCACAGCAACTGAACCGCGCGCTCATGTTGGAGGTGCCATTCTTGGTATTAGCAAGGGTGTGAGATGACCAAGACAGTCAACAGCAATCTATTCCATCGAAACCATTCCCTTTAGGTCTGCAGTCCATCCTATTGCGATAAGTTAATTACAAACTATGCACGGCTATCTCTGCTTACACGTTTTCAGCAGTTGCACAAGAACAAATTTTCGAATTTGTAAAGAAGTTCATACTTTCTGTTTTCTTTTCGAGAAGTCCGTAGATTACTCTAGAATTAGCCAAAGTGATACTTGACGTAGAGAATTATCCCTTTTCCTCCCGTGCTATACTTCCCTTCTTCTAAAGTAAGCAGGCGATGTTCCACTTCCAGAATTATACCTGTTCTTACAGAACTTATGATTTTTTCTCCGGGATCCATGTTTGTGTACATGATCACTCTGCTATTCGCTTAACAAACATCTAACTAAAATTAGATAAGAATAGAAGTAAATTCTGATGTTTTTGAATATTTCATGTTTAAGAATGCAATGCCCTTTTTAGAAGCTGGGAAACCGTTCACAAGTTATCACGAGAATTTCACCTACACCCAACAATTTTGATGATAACTCAGCTACCTTTTGAAAACCGTGGTGTAGGCCTGTTCTTGATTGTTTCTAGGGCGAAAAAGTGAAAACAAATCTAGAATGTTCATAGGTATCTCTCAGACTTCTGGATTTGTCTTTCGAGAAATCGTCGTCCAGATTTTTTGTCTGATAGGAGCTCATAATCATTAACCCCTTGTGCTTTTCTTCTTTGAAGAAAATTGATCATCACCTTTCAATCTGCTGCTATGCCTGGCTGCTGCTGACGTTTACTTCTTTCCTTGCTGTTCAATTTTTTTTCCTTTGACTTTTTTCATAAAAACTGTACGCAATGTGTCTCACGGTACGCTTCTATCTAGGTGAGGTTTTTTATAGGTTGGGGTTATCCAATATGCATTTCCGACAGCTTCTGTGCTGAAAAAACATGTTGAAGAACAGTACCATTTCGATCGGAATGTACAGAGCCAGTTAGAGATATGGGTAACTGAAAAACGATCTCGAACTTTTCATCGCGAAGAAATTTTCAGAACATATCTTAACGGCGGCGCAAAATTAGTGAACCATGAAACCATACAAAAAAATATTGAACCATGAAACGATCCGAAAAATTGGTCAGCCCTCTGGAAAAAAACACTTTGTCCAATTCAACTTCAATTTATTTTCGTGAATCCGCGAAGGAAACTTAAGGAGTGTATCACTCAGTATAGACAGACAGTTCAAGTACAGCTTTTTATGAAGAAAGAACCAATTTGAAGGCTCAGAAACAGCAAAAATGATGAGAAACCAGGGGGAAATCAGCGTCCTCGAAAAATCAACAGCTGATGAAGAGCCATTGATTTTGCGTTCTCGGAAGACGGCTAACAGCATTGTGGCAATGATCTCCACTCATTGGAGTGTTTTCCGTTGTTGTAGGCTTCATAATGATTTTTCCTCCAAAAATTATCACATGTTAGGGGAGGCTATCATTCCAATGCCCTAATCACAGCCATTGGGGGGAATTTTCGCATGATCAGTGCAAAACTCAAAATTTTACTTAAACCTTAATGGAGATGGTCAAAAGTCGCCAGAAAAGGTCAAGTGATCGTGTTCTCTTCCCCTCGCCGCCACCACCTCGGTCATGCACGACCCATGACTTGGCTCCCTCCCTACGCGCCTCTGCAATATGCGCGCTATTTCCACTTTCCACTCGCAGCTCGTGGCTCCCCTTTAGACCTCAGGTCCATGGCTGCTTGTCGAGGTGGGTGACATTCGGCTGCGAGCGAAGTCACCACCTCAGCACACACACACGTGCATTAGGATAGGGCGGCCACCACCTATTCCGCTTGCGATGTGAGCCACCGCCTCACGCCGGGGAGGCAGCCATGAGCTCCCACCTTTCGGTGGGATTGCTACGGGCCCTGACGTCCTTCTGGTCTCCTGCCAGGGACTTTTGAATCAAAAGCGATCTTTCGAACTAAGTCGTCTCTACCACACAGAACATGACTATACAACCTCAATCTTGGTTCACGAAGCTTTTCAGTAATTAGAGCAGAGCATCAAAACGTTTCCGGATGGCTTCGTTGGGAACATGGTTGAGAAGAGTAATACCATCGCTCCAGCGCTGCATTTTCGTTTCCGTGACACTCAGACGGCGTTCTGCATCCTGGATCGCAGGCCTGGAATTTATCACCATACAGCACCTCAGATCATAGTAGAGACCTATAGATGTTGGACTTCGGGTAATCAGGAATCTTCATGTTGCTTAAGACACCTGTTGTTAAAAGCCATGGAAGTGATTTTCGGCGTGCAATCATTAACCTTCAAAAATCTAATTTAATAGCCAGGTAACAGCAAGAATAGCAGCGCTCAGCTATAAAAAATCAGATGTTCATGATCTATTATCAATTGACACAACAGTTTATTTCAGAAGTAGCCTTAATCGCATCACCGCTTTTTTCGCAAAAGTCGACTATTAAGCAGTCATCTTTCAGGCTCCGCGAGCAAATACTACACACAGGTTCACACAATGACTGGACTTCTGGCCCTAATTTTAGCATGGCTGCAGCCTTTTATCAGTCTGCTTAGGTTAGCGAGCAAGTGCGAAATTGTGAGAAAACAGTTACGACTACACTACTTTTCAGGTGCTCCCCAAGTGACCGTCGGAGGCCGTACTTTAACTGGATCCATCGTCTAGTGGGAGTTGTCGCTTTTGCACTTGCCAGTAAGTATAAAAGCTCCGTGAATACAACAAAGTTTGATAATAATCTTGCCTATGGCTGAAAGTTGTTTCTCGGCGCCTCACTTGTGCCTGGTACGATTATTGTTGGAGGGAAAATCGGGAAATTTTCGAGAAAAGCCTTGCTCTCTAAACCTATGTTCACAGCACTAAAGACAGGTTATCAGATTTGAAATACGAGAGTTGTCATGAACACCTTAAACAGTCACATCTGTTTGATCATGCTGATATCGTTCTGATTTAGCAACCGCGTTTGCAATTGCGGCGTTGGAATTCAGCATATGGCCACAACACGAGCTGCAGTTAGTTCTGGTGCTTACGCCAACGCTAGTTATCGTTGGCCTTCTCGTTTTCTTCTTTTTCATTGAAGTCGTGATCGATATCGACGAGGCTAACTATGAATCGGTGAGTGCGATTTTATATCACACCTGGACTGGATCCATGAACACTAAATTTAAGGTTCCAGTCTGTTCTTTAGCAGAGAAAAAAAATCGCTCACCAACGATCCATAGTCGCTGGGTTCTTTTAGCGCTGGGCCAGTATTTATACTCTTGTTACCATGCCTCCAAGGGCTCATTCGGCTTGATTAAAAGTAGAGTCCAACCTCTGGAGAACTTTTTGTTACTTCACTGAGGTCACGGTCTGTAACAACGCTGGCAAACCAGAGATCTCAGTTCCTTCAAATATGGGAGAATATACAAAAAGGTTGGTATCGTCCTCAAAACCCCCAAAAACAAAATTACTCACACCTACCCGAAATAGAAACCGAAAACTTTGTTATTATTTATGTTGCCATTGAGCATCGCCACGCATAACAATCTTTCCGTTTGTGAAGGTCTAAGTTCTCTTTTCGTCTCGAAATGCTTGGTTTCGTTCATGAGGTGTTGGGAGCGGGGCCGACATTTTCCCTATTGTTTCTCCCTTACTTGAACCAACTGAGATTCCGCGCTTGGCGGACTATAAAAAAAACTACCCCTGAGCTCGGAATGTGCCCTTAGCACGTAATGACTCTGGCGTCCAAACAATTTGAACACAGTTACGTAATAGGATAAAATTAGGTTAAGGTAGTTGTGATCATTTCCGTGGACGCAATAGGAGATCTGAGCGAATGCAGTCAATGGGGATGCTTGGAATAATCCTGGGAACAGAATCACTTTGAAGCACGTCCAGAACTACACGGGAAATTTCAAAGTTATACTCGCTAGCATGGCAAACCGGAAGCTTGCTTCGGGAGCATTGCCACAATGCAGAAGCGCAAATCCAAATTATCTGACTCACTCGAATATTTGATGAGCACAACTATAAACGGCACATGCACCACCGAACCCGCAGTGCCGCTCGGCGTGAGTTTCAGCCCCGGAAAAGTTTCACCGAGCAGCTGAGAGAGAGAGGCGCTGGGGCTTTGATTTAGCAGTGCGATAAGGCGTTCTCTCAGAAAGCTGGTTAAATCTCGCCCGATGCCAAGGGTTTTGCGATCAACTCAGCACCCTGTGTAAGCATACCTTAACGTGTACTGCGACGTGAAACTGCAGGTCGGTAGAAAAACATTTAAAAATCGTATAAAATCTTGACGGCTGCCCTGAACAGTCAACCGAGCTTGGAGAGGAGTGTACCAGGACAGCATCCGAGACCGCTGATAGCTGAGGTGGGGGTATCGGCTTCGAAACCTCCGACGATAACCATGCTAGAGTAGGAGGTAACTAATTACTATCCCAGCTAGGAAGGTATTACTGCTTAGTGATAGCTCGGAAACGATCGATTCGTGGCCTTTCGCCCTCACAGGATAAGCATCCAAGACGCCGACGTCATCAGTCGTTTGCTAACCTGACATGATCATGGGTTTTGCCACAGAACCTCGAAAATTTGGTCAAACCTTCAGAAGGAGTGCAGAACGTCAAGAGAAACGGTATAACACATACGTTACTCATCAAACCCTTCATTGTCACATCGGCGTAGCAGGCAGCCACGACCTCGTCCTTTCACCGCTAGGTGGCAACAGAAACTTCAGTTGAACCTTCAAGTAGCTGAGAACCTTCAGAAAACCTTCCGATAAGGACGAGATTTTCTGTTACGCCCTAAAATCATACTGTGTGTTCACTATAGTTCTTTCCACAATGCCATTCTTTCTTTAGATTCAATCTATCCGGCTATCTCTCGTTTTCTGGGGCTTTGGCATACTGATGGCAGCATGTATTTGGATGACTTTACTGCTAGCAGATGGTTACAAGAACAAAGTGAGCTTTCTATTAGTACACGTACACTCCACTTCGAGTTTGCTTTCCATCCACAGTTGTGGGTCTTAGTTGTTTGATACGCGGCACAAGCCAAATCGTGCTGGGACCACGAGGTCTGGAAACGGTCGTGCACGGTCCCGGCACGATTATTTTTGAGCTGCACGCTGCAATAGCTGATATGAAGCTTTGAAATAGGGTGCACTCATCTAGTTTACGATGCCTTGAGATAATTTCATCCAATTGTTTTACAGAAATAATCCAGAGGGAAGGTGTCTGGGATGCAACGGAGCACATTCTACGCTCGTTAAACATGCATTTTCATACTCATTTCATTGTGATAGTACCCATTAGCGACAAGCTTACCCATGCGGGCTTCTGCTTCTTCTATATCATAGTCGTTTGTGTCATTTATTCAGGAGGCCGCACTTGGCGATTGGAAATTATTTGATCGATAGCCATCTTTTCTTCGTTTTTCGGCGCGCGAATTTTCCCGCCAAGAAGCGTCGCGGCTTCCTACTTGAATTACACAAAATTCACATAGAATATCACATGACCTCTGCTGTTCCAGATCTACGCACTCATTTTTTATGCTGATTAAGCGCACAATATGCTTTTCACAGGTGCTATCCTATACTTATGTTTGAGTGCTAAGATTCTAATTTACGCTCATGAGACTTCATCCGCATTATATGCGAAATCGCCTTGACATTCTATTTATACATATTTTATTGGGCCATTACTTTTGTTGTTGTGTATAAAAGTTGACTTATCCAGTTTGTTTAACAATCGATTGCCTGAATGTGGTGTTTACCAGAGCTCGGCAAGCCCGGAAATAGCGATTCTGAATATGCACCCCTTAGTTCGGAGTTCGAGGATTCCCGATTAAAAACCCCTTTTGGGTCCTCACTGGTGCAGTTTGCAGTCGATACTAACCTTTTTTGACGAATTAGTATCCACAATAGCATTGAGAAGCTTCCAATCAGCTTTCACAAAGCAAGATCGCTTGGTTAGATCGCTTAGATATCTTGATCGAGGAAATCTCATATCAATCTCATACCAGTCCCATAAGGATAACATTCTATGTAATTATGTGCAATACTGGTCATAATTTTTGTGTTTTCGGCGAAAAAAAAACGAACGAAAGGCTCTTATGTGGAATCCAAAGAGATACTGGGAAAGAGCACCGTGTGCTCCTTCTTCTATAATGACACATGGCTCACTCTCCAACAAGATACATTGACAAATTATACATGAAACAAGCAATCCAAAACACACTTATTACGTGATTTCGCAATTAAGGCATTTGTAAAAAGTACGCCAAATTGTGTGTTGAAAGAGAGGTCTCTAGATACTAATTCCTAATATCTCTCTAGATGATTCATTGCACTTATATCTCTCAAATAAGAGGACTTGCCATGGGCCAAAGGGTAGCACCGGTACTAGCAGTCTGTTTCATTAGCAGAATAGAAGCACCCATTCTGAAACGCCGTTCTTTAGTCTACTGCAGATACGTTAAGGATTGTTTCATAATAACGTCAACGGAGACTGACATGGATGAGTGTTTCCGACTAATGAATGTGAAGTCTGAACAGATTAGGCTCACACGGGAGACACCCCGAGAAAAAAGGCTGCCCTATCTCAACACCCAAGTGAAGATATCTAACGGCGCATTCAGTGTCAAGCGGTACCGCAAGCCCAGCTCGAGAACATTCTGATCCATGTCACCTCTTATCATCCAGAAACCATGAAACGTGCGGTTATCAGGAATATGTTTAGTACAGCTACAAAGGTAGGCACAGGTGAAGCGGAGCGGCAATAGTCGCACAGCATGGCTTCAAGTATAGCATTGATGAGTGGAATTGTCACGCCACGGTGTCAACACAGATCTCGAAATGAGCGTCATATCATCCAAGATAGAGACGAAATTCCGTTTTTCTTCGAAACAGTATTTCATAGTATCCGTCAATGCATTGTCTGCGCTCAGCTGAACGAGGATGCTATTCTAGTGAGCATTCCAAACAGCAACAATAGGGGCAGCATACACGCTCGTGCACGTAGTTGAGATAACCACGGAAGTAGAATGGTATGTCTCAGAACACAACGCCTTCGCATTTTGAAGCGTCAAAAACGACCCACAGTGACGCTACACGAGGGAAAAGTTGGCCCCGCCCCTATATTTGCGTACTCTTCCGAAACAGGGGTGCTGGGCAGTTTCTACCGGCGGCGACTTTTGCGATTTACCTATTGTACCTATTTTACTACCCACAAATGTCGCTAAATGTGGGAAGTTTCATCTTCAAAGAGCAGCTTCAAAATGTTATCCACATCAATCTATTGTTATTCATTTTCACCTGAGTTTTTTGAGACCTGGCAACGGCAGCGTCAGCTAAATTGCTTAGTAAAGCTAGCTATCAGAAAATTTCCGCAGATACATCAAGCATAATAATGTGTTCGTCTCGATCAGGCACTCCTCTTATGTTTTTGAGAAGAACTATTCTACTCTCACTTCATAGCACACTCTAGATCTAAACTGTTAAAGACACTGTTCGCGATAAACTTCATCCTCGACTTTTCCATGACAAACGCTTTACCTGGCTGTCTGAATCAGAACAGCGTCGAAAAAACGGGACGAAAAGCTATCCAGGAGCCGCAAAACGGCTTAGAAGAGTGGGCAAACCCCTCCGCTGTGGGCAAGTCCGGCCCCTTTCCGCCCCTCGACGTGAACAAAGAAACACTCGAAATCGTGCGTTGAGAGATGGTTTCCGATCAAAAGCTCCGTTCTTCCCTTCAGCCCCAACTTCTCTCTTTACTCAGGTCAGCTCGTATACATTGGCTGCAAAAGACGGAGGTTACAGGCCTCGGACAACTCGTCCACCATGCTCACCTAGCTCAATATTGGAGGGACAATAACTCCGTTCCCAGAAGGTCTTGTACGATTTCTGAAGCATCATTGGAATCAGAATGGGACCGGTTTCAAGATAGGCAAAAAACAGAAGAGCGATTTCTATCCCGAACAGTGCCTTTAACATACTGCGTTCGCAAAGAAAACTTCTCGTGGACTTGATTTCTGCTTACAAGACGAACCATTTTAGCAGTGTGTGAGTTGAGTGAAATGAAGCAATTTGCGAGGATGTCCGTTCAACGAGCAGTAATAACTGAGAGTAACCCTTGCCCAAACCTATATCTCAAAAAGTGCGTTCGTTGATGCGACCTCCTTCACTAGTGACGGAGGTTAACGACCCCCCCCCAAAAAAACAAACGATTGCCGCGCCGTTGTTGAGGGGGGGCTTCAACCTCCGCCATTTAAGGTAGGCCCCCCATTTTGCTGGAGGCAAATGTTCGTCAAAATTGCAAATGTCCAAATAGCAAAAAAAAAGTTTTTGTGTATCTTCCAGTGTCATCTACATTGCTCTGATGGGCTGTAACTCTGCGGTTCGGTGATACAGATCGACATACGGGCGGAGAAAAAAAAAACAGACTCGCTCCTATACATAGAAGCAGATATAAATGCCCATAAGAAAAAAGAGGTGCACAGAGGGATTGTTTTTCCCCATGAATTTTTCAGCCATGGTCTTCACTTCTAGAAGTCGGCAGTCGGCAGAAGATGCCTCGACTGATTGATTATCAAGAACTACAATAGCGGGCTTTTTGCAGAGAATGCCCCTACTGTTTTAATTTTCCAACTTCACTGACGTTTGTCGTCAATCTAGTCATCAATTAAATGTGGTGTTCACTTCTTGTCACGAAAACATCCCATATCCAATTAATCACAGCGATTCTAGCGACCACAGCCCACTTTCTATTGGTCGTCTTCTATCAAGTCACTCTCTAAAAATTTGTATGTTTCAGAAAAGGGAATGGACTATGACGATGCAGTGCGACTGATTAGAAATCCTTGGTTTCTGTTGGGAATATGTGGCCAAATAGTCGCTGCTATTCTGTCGGTGGGTATAAGTGCTTTGGTTGCGAAGAAGTGCACTGGATTGCACTTCCATGCTAATTGCAGGGTAAGTTCAGATATGTATTTTTTGTCATGTCTCAATTTCTAGAACACTTTCACCATCCGAATGATCGCACGGTCCAGCGAATGAGAACCCCATATTGTTAATCTATTCTCGAGTGAATTTTCGGAAAACTTCTTTAAACATGAGGCAGTTCTTAGAACCCTAGACACTCGAGAAAAAATCCGTTGTGTTTGCAAAAATCGTTTTGGATTTGACGCAAAACTACTGCGTGGGGGTTACCTGAGTTGACCTGGGGTTTTCATGTCGATATTGTGAGAATTATTGTAGTTTGCTGTACGTATAATGCCATTTAGTAGGCTCAATCTACTTTAAACATTCAAAAAGTGACAAAAGGACCTCAAATTCGTGTTCAGTATGCTAAATAGCATCCACAACAAAATTTCCAGCCAAATCTAAGAATTCTCCAAAAACGTACACCCACCGTAACCTAGCGCATTCCATCGAAAATTGATATTACGGGCGTCAGATTCGCGTTAAGCACTGCAATTAACCCCCCGAGTTAGATTTGGAGCAAATCTCCCGTAGTGCTTTAGAAAGTGTGAAACATTTCATTTGCTCACCAAAATTTACTCCCAGTAGGGAGGTTTGAGCCCAGTCTAGCGCGGTTCACCGGCCTATTTCAAATGGACCTTTAATTCGTTATCAGCACCCTAACCCCGTAGAGAGAACTTAGGTAAGATCTGAAACGATTCTCAAACCGCTTCCAGTGACACCTGTCTGACATAAGGTGGACACTCTAACAACGAGTTTCGGCTCCTGAGTTTTTCAACCATGCATTTCATTGAGCCCTAGTGTGCAAGTATTCGAACGTTGAGAAACTAACCTCGTTCCCAGATCAGGAATGTCAAATAGTCTTTTTAGCAAAATCAATCGAAGGCCATGCAAGGTTCCATAGCTAGTTGACCGTGTCGTGGTATAAGGTAGCTATTTCCTTCAAATTGGAGAATGTTCGAATTTGGGCTTGCGGTAATGTTTGCACTTTATTTCGAGGTGCAATGCTGACATCAAAAATATTAAGCAACACGCATAGGTACTTATGCCATTTGAGCCTCCTAATCCCATTGGCGGGTTATGTATACTGTGACGCAACGCTGCGCGCGGTTCAAACGAGCAGTCGCCCAAATTAGGTGTGGTCGCAAATGGGTTAATAATGCTTCCTGGGCCCATCCTGGCTCAACGCTAGTGTTTGGGGCGCCATAAATGCACCTCAAGTATTCCAGTATAGAGCGCCACTGTACAGAACATCGATGTGGCGTGAATTCGAGCGCCGTTGATAACTACAGCCATCACGAATCGCACTGATGCTTTGTGTTCCTTGTTGTGTGTAGGCGCCAAATCGATGCGCATATGGTATAACATACGTGCACCGAGTTTGCGCCAAAGCACAACGAGAAAAGCAAAGTATATATCAGTGCGATCAGTGTCGACTGTATAGGTAGGTCCTTGGCTTGTTCCCTCAGAAAAAAAAAACATATAAATTTAAACCGCGGCTTTCGCGACGGTCTAAATCTCGCCAGCGCTGGTAATTGCCAGCCAACGGTGAGATTTAAACCGTCGCGCCAGCCGGATCCGAATTCGAATGTTTCCTCTTGAAGGAACAAGCCATGGACCTGACCATACTTTCAACTGTGGTTTTCTTGAAAATCTGGGGGTTTCGGCCAACTCCTAATTCGACTGAATATCTTAAGATTGTTATTTATCGCCGTTTTTTTCGTTTATGAAACTGTATTCCATCATTCAAATTTTAGTATAAGCTAGTATAAGCTATGCACTGTCGTTCTCAGTGCCAATTTCCGGTCCGCATTTAAGGACAACGGCTGTTGCATCATACAATGGGATGTTAATCGTGCCGGGATCAATTGGTCTGGTTGATCGGCATGGTTAAACGCACTGTTCACGATAAACTTCGTAATTGATCTTTCTATGAAAAACAATTGTGGTAGACCTCAGAAGCATAACAGTGTTGGAAAAACGGATTCAAACGCCTCCCCAGAGGCAGGTTTGAAGATTAGCCGAGGGGGCAAGGAAGGCCTCCGTGATTCTAGTTATTGTCAGAAACACTGACACGGGTATATCACTGCCACGCTTTGACCTGCGATCATCAGCAATGATTATTATTGCATTAGGCAATGGATAGGACACATTTGGGCCTGACAACGATGCCCGTATGTTTTCGACAACTAATTCTCAAATCTGGAGTCTCTTTCGAAGGAAAACCACCAGCGATGATCGCAGGGAAAACCGTGGGAGTGATAGAGATAGCTCGGTGTTGATGACAACAACTAGACCCAAGGAGGCCGGCCTTGTACTCTTCTGCTAATCTTCAGAACCATTCCCTGCCTCTGGGAGAGCTTTTGAATCCGTTTTTTTCAGCACTGTCATATTTCTGGGGGCTACTACCATTTTTTCAAAGAAAACTCAGAGACAAAGTTTATCGTGAACAGTGCCTTTGACCTTTCTCTCAGCTTGATTATCATCGTGTCGCGTGATGCAACAAGCGTAGTCCGCAATGGCGCACCGGAGTTTGGCTCAGAGAACGACACAACCATCAACCTCTGGATGGGTGGAGCCGCGACGCTGCTAGGCGGGAAAAAATGCGCGCAGGAAAATGCAGTGAGGACGGCTATTAATCGAATGATTTCGTGCTCCATTGCTGAGTGCGGATTCGTACTTGAGGGGCAATGACGATACAATACCCGCGTTAAGTTTCCCATAAACGCAGAATGTTTGACAAATTCGAGAAAAGCACATCTTTTGATTGACGAATTTTGGATTCTGAAAACGCTGTTATTGTAACAGCTCACTTTGTTTCCTGAAGGAATTGCTTTTCGCGGTGGTTTCCGGAAAAAGTCGAGCATCAGAGTGCATCGAAAATTCAAACAGCAAGTATAGAATATATAGAAGATCAATCATTATGCTTCCCTTATGGATTAAGTGCAAGTTGAATAATCTAGACATTGATTCAGGTTGAATTTTTGAAGTCCTCTATCAAACCATTCTCCTGAAAAATCGGACTTGTGTTGCAAGAATCCCAGATCGTCAAGTTAAGGAATACTCTGCACTACTGTCTCACGTGCACCACTTTCGAAAGGGTAGATTTCGCTCCTATATCACTAGTACAATTACCACTCAGATTTTCGCCGCACTTTGCCGCTGGCGACAATTTCGATAAGTGATCGCAAAAAAAGTTTCTTCGGAAACCAGGCGATTTTTAGAAACTTTAGCACACAAAACACATCATCAGGTAGAAATTTAACCTCTGACTATCATAACCTTTTAGAACGTTGGCTGCAGCTTCCACAAGGTATTATGAGGCTTTATTCGGCTGACGTTTCGGCGGTTTCGCCTTCCTTAGAGCATGTACATAATAGCCAAATTGATTCACGAAAATACACGGTCAACAGCGGTTGCGGTGCTCTCCACAAAAATTCGAATTTCAATTTTCCACGCTAGTAAGCAAGAGAAAAACAGGCTAGATATCATATCTAGTCAAGTCCTCAGGAATCGCGGATCAGTAGAATCTGAAGGGGCACCAATGGAGCAGAGTTTCACGCCAAAGTCAGAAGGCAAGCCTGGCGTTAGGCTGGAATTCCCGTATGATATTCATACCCTCCTGTTTCCGGTTGATGTTGGGGTCGCAATCTATTACATATTTTTCTGTATGTACTGTATGCGCTATCGATTTTTTGCCAATGAAACGTTTCAGCTACTGCTTACTACTACTTTTTGCCTCTTTGTACTCCACTCGATGCTTATCGTAGTCGTCCAGGTAGTACAGCATTGTGACTTAGCGCATGCACCATGGGAGTGAAGCTGCTTAATTTTTTTAAGGTTAGCCAATTGATCAAATATTTTGTTGAAGACCCATGCACAGCACGTTTATCGTCGATAACTTGTTTCTGCCTTCGTTATCCTCAGGCGAGCTCCGTTGTGTGCTTCTCGGCTTTACAGGTGAGGCCATATATTCACCTAAGTTTGCACACATGCAGAAATCGGATTGTCTGGAAAGTCCCTGGTCTAGCTTCTCCTTCGAGAAGGATTCGCGCATTATGGAGAAATATATACACATAAAAAACAATACCAATGTGAAGTAGGGATAGCTACAAGAAAAACGGATACATGCGAAAATGTGGGTTGCGATATCATGACACTACTTCTATCGCCAATATATTTTATAGAGATTAAGAAGAAAACTGGTGAACAAAAGAACAATCTGCAAGAAAAGAAGCAACGCAGCAATAGAAGAAAAGTAAGAAAGGAAAGAATTGCAATATGTAGGTACTTTCAAGCGCGCCGAGTGCTGAAATTAATCCACACTCGCGCTCTAATGAGGCATGGGGATCGAATCCACACCGCGGGTGTGGATAAGGAGCAGTTTGGCTAGCACACGCGACGCACGGCGAAAAAACGCTGTGCGCGCTCATCGTCGTTGGGGCGCGTTCACCGAGGACCTTCGAAAAAAGTAGTCGTTGTCCCCCACTTTACATAGCCGTCCCCCTTTATCATCTTTTTGCATTTTGTTGATGTTTTTTTTATAATGTGCTTTTTCAGACGCAATACTTCTCATACCATCGTTTGAATGGAACTCGCACTATTTATACAAGTTTTTTTAAAGTTCTTTTTGTTTGCTTCTTGGAGCGGAATGGGAGATGATGATATTGAAACCGACGCCAACCCTACGTCTGACACATTAACCTACATGAACAAAATGCAAAAAACGAACGGCTAAAATTGAACAACAACAACTTTTCTGAGTGCCCCCGGTTAACGCACCCCAAGGACGATGAGCGCGCACAGCGTTTTAACGTCGCGCGTCCCTTGAAATGGATCAAATTTGTCTAAGGAAAACTCGACCGCAAGAGGAAACGTCTAGTGCGAGCGGACTTCGGGGCAGTATAAGACTCTACCTGGACCTTTTTCTTTGTACTTTCAAGCTTATTGGTTCAATTAGACCCCGTGCATTCGATTTACGGCGAAAAAAAAAACGAAGACGAATCCAGTCGTGGACACTGCCTTTAACAAGTAAACCAAACACTTTCACCGACGGCAAGGACCGCAAAACACCCTTATTTTGGGGAACAAATTTCACTACAAGACTTCAAAAAAAGACAAGGGAAAAAATGGAAGCACGTCCTCTATTCGAAGTACGAGTTTATCAGAAGTACAGCTAAAAAGAGGCCTGGAAACTGAAGTGCATGTACTTCTATAAGAGAAAGTAGGTGATTACTATGAATGGCCGGATATAGGTGCAAGCCTCCCGCATTAGGCCTTGGCGGCTTGAAACTCCCAGTATTCACAGTTCATGAGAACGGAATTTCTGAAATTTAGCTCTCTTTCGTTGTGGAGCGAGGCGTTGCTTTATGGAAGGGGGAGCAGTACGAATCCACTGGTCGACATCTCGGACTGGCTCTTATTTTTATTTCGGTGCGTGCGCACAGGTTCTTAGTGGAAAAATTCAACGCATTCGACTTTAGATATCGTCCTCATTTGGTGCAATGTTTTATGCGATGGGCGACATGACCTCAACTCCGGCAGCCACCTACTGCAAGGCTATCAGACCTGAGCTGGCAACTCGCATGGAAACACTCCATTTCGTAGTTTCTGGCATTGACGCAATGACGGTCCTCGGAATTGTTGCCATGCTCACTCTCAACAAGATATTGTTACAAAGGTAAGTTAGTTCGCAATCAACGTTCTAGCTCACACTTTTCGTTGAAGAAAAAGCTTCAAGGAAAAGCTTCACTCTCAAACAGTCGTATCAGCTTCGGGAGAACGCCTTTGTTTTCCGAATTCTCCTGCCATGGTCTTCATTTCAAACAGTATTTTTCCTTCTCTTCTCAACATGGACCGCTATTTTTTCACATCTGAGTGAAAACCCTGATCGCGTCACGAACGACTCTTTGCCTGCATTAACATATGTGAGCTTTATCTCAATATCAATATCGAAATACAAAGTTCGAACAATGTGGATTTACAGGCAGTTCCTTACTACACGATCATCTCCCCAATCGTCATGTTGTTCATGATACGACGATGTCGGCGACTGAAAGAAGCGAGCATAAAAAAACTGAACAAGAAAACGAAAGAGGACGACATATATTTTCAGAACTACCATAAGATGTGGAATCAGATGCCTTCAAGTAGATAAACTTTTCTCAAAACGTTGCTTTCAGTCATTTTTTCCTAGGTTTATTCCCATTGTTGAAAGTCTGTTGAATTCCAATCATACGGGGATTTGTTGCGTAACAGGCGCGAAAGGGCTATCAGACTGCAAGAAGTTTTAACGAAACATTCTCCGAAAGGCGCATACGACTATCATATTCCAAATTTGACCTTGCTAGCTGCACTTCGTTTCTCTAAACGGAGTTACATGCATTTCAGCGTTTGGCTCACAGACGCATCGCAGCGTTTAAATTACGGATCTCTGGAGCAGCCTGTGATGCACAGATCTCAACATTGGACGAGAAATCGTATTACAGTGTGATTGTGCAAAGGAATATGTTGCAATGATGAACGACGACGCTCAGATGAGGCCTTTAGGGGTATGGTATACTTTTGCGACACACGGTCGCGTTGCTCTGCACAGCGACAGCGACCGTCTTCCGCCCTTTGAATCTGTCGCTGTCGCAGTGCGGTGCACAGCGACAGCGACAGTGGTAGCGGCTGGCTATGGCACATTTGTAGTATATCAACCTTCCGCAACACGTCGCTGCGACCCACACGCGACATCAGTTCCTACGTCGGCCACTGCCGTTGCACCGATGCGGGTCCCGCCGCGATTTGTGTTAGATTGCATGCCTGTCGCTCTCTACAGCGACAAAGTATACCATACCCCTTAGATGTCGCAATGTCGCACCTGTCATAGCGGTTTGTCGCAGTGGGAATGCGCGCTGTTAGTGAAGAAAAGAGTTGGCGAGTCGCAATCCTTGCCGACTGTATGACATTTTTGCAAGAGGCTTATACTCATCGCCCAATGTGTTGATGAGCATCAAATTCACCTTGAGAGAGCTTTACAATCAAAGATGACGTGTCTGGATTCTTGAAGTTTGATATTAACAGTTAGTTCTTTAGTGGGAAAGAAACTAATCCTGCACTTAATTTATTGCCATAATACTTGTGCTACGTGCAGATATGATAATCTAGGCGGAAATGGGTAAAACAAGGAAGCTTTCCACACTGAGAGTAACGTGTTAAATGAATTTCCGGACAACTACCAAAACCACAGAGTCTTACCAAATGAAGGGAAAAACAGTACTGAGCGGGAGCTTCAAACTGACCAGGCTGGTTTTCGGAGTACCCTGCCGCGTACCATGAATATGTGAAGAATAATGCGTTTGTTGAGCTGATTTCAATTGGTTCCTTGTCTTAATCAGAATATCAGAGTGGGTCCGACTCCTCATCATCAATGCAGCTCTCTTCTTCTTTGATTAGGAGGCTGTCGTAGGTGGCTTCATCGAGGATGCGGGTGAAGCTGTCAA
Source organism: Aplectana chamaeleonis (assembly GCA_029168955.1). Taxonomy (NCBI): domain Eukaryota; kingdom Metazoa; phylum Nematoda; class Chromadorea; order Rhabditida; family Cosmocercidae; genus Aplectana; species Aplectana chamaeleonis. The sequence continues at coordinate 909,772 of JAPDOI010000028.1, read as the reverse complement.
TACCCTTCTGTTTTTCCCTCGTAGGGGTGCGTGAATCATCACAAGGGCCGTAGTCCTTCACAGATATGCTAGTTCCACTTGTGCGTAGAATATTATAGAGGAAGTCGTTCCAGAGACAAATGAATGGCGATTGCGCGGGTGTTTTACAAAATCGGTTCTTGATTTTGAGAGGTAGGCTATGGACTCGGAACGGCTGTGCGGACCAACTCTGATCGTACACACGTCATGTCTCATTGAAGGTTTCTTTTCGGAAAACTGCGAAACGTTGGTGTCGGCGAATGACCTTCCCGCACCTCAACACAACAAAATAGCCCAAAGAACTGAACAAGAACTCCATATTCGGGTTCAGCGCCCTAAAATTCGCTTTTTACGATGTTTGAGTAACAAAACAAAAAAAAATTCGATCTCTGGAGTCCTGCAGTCGTCCCCTGCGGATTTTCGGACTATCGAAACTAGTTTTTCTTCTGCCCAAAATCGATCCAGGGGGGCGCTGAACACAATTCCGACGTAAACTTCTAGACCTAGAGAAGGTCAATATAGATCACGGCAGGCATGTAACAAATAAGTGTGGTTTTTCACCAATAAATGCCTATAGCTTCGTTCAGAGATACGGAGCGCAGCCAGCACGGTCAAATTTGAAATTTTGGTGGAAAATTGATCTGCGAAGATGGAATTCTTTTGTAATGGTGACTTTCTTTAAGTTAACTTCCCTTGTTAGGTGCTTGTGATCCAGTCCGCCCCTCGACTCTGCCCTACATTGGAGAATAAAATCGTTTCATATGTTTTACCCTCAATGCCTGAGCAACTCTCAGGGAGGAGCTTGACAGTTCGGTGCCTGCGCTGCACCTCGTTTTGATAAGGGGCTGAGCAGAGTGCCACCGCGGCGCGGCGCGGTCTGATGATGGAGAGCCGTATTGATAGATCGCCGCGATCTATCAATACGGCTCTCAATCATCAGGCCGCGCCGCGCCGCGGTGGCACTCTGCTCAGCCCCTAAGAAATGAACGGGTTGCCTTGTGGTATTCCGGCCCCAGCCCGGGCACCTGGTAATTGATGCGGTGACGGCCATCATGTTGTGCCGCCGCCTACCTCATACCACACACGCACGGTGGTTCACCGGGTGATGGAGATAGACGGTGACCCGATGACGTTACATGGTCCAACAGGACATTAAGACCTACCAGTGCCTACCAGGGACTATAATGAGGCCGCTATCAGAGAAATCCCGAAAGTGTCGTCACACCTCGAGATCTCTCACATTTTGTACCAACCAGACGCCTGATTATAGACTGCGTCGTATAACTCCACGGTTTAAGGAAGACACAGGAGCCACTCACTATTTATGTACACAAGGAAATGCTTGAGAGGAGGTTTGATGAAAACATCAAAATAATCAATAGCAAAATAATATCAATGAAAAAGAGAAAATTTCAAATTAGGGGGCAACAACTCAAAACTATCATGTGACTATGAAGCCTCCATCCTACCAAATTCTAGCTACAAACCCGGAGGCCTTACATACAACCCAGTAGGTGCCTCAGGTCCGCTCCCGTTTAAAGGCAGTGGTCACGATGAAAAACGTTATCGAAAAAACTACAAAAATCAGCTTAGATCAAAAACAGCTGAAAAACTATGAAGGTAGCGCGGTGAAAACGGTCTACAATTAGAGTTTTTCGGGCCCAAAGAAGCTAGTTCCTGCACACGTGCACAGCGATGACGAAACAGATCGCCGTCTCATGCCGAGCAGTCAAAAATCATCGACATTCAGAGAACGAAATAAATGCAAATTTAACGAATAAAAACAGTTGAATAATGAAAGCATCACTTCAGTCAATGTTTTTGACTAGATGTGTACATAAATTCGAAGGTTCATTGATTGACATTCAATTTCAAGCTAGCTGATGTTCTTGATATAAGAGGTCATCCATGCCGATGATGTGGAGAGGGCTCGTCCACCATCAAAAGACAAGAAAGTTTCAAATTCGGCCCAAAACAGTGGTTTTTTCGCGATTTTTTCTTATAGGTCCTACTACTCGAGACCCAGGAAAGGATTTGGAGAGAAAAAGACGACAAGCATATTTGATCGCGACCACTGCCTTTAAAGCGTGTGCGAATGTAGACGGAGAACGGGTGATGACTACCTCGGGTTACCTGTGGACGATGACGAGCTGACTGCCGGAAGCCTGGGCGCGTGATAATACGCTGGACGCCCGTGCATAGGAATTAACGCCGCATCCATGCGGGAACAACCGACGAGACCCCAGAGCGGCCGGACGAATACGTGGGCGACGGCGGCTGGCGGCGGGCGAGGGGTGCAGGACGTCGGCTGGCCTGTGACGAGACGAGCAGGACGGCGACTGACGATGAAAAAGACCAGGACGGCGGTGGCTGACGACGTGGGGGGCAGGACGGCGGTGGCTGACGACGGAGGGGGGAAGGCCGCACCACGCGGCCCCAACGGCGACAATTGATCCCACCGAGAGCACACCCTCTCCCGGTGGGCTGGGCATGGAATGTTCCAGGGGGCGCGACTCGGCTGTGACGCGGCTATCAACCCGGCTGGCACCTGTGACCCGGCTGTCCGGCATGTTCGATTTGTCCCAGACAGGCCACCCTTTGTCGTGGACACTCTGGGCTGTGGGTGTACTCTGGTCTCACCGGGCCGGTCTTGTTTACCCCTTAATCGTGTGAAAGACACGACACTCCGGGCGACGAGAAGACGAACGGATCGCAGAGTGACAGGGATTGCACATCTGGTCGTTAGTCTACAAGAACAATACGGTTCGTCAAACGAAGTCTACGGGCCTCCATCTTGGGAGCGGCGACAAGTCGGGCGATGCGACGGTGGTATGCGCCGCGGTATAGGTGGGAGCTCACGTGATGTTGGCTTCAGGATTGGGTAAGCATGTAGAGATGTCCGTGTGAGGGTCGGCCAGTCATAATTACGCGTCAATGGCAACATAAGAAACAAATACTCTCGTACAATGCGCACGTTACCATGCTAAGTGAGGGGCAATTATTAAATTGTTGCATATGTTCACAAAATTCATTGGTATAATGGGGTAGACGTTGTGCTGTCGACGATGCGATTATCATCTGCTGTTGGTAACGTGATGAACATGGTTGATATGCAGGAGGGCCTTGGCTGATGACGGAGCAGGAACATGCAGGACTGCGGTGGCTGATGACGGTGGGGGGAGCAGGACGGCGGTGGCTAACGACGGAGGGGAAGGTCGCACCACGCGGCCCCAGCGGCGACGATTGATCCCACCGACAGCACACTTTCTTCCGGCGGGCTGGGCATGAAATGTTCTAGGGTGCGCGACTCGGTTGTGGCGCGGCTATCGACCCGGCCAGCACCTGTGACCCGGCTGTCCGGCATGTTCGATTTGTCCCGTACAGGCCACCGTTTGTAGTGGACAGTCTGGGCTGTGATTGCACTTTGGTCTCACGGGGCCGGTCTTGTTTACCCCCAAATCGTGCGAAAGACACGACTTGCCCGGGCTAGGGCGGGAATATCAACCACAAGACTCGCACAAGCAGGCGAGGAATCCGAGTAAATTCACCATGGGATAAAGTTCACCCTGTTGTAGGAATAGTCGGTGAACTATTCTTCACTGTTCGCTTGCTAATAACTGATTTAGAAGAGGCCAACTCACGGCCAGACCACCTGGCCGCTGGTGAGATTTAGGACGCCGCGGTTTGAATTTAAATCTTTTTTCTTGAGGAAACAAGCCACAGACCTATCCATACATCTAATTAAAGGCAGTGTTCACGATGATTTTCATTTCCGAGTTTTTCACATAAAACAAAGCTTTGGCCTCCAAGTGTTACCAAAAATACGAAGAAACGGCCAGAAACGCACGCATTGAAACCTCGTTTTTCAGTGACATTATTCTCTGGCCTGGACTAGTTGTCCGATTGAATGAACATGTTCATGGTGGTTTTCAACGGTAAAAAATGGAGCTCATCGGCATTGGAAGAATTTTTCAAGCAAAACAGTATTAGTTGGGGTTCGAAAGAGGGGACGGATCAACAGAAAGCGGAAAGTGGCAAAAGACGGGTCCACAAAATATTTCATCGGCACAACGAACAGTTCCTGTGAGAGTAAAGGGTTTGGTGAACATCTGGTCCGAGTTTCTCAGTTTCCCCGTCATTTTAGCTCTAGCCGGGGGTCAGATAACCGACTTTGCGAATGATCTCAAAATTGAAAATGCACGCTCGTAAACGTGATTGAGATAACTACGGAAATAGAGTGGTATGGCTCAGAACACAACGCCTACGCATTTTGAAGCGTGAAAAGCTTCCTGTTATGCCGCTACACGAGTAAGAGGTTGGCCCCGCCCCTGTATCTGCCCGCCCCATATATTTGCTGTTCTCCTCTAAAACAAGGGTGCTGGGCCATTTCCACCATCGGCGATGTTTGTGGGGGTTTAAAAAGTGCGACAAGTAAACCACATACAGCGACGACGATAGGATTGGCCCAACACCCCTGTTTCGGAGGAGAACAGCGAATTCGGGGGCGGGCAGATACAGGGGCGGGGCCAACGTCTTATTCGTGTAGCGGCATCGTGGGTCGTTTTCAAGGCGTCAAGGTGCCTAGGCTCTCTGTTATGAGCCATACGATTCTCGCTCCGTAGTTATCTCAACTGCGTTTACGAGCGTGTATGCTGCCTTTCATGCAAGAGGCGGACAAATTCTCCGAACATTTTAACACGGATGGCTTGATTCATAAGAAGGGCGAAAGCGCTGTTGCAAAGCAATCCGTAATTATCCGTAATCAGCTGCAGTATGATTGACGGAAGAGAATAGCAATTCAGCGCAAATAGTATGTTTAAAATCGTGTTCGGAGACCGTGCACGATAACTTTTGATGCCTGCATAGTACAACAATGAATGGAGGGTGGCGTTGAGGTGGAGTAAATCTAGAAAAAAGGCGTCATCTGTTCTCGTACAACACTGAAAATCAGGAATTCACTACTACCAGAAGAACTGACTTGTAGACGGTTAGAACACTTTATGTTTATATTATTCAAAGTGAGTCCTTCGAATCTTCATGCACAGTTACATCAACGCTGGCGTGGCTCTGAATACTTTTATGTCTCTAAACTAGGGTACTGCATCCGAGGTGTTAGCTGGCTAGTTTTGCTCGGAGGCCTTAATCTTTCCCCTCCCCCACCTGTGATCATCAATTCATCAAACAGTTGTCCGGCAGGTTAGCCTCTAATCTTTCATTGCAGCGAATTTACTCCTGTCGCATCCGAATGTGAAAATAATGTTATCAAACGTTTAGAAAAATATAAAAATTGAAAGCTTGAAGCCAGTGCTATGCGAAAAAAGCGGGTGTTCAAGAGGAAGAGAGCACAGAACAGTGCTCATTGCATGTATGCAGAGAGGAGCTAAAAGAGCAAAAGGATAGGTAACAGTCTGCATAATAAAATTCGGATTTTTAAGAGAGGGTTTGATTACCTAGGAGCCCATATCTCTGTTAAATACCAGTCACGAGAGCAGGGTTATTCTGCCGTGAAAATCGTAATTCTCATCACACATGGCGCGAGGGGCTGTTCCCTCTGTCTGTCATACGCTTTCTCGCTGCCTCTAACCTCCGCTCCGCACCAGCACGAGTAGAAACCATGAAAATTCCGCGGTTTTACAGCATGCAGGAGCCATGAGAATTCCGCGGTATTGTAGCCTTTACGAACTTTCACCGACCAAGATGGACGCTGAAGGGTGCAACACTGTAGAAGCCAGAAGACCATACACGAAATTGTCCTATGAACGACTCTACTAAAAGAGCGTCTTATTCCTTTGTTCAACCAGGATAGCACTCTTCTCTTTAATCGTTTGAAATACTTGAGTACATAGAAATTCTCGAAACTCCTAGAGGACATAGTCTAGGAAAACCCCTCTGGACTGACATGGATTAAGGGGTCAAATTTTAGTATGTTGGGAACTGCGTTTTTTTTCACTGTTTACATGGACCCTCAGAAACCACCTTAAATAGCCGAGGAAAATCTGACCACTCCCTCTCAGCTCCAGAAATAACCAGCGTTGACCAAAGAGGGTAATAATTGGGTAAATGAGTCGATCGAAATTTTACATGGGTGATGTGCTCTGTGGCAGTTGCTGGTCTCAGAAGGAGCAATATAGGTCTGATGGTCTCACACAAATTAGCTTGAGAAGCAAAAGAAAAAACGTCGCCGAGACATACAATCAGAAATACGCTAAACTTTTCAGGCGAGCTTTAGACTAGCTCTAGACCGTGGGTTCCTGCCACGCTGAACCTGGCAGGATCCCGCGGCCCCAGCACGATTTTGCTTACAATAGCTGCTGTCCGCGACAGGCCTCAAGTTTCGCTCAACTCAGCTGGGTAATGAGTAAACAGCTTTCCGAATAAGTGGAATGATGATGTCTTACGTGTGGGGTGAGAACGTACGGCAAGAGCGATTATGTTCATAATTTGTGATCACGGTGACGATCCAAAGGTTTCTCACACAGTAAGGCCTCTTCCATTGCAACTTTCAGCGAATTCAAGCCTACTCACTGGGCCCACGACGTCCCACTATTCAGAAGGCTGATTACCCATTAATCAGAGGAGTTGAAGCAAGAAGTTTCTCACACTTATGGCACTTGAGGAGTATGCTACGAATGCGCTATAACTTGGAAAGTGGAAACTATCGTGGCGCGCCGATGACCACTCACCATTTTTTCTGATCGATTCGTTGTTCTGGGATTGAAGGAGTTTGACGGATCGAAGGTCTTCCGCTGACAATATTCAGGGAGAAGAATATATGGCATACATTAAAAACTGTTCGGCCCTAGATCAGATATCTATCACAATTGTGACTGCCTATTGAGATGTACAACAACATACGTAAAAACAACGAAAATAATCACTGAATTTGTAAACGAACCAATTACGTTGTAGCCATAACAGTAGTCTAGAGTTTAAATGAATTAGTTGTTGGCGTCCGCTGATTGAATACCGCTAACTAGCTCTTCCCCGTAGCACGAAGTCAGTCTTCTCAAGACTGCAAGGTATGCAGGTAATATTATGTTCTCCACGTATGATTCCATCATCCAGGAAATCATCGGTATCCACGTCACCCAATCGTTCACAGAAATCCATAACACACCACGTTAATAAGCGCCACTAAAGTGTGTGGCAGTGGTTTTTCAGATGTGTCAAAATTTGATTTCCTCTGCCAAATTTTTAGTCATATCTTTCAGACAAAAAATACCTTGTGTGTCAAGACAATTCTCTGCGCAAGTGTCTAGCAGGTGATTGTTAAGTTATTATGCATGTGTGATCAGTTACATTGCCAAGTTATCCGTTATTTTTTCTGGGCAAAATAAATGTCTCGTTTCCAGACATCTCACTCGTGAAAGCTCCAGCAGGTGGTTGTTTAGTTATGTCAGAATGACAGTTCCTTACTCAATCCAACATTCCTCTCTAATTAGCGCGATTTGAAATCTCGATCGCAAACAAGAAAAACAATAAGATCTCTGCGTTTTACAGAGCCTCGTCTACGCACTTTTTCCTGTTGAAGACGTCATAGCTGCTCTAGTTTCTGATTAGTGTTTCATTCGCTGGCAATCTTACTATCAGTAGAACATTCTGATAAACTCCAACCTTCTCGGTTGTGTTTTGTTCAGCACCGTGACGAGCGGAAACTTCTGGAAATTGGCGACTTCGAGCCCACCAGCCTGCTAAACTTGGTATGTTCTAGCAACAACGTCCTCATCGCGTGAGTTTCTTAATAGCGTACATAGCTGTTCCACTACCTCAACGTCCATCCTTTGGACCTCACGAGCATTTTGCGCCTTCATCAGCTTGCGCATGTGCTCATCCTATCCCGCAAATATTTTCTACATCTGCCAATTCTCGTCCTGCTCCCTCGCAATCTCTTCTGGCACCGTCTGAAATTGTGTACATTCATTTAGCGAATCAAAGCTTTTGGGGTGTAGTGTTTACCTCAGACCGCACTACGCTCAGCACCGCAATGACTTGATGCATCGCTTGGCGTTCCACTACCTCAATCTTTTTCCCTTCTTCACTACTGCGTTTCAGATAGTTTGGCACGTGGAATAAGATACGGACGTGGATGCTTCTAACTATCCGTGAAGCTTTTTCACAGATCTTGAGCTCGTCGTCGTCAGACTCCAAGACGCAATCATCCAAGGTAACAATACTGGCCTCTTTTCCATCTGAGCGCTTACTGAAGTTTTATCTGACATCTTGAAGTACAATCGCTACTCTCGAAGATTTCACAGCACCTGCGATTTTAAGTCACAATCGCAATGTCTACGAATACTTCCATGTTTCAATATTGACAGCCATTTCTCATCTGCTCAGCTTGGAAACAGGAACAACAGAAACTATTCAGAGTGCTGCTCCCCCACGGTCACTTGCAAACTATTGTCACTAAGGAAACAGTTCACTTTGCTCAGACGATAACCATTCAAAGGATAGAGGACAGAGAAGATGCGATAGAGAAAAAAACTAATGGGCTCAACTCGGATTGAAGCAAATTAAGAATCAGAGCTGGCTTTCTAGCTCCAAGTTAGCTTGTTTGGTGTCCGGATTGGCTTATTGAAACCTCGAGGGCTTTTCGCTGCACAACAAACACAAAAAACGATTTATTCCGAAAAAAAATTACACAAAAAATGATAACACATCGAAAAACCCTAATCTTCTGTGGCCAAGTGGAACCTACCCGTGTTCCTGAGAGGGAGAGCGTCCTCCAGACATGGCGATCCAAGTCCAGAAACATGAGAAAATCAGATGGTCTCAGCATTGGCTAAACTTCGCATTCTTTTGCCTGCGTATGCGCGGTGCGCCAGTGCGACGGGAGTTCAAACCTCCGATTGTAGATCAAATCGATACTGCCTGCAAGCGCTATGTGATCGTGCCGCTCATTGGCGCCGTTCACCCTAAAGGCAGTGTTCACGATGGAAATCGTTTTTCTGTTTTTTCGCCTATCTTGAAAACGGCCCCATGCTGATTCCAATGATATCTCTGAAATCGCACAAGACCTTCAGGAAACGGAGTTTTGGTCCCTCAAATATTGAGCTAAGGAAACATGGTTGACGAGTTGTCCGAGGCTTGTAACTTCTGTCTTTTGCAGCCGATGTATGCGAGCAGACCTGAGGTAGGGAGAGAAGTCGAGAATGAAGGGAAGAACGGGGCTATTGATCGGAAACCATCGCTCATCTCACAATCTCGAGCATTCATTTGTTCACGTCGGTGGGCGTGGAAAGTGCATCTGGGGGTGACGAGCTGACGGTTGTCCAACTTTGGGGCCGTAGGATCCGTTCCGGGCTCATTATTCTCAGTTTTTTCAACGTTAGGGTTCCGCTAGGCCCCGCAGCTGCCGATCTTCAAAAAAAATCAGACATGGTTTTTATCGTGGACACTGCCTTCAAGCTATATCTCTCCTGTCTTATACCTTTCTCCACCCAACACGATCGAATGCTTTAGCGTGCCCTTAGCTATGCCTTCTCGACAAAATGAAGAACTCGTTTCCAGAAAGTTCTCTCCAGAAGTGTCTAGTTTGTGGTTATATAGTTATTAAAAATATGTAATACATTCCCTTGCCACGCCTTAAGTTATTTTTCCCAGACAAAACAAAGTGCTTGATTCTTCTCTCCTCGCACACTTTTCCTTAACTGTTCCGCCACAAAGTACGTTCCATCGTCACTTATATTGGTCTCCGGCAGACCACATCTTGCGAACAAGTTCTTCAACATCTTGACCGTCTGGCTTGCAAAGATACTAACTATTTAATACTAACTATAATCTAAGTGATCTCAGGACATTTTCTGAACGCGTTTATATCACCACGTAGTATTAGACCAGCGAAATGTACATGAACTTGATGGCAAACACGAGTGACTGAAGTCCTTGATCGTAGGCCTCAATGCTGAGCTGTATGTTACCATACCCAAAAATCGTAGTTGACCAACGTTCTGCTGCTCAACCATATTTTTCATGGCTTCGACCTTTTACGATGAGGACCTCTTGCCATTTTTATCAACAATGAACCCTAGCAAGCACATTTCCAGTTTGGAAATAGCGCGATTCTCCAAGCACGCTCTGAATCCGTATTCACCGATTCTCCCAAACAACACTTTCTCCTTATGCTCTTATTTGGTTTTTACACAAACTAAAATATTATTCATGTACGTAATCACTCTGCGCGATCATGGAACCACCTTGTTTATAATCTCTTGAAAAATTCCCGGTGTAATCTCCACTCCAAATGGCAAGCGATTGCATTGAAGCAATCCATGATTCTTGTTCACCAAGCCTTTCTTCTCCGATTCTGTGGAGAACTGAATCTGCAGATAGCCATCTGATTGGTCGATCTGAGAAAACACTGCCTCACAATTGAGAGGCGTAGATATGTCCTCTGGCACGGACAGATGGTAATCAAATCACAGCAATAATTTGTTCAGTCCTGTTCAGAAATCCGCGCACACTCTCAGTTCCCCGTGCCTATCTTGGAGCGAATTTTGACTTGATCACAACGTTGTCTTCAGAATCACTTAGAAGCAACTACGAACAGAGTTATGGTCCCTCAAATACTGCTGCGAATTCGAACTGTGAGAAAATTTGTTGACCAATTGTCTCGGGCCTGCCTTTCGTCGTCGTTCCCGGCCATTCAGACCACGCCATAAAACTAAATAGAAAACAAATGGAAAACCGTAGATTTTGAGCAAAATCCACGGCGAATCTCGTCCCTATTGAGACCTTTTTTTCCTTTATTGGGCGAAGGGAATCAGTGCAGATTGGGGGGGGGGTGACTGAGAAAATGGGTGCTCGATTTCCATCGCTTATTCTGAAGATTGAGATTCCGCGTTTGAGGGTTCCTCCCCACAGCGGCCGGACCATAGTATCGCATTTCAGCCACGAGCCTAAAAAACCGTTCGGGTAAGTGCTCTCTGTTTCTTCTCTCCCACTGCAACTTCATCCACCTTCACTTTGTGCCACCATCAGGAATGTAGGTATGGAGCTTCGGGAAAGTTGGCTCATCTTCGTTGGTCGCGCCACGGCTCTATAATTTTCTAAATCTTTTCTCCGACTTTGTTATATCTTGACCACCCGTGGTGCTGTTTTCCTACTCCCTAGTCCATGCATTTCCTCAACTGCTGACCCCTAGAGAAGGACGGTGTGCGACTGAAGACACACCGCTCTCCTTTTCTTTTGTACCCTACCCTTTGTCAAGTGGTAGTGAACAATTTGTTTACGACAACCATCCTTCCCGAGGCTCCATACCTACTTTCCCACCATCAAACTTATATGGTGCAACATGTTTTCATTCACTTGAATCTAATCCAGACCCATCAGCGAGTTTTAGTTCGTCACATACGCATAACCCTCTGATTTCTACTCCTTCACCGCGAACTCACATATAAGTTCCCACAAATTTTTATGGGTCTCCCACTGGCATTCTTTCCAACAAGATCAGACTCTGTTAGGTTAGATTCACAACTTTCTCGAAACAATCCCTCTGATCAACGAAATATCAGACTTTGTGTTTAGAAGGCTCTGCGGGGTGATCATTTGAATTCGCTCCCACGTGAACACGAGCGGAGTCAATTTCGACAGCCGCATTTGTCAAATCAACGAGGTACTAATTGTGCTCAAAACCTTACCTTATATTCTTTCTCTAACTGCCACCCCGACAGCGAAGCAATTTCTTCTCCACAGCCTGTCTTTGGCGCGCGACTTCACATAATTGTTCCTTGTGCTTAGTTTTCTTGCACTTCATGCAAAATCAAGGCTTTTACTCACCTGGACCATCTTGTCACATGGCTACCGTCGGAAATCCGACACTGAGTTGCTTTATTTTCCACTTTGATTAATCCTTTCACAAGCTTTGCATTGCTAGCGATAGGTTCATTGCCTCTCCTCAGACTCGAAAAGCTCTCGCATTCCTTGTGCATCTCTTGGAATGAGACTTTTCGTTCACCCTTATATGATACTTCCTATCAAGCAATGTAATGCGCCGCTGCCTTATTTTGGCTTCAGTATGAGATATCAGACCAAATTTCGTTAGCAAACACTCTATTGCACCTAAATTAACCTCATGGATTTTCGCCTTCTCACATAACGTTGGCGTGGATACGGAAGAGACTTTGCGTTCACTGTTGAAGGTTGGCGCAAACTCGGTGCCATATGCTATGACATAGGTGCACCGAGTTTGCGCCAACCTCCTATGGGGAACGCAAAGTCTCTTCAGGATCCATGACGACCATAGACTCTGTTTCATTCCAAGTGAACTCATGTTTTCGGTTATCACAGCGCGGAGCGGTGGCTTTTTCGTCGAAACCTCTTTATCACTAGTTATATTACACCGAGGCCCACCGCTCCGCTGGTGGTGATAATCGAGATCAACAAGTCACTACGGCTGTACCAGAGCTTATAAAGGCACGGTCCAATCTTAGAATCATTTTTCTGTTGTTTTGCCTATCTTGAAAAAGATCATATGGTGATTGTCATGCTGTTTTTGGATTTTACAAGATCCCCTGGGAACAGAGTTATGGCCCGTCGCAAATTAAGCTGCGGAAGGATGGTGGACGAGTTGTCGAAGGCCTGTAACTTCCGTCATTTGCAACCGATGTATGCGAGTTGTCCTTGATGAAGAGATAGGCTGAGAGTGAAGAGAAGAACAGGGATATTGATCGGAAACCATCGCTCATATTGCCCTATTGAGCTCGAAATATCGTAAAAGGGGCGTTCCACAGTGGCTTCCTGATGTGGGCGCACTAGGGTGGCTTCCCCCAATATCTCGCTCATTCGGAGGAATCAAGAACTCGCCCTTGACCAGTATTATATGAGGTGGGACAAGGGAAGAACAGGGGTACTGATCGGAAACCATCGCTCATTTTGCCCTATTGAGCTCGAAATATCGTAAAAGAGGCGTGCCACAGTGGCTTTCTGATGTGGGCGCACTAGGGTGGCTCCTCCAGATATCTCGCTTTTTCAGAGAAATCGAGAACTCGCCCTTGACATGTATTATATGGGGTGGGTCTACTTCACAATTATGTGGAAATGTCAGATTACGTCCCTGAGCTTAAACTGCGCCTTCGAGAGTCGTTATTTTCTACTTCCAAACACTGATATCTCGTTGAGAACTCTGATGCCATGAGATCGAGCAGCTGCTCCAGAATGTTTACTGTCTCGCCAAATTTTCATTCTTTGGGCAAAACATGTTATGATACTTCTCAAATGAAGCCGATTCCAACTTTTCACGAAGCAGTTCAACCTCAGCACTTTCAGGTAGTTACTACGCATCACCATCAAACACCTCTTTATAGCGAGAAAACCATCTCGAGAAGCTCATGTCTACATTCGGATCGGGATCGAATACTGTCTTCTTTATCCGATTACTGAAAGCTGACATTCTGTTTGGAATAGAATTTTCTTCAATTTCTCTCTGCGCCCTTTTTTGCCTGACATTCTGTTCAGAACAAACTCTATCATGTCTTTCTGTTGCTTTTCAGCTGTTCTTCTCTGCTTTCCCAATAGTTCTCTGAACATAAACATGTCCGATTGTGGATCCATTATTGCAATTTTCTATTATTTCAGATTTTCTCCTAATCCAGTTTTCCTACTTGCAGCCTTATCTTCAGAACCTGCAAGCGAGTTTGCACGCTTTCTCTCTCTCTCTCTCTCTCTCTCTCAATTCCTCACTTAATCTGTCAGCCACAGCACAAAATTGTGTAGTTTTCCCCTTATAATCCGGCATCTCTCGCTGATTAAGCTAGGACATAAGGATTTCTCAATCGACGAGCCATGCCGTGTGGGATTTGAGCGTACTCAAAAACTTCACTGTACAGAGGCGATCATAATTTTTGAACTTCGAGCAGAATAAATGCAAGAATGCATTTTCTCACCCTTTCGTGATGATTCTGTTTAAAATGTTTCACTTGGGATTCTTTGGAGAGAAGTACCCGGGGTCAGCATTCAGAGCCCTGCTATTGGAAATGCTACGTGCTTCCTTTTGAATAAATTGTGTAAGAGCGACGCCATGGATGGACCTATTGACTTATTCCTGCTTCCGTTACTAAATCGCGTTTCATAGGTGTCTCTCGTTGATCGGTTTATGCTTGCGTCCGTATCTAAACCTCGTAGCTCTAGAGCCACTCTATTTTCCTAAAATATCGAAACTCACAATTTGTGGTGATGCCAAGTTTTATCATAGGGTTGCCGGGCATCTCGTTCCCGCTACAACTCACACCGTGAGGGCAAAAAAAAGGATTTCTGTCTATAAATTCTTCATCAGAAATGTTAGATCTAGAAATGACTAAATCGAATAGTTATTCGTATATTTGTTTCATTCGACAATTTGCATTTATACTATCTTTTCGAAACTTCGATTCATCCGAGAACCTGATCTGATAATTTATTCCAAGTATTTTTTAAAACTAGCGTTATATTCGAGAAATCCAGCTTTTGACTTTCTGATTTTTGTTTGTTTGGGATCTCTAAGTTTTCTAGGTACCAAATATTCTACCATCTTCTGGTCATGACATTTGAATATTTAGATGCCAAGAAACGTGTTGATCCATTCTCTCGTTTGTCTCAAGAACTATTCGAGAAGTCTATTTTCTCGCATATTGGAATGCATTTTTGAACATTCATTCAAATCGAATAAAGAACAGGTTCTCAAATTTTCCATTCATTCGAAAAGTAAAGGGAGACTCAAAATCAATCGTTCATTTGGAAACACTGAAGAAAGCCGTATCCACATTCATTTACTTCTCCGACAATTTCGAAAAAAGCTGATGTCGAAATAAATGGTGCCATTACGATATTATTCGAAATTCGGACCACAAAAAAGGGTCATCCGAAACTATTCTATATTCTAAGCCTACTATCCTAATGAAACTTCAAAAAACAAGTAATTTCGAATAGTTTCGAATACATCTGCCCCGTCCTTGTTATTTATGGAGTACGGTAGGTGTCCGTGTGCTCCGTTAGGCTAGCCTGGTCACATCAACAGAATTTGAAATCATTTGGTGAGCTTGGTCTGATTCTCATGCATTCGAATTCATTTGGGGCCTCGTCGGGTGAGACAGAAGTCAAAATTCTTTGGCTACTGCCTCGGCTGCGTGCAGCAAGGGTTTTTTCTCATTACCCGTTTTTGTCGGCCGATCGGTTCTAGACAGCCTTGTCGATAGGCATCTACGTGTGAAGCAGGTGTAAAACATCCACCCTTTGTGGTCGGTCTGAGCACGCCTGCGCCGTCCGCGGCTTTCCTGGTCGATGCGGTTATAACACATTGCTCGTTCACAACGGAAGCATTCAGAGCGAGCGTTTAAAGGCAGTGGTCACGATGAAAAACATTATCGAAAAAACTACAAAAATCAGCTTAGATATAAAACAGCTCAAAAACTATGAAGGTAGCGCGGTGAAAAACGGGCTAGAATTAGAGTTATTAAGACCCTAAAATTCCAGTTCGTGCACACGTGCACAGAAAGATCACAGTCTCATGCCTAGCAGTCCAAAATCATCGACACTCAGAGGAAGAAATAAATGCAAATTTACCTAATAAAACAGTTGAACAATGAAAGCAAGCACTTCAGTCAATGTTTTTGACTAGATGTGTACATAAATCCAAAAGTTCATTGATTCAAATTCAAGTTCAAGCCAGCTGATGTTCTTGATATTAGAGATCATCGATGCCGATGATGTGGGGTGGACTCGTCCACCATCAAAAGACAAGGAAGTTCAGGCTTCGAATTCGGCCCAGAACAGCGTTTTTTTCGCGATTTTTTCTTGTAGGTTCTACTACTCTATATCCAGAAAAGGGTTCAGAGGGAAAAAGAGGACGAGCATATTTGAGCGCGACCACTGCCTTTAACTCACCCGCAAAAACTATATATATATATATATATATATATATATATATATATATATATATATATATATATATATATATATATATATATATATATATATATATATATATATATATATATATATATATATATATATATATATATATATATTTGGTATCTCTTGTGGCTTGACGCAAACGCGAAGATGGGACTCGATCGGGAACTCGAAGTACTCGGTAAATGGTCCTACCCAGTGAAGCAGACATCGGACAATGACTACCGCCTTGTCGACTTGCGTGAACGCATTGGTCTGATTATTGCATCGACATTCAAGAGGAATCATAGCCCCCAACAGCTCACGTGGCAGGGACCAACCCAGCAATCTGCAGAAGAGCAGTGGAAGCGGAATATGACAACTTTGATACTACAGCTCGACTGTGTTCTGACGACGATTATTCCAGTATCGGGTAATTGAAGATATGAGCTGTGTGGGATGTCGCATTCGATTCACATCACCGTCCAGTCCATGTGAACTTCACTGCGAGGATTCATAAGAGGAAGCGTGGGGCTCAGCCTCTCCAGAGGATTGACATGACAAGTCTCAGAGATGAAGAATCCAGAAAGAAAATCCGACAACGCTTTTCTATTCATATCGGAGTACGGACCGAGAAGAAACTTTGCAACGCAAACTCTCTCGTCAAGTGCATCCAGGACGCTCTGAAAAAGGCGTTCGCGCTCGTATAGTACGCACAATAATTCTAGTCTGATGAAACGACGGGGGTGTGACGGTAGATCACTCCGCGCAAATCGAGACCCCATTCTCCAGCGAAACCACCAACACCGCACGGACAGCCGCATTGTTCGCATACAGCCCAAGAAGAAGCTCACCTACGTCTCAGACGAAACAGTATCCACATACAACAGAGTATGTGCTCTCCGAACTGCAGGAAACTTTGTGGAGCAGAAGCGTTTGTGGAGAAAGTTGCGTCGGCTTCTTCAAGACGACCGCAAACGAGAATGGACGTGTAGAGTTTTTAAAGGCTTGGGAGGAGAAGCACCCGAGGAAAGCCTACCCGTTGTTACGACAGTATAGCGGCTGAAGTTTTGACTTGTGTCCGAAAATGAAGAATGGAAAGGCAGGTGGAGATGACAACATCATGGCTGAAATGCTGAAAGCTCTGAAAAGCTGTCCCTCTGTCTGGGATTTGTGAAATGACCAACACTATTCGTACCATATGTATGAGCGAAAAGATAGTCGATTCGTGGAGACATGCGATCATCGAAACTCTTCACAAGAAGCTATCCGTCACGGAGCCCAAAAATTATTGGGGGATTTCTTTACTGCGTGTCATGTACAAGGTTTTGGAACGTATCGCTCTCGAGCGACTCATCAAACATCGTGAGGAAGCGACCTGAGAGAAGCAAGCCGGTTTTCGATCTGGAAGATCGACCATCGACCAAGTGTTCGTCGTGAAAAGAGTAATTGAATCGTGGCAGCCGCATTCGAAGCCATTACAACTTGTTTTTTGGATTTCGAAGCCGCATTCGAGTCTCTTCATCGTGATTGATTGCTCAACGCTCTGCGAGCCGATGGAGTCCCGGAAAAGTATGTTCGACTAATCGAGGACATGAACAAAGGAACAGCAACAGTAGTTCGTACGCCTGTCGGGTTTACGTTAGCTTTCGAGGTGAAAAAAAAGATTAAGGCAAGGAGCTGTAGCAAGACCTTTTCTATTCAACTTCGCCGTTGACGACATCATGCGTAGAGTTGCAGAGCGGTTTCCTGCAGACGTGATCCTAACACCATCAGGACGCTCTCTTGTCGACCTGGAGTACGCCGGCGACATTGTGTTAATTGCTGAAAACAACGCAAAACTGCAAAGGATTGTGAACCTCGTTTCGAAATATGCAGCAGCCTATAAACTTCGTTTTCGTCGCGACAAATGCAAGCAGATGTGGGTTTCTCAGAGGCCTTCAACGGGAGTTTGTGTGAACGGACAACGTATCGAACTGGTGGATAATTTCTGTTATTTGGGCTGTTTGCCGAAGATCGATGGTAGTTATGCAGCGGATACTCAACAACGATTTGCGCAAGCTACGTATGCATTCATATCTTTAACCAAGTGTTTGTGGTCTGCCCCCATCGCGAAGGAAGTTAAGTTGCGCGTCTACTAATCCGCTATTCGCCCTATAATGATGTACGTATCGGAGACGTGGGCAGCACCGAAGACGCAGTTGGAAAGGTTGGATGGCACGGATAGGAAGGTGTTTAGACGTTGGCTTGAATATTTCTGGCTGCTGATGTGCCACAGCGAAGATCTGTAAAACGAAATCGAAGCCGTACATCGATGCTTGACACGAAGGGGGTGCCAACATCTTCTAATACCATCTAAAGCGGCAAGGGAGGGTCGTCTTCGTTTGTTCGGGCATATTCTAAGAAGACCGCCAGATCGTCTTGTTAAACACGCTCTAAGAATGCTTCCGAGTCCCGTCTGGAAACGGCCGCCTGGACGTAGGCGAAAGTTTTGAACGGATGTGGTGAAGGAGGATTTGAAATCACTCGGCATTGAAAGGCAATTCAGGCGCGATGTTTTACTTCGCAGGAAGGGGGATGGCGAACAATGGATGGATTGTGTTGAAATTTTGGCTGAGGACCGTGACAAATGGACACGGCTGACTACTAGGATGGCACACCTCGGTGAAGACCGCGTCAGGCGAAAGCCAATTCAAGTAAGTAAGCCAATCTATCTCTTGGACATCAATAGTAAAACTGCATAGTATCCCACCCCGAGCTGCTGGTTTAAAGAAGTAACAAGACCAAGACGGTCGTTTTCTGTAATTCGTGATTTTAGCGCCAACAGTAGCCCCATGAGCTCGGAGCGGGATAGTACGCAGTTTTACGATGGATGCCCAAGAAATGCCAACGAAACAGTTTTGTTATTTGCAGATGTGTTTAACGTTTAAAACACTTCCCTTGTCAGCGAGATCAAGCATTTGGTGCAGGATACTTTTGCTATTGTGATTTGAACTTGGACCAGTTACACTTACCTCATGAGTGGCGATTTATGATGCCAACTAGTAGCGATTTCGCCTGAATGCCAATACAAACTCATTTATTATGCACTTTACCTTAAAGGCACAGTACACACTAAGATATGAAATTTGAGATTTTCATGTAATTGTGTAGAAGATGCCTCCGGTATAACACGTGCCAAATGCGAGATCTCAATTCCTCCAAATAAGCGAGATATAAGCGACCACCACAGGCCCGACCCCCTTCGCTCACCACCACAGGCCCGACCCCCTACCAGATTTCCGAACTCGATAGCGGCTCGATGGATGGATGAATTCCAACAAGTCGTTGTTCTTCAGTCCACTACCAGACTGTCTCCTTATCCTGGCTTTTTCTCACGCAACGATAGCGAATGAAGAGAAATACAGGCCTGAGACAACTCGTCCACCAATTTTCCACCCTTGAAATCTAGGCACCTTTGAGGAGCCATAACTCTGTGCAGAGTGGGTCTTGGACGATCTCAGAGATACCACTGTGATCAGCGTGTGACTCTCTCCAAGATAAGCATGAAATCTGAAAAATAATTTCTTGGGTGTCCTGTGCCTTTAATGGCCTTCAGGAACAACAGTGGGTGAAAAGCTTAGCGTGCCGACGTCTAACACCTATATCAAGAAACAGATCTGAGGAGTGTTTGAAGTAATGTCACAGCGTTATTTCTTGAACAATATCATTTAAGACTCTGCTACGTCGTCTGCTTCGCTACGGCCGTTGTTTCTTCTTTGCCACTTGTGTTCTCTGAAGAGAACATTCACGCGAAGCTCAGCCTACTTAAACCTCTGAGATCTCTAAAATGCTCTCATAAATGAGTCGTGTATTATACAGGTTGTGCCATTGCGTCCAAATTCCTACCCTCCAATTTCAATATTGTTTTGCCGCTTCTACGTTCACCCTGCGAATACTGTGAGGATGTAACATCTTGTGATTTCAATGTTATAGAAAGAGAGATGGCATGCAGCGATGCTACAATGCTGATCGAAAGCCGCTGGTTTCTGTTGGGAATCTACTGTCAAGTCGCTGCTGCCACTATATCAGCAATAATGAGCGTTGTGGTTGCTATAAAGTGTAGCAGACTGTACTTTCACGTGAACAGCAGGGTGGGTTGGAGTGAGATCAATGTAAGATCTAGGCCATTCCTAGAAAGCTTGTAATTATCAACAAGACAAACAGCGGGTTTTGACGAAACTTTCCTATCATCAATCATATTTCTTCACGGCCTGCTGGTGATAACCGAAACCGAGATCTTCTCAGAAGTGTAATGGATTATAAACAGGCAAATTAAAAAATAGTATTTTGTAGTAAAAGCAGCATCCTGACAATGGAATGACCAGACCTGGTCACCAGAACTACCCATAAAGCTATATTTTCCTGATCGAATACCTCCCGGGCAATCTTAAGAGCCCCAATCTAGCTGCCCGAGTAGTAGTGGAAAACGTTATGAACCAAAAAGTGAAGAGCCCTATAGGATTATTACCATCGAGCTACCGGTACATGTCATAAATTTGAGAAAAGCAACGAATGAACATCAGGTTCGTTTTCTAAGCCCCAAATTACCCCCCCCCCTCCGCGCTAGGCTAAATTTGCTCAGACATTCGCGGAGAAGTTCCCGAGAACGACAGCAGAACTTCCCTCGAAACAACTGGGGAACTTCCCCCCGAATCAAGGGAAGGCGGAGAAGATCTTTGGCTAGCAGGTCTCCCTTGTTCTCCCGATCAACAGTCTTTCCCAAGCTGACCCAACACCCATGGATCATTGATTTATCAGAAGTCAGCTTGCCGATACTCGCTGTTTTTAACAGTTTCCTGTTCTTCGAGAGCAGGAATAAAGCCAAAAATATTCACCTTTGACGGTAGGTTAGAGACAAGCTTGTTATCTCTCCTGATAATCTGGACAGATATATCAAAATGGATCTGTCCCGAAGTCTCATGGTGTTACAAAAGGTTTATTGCAAAATTATTCAAAAAGAGACTCCAAAAAGCAGAACGACTGCAAAAGTTGCCGGTTAGCTTTCGGTGCTCAACACCTTCGTCAGACCTGAAAGCAAGCATGTCATTTTCAAAAAATAAGCGGTTAATGTGGTCGTCAAACATTCAGCTCTTCCGGTCAAACTTGTGTTTCGCCCACCACCCAACCTAAAACAACTGCTAACGGCTTCTAGAATTTATGAAGATAAATGTGGCAGGACGGGGTGCACGTATTGTGGACGCAGCAAGGTATGCCAACTTAAAGGCACGGTTTACCTAATCGAATGTCAGGGATGCAGAGAGAATTACGTTGGAGAGACTATGAGGCCTCTTTGGCAACGATTAGATGAGCACAGGAGGGCTCTCCGAAATCCAGCATCGTATCCGCTTAGCAGCTTTTCGAAGCATCGGACACGAAAACACGCACAGGATGCAGCTCCACAACTGTCAGTCACCGTTCTACACCGTGCATTAAGAAACACACTGGAGCGGAAAGTTCTTGAAGCCCTGGAAATCAGACGCATTTCACCTGAGATAAATAGCAGGGACGAAATGGGTGATTCTCTTCAACTCCTCGCGTGACTACCGTATCACACCATTTTCTTGGATACGGTAATATCACTATGGGCATCGCACTGAGCTGCAGCTATTTAAGGGGATGAGCGGGGGAAGATGACCATTTATAGTCTCGTAGCGGCGTTCAGTCGTTCTGTTGAGTGCTCGTATTCCCTGACACTCCAAACGCAGACATTGGTTCGTAACATAGCGCATTTGTGCATCAATTTTTTGAAAATGACATGCTTGCTTTCAGGTCTGACGAAGGTGTTAAGCACCGAAAGCTAACCGGCAACTTTTGCAGTCGTTCTGCTTTTTGGAGTCTCTTTTTGAATAATTTTGCAATAAACCTTTTGTAATCTGGACAGAGATACATTACACCGTCCTTGAGTGGCAGGTCTGCTCCCTCAACTCGCGCAG
This sequence comes from Aplectana chamaeleonis, assembly GCA_029168955.1. Taxonomy (NCBI): domain Eukaryota; kingdom Metazoa; phylum Nematoda; class Chromadorea; order Rhabditida; family Cosmocercidae; genus Aplectana; species Aplectana chamaeleonis. Next base: position 887,915 of record JAPDOI010000028.1, on the reverse strand, counting down.
TGCGAGACCACCTCGAGACTGGCTAGTTTGCATCACCGTATACACTGTGGCTTTTTTTCTCGTTCATCACGCTCGGGGGGGGGAGAAGCCATGGAAACAACCGTAAAGCGAACTTCCCCCGATTTGATTGTTTTGTACGCCTCATCGTTGTTTAAAATTCGAGTAAAGCATGGCGAGGCGTCCCCCTCTGGTGGTAGGGGTCATTTCGCTCCTCTCCCCTTGACCGAGTGATAATGACCGAATCAGGTCTATTGTCCTCGGGAACTTTTCCACAAATATCTGAGTTGAGCTGAAAAATTTTCCTTGACCTCTGCACCCCCCGAAAATAGATTGTCCCAATCTTTGCCTGCGGGGTTTCCTGAGGTGCTGAACACAAATATGAGGTTCGTTCAGCATTTCTCAGGCGATTACGGAAGGTTACGGTGAGTATAATACAATTAGGCTACCAAAGCTCATAGGCTTACATCAATAGAATCATGTGGTACAGCCCCCTTTGGTGCAAAAATAATTGTCATGCTGTTTTTTGAGACAAACAATGTTGGTGGTATCTACATAAAAGAATATTGACAATTCTTCTTATGGCAAAAGGCTTCGAATGGAGTACACGGCAAGAAAAATCTACACGTCAATTTTTGTTCAATTTTTCGTCAATTTTGGAGGGAGCGGGTGAAACAGAAATTCCTAATACAGCAGCAGCAAAACATGAAACCAACATAATTACAATTTCCAACTTCCTCGCCTTTGCCGATTTCTCTAGGAAATGGGCGGTCAAGTTGACCGGGATGGTCATCGCCGTACCCTGACGTGAAATCGACAATCGTGTGAAAACATTAAACACGATAAAAAGCAAGAGATACAAGATACAAGCCACAGAATAAAACATGTTTCCCTAGTATGTTGGTTCACACAACTCAAGCCACAGCCACTCATACAATGTGATTTTTATAAGAAAATTCGTTTCCGCGTTTTGCTCTTCTGTACGCTTGTTCTTCTACGCTATGAGGGATGGAGTTGATAAACTATAACCCGGCATATGGTTCCAAGACAATGCGCCGCGAAGCGGAACAGAACAAGCATACAGGGTGGCTAATTTTTTTCAGGATTGAAAAAAAACCTACCATGAGACCCCGGCTCTATCCTAGCATTGTTGCTAATAAAATTTTATAGGAATACTTCTATTGGTAGCGTTACCGATCAGTGGATCACTTGATTTCTGACTTGAATCCTGAGTGCCCCCCCACCCGTCTAGGATAGTGCCCAGACCCCTAATACAAGTGGATCCAAAAAAACGGCTGGGAATTAGAAGTACAGCCTCCTCTTGAAATACCCTTCTAATGGAAGTATTTGTGTCTTGAAAAAAATGTGGTGAAGCTCAGCTTCTTTCTAGCTGCTTTCAACTGCGCAAACAACTTCCCGCTCGACCCCAGAACTGATATGAAACTTTCATTTATAAAGTGCAGTACGCATCTCCTGAAGGCTAAGTCTATACTTTAGTCACCACAATGGAGAAAACTCGGTCAGATTCAATTACGTTCCTTTCGAGCAAAAGCAGGTGCTACCCGAAAAATCCAGATGCACACATATGAAGGTTCTCTAATTTCAGATACTGCTTACCGCCACGCTCTACCTCTTCATAATTCATTCTATTGTTCTCTTAGCTGTACAGGTGAGGTTCGATCCTGCTGATCTCGCTAAACTCATAGACATACCATTCGAGGAAGTTCTCACAGTTCATTCAGATCATCTCAGACGAGATTCCATTGGGAGTGTTATTTGACAGTGAGCAATCTTAAAGGCAGTGGTCACGATGGAAAACGTTATCAAAAAAAAAACTACAAAAATCAGATTAGATCGAAAATAGCTGAAAAACTATGAAGGTTGCGAGGTCGAAAACGGACTAGAATTAGAGGGCCCAAAGATATCAGTTCGTGCACACATGACAGCGCTGCCCAAAAAGAGCGCAGTTTCATGCCGAGCAGTCAAAAATCATCGACATTCAGAGGAAGGAATAAATGCAAATTTACTTCATAAAAACAGTTGAACATTAAAAGCAAGCACTTCAGTCATTTTTGACTAGATGAGTACATAGATATGTTGAAATTCAATTTCGAGCCAGCTGATGTTCTTGATACTAGAGATCATCGATGCCGATGATGTGGAGTGGGCTCATCCACCATCAAAAGACAGGAATGTTCAGATATGAAATTTTTCCCGAAACAGCGTTTTTATTTTACGATTTTGTCTTATAGGTTCTACTACTCTAAACCCAGAGAAGGGTTTAGAGAGGAGAAGAAGACAGGCATATTTTATCGCGACCACTGCCTGTAATTAAATCACTTGTCCTATTGACAAGGAAAGTGCATATGGTCGCTCCAGCCGTCTGTAACAAATTATACCGTGCTTTTCATAACCATAAGAACACCGCTTAAAACAACAATTTCAGAAAAACGAGAAGTCTAATGAAATCGTAGATGTAATTTACGTCTTATACGTCCAGAATGATGACTGAGTACCTGATTGTGGTTTGATACCTCAATTTGGGATTTTACATCAACATTTGATTGATTAACACACCGTTTCATAACCATTAGATCATTAAGGGCAAATCAATTTTGGTTGTGCTGAAATCATGACAACGCGGACTCTCTATAGTTCATTGGCTCTCACGTTCACAAGCAACACCGAGGTGTTGTTGAAGCGTACTTGCAGCCAAATTTCCAGTGCGGAAGGTCTGATACCACTTCACGTTTTCTCAACTGCTGACGGGTCTGCAAACTGGCCACTACATGATAAAAGCTCTACCCGACATTAACCTCTCCCGCGTTGGTCGGCTGGCGTTTTCAGTGGCGCTGCCTTGTTGGGAGACAGTGTCCTATCGTTCTGGAACTGCTAGATTAGGCAGCAAATGGGTTTGCAGTTGGTAGTCAGCTAAATCCGTCAGTGCTCATGAAGACATTAATAAGATTTGAGTTTGTTGGATGCATCATGGCCTAAGGTCTACAAAGGCTGGACTATTCGATCCTATAGGAGAAAGGGTTCTCAGTTGGCAAAAATAAAAGTTGTGTCACCAATAGACGCAGCTGACTTTCAGGCAGCACTACAAGTCCAGCTACTTCTTAATCTAGCAGTTCCAGCGAGCCAAGAGAACAGTGTCTCCCAGCAAGGCGAAACCGCTAACTACGTTAGAATACTAATGCGAGAGTGGTCAAAGTCGGGTAAAGCTGCTACGCTGACGTGACCGGCTTGCAGACCCGTGTTGCACCCTGTAGAAAACCCCTGTGACAGGCAAGAAAAGTAATCGTAATGATGGCCAAGTGTGGTTACAATAACTTTGACGAAGTTTGCTGCATTTATTAGACCCCTCATACACCTTGTGACGTATTATGAACGGTGTACATAGTTCCAGGTGCCACAGTTAGTGGAATATGCAGTGATGGACCCTTGTTCAGCTGGGTTGCCGTCAGAAGTTTGCTTCGCTCTGCGGTTACCTCAGATGTGCTGTGTTGTTTGCTTCTCAACCCTACAGGCAAGTTTATGAGATTTTCAGAACCTTTCTACGCTTATAAGGAATTATTCCTTTTGGCGACCGTTCTTTAAAAGGAGACTTATTTTTTCTTCAGAAAATGTAGTTAGAGTCCTGTGAGGACAGCGATTAGTCTACAAGTTTGGTTACCTCCAATCTGAACATTGAGAAAAAAAAAACATCCTATCCAGGTCGACTCATTTGTTCCAAACACATTGAAGATGTCCGGAAAACTTTACGAGAAAACCTTTTTTGGGGCACAGTTGTTTCATCAGCGTGTAAATTCGCGCGCGGTGGTTTCATTCCGCTTATCACCGCGCGCGAATCAACACGTCATTCCATGATGAAACTCCATTGCCCAAAAACGGGTTTTTTTCGTGGTTTTCCGGAATTTCCTCATGTGATTGCAACAAGTAGGTTGTGCTAAAGAGGATGTTTTTTTAATACAGATTGGAGCTCCTTAGTAAAGCAAGTTACGGACAAAAGACGCTCTTGTTGCCATCTTTGCCTCTTTTTCCCTATGTTAGCAGCGGTATTGTAAAGGTACCTACCCATCAGGGAGTGTTCAGCTCAGAACTTTTCAAACACGTTACCGAAGCCTTCCAACATCTTACAAAGGATATTTCGAAGCGCAACTTGTAGCCTAACAACGGAAAAGGCCGTGAGCCCGGTATTTTTTTATTCATATGGGAGTCATGAACAGATGGCGGATATACGATACATTTCAGCTTTTTGTTTTTCCAGCTGCTGCGATTGTATCGTCGTTTCTTTAACCACACATAAGTTGCTTGTATGTTGGACTTTCGTAGGTTTCTGGAAGGCTTCGGTGACATGTTTCAAAAGTTCAAAGAGGGTGTTCAAATAATGCCCCCGATTGGGCGCAAAACTGTTTCCTGGGTGTTACCCGAAGTCCTGAACACGAACCTTTGGGTCCGTTTCTTGATATTCTGTGGCTCACCGTAGGCTTCTGTGGATATAAAGCTTTTTGGCTGACGTAACCTACCTTAGTGATTTCAAAATCAGTAAATGGTCAAACCCCTACAGAGATGTATCGAATCAAATACCTCAATCATCGGAAGTCGCATTTCACTTCGAGAGTTCACCATTGATGGAAGGCTTCTAACCAATCCTGTCGTGGTTTTGGTTCCGTGTTCAGGAGCCCCCCTTCCCGAATCAAACCAAGAAACAAGTTTCTAGCCAGGTCCGAATTGTTTTTCCGAATCCACTGGAAATCTTCCTGCTGGGTGTGCCTTTGGGCACCGAATTTCGAGGGCTAGGTAAGCTCTTGCAAGTCGGTTTAGAGACGTATTTAGAAGCTACAAACATAGTTTCAAAAACCATCGTGTTGAAGGACGGTCAGTAGGGCGCTCGAAGTCTCGCGGTACCCATCGGTTACGGTTTTTGTCCAACGGTTATACTCAGAACATATTACGTCCCACCTCATTTTTGGCGACTTCGCGTATTCGACCGCGTCTCTGATCTTCGCCCGTCTGGAGCTGCGTGGAACGTGACTCTCCGAGCCTGGTCCTCTCGACTACGCGCTGTGTAACGCGAACCGCACTTCCACCCTGCGTGAGTATTGCCCAGGTTTCGCAAGCAAGCGTTGAAGCTGTAAGAACTGTGAAACTGATCAGGTGGACACGGAGCCGGATGTGCTTAATCTTCATCACAACTTCCTTGACAGTCTTGAAGCTCTCCAAGCTGTTCGACTTCTCCCATTCAACGCCGGCCCTGGACCGTTCTTCATGCTAAGATCGCGACCTGGATACACGTAGTGTGAGCATTCAGAAATGGTCATCTCGTTGAACATGAATGGGGCATCAGAAAAGTATCCGTTTTCAAGGTTTTCATTGTACCATTATAATGATTTTCAATAAACCATTGTGCAATTACCGCACATTCAAACAGTTTTTATTTCAATTTCATAGAGTCTCATTATGAACCAAGAAACAATGCGTTCCGTATTTCAATTACGTTGAAAACACCTTTTCTTAGCTTTCTCTGGTTCTTGAGCGTACTGTTGCCTTGTGGAAGCGGCAACATTACGAATCACGTGGTCGACGTTTCGTTTCAATTCTTCTACCGGCCGGGTACCCAGGAAGATGCAACACCTAAGTCGTCCAACAGCGGGTGGACTTTGGACCTTCCCAGGAAGCTCCCTGGGTTTCTTGAGTACGGCCACTGGTCATCGACGACTAGCGTGATTGATGGCCTCTCTGATCTTCGAACGTCTGCGTAGCTCTGAACTCTTGATTTCGTCTCTAAGGCTCCGTCCATACGCGGCGAAAACACTCGCTCTCGCTCTCCAGCGCTCCTCAGCGCTCTTTAACGCTGATAGGCTCCCGTACACGCAGAAAGACACCGGCAAGTGCACCCTGCCTCGTGTTCATTCGATCAAAAACGCTTAACCTGGTTATCACTTACTTAAATCGACTCGTTTGCTGCTCCTTTATCAAGGTTTGGGATGGCCTTGGTAGGCGTATTAGACACAAGGGCATTGGTTTTGAGGTATAGCTTAGGTTGCTAGGATGAGTACGGGCGGAGTAAGCAGCGGAGCGGTCGGTGATGGGAGAATATCACAGTGATGAGGGAATTTCGACACGCTACGACCGGTTCAAAATGAGCGACCTAGGCTATAGATTTAGCTCTTATTTGCTCGAGGGATAAAGCAATTGGCTTGAATATGGCTGCATCTCTACCGAATGAAGCGTGAGCGAGCGAGAGGAGGCGTAAACGCGCGGTAGCGGGCATGAGCGCGCGTGAGCGGCTAGCAAGTCATATATGCCCTCAATGAACATCGATTTTGCGTGATAGCACGCCCTCACAATGGACGCTGCTCAACTTGCGCAAAACGTAACACTCTCACCATCGTCCTCTCGACTGCGCGCTGAGTGAAGCGGACCGCACTTCCATCCTGCTTGCGTACTGCGCGAGTTTTCGAAGCAAAGATTGAAGTTGATACGAAGTGGAATCGATTAGGTGAGCATTGAGCCGGATATTCTTCGTCATCATCACAACTTCCTCAACGGTTTTGAAAGCTCCACGAGCTGCTCGTCTTCCCCCATACAACTCCGGTCCTAGATCGTTCCTCGTGTTGACCTCGTGACCTAGATACACGCAGTTCGAGCATCCAGAGATCATTTCGTTGACCATGAATAATGACAATATGAAACGCATCCGTTTTCATATTGTCATTAAACCTTTATACCAGTACCGCGCATTATGAGAGCGTTTTTTTCAGACCTTCAGAATCTCACTATAAAACCAGAATGGATATGATCCATATTTCCTTTATGCTAAGAAATTAATTTTCGTTTAGCTTTCTTTGGTTCTCGAGCGTACTGTTGCCTTATGGAAGCGTCAACATTATGAATCGCATGGTCGACGTTTCGGTTCAATTCTTCTCATTGCTTCGGTAAGCGCAAAACGAGATCACATCAACTCACCTTTCAATGATGTGTGATTTCTCTTACAGATAACTTTGTCAATGGCAGCCACGCTCTGTGCGATGGGAGAATTGAGTTCAACACCGCCAGCCACCTACTGCTCCGAGGTCCGACGTCTTATGGCGTACCGGATGAGGATCTTGTACTACGCAATAAGCGCACTTAGCGTACTGACTGCAGTTGGCCTTGTTGGAATGTTTCTCTGGAACAACAAACTGCTGAAGAGGTACGAGGTGTTTTTTCATTGAAATGTTGTCAAAAAACATCTTACATTTGAAAACTACTTCAGAAAAGTTTTCGACCTGCATTCATCCTACCAACTTCGTGAGAATGCAACCGTTTTTCGGATTTTGCTCCCATGGTCAGCATGCCAGACGACATTCTTCCTTCTGTTCGCAGGATGGACCCTATTTCTGACCAACTTAGATCGCACTCTGGATCGTGTTCCATACCTGATCTTGGCTGCCACGACATATGTAGGTGCTATTAGTCAAACTTGACTTGGTTGCGTCCTAATTTGGAAAAAATGTTACAAGCAAGTGCAAAGTAGACATGATTTTTCGAGAAATCTTCCTCCCCTCGAAGTTGTGAAGTTTTTGATAACTAGGTTTTGAGCTTGAAAGCGGTGGAAGCATCTCTCCAAATAATAGTTTTAATGATTTCGGAAGATCACACAGTTTTGACAGCGTTCTGAAATTTACCAGCGAACCACTTTGTTGGGAAGATTCTTGGATTATTGTAGCAACACTGGAACTGCAGTTCGCGTCCAAATCAAAAACTGTTTTTTACAAGAAAAGAATGCGGCTTAGAGCCCTTAACATTCTTTACTTAGACACTAGGAAGATGCAAAGTTAGATTCCCAATAAGGGGGAGGGCAAGCAGAGAAATGGATAGTGCGCTGCCATGAAGCTCAACTTCCACTGCTGATCTGTGTATGTTGTCTCGAGATAGTTAATGAACACAAAATTTTTCACGAGAACTCGTTCTCTGTCGCCTACTGATACGCATATTGTTAACATGCTTGCCGGGAAAAGAGTAGATGCTCGTCCGTGCCCTGGCGGGACAAAATTTCAGCCATGCTTCATTGCTCTGAGGTCAAATCTGGAAAAGCGTTAGTAGGACTAAGAAAGTGTTTTTTTTTACATTCTTGAAAATTCTCCATAGGGTGGGAACGTAATACCGATGTCGCTCGACTTTTTAAACGTGGTTGAGATAACTACGCAAATAGAATGGTGTGGCTGAAAACAACGCCTACGCGTTTTGAAGCGTCAAGAACGATCCACAAAGCCGCTACACGAGTAAGAAGTTGGCCCCGCCCTGTATTGATCCGCCCTCTGTAATTCCTTCCTTCTCCAAAACAGGCGTGCTAGGCCATTCTCACCGTCGTCGATGTAGGTGGGTGGTGCAAAAAGTGCAAAAAGTAAACCAGATTAATCGACGACGGTGGTGTTGGCCCAGCACCCCCGTTTTGGAGGAGGAGGGCAAATACAGGGCGGGGCCAACTTCTTACGTGTCGTTTTGCCCTTGCGTGCGTCGTGCGTAGCCCTTGTGTTCTGAGCCAAACCATCCTCTTTCCGTAATTATTTCAACCACTTTTACGAGCTGCCTTGAATGTTTTTTACGTATCACCGATTACGCAACTATCTGCAGAGCCTACATAAACGCATGGAAGACCTGATAAAATTGGTGGGACCAAGGTTGTGATCTTTTGGATCCCTGCATTCACACTGGGCTCGGTTGAATAATGCAAAAAAAAACTGGCCTTTTCTTCTCTGGGCAATACACAGTTCAGTTTAATTCAGGCAGTTCCTTACTATACGATGGTGGCTCCCATCCTCATGTGGCTGACGATACGATGGTCAGAGCAGATGAAAGAGGAGAAACTGAGGACTGTCACGGACAGAAACTCGAGTGATCATGACGTTTATTTTCAGACTTATCATAAGATGTGGAACGACAGCCAACTAAATAACTAATTTGAGAAGATGTGATATAGTTGTTCGTCTAATAAATAATTTGAAAAAATGCTACTCTAAACTCGGATAGCTCCAATATTTCGTGGGTCCATGACTTGGTTCGAATTTAAATTTTTTGCTATACAAACGCATTAAGACCTTTTAAACGTTCCGCTAGAGCCAGGTTACTCAACAGTTAAGGACTAAGTGATTGGCCTGCATAGCTGAATGCGCGACATCAAAATGAAACTTGAGTCCCTAAGTAGAATTCAGTACGATGGATGGAGAAATACAGTCGGCACGGATTACACTGGTACTTGGCGTTCCCTGGTGTGCACTGGCGCAAACTCGGTGCACGCATGTTTTAACTTATGCGCAACTCGTTTGCGCCCACGCACATCAAGACACGCAAAGTGTCAGTGCAATCCGTACCGACTGAAGATAGTCACGCGCGATCAAAACCCCGCGTGCAAATGGTCCCTCGAAAGCAGCACAGCTCGATACAATGATCGCGCCTCAACCATTCAAAGGACTAAACTTGGCAGAGATGCCATGCATTTGTTCAATGTAATTAAGTAAGCAAGCAAGTAAGCCTATTACATTCGCAACATGAAAAAATTGTAACGAGAATCGAACACTGTGAGGGATTCGCTACAATCTATAATCATAACCTTGGAAGCGGAAGTAGCGGTTTATCTGAAGTAATAAGGATTTGAGATTCTTTCCAGCACTCACTTTGAATTGACTCAATTTTACCCATGGAATCAATTTCTTTATGACGTCAGAGTGTGACCTGCCAGCTCTGTACTTGAAAGAGTTGGCATACAAAGTAGAACCTGACCGAGGTAAAACAATTTTGACAAAATTCATCCTAGTTGGAGAGTTGTTTAAATTGAGCAGACGTTTCATGTTTAGCGGCCGCGGTGCGTTTTGGCATGCCTACCGCGACGCGGGTCGGTATACTGACTGCGGAGCGCGTTAGTGTGCCGGTCGAGGAGCATGTCGATGTTCCGACCGCATGAACGGCGCAGTCCCCTGACTGTAAAGCCAGTGATGTACCTTGCTAAGATCGAAGTGACAGCAGTGTCGCCGGTTCAATTCCTCAAATTTGCGGTGCGTTTGCGACCGCACGATGGTCCTAAATTGAGATTTTGTAGCATAGCATCCATTCGGAGCATCGCTTACAGTTCCGTCGCTGAGCGGAACCGTGAATAGCGTCGTAAATACTTCCATCGCTGATCGGCGACGAAGTGCGTCGTCGCAGAAGCCTACAGAGTTCAAGCTGCGGCATTTTTCGCAGCGGCGAAAGGTGCTGTATGATGCATTATTGATTACCAAGGATGACTGACGGTGACGATCGGCGCGAAAGGCGACGAGAGGGGACTGCAGAGTGCTCCGACGCCGCAACGACCCTGCGTTCATGCTAGCGGGCGGCAACCGACGCCGCAATGATAATGCTCAGCAACATTTTCGAAGCGTCCAGGCTGATACTCGGCGACCACTCTTGCCGGTCACTGTAACTCTAACCCAGAACGCAAGCTGAGGAGGAGCATCATACTGAGAGGCCAGGGTCTTTTTTAATTTTCTGAAGGCTTTTCGGGTACGAAAAATGCAGTCGGAATGTGACTGTCCGTATTTTAAAACGTACTCAAAATTTCATGGACTCATGGAACGTACTCAAAATTTCATGGACCTGCAAGCTGAAGGGCGCTACACCAGATGGGGTCTTTGAAAAGAAGTTTGGGACCTTAAAAAAACCAATATTTTTAGATTCTTCAGAACGGCCATTAAAAATTCATTTTCAGGTGTTATGCGTACGAATGTATCACAGCAAAAAATCAGTTCCCAAGCCATTCCAGACGATCTAAAAACTTCTTTTCTTATTTGAGTCACAGACTAATTTCCGGCAATCGCTCGTACCAGCTTTCCCATTATTTTTTATTACTCGTACATCGAATTACACCTGATTCATCATAATTACGATACTATTCTCTCATACTTTTGTGGAGAACGCATGTATTGGGTTTTCTTGGACGGCACAGTTAAGGCCACCTCTCCCTCTCTCCGCCGTAGCATTGCCACTGGTTCATTCATACTGCGTTTTTTTGCATAATTATGGAACGTTTTTTTTTTATTTAATAAAAACAAAAACAATATTTAATCAAAACGTGTTTAAAGGCAGTGTTCACGATGAGAAACATGTTTCAGTTTCCACTAGGAATGGGTAGCGGAGGGACACACTGTAACGTTGACGTCGAAAGAACGCATGAAAACGAGCCAGGAAGAGCCCCAAAAGAACCCGAAGTTGCCAATTCGAGCGCAAGGCAAACCCCAAAAGCGCAACACACGCCCACCGAGATGAACAAATGAATGCTCGAGATCGTGAGATGAGCGATAATTTCCAGTCATTAGCCCCGTTCTTCCCTTCATTCTCAGCTTCTCTCTTTACTCAGATCAGCTCTCATACATCGGCTGCAAAAGACGAAAGTTACAAGCCTCGAACAACTCGTCCGCCGTTTCCTTAGCTCACTTTTTGAGGGACCATAACTCCGTTCCCAGAAGGTCTTATACGATTTCAAAGACATCATTGGAATCAGCATGGGGCCGTCTTCAATTTAGGTGGAAGAACAGAGAAAGGATTTTTATCTCAGACATTCGCTGTTATGAACTCGATACCAAAAAGCTGGATACTTATCAACCGCCAACCAATAGGATAACAAAATCGATTACCGCACACCAAAGCGCGACCACGTTCGCAGTGGATTGGTTTGCTATCTCAGACATTCGCTGTTATGAACTCGATACCAAAAAGCAGGGTAGTTATCAATCGCCAACCAATAGGATACCAAAATCGATTACCGCAAACCAAAGCGCGGCCACGTTTGCAGTGTATTGGTTCGCTATAGGGTTTGGTATTGGTGGAAACAGGGGGCTGTTATGAACCGCCAACGAATACGATTGTCTGTTATGATCCGCCAATCAAAAACGTCTTTCCGAGTTGACGGTCGGCCCGCTTGCTTTTTATGTTGCAAGCGTCTAGCGTCGTATGTTGACAAAAGTAGTTTTGAATGATTTCTGTTTCGTTCTATTATTTATGCCTTGTTTCTCTGTTTTCTGTTTTCAAAAGCCTACTTTTTCAATTTCCTCACTTCTTGTTGTGATTATTGATTAATTTCGTCTAACCTTCTCTTCCACAGGTATTTAAAGTGGGTTATTCTTGAAGTTTACTTTTTTCAACCAGTGTTTTTTTTTCTCAAAATTGGGAAGAAGATCAAAAATTATCCGTTGAACAGGATGCTTGTGTACGTTACTGCGGAGGCACTGTCATAATCGACGGCTAATTCTTTATTCTCTGCTACATATTGTAGAGGAAAGCAGCGGGGATACTAAAAAACGGTGCGTTTCTCGTACAACACAAACACACCCAAAGTCTCACATAGATTTAGTTCGTAGTATATGTTTTGTTTTATAACCAAAGACCGATGTCATACTGTTTTGTAGGTGCTTCTGTAGAAGTTTATATATTATCGAGAAGAGTAGCATGCATAGTATGAAGGTAGAATTCCTGTTTTTTTTTGTAGAACACTTATTCGGAGAACAATGAATGTTTTGTGAAATTAGACTTTATGAGCGTTTTAAAACAAGATACAATTATAGCGATGAGTGTTTCAAGGTTTCGGTGTTGAAAAATCACGTTTTCGTGGTATGGAATAGTTTGGAAACCTAAGGGAAACAGATAGCAGGTTAAAACTCTTATATTCCGCTAACCAAACGGACATGTTCCCGGAACATATGCCATTGGTATCGAGTTCATAACAGAAAGTGTCTGCTGTTATCATACGCCAACCAACACCATATGTTCAGGCAGGTGCTCGGCGGAACATATGCTATTGGTATCGAGTTCATAACAGCGAATGTCTGAGATCGCGAACACTGTCTTTAAATGATTATTCGAAAGCATAGTCACCATCCACTTCAAGGACTGCTTCCCATTTTCTTGGCAGTCGATCGATTCCACTTGCGTAGAAGTCACGATACTCGGAGGCAATCCACGCTTTGACATCACCCACCAAGTCATCCAAGTCGTCGTAGACTTTGTTTGTTTGCCAGTTTTACAAAGAGCGATCGGTATTATAGTCCGTTGGTGCTTCTGTCGGTGAGCACGGTGGATAAAGGGAGCAGATCCCAGCCCTTATTGGTGATGGACCCGATTACACGGCGCTCAACATGTGGACGGACATTATCGCGATGAAACACGATGTGGTTTTTTTCCGCGGTCTTTCCGCCTCGATTACAGCGTTAAGGCGATCAAGCTGAGCCAGATAGACGTCGCGGTTGATGTTGAATCGCCGCCTGCCATTTCTTTCAGGAGCTCTCCATTGTTGCCTTTCACCTGCGTCGCTAAACCAATAACAAATGTTATTTGAAATGATTTTCCAATGGATGATTCCGCTTCTGTCTCACCACACACACCACATAGTCTTCTTACAGTGCACACCTTTTGGTATCCATTTGAGGGAAGCACCTGACAAAACGCAGATCTTCTTTCTTTCAACTTTTTTGAGTAGAAGCCATGACTCATCCCCAGTGACAAGATTCTTCTGAAATTGTGTTTGTTCGTTTCGAATCGGTGAAAATTCGAACGCGCTCAGATTTGTTGTCCAGTGACAAGATTCTTCTGAAATTGTGTTTGTTCGTTTCGAATCGGTGAAAATTCGAACGCGCTCAGATTTGTTGTTGTTGGAGAGCTCGTGAGGCACTCATTCAGCCATATTCCATAACTTTCCAAGCTTCCTCAAGCGTCGAACAATCGTTGATTGATTGACTTCAGCCAGCATTCGCGTTGTCAGGCTTTCATCCTCTTCCACGGCTATCAGAAAAGCCTGATCATCAGGCCGACCCCTTCCTTCTTCATCCTCCGAACTAGTGTCACCTATATAAAGCGAATAAACCACTTCCGCACTGCACTATCACTAATTGTTCGTTGAGATCGTGAAATCACTGGACTGCGGTCCATCTTTCTCGTAGTGGTAATAAAGCATAATGTGGCGAATATGAGTGTGATTTTCGACACCTTTTTTCCCTAAATATTGAGGAATATTTTCAGATGAAAATTAAAGACGAAACTCAAATTTTTACCAAAGAAAAACGCGTTAATAGAAAGATTCTGTAATTATGCATCAACCCAATAGTAACAAAGGCTCCTATTTTTCTGTGCTAAAACCACACCGTAAATTTCAGTGTGAAATTTGAAAAAGACAAGATTTTCAGGACAGTGACAATCATTACCAAGGAAACATTTCGCCGCAAATCCTGAAACCCAAAATCACTAAGCTCTTGATTATTCGCATTAGTATCTGAACCTACTACAAACGCAATGAAGATAGGCAATTACACCTATTTATTGAAATGCAAATTCTTTCGGAGGCTTCGCTTCGGGTATCCGGTTTACTTTTTACCAATTTGTCTCCGTTGTTCCAGAAATTTTCCGAAGTTATCTGAAGTTATCCGACCCGATATCCGTATCCTCTTCAACTCAAAATGGCATTATCCCAGGTCGTTTGCTGTTATTCTTCTGCAAACCTGCGAATTGTCTATTAACCTGGTCATCGGACCTAAAATTACGAGCGCTTAGGCTTCGTTCAGCTATTTTCACTCATTATCGGTCACCCACTAACTAAAAACGTCAAAGTATCAATCTTATTGTTACGAAAGTAGATGTGAACTTGAAAAAACACCTAACGAAAATTGTTCGTACATATAGAGAATAGGATGCTACACTAAGAAGAAAATTTTTTTCTAAAAAGTCGCAAATCCCAAGGGCTTAATACTCAAATTTGATTCAGCGTAAAATTTTGTGACGAGCTTGAAAACTTAAAGGCGGTAAAACCCAGGAGTCAGGGACCCGTTGCTAGTCATCCGTAAAATTGCACAGGACCCCCGGAGAGTGAGCAGGACTCCGGGACCCGTTGCTGGTCATCCAGAAATTTGTGGACGACACCTCGGAGAGTGAGCACGAGTTCGGGGCCCTTTACCGTTCCTCCATCGCTCATCTTCAACGCACATGATGCATTTTTCCTGGACTTCTATTCTTTTCTCGAAGAAGTGGTACGTGCTTATCATTATCAACATTGAAAACAACTCTTTTGAAACACTGCTCTGAAATGTGTTCGTTTTGATTTTCTCAGGATTCCAAATAGACCTTTGGTTTCTTGAGTTACGCTGTCAGTTAACGCTTGTAAGTAATGGAGCCATAATTGCGCCTGAGGGAACAACATCTATTCCTCTGAATCAGCTCGTCAAAAATTAGTCACGTTTCCCACCTCCTATGCGAGCTTCCTTTTTCTATTCTTCCAATATTTCTCGAGGCACTACCCCCCCCCTTCACTAAGCCCGCAAACCACTATGCGGTGTCACAAGCTGTGTTTTCACTCAGGATGCCCTTAGACATTGTTCCATTTTGTAGAATCTTCTATTGTTCACTTTTTGCTACTCAGTGTTTACTTTGTTTTCCAAACCACTTTCTCCTCAAAGCGCACTTTTTATGTAATCTTTTTGGATTTCCAAACCGATCGTTCTGGACGGTATTATGACGAAGGAGCACAGAGGTCCCTTCGTGCTTTTCTTTGCTCTCACAGCGCGAAATATATGAGCCGTATTGTGACTCAGTGAGATCAAGCATTGGGTGCAAGATACATTTACTATTTTGAAGGCGGTGTGCACAATGGAAGAAGTTCTCCAGAAAACTGCAAAAATCGGTTTGGTTCGAGAACAGCGTAAGAATTGCGATAGTGCGCGGCGAAAAACGCTCTAAATTTACGTTATTAAAGGCACAAGGAGAGCAATTCGTGCACAGATGTACAACGCCGCCAATAAAAATCCGAGTATTATGATGTGCCTGGTCAAAATTCAGAGAAGTGCACCGCAACTAATAAATTAGTTTGAGAGCATATAGAAACAATTTTTCTTACAAAATACAAACACGAAAGTATCAGCATTAACCACTCGGACAAATTTTAGGACTGACCGCGCGCAAGTTTTTCTCCTTAGTACCGACCGCGCGCAGGAACCGTTCCGATCGCGCGCAAAACAACGTTTTAGGACCGAACGCGCGCAACGCTCGCGGCCGGAACGATCATAAAAAGTTGCGAGCGTTCCGACCACCTTTGCGCGCTTTGCGGCCGCCCTCACATACCGTTCGAACCGCTCGCAACTCTGTAAAGCGCGCAGGAATCGCCACGATTTAGGACTGACCGCGCGCCAACATATTCAGACGTGAGGGAAAATGCATGGTGCATGGTGCATGGCCGAGAACACATTTTACTCCACGCGTGAATTCAATTTTTTTGCTGCGGTGCTCGTACTACCTTGCTTTTTGATGTTTTTCTTTGTTTCTCTCTCTTTCCATTCTGTTCTCCTTTTGATTCTATATGTGTTCGAATCGTCTTATAATTGCATGCACAGCTTAAGCAAAGGTAACAGTAGGTGAGTCAATGATGAGTATTGAAAACGGTTAAAGGTGTAGGGTTTTCTTAGATGTAGGCAGATCGTGAAAGGTGGAAAGGGACTCTGGTAAGTAAACAATTAGGATTGTGAAAAGAAGGTAATGGGTATCAAGGCGTGAGTGGAAGTTGTGAAAAGTGGGCGGGGCTTCAGAAGGAGTGCGCAAACCATCGGATGAAGTGCGTAGGGATTCGAAGAAGCGTGAGGGGTAAGTTGTTGACGACGTATTATGGTTCTCAAAGTAAAATTGATGTTTCGAAAGTGGGCGGAGCTTCAGAAAGAGTGCGCACCACATTCGATAAAAGGCGTAGAAATTCAAAAAAACGAGAGGTGAACGTTGTTGGGGCTGTATAATGGTTTTCAAAACGTTAGTGATGATACGGAGAGTGGGCGGGGCTTCAGAAGGAATGTCCACAGTATCGGCTAAAGTGCGTAGGGAATCGAAGAAACGTGAGGGGTACGTTTTCGGGGGCATATTATGGTCCTGAAAACAATACTGCTATATTTCGGAAAGTGGGCGGGGTTCAAAAAGAGTGTGCGCAGTATCGGCTAAAATGCGTAGGGATTCGAAGAAACATGAGGGGTATGTTATCGGGGACGCACTATGGTTCTCAAAACAATATTGATAAGTTTTGGGAAGTGGCCGAAGCTTCAGAAGGAGTGCGCACCACATTCATTAAAGGGCGTAGGAATTCAAGAGACGAAAGGTTATCGTTGTTGGGGGTGAAAAACCCGGACTTTGGAGTTCCACTAAGTTTTTTTAAGTTTAACCCGACATACGTAGAGAAAAATAATTTGCGAAAATGCTAGCTTGATATCTTTCTGTCCAATATTATATATAAGGCCAATATTTTCAGAAGTATAGCCTCGAACTTAAATGGATAGCTTGTTGATGCCAACTCAATATACTCCTACAGCTAACCTTATCATCTGAACACGAGAAGAAATCTCTGGTATCGAAGGATATTATTCAGTGTGAGTTTCAATCGTTCTTAAAGACAGCATATATGCTCGCAAACATAGTCGAGATAACAGCATAAATTGGTCCGCATGGCAGGGGCGGGAAAATACAGATATACGAGGCAGTAATGCACGAATCCTATCTCTCTGGATGGCGTCCAAGGCTTTAAGCGTTGCTGACCACATGGCAGGGGCCGTGCGGACCTATTCATGCTGTTATCTCGAGCATTTTTGCGAGGGTGTATGCTGTCTTTAATGTTGATTATTGTGGTAGTGCAACGTATTGTTCTTATTTAGCTCGGAAGGGACTGCTGAGATCGTCCTACTATAATTTCATATTCTAATGTCAGTTTCGGATCTTCCAAAGTGCTCACCGCAGGCGCGTTGGAGCGTGCGTTGGACTGTGAATTTTTTTTCCCGGGAAGTTACAATGAAATCTCCGGCGGAGCCGCCGCTACCCAGGAGCCGCAAAACGGCTTAGGAAAGTGGGCGAACCTCGCCGCTTTGGGCAAGTCCGGTCCATTTCCGCCCCTCGACGTGAATAAAGGAACAGTTGAGATTGTGAGCCGAGCGATGGTTTCCGAGCTGCTGAGATGTCGTACGTTCACGCCGTGGCAGTGTGGAGGAAAGAAGATCACCTCTATGCAAACCGACGTCACCCCCTCCGCGAAGAAGGTTTTTGTCATGGGAGAGGTGCTGGTCGGCCGCGTCTCTCCTTCGGATTCTCCTGCTAAGGGCCGGCGTGGAGAGGAATCCTGGACCCGCTCAGAAGTATCTATGCGCCACGTGTGGCAATGATGTTAACTGGAGACATACCAGCGTCCAGTGCTTCGGATGCCAAAGGTGGGTGCATCTCTCCTGTTCGGGTCTCAGCTCTGTGAAGCATCATAACTCTGCTTTTCGCTGTGTTTTATGCTCTTCACCTACCAACTCTGATTCCTCTTCCTCAAATCGCCCCCTTTCCATTGTACATATCGATCTCAACGGCCTTCGTGCCAAACTTTCTGAGCTCTCTCTCTCTTCGCACGTACTTACCATCCAGACGTGATCATGGTTCAAGAAACCAAGCTCTCTCCATCCCCTACCTATCCTCATCCTAATATCCCGGGCTACACTGCCTTCCATGCTCCAAGGTCAGCTCTTGGCGGAGGAGTTTCAACCTTTGTTTTATCCTCTCTCCCCTCCCACCTCATACCAAACACCCCCACGGATGGTACTCTCGAGTACCTTTCAATCCATCTCCCCTTAAAACTCCCCTTTCTCTGTTTAACATCTATATTCCCCCTACCACCTCATGCCCCTCCTCCTACAATCCCATTCCTCTTCTCAAACAACTCAACGATTATTCCCTCTCATCATCAGTTGTTTTCGCGGGCGACTTTAATGCCCACACCTTCTGCTCGTCCCTTGGTTCTGATGCTAGAGGAGAAGACGTCGAAGAATGGGCTGAGGAGTGCGATGTGGTCATCTTAAACGATGATCGGTCCACTCGTCTCCCTGCCAACGGCCGATCTTCTAGCCCAGACATAGCTCTTGTCTATTCCAACCTTTCCAACGCTTGCTCATGGTCTACCTCAACAACATTGTCTAGTGATCATGTTCCCGTCTTTGTGCACATCGATCTCTCAAACTCTCTTGCTCCTTATTCTGGTGTTCGTCAACGTTCTTATCTCAATTTAGGCGTGCACCAGAAAGAGCATCACTTATCTGATGCAATTCGCAGGACCATGAAGGCGGCTATTCCTGTTGGCCGAGTTAAGACGTCCTATCCAAACGTCACCAGAGAAATTCTTCAGAAAATCAGGACTAGAGATGCCAGATGAGCAGTTGACCATCTAGACCCTGTCGTCACTCAGCTGGATGGTTAGATCAGAAAAGATCTCGACCAGCACAAGAAAGAACAGTGGGAAAAATTCACAGAACAGTTGAATTTCAAGACGGACAGTGGAGCTACTTGGAAGGTGCTTCGGAAACTATCGGGAAAGAGCCTGCCAGCCACCATCTTCACTATTGAGTTCGGTAATAACGTTTTCAAGTCAGGAAAAGAAGCCGCCTACTCTCTCGGTAGAAGTTTCTTTGTCACGAGTACAAGGCGAGGTCCGCAAAATAGAGTGACAGTAAGAGAGCTGTGCCGCCTCCCGCTCATGAGCACGGCCGAAGCGTACACTGTGGCGCAAGTAGAGAAGATTATAAAGGACATGCGAAACTCCAAAGCTGTCGGTCCGCACGACATTTGTCCTGCTGTACTGAAGAAACTCCCATCTGAGATCCTTCCGCTCATCGTTGATATGATTAATACTTCGTTCAGCTCTTGCACTATTCCGCAAAACTGGAAGACAGCCAACGTCATCCCATTACCCAAGCCTGGCAAACCTCAGTTTTCAGTAAAGGGATATCGTCCTATTAGCTTGATGACACCTTTCGCCAAGGTGGCCGAAAAGCTCATTGTCAAGGATTTAGCGGAGCACAACGAGAAGCAGTTGTTTCAACATGGGTTCAGAAGGCTTCATTCCACAACTACGGCGTTGCTAGAAATTACCAGCTATGCTATCGACGGGTTCAACTTTAACAAGCCACTGAGAACTGTAGCTGTTGCGTTGGATCTCACCAAGGCATTTGATACGGTTAACCTTGGAGTCCTGTCAAGCAATATACTGGAGTCGTCAATACCATCTTGGCAGAAGCGCTGGATATCGGCCTTTATTAAAGGTCGGCGGGCAAGAGTCATGTTTCAGAACCATGTCTCCAACAGTATTCCTATGGCAGCTGGAGTCCCTTAGGGCGGGGTTCTATCGCCAGCCCTCTTCAGTCTGTACCTCGAAGATATGCCTAAGCCTCCACAGGACATCAAGGTCGTCGCGTATGCTGATGACATAACGATCATGTGTCGAGATCGGGACTTACACGTGGCCGCCAATAAGATCAACGAGTACCTGATCACACTGAAGAGCTTTTTCGACCGCAAGATGCTAAGGATCTCTGCAGCCAAGTCGTCAGTGTCCGTTCTCACGACGGACCCATCCGAGCACAGCGCTCATCCGGATGTCGTGTGGGATAGAGACCGATTGCCTGCTGCTCGCTTTCCAAAGCTGCTCGGTCTTGTGCTCGATCCGTCACTCAAGTTTCATAAGAATACCGAGCAGAAGCAGGCAGTCGTTAAAGCTAAGCTCAACGTTCTCAGGGCCCTGGGCGGCACTTCGTGGGGTAGCAGCAAGGAGACTATACTCACAACGTATAAGGCAATTCTTCAACCCGCCCTGGAGTACGCCGCACCGGTTTGGCAGCATCTCGTCTCAGAATCCTCCTGGGCAAAGATGCAACGAATACAAAATGCTGCTCTCCGTATCGCCACCGGATGTGCAAGGAGTTCCCCAATCGAGCACCTGCATGCTGAGACCCGTCTATTACCAGTGAAGGAGCACTGTCAGCTCCAGGCCCAGCAACTCCGCATTAACATTATAAAGCAACCGAATCACCCGTCGTGGAGAGTGCTAAACCACGTAAGAGAGAGAAGTATAAGGAAGCCATTCGCCGATGCTCCAAACAAAGTCAATTTGCAAAGATGGCACGACTCACAACAAGGACGACTCCGATTTTGCGCGAGGAGCACACCAAGTTCGTACGGTGTCATCTTATGAAGGCGGCCATAAATTCTATACTAGGAGATATACCGCCCCCCATCTGCACCTCAGAGTCTCAACTCGGAAGAAGGGCGAGATGCACGCTCGCATCATTACGCTGTGGTCACTCTACAATGCTAATGTCTTATGTCAGCAAGATTGACAGCAGCGAATCTGATGTGTGTCCGGACTGCGGTACCGTCGGCCATGATACGGCACATTTATTTAACTTGTCGGAGAGACCTACCACGCTGACACCAATGGACCTATGGACGAATCCACTACTGGTCGCCCAGTTCCTCCGCCTATGACAAAACCCTCTATGTGGCTGCAAAGAAGAAGAGAAGATGGTTTCCGATCATAAGCCTCGCTCTTCCCTTCATTCTCAACTTCTCTCTTTGCTCAGGTCAGCTCGCATACATTGGCTGCAAAGGACGGACGTTACAAGCCAAAACTCGTCCAGGAAAAAAGCGAAAAATAGAACAGGGTTTTTATTGTGGACACTGTCTTGAAGGCAGTATTCACGATAAAAAATGTGTTTCAGTTTTTACTAGGAATAGGTAGTGGAGGGGCTTACCGTAAGGTTGACGTCAGAAGAACGCATGAAAACGAGCCACGAAACGCTCCAAAAGAGCCCAAAGTTGCCTATTCGAGCGCAATGCGAACCCCAAAAGCGCAAATCACGCCCACCGACGTGAACAAATGAGTGCTCGAAATCCTGAGATGAGCGCTGATTTCCAATCATTACCCCCGTTCTTCCCATGATTCTCAACTTCTCTATTTACTCAGGTCAGCTCGCATACATGGGCTGCAAAATACGGAACTTACAAGCCTCGGACAACTCGTCCACCATGCTTCCCTAGCTCAATTTTTGAGTAGCCATAACTCCTTTCCTAGAGATCTTGTACGATTTCAGAGACATCGTTGGAATCAGCATGGGCCGTTTTCAAGATAGGCAAAAAAACAGAAGAGCGATTTCTATCCCGAACAGTGCCTTTAACATACTGCGTTCGCAAAGAAAACTTTTCGTGGACTTGATTCCTTTAAAAAAAACGATTTTTATCGTGAACACTGCCTTTAATGGGGCTTCAGCTGTGACATGCAATGTATTTCCTAGCTTGAATATATAGCGTAGGATAATAGCGGAATTGTTTATTTGGAGTGAGCTTGAACTGACAAGCGGATATTGATGCAGACAGTGAAACCGCCGGGTATTGATTTAGACAGTGAAATGGTTTGGGCGGTGCCGTCATGGTAGCTGCTGGATGGGCGGCACGCGTGTGCCGAGCAGAGATAGGTTTCATAGTCCACCGCACGTCCAGCGCGTGCTGGGGTAGCGGTGAGGATTATGAAAGATGCGTTTTGCTTCGTTGCATTCTTTGCTGTAATGCATCTTTTACTAATACATGTCTTAGCTTTGACGTTTTTCTTCTCTCACGCAAGTAGAGGCCTACGTTCCAGTACTTCTGAAAAGCACTGCTCCGTTCTCAATGTTTTTGCCAAATTTTTTCAGAGCATGAATTGTAATATTTGAGGCCTAAACCTATTAAAAATATATGTGAGAAGTCCTTTCAAAGTTATAACATGGAAATACAGTTCGGGAAAAGGCGGTGGTGCGATCGCGATCAACACCCTAGGGTCCATATCATATCCCACGACAGATAGGCTGCAGAACACTGCGACGTCAGTGTTGCTTAGGGTTAGGAAAACCCTTCGAGACACTGAATCGAACCCTCAGTCGCTTTTTCTGGTACCCTTTGCACAACGGAGAGCCGCCATAGCTACCGAGTACATGGCTTTCACATTTCAAAACTAACATTCCTTCTCGAGCCAGCGACCGCGACAGGTGCTGCAGAGTGATCTTACGACATCACATTTGTACTATGTCGACCTGACCTCCCCATCGCATCGCCGTGCAATGCACAGCGATGCGATCAAGGCATTCTTCTGCCGAACTGCGCGGTTCAAACAATATTTGAGGCAGATGCGTCTAAGCGTGCTGCGACTTGATCGTGCGACACGACCAGTTTGATAATTCTAGTCGATCGCGTCGCAGTTCGATAGCTTTCTGAAAGTGGTCTATAGCAATGCACGAAGAATGTGGCTGATACTGACTCTTGGCTGATTTCCGTCATTGATTGGCCGAACGGCTGGTGCTTTAGTTGAGTCTTGGTTTATTCTTCTTATTCCTTTTTTCTTTCTGCTCTGCATTTGTTTCTTTCTTGTTGATTGTAGCGGAAAAACCTTTTCTCGTTATGTAAGGTACTGAAGCTTATTTCAAGCGATTTTCCAGGTAATTCAGTGATTTAAATCAGAATTCGTCAGAGAAAAAATGGTAAAATGGTTAAGGATAGCACGAATGAGGCCTCATTACACTCCCGATGGAAAACGCCTCGAAAACGGGATCTTTTCTGCAACTTTTTGAGGTTTATTAGAGTGATCTTGAAAGGAATGTCGCAGCCCGAAAAAATGCAGATTACCTCCACGCACAAAAGGAAGCTTATACCTGCAACGCCCAATAGGATCTAACAAATATGAACTTGAAGGAAACAAAAAAGAGAAGAGGAAACCAAAACCCATTTTGAATATCTCTGCAGATTCGATCCTATACTTAACCCCATTTTACAGCTCTTTTGCCGTCCGACATCAGGCAATGCTATCCAACGTCGCGCGCGGCGCTATCAGACCTGTGATAGAGCAACCGATAATTTCGATCATCCAACTATCAACGGAGAAATTTCGCACCGACGTTGAGCGCGGCGTTGCGACGTCGGTCATCCGGCGTCGCCTTCCGCCACTCAACGGTGTCGCAGGCCTGTCCTATAACGTGTCGAACGGCATTGTCCGGCAAACTGTGGAAGGGGCTTTAGCGCATCTACCGCAACCGCATCACCGCCTTTTTCCGTTTGTGGTGGACTGTATTTGATATCAGATGCAAATATAGTTTTTAGACGTTGGAATATACTAATCGGAGGGTTGGTTCGAGTATTTCAACAATAACATTCGTTGTTTAAAGGCATCGTTCGCGATGAATTTCGTTTTCGAGTTTTTCATATATAAGGAGAGCTCTAGTACCCAGTATAACAGCTACGTTGAATAAAGCACGAAAAAATCACTGAATACCCCTTTTTTAGACCGAAAATATCTCAATGGAAGGAAGAGTCGATCGTTAGAGATCGCTGCTTTGACCAACGATCTCACGATCAAATGAACTTTATATTTCTTTCAAGTGATTTGTGGAGAAGGAAAGGTTGATCGATGTGCGTAGAAAAGTCATTCTTCACGTAATCGTACAACACATTCCATCAACTTCCCCTTAGTTGTACTGTATCAATTGTTGATCATTTACTTATATGATGGCGGGCGGCAAAATGTGCCAGATGAATGACGGACGGCCGGCCCCTTTTGACGAAATTTTAGACATTCAACCCCATTCATCTTTAGAATTAGGTGTTTTTAACCGAACAAACTCTCCCTACGTGCTTAGGTGGGCCCAGAAAATTATTTGAACCATAAAAACGGTGAGTGGTTTTCAGCGCGTACGATGCCTTTAAGCGCAACCTTTCTTAGATAGCTAAGTTTCTATACATGTACTTTCACATATGAAAAATGAAATAATCTCGACATGAACTATTCTAATGTTATGGCATGGGAAATATGTACTTCATCTTTCTCATAGGTGATTTCTGCGAGTTTTAGTCGTCTTTTAAAAAATATGAAGCCGGATATGTACTGCAACATTTTTTGCATAATTCTGTATGTAGCTGTTCCCGTGTGAGGAAGAATTTCTCGTAGTGATATTGTTTCAATACTTCTTCATGAACTATCAGTGATTAATTCATCAATAAATTTGTGAGTCTGAACTTTGTATTATCTAATGTAACACGCCAGCAGGGTATACCCCAAACTGTGATCTCCACTGCTGGTTGTTAGATAGTATAACAGCCAGTAGTAGGCGTCACGACTGGAGGGTTCCCTGCTAGCGTATTGTGCTGTTCTAAACCCCGCCCACTGGGCATGGGCCGTGAGTTGATATTTTCCCGCGGTCCGATCGTGTAGTGCCGTGATGCAGATTTGCGTTCGGAACGCGCACACTTCCGTACTGACCGCGCCGGTATATCGGTTGAAACGCGCGCAATGATGCGGTCGGAACGTCGCCGATTCCGGTCCGACCGCGTTAACTACCGGTCGGAACGCGCGCAATGGTGCGGTCGGAACGTCGCCGATCCCGAAGTCGGGCCTATTGTTGCCCGCGGTCGGTCCTCATATTCGTCTGAGCAAGTGCAAGCAATGGAGCTCGAAAAAGGCCAAGTCGTCTATTGAAACATCATGCGAATGGAGGAATAACGGACTGTTTTGTCATTGAGTGAAGGTAGGCGAGTAACACCGCATTATGTTCCCTCGGATTAAAGGCAGTGTTCACGATAGGAATCTTTTTTCTGCTCTACCGCCTATCTTGTAGACGGTCCCATGCTGATTCCAATGATGTTTTTGGAATCATACAAGAATCTAGGAACGGAGTTGTGTTCCCTCAAAAATTGAGCTAGGGAAGCTTGATGGATGTGTTGTCCGAGGCTTGTAACTTCCGTCTTTTGCAGCCGATTTATGCGAGCTGATCTGAGTGAAGAGAGAAGTCGAGAATGAAGGGAAGCACGGGGCTATTGATCGGAAACCATCGCTCATCTCACAATGTCAAGCATTCATTTCTTCACGTCGGTGGGCATGGAAAGTGCATCTGGGTGTGACGAGCTGACGGGTGTCCAACTTTGGGGCCGTAGGAGACCGTTCCGAGCTCATTTTTCTTAGTTTTTTCAACGTTAGGGTTGCGCTAGGCCCCGCAGCTGCCGATCTCCACCAAAAATTCAGGCATGGTTTTTATTGTGGACACTGCCTTTAAAGGCAGGGTTCTCGATAAAATCGGTTGTTGTGCTATCCCCATGGAATGGTAGATCTGCCCATGACAAAGTGAAAATAAGTAAAGAAAATCGGAGAAAAAACACTACGGGACAAGTTATTGCTTGGTGTCCTCCCGCCCCCAATTATCGGGATTTGTGTAGAAGCTCGTTTTGTCAACTTCTATTTTGCTTCTAAGGAAATTTCCAGAAATTTCTGGAGACCACTGATTACTTCAGCAGCAAAATAAAAAGCGGATAAGCAAGCATTCACAAAAATCTCGTTAATTAGGGGGCCGGCCGACACCGGTAATTAGCCATTATACATTGTTTTTGAGCGTTTTTCTCGCGAATTTCAGGGTTTTTTCACTTACTTTTACCTTTGTGATGGCCATATATACATTCTCATGAACAGAGCCTAAAAGTCGTTTTTATCGCGAACCCTGCCTTTAAGTAACGGAGTTAGCGGCAAGGTGATTGTGAAACCGAAGCTAATACAGTGCGTTTCAGAAGTTTATGGACACCCCAAAGCGTCCTTAAAGTCGGCCTTAATTTTCGCTTCCGCTGTATGAGACCATTCTCATTCGATTTCTCATGCTGAACTATTCTAGTACGCGTGATTTGCTCATTTTACCTTTCCGCGTATTTCAAGGAGCAATTGAGAAGCTTCCTCTTTGTTTCAAAAGTATGCGAACACCCACAAAATTGACAAAACAAAACATGTTCAATCATGTCACACTACAACTGGAGGGTTAACAGGGTTTAAAAGATCAAGTTATGCATTTTGGGCATTCTGTATTTGGCGTTTCTCTTCGCAGCATCTTCTGTCCTCTGAGGAACAAGCTCAGATTCGTGCTCTGGGCAACGCCGGCCTCCAAATTTATACCACAGTTCGTTAGCTTGGCTGTTCGCTCACCTGTGTTAGCAATGAACTTCAAAATCCGACTCTCTTATATCTGTGAATTCTGTTTCTGTGCCAGGGCGTCCTCGTTTAATTACTGTCCAAGATGACAAGATAATCGCTCGTATGGGCTCCAACATTACCGTGAGTGTGAGTCAAGTCAGGGATCAAATGGGTTTCCCCGTATCCCAAACGACTGTCTTGGGGATTTCGAACATAGTAAGCCACAAAATGCAAAAATCTCTGTGGCTTGTTCAGCAACATAAAGATTCAAGGTTGAAATTTGTTCGGAAAACATGCATCCCGACAATTTTTTCCTAACTTCCTTTGTTTTAGATAATCTTCACGGATGGAAAGAAGTTCAGCCTAAAGCCTCTTTCACACTTGCCCGACCGACGTCGGACGACTCGTTATCGAATGAGTAATATCTATCTACCCTATCCTACCCATCTTATCTATCTTGACTTATCGAAATTGATAACGAGTCGTCCAACGTCGGTCGGCAAACTATGAAAGGGGCTTAAATGGGTCAGACGGATATCGGCGCTACTCGAAGAATCAACGATGTGACCCAGTGAGGTTCTCGAAGAGAAACTTTGGAGGTGGTTCCTTGATGAACTCTGCCAATTTAGGACTTGATGCCTCGGCAAAAGATATTTGATGCTTGTGTACATCTGAGCATCAAGTTTATGTTTTTTTTGCGTCAAATTCAGAATATAGAAGAGACGGCTGCTAAAGTAGGTGAGAATAGGGTGACTATGCCCCGATTCGAGAGTGAGTGTGACGCGAATTGATGTGGGTTTACAGCGAAATTGAGGTAAAATCGAAGCAGAGTTTTGGTGATTCCTCCCGGCCTCGGAACCTAGGTGGGTGGGGCCGTCGCGGCATACTGCAGGGTGGATGGACAGCTACGCTGGGATACAAAATTAACCCCTCACGGGTAGTTATTTCAGAATTCCACTTTATTAGCTCTAGAGGATGATAGCAATATTAAGCAGCAAGTTTCATTTCTGCCTGCAGTGTATCCAGAGCTGGTTTTCTTAAATCGCTCATCACATGCAA
This sequence comes from Aplectana chamaeleonis, assembly GCA_029168955.1. Taxonomy (NCBI): domain Eukaryota; kingdom Metazoa; phylum Nematoda; class Chromadorea; order Rhabditida; family Cosmocercidae; genus Aplectana; species Aplectana chamaeleonis. The sequence goes on along the minus strand of JAPDOI010000028.1, from coordinate 860,053 downwards.
AAACAGACCGCAGTCCTCGATCAATGATAGGTCACTTCCACTTGCGCCGAATTCACCCTTCACGCTGCTTGATATCCAGCCGCTTAGCAAATTCGCCCTTTGTGCCAATAAGCCTTGATGACGGCTGTAAAGGTGAAACTCATGACTTGTGTTAATAGAGGGCGTAACAGGCCGCTTCCCTCGGAGCATTAAGCCTCGAATTGGCAGAGAAATGGGCCGGCGTAGGAGGTGATGGCAAGTTAGAGTTTGCACTTACATCTAGCCGCTTGGACAGCTCAGAGTACCAGTAAGTACTTAGAATACGGCTGTCTTTTTTCTGAGAAGCCAGCGACGTCATACGCACGTACTACAGCAAGATAATGCTGCAATTCATGTCCCTCGGTCGATGAAAGATTGGCTACGGCGCGATAATGTCGAAGTTCTGGAATGGCTAGCTTACTCTCCCAACTGTCGAGAACTTCTGGGACATCATCGTTCGCAGGGTCCAACTGACTAATGCGCAATACACAATTGCAGAAGAGCTGAAGACGACGTTGATGAAATTTTTGTGCGAAATCAATTTTAGTATTGCACTCAACAGGGTCTGCGCGTCCTATATTATTGAAATCTAGTATCGGTGAGGATTACTCGTCCGTGACCTCGCCGCGTCGCGGCGTATTCACAGAACGGCGATACAACCGGACGTCCCCCTACTTTTAAAACACATTTTAAAAAATCTGATTTTTTTTCAAGAGTGATGGCGAGGTTCAGAAATGTGAGAGGCGTGTCTACTGGAGAAATTCAACTCTAGAAAACGAAAAGAAAGATCGGTTGAACAGCATTGACAGATAAGTATGAGTTCATGGTTTTTGTACCGTATGTATACTTTTGATATGCACTATAGACATTGAAGGCCTGTACTAGAACGTTTACGTCATTGAAAGCTTCGAAAACTAGTCAAAGTAACCGTATCCGAACATTCAATCCGGACGAGTTTGTCTTGCGAGGGGTGGAGTCTGCGGAGCTCATGGCGAAGTCTACGAATTTTCTTGATACAATGTTGCTCAAATTTGGTAGTTTGGACTTATGTTTGGCGCTTCCAACGATTGTAATTGGAGCCATACGACTCCACTAACTTAATTATCTCACTAACTTTTCCGGTCGTGTTCTGTGCTGCCATAAAAACCATTTTCCTGCTTTTGGTGTTTTTGCGTTTATGTACCACTGATGTAGGTAGAACTAGTGAAAACCCCTCTCAAAAACCAATTAAAAAGAGAAAGTCAGCTGTGGAACTGAACAATAGCAAGAAAAAATGTTTAGACTGATAATTTCAGCTGAAACCCTATCCAAAAAAACTACCACATAGAAATTTTGAGAACATACTGAAAGCACCTGATGGGAGGTAGCGAGGACGCTGCTTGGCGTAAAAATTTGCGCGCGGGAAAACGAAGAGAGGATGGCTATTTATCGAATGATTTTGCTCCCGATTACTGAGCATGGCTTCCTACCATTGATACATCAACGATACGACTATTCACGGTAGATTTTCGAGCCTTAGGGGATCTGCAGAGTTGAATTTGCGGCGTTGCTCGCAGCGACGAACAGCGCTGGGCAGGCTATGGCGGAGGTGTAATACAACCCAGCTTTGGTCCGACCTCTTCCTAAATCGAGCGATTGGCTCAGCCCCACCATCTTGCGAGAAAATCCGTATGTCTTTTATCATGTTTGGATGCCCACATATGAAAACGTACCCAAAATTTCATAAACGCAGTTTGAAGCCGAAGAGCTCTACATAAGGGGGGCGGATCCTGTTTTTATGCCCTGAGGGCACACAGGTGCAGCTTTGGGCACGCAAACTACATATAGACCATGACTACTCACTTGTGATAACGTACCCAAAATTTCATGAACGCAGCTTCAAGCCGAACAGCGTTACACAGAGTGGACGGAGCCTGTTTTCATGCCCTGAGGGTACACAGGTTCAGTTCCGGGCATGAAAACCACGTACAGTAATTGGCCGTCCGAATACACCACACGCGACGGCCCTGCATCACTGCCAGCGAGCGGCAACCGACGCGGCCACAATTATGTTTGGAAACATTTTTGTCCCCACGTCAAGGCTGACGCTCGGCGACCACTCGCCGGTCGCAACAACTCTGCAGACCCCCTTACCTACTACGCTGAATATTTAATCATTTCCTGTTTGCTTTGCTACATTGCCGTCTATTGTGCGCAACGACGCGCCAGTATTCACAGGTCCGCAGCGACCGCATGGTCTTCTCGTCCCAAATACAAATGGTCGCCCTGTCCCTCCTCCTTTTGAGACTACTTGAGCATTTTCACTTCACAACCTCCACAGAACGCCGTGTTGTTATCTCAGATTTTGCGGATAGTCTTGACAAGTTCCAAGAATGAAAAAAACCAAAAAATCTCCTATGCTGCCTTCAATTTGCCAGGCGTGATCGATCTATTAATTAAAGTCCGGTGTTCCACTGTCCCCGTTCAAAGCTGCACTAGTTATACTCCCCTTGTCAGTGACGATTTATGAGGGTTACCATCTTGCAGCGATTTCTAGCATGCACTTTACCTCAGTAGCCTTCAGGAACTACAGGACGTAGTAACCTTAGCGCACCGACGTGTAACACCTTTGACATCACGAAACAGAACTGGTGAGTATTTGATGTAATTTCACTGCGTTATTCCTTGAACAATAGTATGTAAGACTCTGCTACGTCGTCAACTTCGTTCTGGTCGTCCTTTCCTTTTTCACTTACGTTCTCTGAAGAGTACCTTTATATGTGTATCAGCGTGCATAAAGCTATGGAATCTCTATGTTTTTCCCGTAGTTAATGAGTCTGTTCGCATCGCTACATTGCCGTCTATTGCGCTCAACCACGCGCCAGTATTCACAGGTCCACAGCGACCGCATAGTCTTCTCGTCCCAAATACAAGAGGTCGCCCTGTCCCTTCTCCTTTTGAGACTACTTGAGCAATTTCACTTCACAACATCCACAGAACGCCGTGTTGTTATCTCAGACTTTGCGGATAGTCTTGACAAGTTCCGAGAATGAAAAAAAAACCAGAAAAATATAATGTGATTTCTCCTATGCTGCCTTCAATTTGCCAGGCATGGTCGATCTATTAAAGTCCGGTGTTCCACTGTCTCCGTTCAAAGTTGTACTAGTTATACTCCCCTTGTGAGTGACGATTTATGAAGGTTACCATCTAGCAGCGATTGCTAGCATGCACTTTACCTCAATAGCCTTCAGGAACTACAGTACGTAGTAACCTTAGCGCACCGACGTCTAACACCTTTGACATCACGAAACAGAACTGGTGAGTATTTGATGTAATATCACTGTGTTATTCCTTGAACAATAGTATGTAAGACTCTGCTACGTCGTCAACTTCGTTCTGGTCGTCCTTTCCTTTTTCACTTACGTTCTTTGAAGAGGACCTTTACATGTGCATCAGCGTACTTGAAGCTATGGAATCTCTATGTTTTTCCCGTAGTTAATGAGTCTTGTACTATGCAGCTCTTGCCATTGCATCAGAAAGTCTACCCTTATCTTACAAATCGCTTTGTTGCTTCAACGCTCACCCTCCGACCACTGTTCCGTGTAACGCCTTGTGATTTCGATGTTACAGATAGAGAGATGGAATGCAAGGATGCTACAGGGCTGATTGGAAATCCCTGGTTCTTGTTGGGAATCTACGGTCAAGTCGCTGCCGCCACTATATCAGCAGTGATGAGCGTTGTGGTTGCTAGAAAGTGCTGCAGATTGTACTTCCACGTGAACAGCAGGGTGAGTTGAAGTGTGATTCATGTAAGGTCTGGGACAGTCCTGAAGAACATTTGATTAAAACCAGCGGCGAACAGTGGGTTTTCGTCGAAACTTCCTCATTACCAGTTATACAGTGTGTTTCACAAACAGGATTACCTAAAAACTGTATTTTCGGTCGAACGAGAACTCTTATCAAATCGTGATTGGGATTTTCGAATTCTACGTCCGATTTAAAGGCAGTGTTCACGATGATTCTCGTCCCCGAGTTTTTCACATAAAACAATGCGTTGGCCTCCAAGTGTTACCGAAATTACGAAGAAAGACATTCAAACGTCGTATTTCAGTGAAATTATTCCATAACGTGGACTAGGTGTCCGGTTTGATGAACATGTTCATGGTGGTTTTCACCTGTAAAAATTGCGTCAATTGAAAATAGAAGAAGATTTTTTGCAAAGCAGGAGATGTCCCTGAAATCGTACAAGACCTTCTGGGAACGGAGTTATGGCCTCTCAAAATTTGAGCTGCGGAAGTACGGTGGACGAGTGGTCCGAGGCTTGTAACTTCTGTCATTTGCAACCGATGTCTGCGAGCGGACCTGAGTCGGTAGAGAGACTGAGAATGAAGGAAAGAACGGGGCTATTGATCGAAAACCATCGCTCATGTCGCCACTGTTGAGCTCGAAACATCGTAAAAGGGGCGTGCCAAAGTGGCTTCCGTATGTGGGCGCCCCAGGGTGGCTTCCCCCTATATCTCGCTTATTCGGGGGAGTCGAGAGCTCGCACTTGGCAGGTGTAATAAGGGGTGAGTCCACTTCATAATTATGTGGTCTTCTCAGATTTCGCCCCTGAGCTTGGTCTGTGCCTTTAAAGGCAGAGCACATATTTGTGGTTGGATATCTGATCTCACGGGCATGAAACGCATTGTATTTCTCCATGGCCCACCATTTTGCTGCTGGTAATCACTGAAATCGAGAGCTCTTCAGAAGTGTAATTAGTAATATACATGCAAATTCTAAAACGAAAATTCGTACGAGAGCAGTTCGCACCTGCAGTTAAATCTCTCGTGTCAACAACAAGTCGAAAGCAAAATGCGATTAATGAGAACATACCAATTTTCGGTGACTAACGTCGTAAGCAGAATGTAATCAACGATGTGAAAGAGGGAACATCTTTATGCGTAATCATTGTTTGCTATCTATGTCAGCTCAGCTTCTTTGACGGAGGAAGCATTGACTCAGCGTTGACTCAGCGCACAAAATAATCGCGAACATGCCTCTGAGCAAAAAAAGCTCGAGGTTTTCACGTATACACTGCCGTAGGCATCTGTTATATGCACAGTGTATACCCTTGAGCGAACACAATGTTGGATTCAGACATAGTTATTTTCCTTCAGAGCAGAAGTTGATGCTACCCTAGAAATCCAGATGCAAACATCTGATGCGGCGCAAATTTCAGATACTGCTTATCGCCATGCTCTACCTCTTCATTGTCCATTCCATTGCTCTCTTAGCTGTACAGGTGAGGTTATCTCCTGCTGATTCTCTTCAACTGATGATTACGGCAGATTTTATGCTACTCTGCTGGTGTAGCCTGATTTTTTTTTATCGCAAATCAATAAATGGACCTCATACTCGTGTTCGACATCCCAAATATCCCTCAAGGAGAAGTTTTCAGCTAGATTTTAGACATTTCCCAAATCACCACAGCGCAGCCTAATGGAATCTATGAAAAATCGATGAACGGACCTCGGATTCGTGATAAGCACCTCGAAAAATCCCTACAGAGAGGTGTCGAGGCGAATCTGTCGTAGCGCTTTCAAAAGCATCAGAAGTCACGTTTCGCTCCGGAATTTCGCCCTCGGTCGAAGGCTGCGAATCAAAGCTCTCAAAGTTCTAGGAGAATCGACAAGTGGACTCCAGGTTCACATTAAGTTTCTCGGATGTTCCCAAAAAAAATTCGAACCTGTTTCCAGAATTTGTCAGAAAAATATCTTGATGCCTTTAAAGGCATCGTTCGCGATAAAATTAATTTCTGAGTTTTCACTATATATTGGAAACTCTACTACCCTACACAACAGCCACGTTGAAAGAACCGCGAAAAAGTTAACGAAAACTGCTTTTCCGGACCCCCTTTTCTTAGTTTTCAGACCCCAATTAACCAATCGACACATGAGAGAGGAAGAGTTTATCGCTACGAATCGCTGTGTTGATCCGTGATCTCCCGATCAAAACGCGTTCAACTTTCTTTCAGCTGATTTTCAAGGGAGAAAAGGTTGACCGATATGTGCAGAAAATACATTCATGACGTGAACATCTGATTTATTTCATCAACTTCCACTCATTTGTGCTACATCACTTGTTGATCAATTCTTTTCTTTTCTCATTTGATGAACGGACGTAACAGATGATCGACCCAAAGGCCAAGCCCCAAACCCAGAAGACGTTTTCAACTGTAAAAAACTTCATTTTGGTTTGATTTTAAGACATCAGACTACGTGAGTGGCCTTATCAAGGCCCACTTGGATGATATAACACAAGAACAGGAATTTGGTTTTCAGCGCGCACGATTCCTTTAAATTTGCATGATCTTCAGTGAATGGCCTGACCAAACTGAGAAAACCTCTCCTTAAATCGGTTAGGAGCTGTTTTGCCGCTGCGAACTTGGATTCAGAAATTTTATCATAGGTACAGTTCGTACGGATCGAACTGATACTTTTTGTTGCTTGTTGTGTGTTGGCGCAAACTCGGTTCGCAAATGTTGAAGTGTGTGCGAATGAGACTGGTGAAGCATGCGTTCGACTTGCGAGGGCAGTCGTTTGAACACTTGTCGGAGACACGCGACGGCCGCTCGCCCAATCTCATTCGGACACAATTTAGGCGCACCGAAGTTACCCCAAAGCACAACAAGGAACGCAAAGTATCAGAGCGAGCAGTGCCGACTTTAAACGGATATGCGCGAATTTCGCTGCCAACTGCTAAATCGTTCAGTCGCGCCTCTTGTATGAGGGATTATGAGCAATACTGAATCTATGTTATATTATAGGGTGAGAAACCAACCGTAGCAGCCCATTGAAGCTCGTTTTTAGGCGCTTTCTCGCCAAACTCCTTTTATTTTTGAAACTTTCATTCTATTTTGTATACCAATTTCCACAAACGTGTTCATCATTAAAACTACGTTCAGGGTGACTAAAATGAATTTGACGACGTCTGCAAAGGTAGAGTTCAATCTAGTGCCTATTTGTAATGAGGGGACCCCTTGTATGATTTCCGTTTTCGATTTAGTCTGACACATGGACCAGGCGGCTGGCCGTGTAGGGTTGGCGGCCTCACTGGAGAACGGATTTCGATTCGCGCAGGGTGATCTACCGTCGCCGTCTCGTCCATTCAGACTAAAATTATTTCGCGAACTCTACATCTTGTGTTATAAATGGTGTAGACAGTTTCAGGTGCCGCAGTTATTGGAGTATGCAGTGATGGACCCTTGTTCAGCTGGGTTGTCGTCAGAAGTTTGCTTCGCTCTACGGTATCCTCAGATATGCTGCGTTGTATGCTTCTCAACTCTTCAGGCAAGTTTATGTGCTTTTGAAGCCTTTCTGCCTTCATGAGGAATTACTACTTCTGGCTGCCGTTTATTGGAAAGGAGGCTTTCTTATTTCTAAAAAAACAGTTACAATTCTGAGTAGACAGCGCGTACTCTTCTAGGGCTGGTATTCGTGAACGCTAAACCGGGGATCCCAGCAGGGGTTGATTAGGAGTCTTGGCAAACCAGCGATTCACCTTCGCTTGGTTTGGTCAGGTCTGAGCTACGGCTGGATCCCACCTAACCGCACCTCCGAGGAGCTGGTTCGGTCTGGTTGGTAACGTTTCCGATGTGTAGGAAGAATATCGTTTGCAATCACAACAAACACGGAATCGCACGGCGTTTTTTTCCTGGAATTAAAAAAACAGCGTTATGTCGTTCTTTTTTTGTTTTTTTTTCTTTTTTTTTCGTCGGCTAAGAAATATAAAAAATAATAAAAAATAAGGGACAAAACTATTAATAAGTAATAGAAAAAATTTAAAAAGTCTATTCGAAAAAGGACGCTGAAAATTGTTACGGAAACCTAGATGCGTGCGCCGCAATTACGCGTCAACTCCGGTGATTCACGACGAAACGTTTTGGTTTCGGAACCAACCGTGATTCGCCTTCGGCGAATTGCTGGTTACATGTTGGCAACGCTTTGGTCTCAGCTGGGGCAGCTAAACGAACCAAACCAAACCCTGCCGGGACCCAAGGCGTTCATGAATCCCAGCCCAGGCGTACAATACCGCGGCTAACGTAGGGAAAAAAGACGCGAAATGGGCAGTTGGCGACAAAAGCGTCTTTTGCCTATAACTTGCTTCTAAGAGTTCCAATCTAAATTTCGAAAAAAAAACATCCTCTTCAGCGCGACCAATTATTTCCAGCCATAACAGGAAAGTCTGGAAACTTCACGAGGAAAACACTTTTAGGGAAATGTTATTTTATCATGCGATGGCGTTTCAACTCGCACGCTAGGGCTACTTTCCGTCAATCTTTAGGTCTTCAACAAATTGGCACCTGTTTTGACACGTTGGTACATTATTTTACAGCAGTTATCCGCGCGAAAACCCCGAAAGACGTGTCAAAAACATGCAAGAAATAGTGAACGTGTTGAAATCGCTGTAATTCACCGCGGTGGAAAGACAGGAATCTTCAAAACATATAGCCTAGCTCCCTCATTTTGAGCCGGTCGTAGTAAGGCTTATCATGTCAAGATCTCCCTATCACTTTTATATTTTGCCATGACCGACCGCTCAGCTGCGTACTCCGCCCGGGCTCTTCCGAGCAAGCTGGGGTTTATATTCGGTTTCCAACTAAGGAAGCCCTCACATGTCAGTTCAGAGACGTCTTTTCTGATTTCAGAGATTTGAAAACGAGATTCTAAGTACATTGACATAGAAAAAATTTGTTGGAAAATAGCGTTTTCAACCCGTTCTGAATACCTAATAAGCACAAAACTATGGCGTAATGCACTGCACATTGTCGCCTGTAACACCTGTAATCTCGTTGATCATCGATCCTGTCGAGCGGGCGCCAGTGACGTTTCCATATATCCCTATAGTGGCCAGGAACTCCCACTAACTCTAGAAACACGAAGGCTCTGGCTCCTTTCGTCAAGGCTCTTTGTGAGGAGGCCTCACCCAAGTGTTGGAGGAATACCAGTAGTCTGCTTCCTTGGTGTCGCGCGGTACCCAATTGTTTATGACTCCTGTCCAGTGGCTATCCTCAAAACGCATTGCGTGTGCGGCCCACCTGATTTCCGACGACTTAGCATATACGACCGATTCCCTGATTTTTGACAGTATGCGTAGCTTGGAACTCCTAACTCCTACCGCTTGCGTAATTGTGACACTCCGAGCATGGTCCTATAGATTGCGCGCTGAGTGACGCGAACCGCACTTTGACCCTGCTTGTGTAATGCCCAGGTTTTTTGAAGCATGCGCTAAAGCTGGAAGAACTGTGGAATCGATCAGGTGGACACGAAGCTAGATGTACTTGGTCTTCATTACAACATCCTCGACGGTTTTGAAAGCTCCCTAAGCGTTTGTCTTCTTCCATTCAACTCTGGTATTAGATCGTTCCTCATGCTAAAATCATGTCCAAATCATGTTAACCTCGCGACCTAGATACACGCAGTTTGAGCATCCAGAGATAGTCATTTCGTTGAGCATGAATAGGGTTTCAGAAACGCATCCGTTTTCATATTGTCATTGAACATTTGTACCAATACCGGGCACTCTATATTTTTTGAATCTGTGGAGTCTCTATATATGAACCCAGAATGAACATGCTCCATATCTCATTACGATGGGAAAGTCTTTTTTTTTCAGCTTTCTTTGGTTCTTGAGCGTACTGTTGCCCTATGGAAGCGGCAACATTATGAATCACATGGTCGACGCTTCGGTTCATTTCTTCTCATTGCTTCGGTAAGTGCAAAAAAAAGATCACATCAACTCACTCTTTCAACAATGTGTGATTTCTCTTACAGATAACTTTGTCAATGGCAGCCACGCTTTTTGCGATGGGAGAATTGAGTTCAACACCGCAAACCACTTACTGCACCGAGGTCCGGCGTCTCGTGGCGTACCGGATGAGGATCTTGTACTATGCAATAAGCGCACTTGATGTGGCTACTGCAATTGGTCTTGTTGTAATGTTTCTCTGGAACAACAGACTACTGAAAAGGTACGACCTGTAACTTCGTTATTGGAGAGAGGGAAGCTTTGTCATCAGGGTAATATCATCAGGAAATCTAACACTTAAAGAACCACTTCAGAAAGGTGTTCGACCTGCAGTCATCCTACCAACTTCGTGAGAATGCAACTGTTTTCCGGATTCTGCTTCCTTGGTCAGCATGCCAAACGACATTCTTCCTTTTATTCTCAGGATGGACATTAATCCTGACCAACTTAGATCGCACTCTGGATCGTGTACCATACCACACCTTGGCTGCCACAACATATGTAAGCTCCTCCAATCAGACTTCACCTAGTTGAGACTCGATTCAGGAAAAAATTACAACGAAATATTAAGAACATAGACATTACATGATCTTGCAAAATTTCTTCCTCACCTTGAGGTTGTGTAATGCGCATTACATAAGGTTTTGAACTTCGATGCGATAGTAGCATCTTTTCGAAAAATATTTTAAAGGATGCGAAAGGTCATGCCATTTTGACTGCATTTCAGAATTTACTAGTGATTTGTTTTGTTGGGGGATCACCGTTACATAATGGAACACCGAATCGCGTCCTTTTAAAAACAATTTTGAAAAGAAAAGATGCGGCTGGGAGTTCTCAAAAAAAATTCATACTCAAGCAGCAGGAAAACGCTAACAGATCCACAGGAGGGGCAAGCAGGTACCGAAGCTCTGTTGCCATTGTTGACCTGCAGCATATGTTGAGATAGCTGAAGAACGTAAAATTTACCGAAAATTTGTTCTCAATCGCCTACTTCGCGTAACTGTTACATTGCTTGCCAAGTATACAATAGATGCGAGCCTGTGTCCTGCCGGGCACAATTTTTTTGCCATGCTTCAGTGCTCTGGGGTTGAATTCGGTAAGGCGTGGTGGGACTCATGTGTTTTTTAACCTTTTCGAAAATTCTCTATTAAAGGCAGTGTTCACGATAATCTTCAATTTTGAGATTATTCGCGAAATCGATAAATTGACCCCCGGGTAGAACTAAAATGACGGAGAAACTGAGAAAAACAGACCAGAAGGGCACGAAATCCTTTACTCTCACTCTGCCACTTTACTCTCACAGGAACTGTTCGTTGGGACGATGAAATGTTTTGCGGACCCGTCCTTTGCCATTTCGTGCTGTCTTTTGCTCCGTACCTTCCTTTGGACCCTAACTAATACTGTATTGCATATGATATTTTTCCATTTTCGACTGACCCCATTTTTCACCGGTGACAATCACAATGAACATGTTCATCCAACCGGACAACTAGTCCATGTTATAGAATAATGTCACTTAAATACGACGTTTCAATGCGTTTCTCGCCGTTTCTTCGTAATTTTGGTAACACTTGGAGGCCAACGCTTTGTTTTATATGAAAAACTCGGAAACGAAAATCATCGTGAACACTGCCTTTAACTGAAAATGTAAGACCGATGCCGCTATATTAACGGTCATTATGTTCTTCTGAATGTTCTTCAAATTGTTGCCAATAACGCGACTATCTACCGAGCCCAAAGGAATGGAAATCTTGATGACATTCGTGGAACCAAGGTTGCGCCGGCTGTGATATCTTTGCTCTCCTTCTAGGCTCGGTTGAATGCTGCAAAAAAAAATACTTTCTTATCTAGACACAGTTCAGTATGTTTCAGGCAGTTCCGATATGTAGTTCATATTTCAGGCAGTTCCTTACTATACAGTGGTGGCTCCAATCCTCATGTGGCTGACGATACGGTGGTCAGAGCAGATGAAAGAGGAGAAACTGAAAACTGTCACGGACAAAAACTCTAGCGATCATAACGTTTATTTTGAGACTTATCATAAGATGTGGAACGACAGCCAAGTGAATAATTGATTTCAGAAGATGTTATAGAGTTGTTCGTTTGATAAATAATTTTGAAAAGTGTTGGTTCTACCTCTGGAAGTTCCACCTTCTCGTGGGTCCATAACCTCTTTAAGTTTTTATAAAGAGGTTCCAAAAAATCGTCTTGTAGATTGTTGTAGGACCACATCATAAATAATAAGTGCTTGGAATTCACTGAATGCTCCGTCGTACTGAAATCAGACGAGAATTTAAACCAAGCTAGCAACTCAGAGCACTAGAAAGTGTCACACTCTGTCGATGATCGCTGGTCGCTATTCAAAGCACAGAGATCAGCGACTCATAGAACGCCTCAAACCTTCTTTTTTATCCTTATCCCTCTTTGTCGGCGACCCTTTTACCACTTCTCCTCGTTTTTTGTCGCCGCATTTCCTGAGTTGTGTTTTGATAATGCGTTGCTATCTTCAAAAAAATCAGTAATAGTGTGATTTCGAGTTTCTGAGTTGACCAGGACTTCAGGTGCATTTACCCGGGAAGTATACGCAACAATACATAGAAAGACTGCAGCAGCGACCGATCCTTCAAAACTGTCACTTTGTTGAGCCGGCGCGAACGAGTGTCGCAGTAGTACACAGTAGGTCGAAGGTTCCGGTTATGGCGCCCGGCGAGTGGTCGCCGAGTGTCAGCCTTGACGCGGCGGCAAAATTATTTCCAGATCTTTTCATCGCGGCGTAAGTTGCCACTAGTTGGCACTGATGCAGGGCCACCGTGGCGTCAAAACACTTCGGTCCTCAAACGTTACGCGCCAACCTGTCACCGAATGGAACTAATATTGCATCATTCAGAGGTGTACGTCGCTGCAAACTACGCCGCGACTTCAACTCTGCTGACCCCTACAGCCCAAGGGGTGGAGAGCAATAGGCCGCTATCTGCTTACTAGCTGTCTTGTCTCTTCGTGATCGATATACGCTCGTCACGAAAATATCATTCTTGTGAGCGTGGAGCGGTTATCGGGTCTCCGTTCTTCCACCCCATTTCGAACTTTCGCTCTTCAAGACCATCCAAATGGCGGTGTCGTCAATCACTCGATGTAGGGTGGCCGCGACGCTGCTCGGCGGGGAAAGTCGCTTGCTGATTTTGCACCCGATTGCTGAGCGCAGCTTCCTATCTTGGAGACACTGACGATAAAGATGTTCCCTCTATAAAAGGTCGTAATTCACATCATTCGAGGCGCGAGCGGCGCGCGCGATGCCCCAGCCTCCGTCAGCCTTCCACTTTCTCATTGTCACAAGCCTCCGCTCCGCACCAGCACGCGTAGGAACCATGTGAATTTCGCCTTTTTATAGCCTGTACATCACTGCCCATGCCCATATAAAATGTTGTTGACTCTGAGCGCTGTGCACTCAGAGTGCACTGCGAATGACGATAGAAAACGACAAAAACGGAATAAGATTACCTCATTTCCCGAGCATGGTCGCACTAGAACTAAAAAGAACAATTCGAAGTTTTTTTGCGTTGAGAAGAATGAAACTCTGCTTTACCCTCTTTCCCACAGGCAATAAGCGTTAATAGATATCTGAAGTTAGTGTATGTACAACACTGCTCACAACGCCTTATCACGTTTTAAACGTTTCGTTAGAGCCATATTACTCAACAAGGAATACGTGATTGGTCTGCACAGCTGTCTGCACAACATCAAAATGAAAATAAAGTCCCCACATAGAATTCAGTACGATGAATGAACAGGAAAGTAAGTAGGCAGTCGAAACTCTGCTGGCCGGTGGTGTCGCGCGGCCCGACACAATGATCGCGCCTCAAGCATTCAATACACATAACTACGCAGAGATGCTATACATTTGATCATAAAAAGTAAGTGAGTAGAATTAATGTCTACATTCGCGAAAGGCAAATATGAAAGAAATCAATAATAACGAGAATCAAACACTGTGAAGGAAACGCTGCAACCTTTACTTATAACCGTGAAAGCGAAAGCAGTGGTTAATCTCAATTAACTAGGATTTCGATTCAAACGAGATTTTTTAGCGCGTGGATTTAATTAGCTCAAAGGCAGCGGTCACGATGAAAAGCGTTATCGAAAAAACTTCAAAAATCAGCTTAGATCAAAAACAGCCGAAAAACTGTGAAGGTGGCGCGGTGAAAAACGGGCTAGAATTAGAGTTTATAGGGCCCAAAGAAGCCAGTAGATCGCAGTCTCATGCCGAGCAGTCAAAAATCATAGACATTCAGAGGAAGAAATAAATGCAAATTCACCTAATAAAAACAGTTGAACAATGAAAGCAACCACTTCATTCGTTTTTGACTAGATGAGTACATAGCTATATTGAAATTTCATTTTAAGCCAGCTGATGTTCTTGATATATCGTCCATCACTGGATGAGGGATCGCCGCAACGCTGCTTGGCGGCGAAAATCGCGCGCGGGAAAACGAAGGGAGAGTGGCTATTGATCGCGCAATTTTTGCCGCCAAGCAGCGTCGCGGCGATCCCTCATCCAGTGATGGACGATAAGAGGTCATCGATGCCGATGATGTGCAGTAGGCTCGTCCACCATCAAAAGACAAGAAAGTTCAGGCTAAAACCTTGGCCCATAACAGTGGTTTTTTCGCGATTTTTTCTTGTAGGTCCTACTACTCGAGACCCAGAAAAGAGTTTGGAGAGAAAAAGGCGACAAGCATATTTGATCGCGACCACTGCCTTTAATGTCAGACCTGGAAGCATTTTTTGATGTCGGAGCTTGACACGATTTCAAAGGAATTCCTTCAAGTTTAAGGCCGGAATCATACTTCCCGCGACCAGCGACAGCGACAGTGCATATCGGGCATATCGATTTTCGGTGGATATTGGTGGTAAAAATTGCATCACGTCGCTCGTCGAGGGAGGTATGATCCCGGCCTAAGGGTATTTAAAATATTTTATATACAGAAGCCAGTAATGAAACTTGCACAAAGATGCCCTATGAATATATTCAGTAGAGTAAACAGCGTTGAAAATTAAGTGGAAGCGGTGTCGAGTATCGTTGGTGTCTCACAGGGAGATCACCGCGCTCAGCAGTTGGATGCGAAATCGTTCGATCAATAGCCACTCTCCCTTCGTTTTCCCGCGCGCAATTTTTCCCTCCAAGCAGCGTCGCGGCGATCCCTCATCCAGTGATTGACGATATCTGTTCCTTATAGCATCTTGGCATTCCTTCAAACAAAAAATTCTATACTTGCATAAAGCTTGCGCGTAAAATTTCCTAAAAGATGTATAAGTTCTCTGTCTCCTGATCTGATTATGATCACATTTGTGTATAATATGATTATGATCACATTTGTGTATAATGCGAGTAGGAATTTCCTGATTCAACACTAGCCACTTTTCCGTCAGTACATTTTTTCCAAACGCAGAAATTAACTGGTAACTAGACTTGCTGTTCTTTCGCATGATACGTCCTAGCTCATCCCACTCATGTGATAGCGTTTTGGTCTCTGATGTTTGTAATATAAGTTCATGCTTTCCATTCTATTATTGAAAGAATATGAAACGAAACTCTTTATAAAGGCGAAATCAATATATCGTCAGTGTCTACCAAGTGGGAGCCGTGCTCAGCGATCGGGCGCGAAATCATCCGATCAATAGCCATCCTCAATCAATTTTCCCGCACGCGATTCTTCCCGTCTAGCAGTGTCACGGCTTTTCCCCATCCAGTGATTGACGACAGGTTTTTCTTTCTGGGGGGGGGGGCGCACTCGGCTCCTCGCTGCGGTGTCTCGTTGTTTAAAATTAAAAGTGCGTCAGTCGCATGGCGAAGAGGAGGAAGGAGGGCGAGGAAACGAAGGGGAGTATCCCTCTATCCTGCATGTTCTTTGCACAGGTAAGCCTTTTTATAAAAACTTGTTTTCTTAATTGCTTATTCATGTTGTTGCATGGTTTTAGTTCATTTCTGAGGTGAACTTTGTTTGCTGTAATATGTTTCTTTTTATTTAGGGGCTTACGGTTTTGTTTCATATCTGGGAATGAATTCTGGGATCTCTTAGAAATTGGTGTAGCTTTTTTTGCTTCAAAATGACCCAATTCATCCGACTTTTAACGACTTGTTGGTCAGGAGATTGTTTCGTCTTTCAGTAGCTATCTGAAACCCACCTGAATACCGAAAAATTAGGATTGGCAAAATTTTATTACCTGTTACCTTCTCATTTCCTCTCGAGACAACCCATCTCGCGAACATTCAACTTATTTCAGTTAGGTCTTTACATGGGAAACTTCTTTCACATGAAAAAAAATGTTTTAAAACATGGTCATTTCCACGGTCAGTCTTTCCATGCCACTCTAAATATTCAATAATTGAAATTGTGCCCCAACTTTACAGAAGCTCATATTCAAAACTGTACTTCCAGCCGTTTTTTTTAGCTGAACGCCTCCAAACCAAACGAAAACTTTTTTCGTTCAAAGTTGCAAATCATCGCACATGAGTGCGTGAGACCACTCAGATAGAGACATCACACTTCCCGCGGTACCACTATCCGACGTCCCTTAACCCCTCCCGCGGAAGGCCAGTAGATCGGTCGCAGGCAGTCGGCAGCGCTGTTTCGTTGACTGCCCGTGCACGGTGAACACGCACTCTGCGGCCCTTCTGCCACCACCTTACGGCTAATCTGATGACGGACAGAAGACAGTCCTAAAACAGTTTGCGGCACATTTAAAAATCACCCTTTAAGTAAAGGTCTCCTAACAAAATTCGAAAATCCGCTCCTGGGGATTTCATCTTGAACTGCTCTTGACAAGTAAGGAGTGAGCTTCTACGGGGAAGCTTCCTACACTCACTAGTTCTCGCAGCCTTCCGGTTCGCAGATGCCATTAACGGACAGTGGTTCACCTGCCCAAGACCAGCGTCGCACACAGCGCGGGTTTCGGAAAGAGTCTCAACACAGCGTTCTCTGCTCAGCAATTGTTCATTGGCTCCACTCTAGTGGGTGGTGCAATGATGATATCAAAGTGGGAATCGATGAGTAAGTGTTCGATGACCCCCAGGAATAGCCGACTGCCCGCCGACACTCCGCGGAAAGTCGGGAAAGCCTCTCTGTCAGCGGGAAGTGGGGCGCTGTGCCACGCCCACAAAATTGGGGCCGCGCGAAGTCGACTAGCCCGACTTGGCCGGCGGGAAGTGGGCTGTTTTTATCAGAGCAGGTGCAACGCAGCCATGCGCATAGCAAGCCACTTCCGCTCATCATCTTCAATTGATCGATGACAGACGTCATTGTCCTCACTCATCATTGATCGTCAACAAGTGCGCCGCAACGCAACCGCGACGCATTAGCTGCTCCTAGGACTACGCATTGCCCGCGGAAATAAGACGCTTATTTGTACACAACATTCAAAGTAGGGTCCAAATTCAACCATTAGGCACCAAAACTCTAGGATCTCGCAACCCATCACAAATTAAGTGGAAATTTTCATTTTTATCCAAATCTAAGCTTCTTTTTAACCATTTTCCCCGTTAAATCTCTAAAGTGTGATCTGGATATTACGCCGTTAGGGGGCGCGGCCGGAACCCATCTTGTGCCTCCACCGGCGGGAAAAGGACCTCGTCCTTACTCGTGGCTTTGGAGATCATCTGCATATGCTATGAAATCCATAGTTCGTTGTTATTATATTAATATTTTATGTAATGAATTGCTATTTTAATGCTTGATTCTACTTCGAGTCCACAAGCTCAAAACCTTTCAATTTTTAACAGTTACGTTCTCTTTCACACATTTTTATCAACTAAATTTTCGAAACCGAACTAAGTGCAGCAGTGTTCAACCCTTTGTTACCATCATCATGCAGGTATCGTCGCACATGGGTCTGCAGTCGACTACCTGATTACTCGACTGGTGAGCATGAATTCTGTAAGGAAGCTCAGTGAAGCTGCGATAATGGTAATTTTCAATCCATTATCTCTCCCAGCAAGATCTTTAAATTCAAATCACAGTCGGAAGCAAAGAGGTGGTCACGATTCTGAGGGAATTTTGAAAAAAAAAGTCGAGCAACCAACAGTTCCCAGAGAATATTTTTTATGGGAGCTCCTGGAAGCAGGGATGCTCATTATCATTTTCCGTGAGGGCATTTCCATAATTTGCAAAATGTCACGTATCGCATAGCTCTAGATAGAGCTACAAAAATACCGGATCGCAACACAGACTGGAAAGAGAACGTTCTGCCAGCAGAGAAATAAACGCTGTACCAGACAAAAAGGATTGAACAAATATGCCGGACATCTGAAGGAAATTTTGCAATTCCGTCTACTCCATTCGGGCCTGGTTAGATCAAATAGCCCTTTTTCATTGTGCGCCCTGTTATTATTTATTACCTTTATTCAGGAGCAGATGTGAGGGCTGCATACAGGTACCGACGATAGCGATCAAGGAAACTCAGATCCAGCTGCGACCTTGTTAAATACTCCCACAAATACATTGCTGATGTCATGCTGCACTTTGGGTTCTATCTGTTTTTTGGGTCGCATTATGTGGTAATTGAGCAATTTCTTGGTAGTTCAGATGAATGGCGAGAACATTTTGGCGAGATTGACCGCTAAAATATCAAGAACCCTGACGTCGAGCCGATCATATGTGAGTGATTATTCGCTTCAGTTTATTTAAGGGCTCTTGCTGTCGCGAGGCCCGAAGCTGAAGGGCCGAAATTCAGAGTTCTACAAAAAAGTGCGAATGACAAAAAAATCCCTCAAACGCGTAGAATGCCCGATTGATTATTTTTGGTTTCTCAGCTTAAAATTAAGAGCACCGAGCCCTGATTAGCATGGTGTCTCCGAATCGCTAAAACATGATGAGGGAAAAGTATGGCCTCTCAAAAATTGCCTGATCTTCAAGGGCTCGGTGGGCGCGTGTCCTGACTATGAATCAATTTAGGCGTGGCAGCACATGTCACACAGACATGCTTTAAATGTCTTGCAGCGCGTATTCGCAGGCAATTCGGGGATGACGCAGAGCTTCTATACCCGGATGCACCACCGCCGTAGCTCGGTAGTTGTTTTGTAAGTTTTTCATCGTTTCTGGTGTTTGAGCCTGTTATTTTTCAAGCGTTTACATACTGTGAACATGTTACTTTTCTGTTTCCCTTATTTCCTCACAAAATTTGCTTATTCATTTTGATAATAAATTGTGATTTTTCACGATGTTGAGCCCCATGTGCTGATTTGTTCACGGTTGGCAAACGGGATATCCTCTTTTCAGAGCCAGGAATTTGATTGCGGTCTCTGCGAACTGCCAAAAAAAGTAGCCTGAGTACTCAGAGATTCCGCCTGTCATATAATTCTGGGCAGAGACTTTCGAAATTATCTCTTTTTTGCTTTTCCAAACAAAACCAATACCATGTCCCATCGTTCTAGGTGGCTGCTCTTCATGGTTGTGCGTAACTATTAATTTTGAATTACGATCTACGATTTACGGGCGTTTTCGACAAATTTTTCAACGATTTTTGGCTCGAAATAGTAAAAATTCATCAAAAATCGATTGAGGGAAAAATGATATAATACAATTCAGGGAATAGATAAATTTTCACTTTTCTTGAAGTTTTTGGTGTATACTTATTTCTTCTAATTGAATTTTTTTGATCAGAGTTACGCTTAAGCTGTGATTATCACAGAGAGGGACCGCAGCTCTGGGCGCGAGGAAGGGAGAGGGGCTGCAGATCCTGCCAGCCACCATGCACAAAAAGTTGGTATTCAGTGGCATATAACTTTGTAAAAAGAAATGGGAAGGAATGATTTTCTTTCTCCTAAAAAAATTCAAAAGCAACTTGAAAAATGAAAATAATAGTAATTTATTCAAAAGTCATCAAATTTCGCCCAATTTTTCAATGATCCGATGATCAAACACAATACCCACTTACCATACCGCAAGAATTTTAGAGCTGAAGGGTGGGGTCCGCACAAAGTTCCACGCCGAGAAGATTGGGGTCGCAGCTCCCGCCGACCAATCACAGCGAGATGCCTTACCCTGGTTTCGTAGTACAAAAAAAACAGTATTGTTTCAGGGTATAAAATAGGGTCTTAATTGTGAAACTGTCTTCAGTGAACTGAGTAGGCTTATCGCTCGAATAGTCAGAAAGCTAGAAGGTTCGAACGAGTTTGGCTGGTATACGTAACGCACGCTGCGGAAATTCTATGCGTGCACTGCGCCGCTGGAGCGTGTTATATGTACGCGGCGTTGGAAAATATTCCATATACAGTGTATATGTATGTGCAGTATACGCGGTGTTGGAAAATATTCCAAACACTGTGTCATGCATTTTGTTTCATTTCAAAATAATTAGTTTCAACGGAGATATCGGGACTTTTCTACAATTTTTGCTTTTGATAATTGCTGTTTCAATAACCTACCTAGTTGTTCATTCGTTAATTATTTTAGTTGACCACGGATCAACCCACATCTCTGTGTATTTCCTGACTAAAACACTTATTGATCCACTCATTCACTTAATTAGATTACATTATATATGCGAGAGATTAAAAAAGAAAAATTACAAAAATTTTCCAAATTTTTCCGTTTCTGGGGCCGGATTCATCAACGAAATTTAGCGCTGGTAGGCTGGGTAAGAGTTGCTTCCTACCGAAATTCGCGCGAATGACGCGATTCACGAAACTTGCTACCTACGGTAGCAACCTACCAAAGCCTACCCAGCGCAAATCTTGGGTAGGGTCCTACCAGCGGCGCCCTACCCGGCGAGATTTCGCGCTCTGATGCTAAATTTGCGAGCTCGTCCTTTAAACAGCTGATTTTAAAACCCTCGTGTAACGAATTTTCTGCACTTTTTTTATCTTTATTCGTTTGAAATATCGTGTTTCCTTCTTTATAATTCGCAGCTTCCCTGTCAACAATAATGGTTATTCACCGTTAAGGCTGGCTTGATTTTGAATTATTAGGTTGGTGCAAAAAAATTGTGGATTTTGAAAAATAATTTTTCTTCTTCCGGTTGAGTTTTTTGCGGATTTTTACGCTTCTCTATCTGATACATTCTTCTTGTCTCTTCTCATAAAACTCGATCGTTTCTGAACTTGATTTTGATGTGTGTTCTAAGTACTGAACATTCTTGTAGCCTACATTTCTCTTTCATGCAGTGACTTTGAGACACCAAACTTTATAGTTAAAAACTACCCGGAATCCCCTAATCCACAATATTTACTTCGATAATTAGGAAATGCGCTTTTCAATGCCACATTATACTTAGCAATAAAAGCTCGTTTGGACAAAAATATTTATTTAATAAAAACCGCCATTAATTCTGCACGAACCTAATATAAATCTATGATTTTCCTTCTACGCGGAAACTGGGTTTTCACGGCTTTTAATCGACGGCGGCGATGGATTGACCATGGTGAGATTTGGGAAAAATACAGGTTCAAAACATTATTAAAAATGAAGAGCCGTGATCCAATCTTGGTTTTTTTCCCAACCTAAACACTACACGAAAACTAGATGAGTATGAGGTATAAAACATTCGCATAAGTCTCAAAGACACAGACCAAACTCGGAATCGATTTCTCGCTGTTCTGCCTGTCTTGGAGAAAATTTCAATCTGATCACAATGGTGTTTTCAGAATCGCTCAAAACTACGGAGTTACGGCTACTCAAAAACCTCAATTCTGATCGGCTAGAAGTTCTCGGACGAGTTGTCTCGAGCCTGTATGTATTTTCTCGCTATTCGCAGCCATCGTTCTGTAGCAGGCCTCAATATAAAGCCAGACCGAAAACAAATAAAAAAACATAGGGTATCAATAAAATCATTCGCGCGTCTCTTCCCTATTGAGGTCGGAAACCTGGCGGTGGGCGTTACCCATTTTTTTCTTTCAAGGGAGCGTGGCCGACTTTTTCTTAGCTTTTTCTCGCTTATTTGAGCGAAATGAGATTTCGTGCTTAGCAGGGTTGGTATAGACGGCGACTGGACCATAATATCAAAAATTACCTCTGAGGTTGGACTGTGCCTTTAAGGCAAATCAATTATTTCACAATTGGGCCCGAGCGTTTCCGATACTGCTGATTTTTTTTTTGTTTTGTTTACTTATAGTTATACTGACCTGTGGGACGCCGCAATCCAGCTACATATGAGACGCGAAATCATTCGAGCGTCCCAAAAAAATGTCCCGGATAATATACACATCATCCTCATTCGCAATATTCAAACTATGTTACAGATTGAAGAGCGTATTAATAAAATCTACGAAAAAAAACACGTTTCCCATACTGCTGAATTCTTCATGTGATTTCAACATAGATTTGCTTTTGTTACGTTTTTCTGCTTTATTATGCTTCAAGCGTTGTGACTTTCCAAAAGTTTGAGCTTTTTGAAAGCGATCACGAGCGACGTGCAGTAGCCGTCGTTTGTAAAACATGGCTGTGTAGCCACACACATAACGCTTTTAGGCGTAGCTGCTTGGTAGCGCTACCCATTGTAGCATTGCGCTCGTGAATCACAATGTGATGGCCAGGGTAGCAATCTACCGTGGGTAGCGCTACCGCTGGATAGGGCTACCAGCATTGCCGCGTTGATGAATCCGGCCCCTGGTATAAAGAATTGACCGGCGGGCCAATCCTCAATACGAATACAAATTTAGCCAACTTGGACTACTTTGGCGTGAACCTACCTGAGCGGCTTTTCAGCGATTTGAAATTTCTGAGACTGAGCTTTCACCAACTATGTTTGATTAACTGTTGTTCATTCATCAGACAAATAACATACGCGGCGTTTAGAAATAATCTAAAAATTATCTTACGTGAGTGATTTACTTTGAATAGTTAGTTTCTACTGAGATAACGCAACTTATCTACTATGCTTTTCAAAAATTCCCACTTATTCATCTACTTCATCACTTATTCATTTATTCTCTTACCCCAACGTGCTCTGATAGGAAGTTGAGCGCGAACTACAGAAGCCACCACAGCGCGGTTGTTCCAGGCCACAATTCAACTCACAGGGAAGTGTCCAACTATTGTTGGCCGTCGCGATTCACCCAGCTCAGGGACCAGGGAGGTTATTGTTTTTTATTTTGTGTGTTTGGTGCATTTAGATATTTCAATATAGACCCGGAGGTTTTTTTTTAAAATTATATCAGTGTTAATAGTTATACCAATAAAAACTTTTGGTTTAAGGATTTGATTTTCTTTTCTTATTTCAACCCTAATCATGAATGTTAACATCAGAAAAAGTTACCCAAGACATTACTGAAGAACGCGGTGGAGATGGCCTAGAAGGAGGAGCGCTTGGCGCGGCACCGCTGACCGGTCGCTCGGTCTAAACAAGCACATTGAAATCAACTTCTGAAAAAAGTAACCTGTAACCATTGCAGAAGTCCAGCATCCACATTCGAGACCGGTTTATTGGAATCAATATCGAAGGCCACCTCCAAGGCTTCTAAACACTCAACCAGATCCATGGCAACAGGACGATGCACCGGATCGACATTCAAGCATGACTCTGAAAAATAAAACTTGCACAGTGCGCGTCAAAAGTTCAGAAAGGTATTAAGTTTCGATCTTTCACATTAACTCCGACGTCACAATTCAAATCGGAGACCAAGTTCCGCCTCCGCTTCTCAAGCAACTCTTAGCCATAGAACTGTAAGGTTTTATGAATAGAATGAGCCTTCACCTTCATGCAGACCTGTCATGTATAGATATCGTCCTTGGTCAGTGATATAGTCTCCATGATGTTGTTCTATATTGTCATGTTATGTTACTATCATTTGTTTGATAGTTTTGTTCATGTTTCATGGTACATAATCCTTTTTCTTAGTAGTAGTTCTTATTGCCAGGCGGTGGCTGGGCATTGTCTCGTGCACTCTTGTGCATGGGGAAATCAATCACTCGATTGTCGAGTAGGGGAGAGAGTTCGCGGCCCCAGGATACACAGACACGCAGACGAGCAGGGCGAGGTGATAGCTGATAGGTGGACCGTCGGTGGGCGGGACTGCCTATATATACCAGCGCTGGCGGTGCTGGCTAGTCCAGTCGTCATTCATCCAGCCATTCGCTGTCTGTCAGCGAAGTGGCTCATCAGTCAAGCGTCTGCCGTGTCGTCGCGCGTGATTGGAGTCACTCAATAGAGTGACTGTGGTAAGTTCTCAGGTAGGTTCCGGTGCTGCGCCCGTCATCACCACGGTGCTGGTGGACGAGCATCAAGGACTACTTGGCAGTGGCCATATTCGGCGAGGACTGGTGGTACTCAAGGACTTACGCACACGTGGGTTCAAGAAACACGCGGTGGTGTGTTGTTGGGGGGACATAGCAGAGGAGGACGGGCTGATCGACATCGATCGGGATTCTACGACGAGGCGGGTGCCTGTTATACGGCCTTGCTATCTAGGACCCGAACATTGCTATCGACGTCGAGGAGAGCCATCACCTGGCCCTAACAGCTCGCCCGTGTGTGTCGGCTGGATAGTCGACCAAAAACTTCGTAGGCTGCGAACTCTCTACGCGAGTCAAGTGAATCTCATTCCTAACACTGTTTTAAGTTGTCGATACGTTGCGGATGAAACGCTTAATCCAGCTTGTCTGCCCGTTGCGTCAACCTGGTTTAGGCCAGCTGTACCTCGTGATATTGCATTGCAGTTGTTGTTGTCGCTCGTAACTGGGCATCAACTATAATTATAGGCTGTGGTAACGACTCAGTGTGTTGGTAACGATCGTAGGAGGGCTAACGGATTTGAGGCTAATGGACGCACAAGACGGTATGTCTTCTGAAACTCCCATACTAGAGGCTACCCAGCCAACCACATCAACCGACATGGGGGCCAAGCCACTTCAACAACATACTGTTGCAGATCGCGGTATAGAGCAAGAACGAATGGAATTCTCAAGCGTAGGAAGAGAGGATTGTGGCGAAACGAGAGGGTCGCGCAGTCTAACATCGGTTAGTTTATGGAAGTCAGCATTGCAAGGAATCCCTGAAAAGGTGGACCTCGCGGTGCGAGACCAGATAAGGGGGACGGCAGATAAAAAGCGGTTGGCGATCCGTGCCAAAGCCCAGGCGGCTGTTGACTTAGCTATGGCAGTTATCTGCTCGATGATGCAAAACGTAGAGCGGGTGGAGGAACTTGCTCGGAATCTAGACAGGCCTATTGATGTCCTGGTTTAGGACCTACCGGTTGTGTTGGGCCATGCTGCGGCAATGGCTAAGTTAACAGCGGCGCTAGGTTGTGACAGCGGACAGGTTTTGTCATTGATAGCCGAGAGGGATAGGAAAATTCAGCAACTGGAGGCAAAAGTGCAATCTTTACAGGGAAGGCTGACGACAGTACAATCGGTGAACCGACCGGAGGATATAGGCATGCCAGCAGGTCCAGGTAGGGACTGGGATGGTCTGCAAGCACAGATGCATCAGGTGGTAGGCGGCATGCCAGTACACTCTTTCGTTCAGCACAGCAGAGTGGGCGAACAGGCGGCACAGATCGATGGGACGGAAAGGCACCCTCAAGGGAGGTGCGAGGTATGGTCACGGAGATCCTCGAATACGTCTTGCCGGTCCCGACAAGGTGAGTCTGACCTATCAACTACCATTAGCTGCTCGTAGGATGGGTGCAGACAACCCTCGGTAGTGAGACGCGGTGCATCGGATGAGGTATTACTGACGCTTAAGGAGGTCCTGAAAGCTCAGTCACTCACCGAGGTACGGAAATACGACGGTAAGGGTTCCCTAAGTGAGTTTCTACGGGCTTTAGATGTGAAGTATCCTAGCTCAGTCTGGACTGAGACCGATAGGAGGGATATACTATTGAATCGTCTAGCCGGCTCGGCGCTATCTCACATTCGAAACTTACCAGAGGATGGAAGAAGAAAGTCGTTCGAGGATATTGTGGAGGAGCTACGAAAGGCGAAGCATACGCCTGGGGAGCGATTGAAAGCTGAAGAGGATTGGCGAAATTTACGGAAGAACACTGATGAATCGAGTTTCGACTTCTGCTGTAGGCTCAAACGGATAGCAAAACGGATGGCACCGGAGGGTTGCCTGGATTTCCAGTTGGGAAGCAAGTTGTACGAATGTCTACGCGAGTGGCCGGATTCGTATTACATGTTGGCAGCTCTCGATGCCCCGGAAGGGTCCGTGTTCGATTAAGTGCGGAAGGTGGCTCTACGGTTAGAGCGCACTAATGCACACACAGAGGTCAATCGCAAGGCAACATGGAGTGAACGCAGGGCAAGGACCGATAAGAGTGGTGGGTTCCGGAAGGATAAGACCACACCTAATCCGAAGGACAATCCAAGGACATGTTTCCAGTGCGGTGAGGAAGGTCACCTGCAGAACGTTTGCCCGAAGAAGTCACATGTGAAGCAGGAGAGGAACGATACTAACCAGCAGAGTGGTTCAGGACAAAGGCATTGTCATGAACGGACATCGTTCTCAACGCGTCTACGGTCGTGGTGCAATAATGTCAACAGGAAGCGCACTGTGGTTACGAAAGCATATGGGAAACCATGCTATTGCGACGTGGAAGTGTTTGGCGCGCCTAGCCAGGCGTTGATCGACACAGGATCAGTTATCTCCATCATACCGGTTCGGTGCTACAACGAGCCCAAGAGCAAGGAGCAGACCTAGATCGGTTCGTAACCATGCTAGGAGAACCGGAAGGTGAGGAGATATACGACGCGTCAGGGAATACCATGAAGTTTCTAATGCGGATTGGTGTCAATATCAGGGTTAAAGGCGCCCGCGAGGCCAGAGCCCAACTTCATGTGAGGCACTCCGACGACGATACAATTCTTCTTGGAACTAATGTATTATCGTCATTAGGCATAGAGATCAAACTCAATTCAGCACCCGTGGAAGACAGCAGCACGGCTTCAAGGCAGGCTGCCATTTTTCGTGCCAAGCGTAACACAAGGAAAGTGGGACGGACAACGACACGACACGTTATTCCACTGCGTCGCAAAGGAGGTGAGCGGGTGGTGCGCATTATTCAACGAGCTAGTTTGCTAGACGAGCAACCAATGTTCACTGCTTCGATTGAGCACGGTAGATCACCGCCTCTGGTCGAGAGTATCAGGTCGACTTTTCGAAGCAGGAACTGCGGTTCGGCGGCTCGGCCTGAGCGTCAAGGATTGACGGCTCGGCCTGAGCGCCAGGGATCGACGGCTCGGTCTGAGCGTCAAGGATCGACGGCCCGGCCTGAGCGTCAAGGATCTACGGCTCGGCCTAAGCGTCAAGGGTCGACTGCTCGGCGGGAGTGCAAAGGATCAACGGCTCGTATTGAGCGTCCAGGGTCTACGGCACTGTTTCAGCGCCAAGATCCGACAGTTCGGGCTGGACATGAGAGTGAACCAGTTCGGCGTTATCATCGACGAGCGTCCCCAGTTCGGCGTAACCGTAGAGGATCGTCAGGTCGGTATAACCACCAGCAGGAAGCTCCAGTTCGGCGGGAACATCTGCAGCGGGAATATTCTGATCGGCGCGACCGAGAACTGACTCCTGTCCGGTATGGACGCGTCGAGGATCGCAGAGAGGCGCGAGTTCACCACGACAGTCGTCGTCAAAGGCCTACGGTTTGGTTTGAACCACGTTCACGCTTACCCAGTCGGTACGACAGCAGGGATGATCAACGTGACCAACGTCGTGGTTCCTATGCTGAAGGTTTATATGGTGGTCGTCGTTAATGGTATGGTGTGTGAAGAATCGGCTGAGTGGAGCAGCCTATTGGAGGCCGGGGAGATGTCATGTATAGATATCGTCCTTGGTCAGTGATAGTCTCCATGTTGCTGTTCTATATTGTCATGTTATGTTACTATCATTTGTTTGATAGTTTTGTTCATGTTTCATGGTACATAATCCTTTTTCTTAGTAGTAGTTCTTATTGCCAGCCGGTGGCTGGGCATTGTCTCGTGCACTCTTGTGCATGGGGAAATCAATCACTCGATTGTCGAGTGGGGGAGAGAGTTCGCGGCCCCAGGATACACAGACACGCAGACGAGCAGGGCGAGGTGATAGCTGATAGGTGGACCGTCGGTGGGCGGGACTGCCTATATATACCAGCGCTGGCGGTGCTGGCTAGTCCAGTCGTCATTCATCCAGCCATTCGCTGTCTGTCAGTGAAGTGGCTCATCAGTCAAGCGTCTGCCGTGTCGTCGCGCGTGATTGGAGTCACTCAATAGAGTGACTGTGGTAAGTTGTCAGGTAGGTTCCGGTGCTGCGCCCGTCATCACCACGGTGCTGGTGGACGAGCATCAAGGACTACTTGGCAGTGGCCATATTCGGCGAGGACTGATGGTACTCAAGGACTTACGCACACGTGGGTTCAAGAAACACGCGGTGGTGTGTTGTTGGGGGGACATAGCAGAGGAGGACGGGCTGATCGACATCGATCGGGATTCTACGACGAGGCGGGTGCCTGTTATACGGCCTTGCTATCTAGGACCCGAACATTGCTATCGACGTCGAGGAGAGCCATCACCTGGCCCTAACAGCTCGCCCGTGTGTGTCGGCTGGATAGTCGACCAAAAACTTCGTAGGCTGCGAACTCTCTACGCGAGTCAAGTGAATCTCATTCCTAACACTGTTTTAAGTTGTCGATACGTTGCGGATGAAACGCTTAATCCAGCTTGTCTGCCCGTTGCGTCAACCTGGTTTAGGCCAGCTGTACCTCGTGATATTGCATTGCAGTTGTTGTTGTCGCTCGTAACTGGGCATCAACTATAATTATAGGCTGTGGTAACGACTCAGTGTGTTGGTAACGATCGTAGGAGGACTAACGGATTTGAGGCTAATGGACGCACAAGACGGTATGTCTTCTGAAACTCCCATACTAGAGGCTACCCAGCCAACCACATCAACCGACAGACCTTCCTGGTCAGGATCTCCTAGAGAGCTCCCATGAAATGCAAGCAGGGATGACACATCTACTAGTAGAAAAGGTAAATTTCTAAATTCTGCCAACCAGGTTTGTGAGGTGGTCACGCTTTATTGGTCAACGTTTCGGCACAGCGCCGTTTTCAGAGACCTGAAAGTGGAAAACACGTTACGCAACCTATACGGTCAAGCGCATCTTCGCCCTAAGGCGGTATCGACTCACGCAAAAAAAAAGTTTTTTTTGCGTGAGTCGATACCGCCTTAGGGCGAAGATGCGCTTGACCGTGTAGGTTGCGTAACGTGTTTTCCACTTTCAGGTCTCTGAAAACGGCGCTGTGCCGAAACGTTGACCAATAAAGCGTGACCACCTAACAAACCTGGTTGGCAGAATTAAGAAATTTACTGTGCAAAGATCATGCCCAGGTTAGAGGAAAACCAGACGTGGAGAATACTCAGTACAAAAAGTGTTCTGGAAGCTACCGAGCCATTCTGTTCCGTAGGGCCGATCACACCACCACGCCTGACCCTGTTCTGCCGAGGTACTGGAGTGGGTCTCGGCCTCATCCTTTTAAGAACTTCATCCCTGATCTGCGATTCGCTCATCAACATTCAGCTCATGGGTTCCGGGGACCTCCTGGTAGTCTACAAGTGCCATGCGGTTGGCGACAAAAACAAAATCCAACCCAACTCCACGATTAGGCTCACATTGTTATGATCACAGGCCGAGATCGTGAATCCTACTACGCAAGTGTTCATCATGCAATAGTTTTTTTTATGATTGATTGCTTTCGGTTGATGTAGAGGCGCACTCTTTATGGAAGGAGTCAGTATTGTTGTCCAACTCAGTCCCAAGTGAAATTCAGGCTTTATTGTTACCTCAATTACTGTCATCATTCCACATGTGTTCATCGCGGTTCTGAGTGTAGTAAAATTATTGTAATCGCTGATTCCTTTTTTGTGATCGTTTTACGATTGCTCATGTAATTGAAGTGCCCAAAAAAATGAAGATCCATAACAACCTCGTGGCGGCTCAAAATAGAAGAAATGGCTAATTGAAGTGTATTATTTGTTTTCGCGTATCTATTTTTGTGATCATTTCATTATTGTTCAGATGATTTCTACTACTGTCATGTTTACTGAATTACTAGTAAAGCATTTTCTTTTGTCTGAGCTTAATAGTAATTTGCGAATGGATGCTCAGTCACACGCTCGTTAGGAACAACTTGTTATACATACCCTCCTCACAACACTTGTGCAGCGATGTGCACAAGAACTTAGGAAACCACTAGTTTCGGATAGTAGTGACGCGCTTGGTCCCACAACGAAAATGCAACACTACGCGTGCGTACACCGTAATCTGAAGCTAAGGACACCTAATTATGGAGCAGAAGTGAGGAGCTTATGAAACGACTAACTGAAGAATTAAACGTTCATTCTGTCATGGATGTTAAAGCTTATATAGTTTACACAGTCGACAAAGCTGCTCTACAAAAGACGAATCCTGAATTCTTCACCGCTTCGGTGGAGGAATTAATGCGTTCAAGGACGATGAGTTTTCATTCCATGAAAATTTTCTCAGCTCTGTGGTTCTACGGCTCAGCCATTTGCTTCAGCACCCACCACCACTGTCAACTTCTCACTGATACTGTTCGACGGTGCTACAGAGGATTTACAGAGTAGACAGGAGACATGACATTCATTCGGCATATCGTATCTACTTGTTACTCTTGTACCTATCATTTCCGCCGTGTATTATTGTACCTGTTCGTCTCTACTGAACTATTCTACTACTCGAGTGGAACCAAGAACCTGACATTCAGATTTGTGTGGACAATGTTGGATCCACATCTCTTGAGCAAAATTCTTTGTCTGTGTACAATTATACCTTGCCTGGAGGGAGCACAACATCTTTGCTTCCTTTGGTGATTTCCTTATCAACGCCCTCCTTCAGCCTCGGTATGTAATCCTATACACATGCATTCTTCTTTGGCTTGCCATAGGGCAGTTCTCATGTCAGGGATATATTTCTAGTTTTTACGGTGCGAATTCGACTTCTCCAAATCACTTCTCAGTATTACAGATACTTACTCTTCGAGGAAGTACATCCACGGTGAGCGCCGCTGTCTTATGTTCACCATAGTTCTTCATCATTTTGATGTGACGCGGCACGACTCTAGCAAACGACCCATAAGGCTTATGCTGTTATTATTCCATGCCTACGATTTGATCGGCTTGTTGTGTGGTTTGTAGAAGGTTGATGAAAAAAATGGCTCTCTGGTCTTCCCGACATCAGAGTGTCTAAAAAACGTTTTCTTTTCGTCACTCCCGATTAGTCAATTTGCGAAGTATTAGTTAGTGTTATCGTGCTAGTCTCAATGTAGCGTTATGGTATCGAACATAGCAGCATGGCTAAGGTGTGAACAAAAGTCACACTCATACAACTCGTGCAAGACTCGTGATTGTGTTGGGGAATACCTTCCCAGAATAGTGAGCTTTGTATGGTCAAAATTGTTTCTGATCAATGTTAAGTGTTGGCTAGCCTTGTGGGCGCATCAAATGGATAAAACTTAACCGAGCGCAAAGGAACGAGATGCGTCAACTTAGCAACACTATGTAGAGCTCAGGTAATAATTTTAGTCTGATGAATGGACACGGTAGATCACCGCGCGCGCGATCGAATCCACATTTGCCTGTGAAGCAACCAACACCGCACGGCCAGCCGCTTAATTTATGCGTCAGACTAAAATGAATACGGATATCATATGTTCTTCTCATTATGTTCAGTCCAGCGATAAGGCAGTGGCGGTTAACCATCGTGCAAAATCTAGACTCTTCTAATCGGTGGTGTCGCGAACGCCGCACGATCCGCCGCAAGTGATGAAGTTTTGTCTATTCGCTATACTATATCCGACAAAAGGCTTATACACAGACTTAGCCGGATTATCAAGAAAAAACTTACGATTTGAATATTTATAAAGGGAAACAATATATACACACCTTTTTGAGTGAGGCAAAAATTAATACGATAGCTCTGTTCTGATTGAAAAACAATGATAATATCATCGCAAATAATTATGCCTCGAACAACTTTAAATGAATTTAGCCATTTTTGAAAGTTCCTTATTACACAGGACCTGGGGAAAATCGATTATTATAGTTATAAGTAGATCGAAATCGAGATCAGTGGTATTAACGAAAAGGTAGACCTTAGGCAAGTCAAAAGAATTGAGCAGAAGGTGATTGTTAGGAATAAGCTGAATGAATACCAGAGATCAAACCCACCTAAGATGAACTAAGAGTTCTATAGCAGACACCTAGCCAAGGAGATCATAATATGCGTATAGTCGGCACTGGATTAGAAAACATACCACGACATTGCGCCGCGCACATTTGTCATGAACTTCAGGCTATTGTGACTTCATCAGAGCGGTATCGACATTCCGTAATGAAGTCGATATTTTGTTACGCACACGTCTGCGTCGCGTCGTCGCAGCATTAGGAGTCGTTTATACTTCGGTCGCCGAGCGTAGCGGCGAAGTGCAATCCTACAATATCGATCGTGCCGCGACGGGTGATCAATATTACAGAAATGCACTGTGCCGCGCCGCTCGGCGGCGGGAGTATAAACGACCCTTTATGGTAGGTTCTCCGAATCAGCACCATGGCAATCCCTCCGGTGAGTGCGCACTGCATGTTGCGCTGCTGCTGCCCACCCAGTCAAACACAGATACCCAGTGAACTTGAATGAAAGCGAAGAAGTCATCAGAACAGAACTATCGATAATGTCAGTTCGTCTCAGCGGAGAAGTGTTAAGGCTCCATAATCGCAGTGGTTTCTTGACTGTCATGACAGCGTCGGCGTCTCCTTCTGGCTGGCGTACAACAATTTGTCCTTCTGTCGCCGATTTTGAAACCACACTTTCAACTGCAAAAATATGCTTTGTGCCACGAAAATCTATCTATACCATATTCATCACAATATATTGGACTCACCCGGAACGCATCGATATCGAGCATACGGCAAAGAATCTGACGTTTCTCCGGATCGGCACAGGCAAACGGATCATTCGCGTAGAACCTCTCTAGAATTTTCTGGAATATTTAGATTTTCAGCCTCAACCGATCTCATTCGCTCTCAGCTTGCTTGGCGCTACTGTACGGGGTGAGCTGTACTCAGACATCCATGTCTAGGAAGCTAAGGTCCTATGAAGGGCAGAATAACACCCACGTGTGACCCTCTATCATTGGTCCTGTGACAGCCCGGCCCGAAGGCCATATAAGGCGTATGGCGAGCCTGCCCAGAAGTCTTTCTGTTGTTCAGTTAGCCGTATAAGTAGAACCACTGTAAATTTGCGGCTGCTCTCCATAACAGCAGTTCGCCAGGCGTGCTCCCGCGATCGGCCCGGAGGCTATGAACGCTCCAGGCTAGCTTGTAGTAGCCCTATGCGGAATCCTGCCTTCATATGATGCTAACTAAACGGGGGCACTATGGCGCGATGCACTTGGCCACGCCCTTTTCACCATGCCGCATTTCTTCGAGCACCTACCCAGGCTTTCCCTCCCAGACCTAAAACAGGAGATTTGTTACGGCACGGAAAAATGGGCGTGGCCAAGTGCGATGCAACAGTGCTCCCCCCGCTAAGATAACACCCTTCACACTATTGAATATTTAGAAATCAAACTCACAAGATCATCTTCCGAGTAATTCTTGCGCCCTCTCCTTTCCTTTCCGCTTTTGGTGACTAAATAGATAACACTCAATGGATACTATGATGACATCCAATTAAAACCGGCACTACTGGTGGGCATTTCAGCATACACTGAGTCAATCAATAATCTAAGCGACGCCACCACAGCAGGCAGCATTGATCGTTATTGATTCCTCAGGCGTGTGCGTAAATAGCCACTTTCGATGAACTATGTAGTGGAGATATGAACTATGTAGAAGAAAATGGAAAAAAAACTTACTACTACGAGGCTTTTTCTTCTTGATTGTTGGAGTTTTTGAAACTGCTGGGGTTTTCAAAATTGGTCGAATTTTTGAACTTATTTCCCGCATACAATCGTCATTCTGGAATATAGGAAATGAATAAATTTCTGAACCTGTAATTGCAGTTGTGAAGCTGTTCGCAGAGATACCCCCAACCGCTTCCGCTCGACGGGAGAACTGCTTTTGAAATTGCTTAACAAAGTCCGCTATGTTGCAGCTGTTCGACCGCAGACCAACCCAGTTCTAGGTGATAGAACTGGGTTGAACACCTATGAGACCGTTTTCAAGACTGATGTGCACTGAGCGAATGTTGATAGGGGGTTTACAAGCGGTCTAGTACCGAGCTCACAGCGGTCAAATTGAGGACTGACCGCTATTTATGGACTGTTCACTGCCCTTATCAATACTCTAGCAGCCATTTTTCCACTTTCGTCGAGTATGCTAAGGTTAGCCGGCAGACTGGTCCGAGGAGTTCATAGAGGACTGGTAGCGGGCTTACAGCACTCAAATATCGGCCTATTCGCGAGTCGCAACCTAAACGCGATTCGACTGGAAACTTACTGCACCTATGGTATCAGTACCCATAATATCGTAAAAGGTTACCTTCAACTGATTTTGATGAGCGATAAAGGGAATAAATTAAATAAAAGTGAATAATAAAATAAGGAAAACTGAGACACACGAGAAAAAAATCGAAATTATAAAAAAAGATCAAAATAAGTTTAGTAAAAGAGGAAAAAATTGGAGAAAGAAATGAAAAAAGAGCCAAAAAAATGTTGACGACTCTAATAAAATGAAGTGCCCTTTATACCAAGGCCAAATTTACTTAGGCAGCGTTTGAGTGCACGTGTGAGCTGTTTCTCATTCACATCAACACTCTTCTACAGTCTCTCTAGCTTCGCATTCGCACTCAAATGAATAAACTAAACTTCAGTATAAATCATAGGGTGGAGTTATTTTGCGAAAAAAAATAGGAGCAGGTAACAAAATTTGAAAAAAAAAACAAAAATGAATGGATTTTCTGGATTAATTTACCAAGATAATGGAATGAATGAAAATTTTTTGAAAATATATGAAAATTAGGAAAAAAACCTTGTAGGAAAGAAATGAAATAAAATCAGTAGAGACACAATTAATTCAAAAAACTAGCCTGTGTGAAAGGGCAGAGCTCGGATTTTTTGGGATCCGCAATAGTCAGACCTATTTCGCCAAGAAGGCCACTGAAAACAGGGCGCACTTGTGATTTCGCGGTGGCCGTACGTGGAATTCTTTCGGTTAAGTGTCGTAGCTGTAAAATTCAACAATAAGGTCATTGAATAAACCTCTAAAAAAGTTCATTATCCCGTCCAAAAGTTACGAAAATGGGTGTGGCAGATCACAGCCATATAAAGCGTTCCTTCTTGCTTCAAAACAAAACAGCCTCCGGCTTCCCGATAACATTTGTATAGTCTGTACGAACTAAAAGGAAACGCCTGGCCCATTTCCGTAGCTTTAAGGCTCGAAAAAAAAAACAGAAAAAACTCACATTTACCTCATCACAACTGTTGTCATTCCTCTGAGTAGTGCCCACGAAAGCTCTTCTGTCTTCACTGGCTGGCATGAAAAACCCTGGTGCGGTACTCATGGTTGGAAAAGCCGCCTGCATGATTCCTAGCGTCCTAAAACTGAAACTGAGCGAAAAGCATGAAAAACTCTGAAATCTCCCAGTTGTCGACCGCAGGTCCATTCGACTGTGGTCAAACGATGAATGCGAGCAACACAGCAGTTAGAGAATGGTTTAGATGACCCGAGGCGTGCTGCTCTCGACATCCTATCGATGCCGTGCAGTAAACAAACGGTACTCCTCGCCATAACCCCCACCCCGAAAAAAAAATTGCAAGATGACTGTCGTTTTCTGAAAATATATCAGAATTCAATGTTTGATCTATGTCCATTCCCTGGACCATTAAAACTTCCTAAATGTCGATCGCACAACTTTACAGAGAAAGACAACTAATTGCCTGTGGCTGAATGCTGAAAATGGACAGGTCCGCAAAATTATGCTCGTCCTGAAACATGCTGCGGTTCAGAACCTTTCGAAGGAAACTTGATAGGATCAAACATTTTCTGGGAAAAGACACAAAGCCAGCAGCCTTTCCAGCGTTTTATCATTCGTCAATCAAGATTTCTTGTTGAAGACTGCATTCACCTCATAGTAGCTTCGTTCACGGATGTCGATGATGTCGGCGTTACCGCTGCTTCCGGAATAGGTGTGTCGCTGCCCAGCTCGACAACTGGAATGGGTTGTGGTTCGGATTTGACCTCAGCAAATCGCAGCTAAAATAGCCTCCATAAAATTTAAGCAGTTGAGGTGGAGCTAACGTGCAACAATCGGTAGAAAATCGGCAAAAAGACGAAGTAAGCAAAAAACAGAATAACCTACAGGCTGTCCGACGGTATGTTCTTCTTTCTTGGGCGGATTGGAGGCCACCCTTGGCATTGGCGACGGCAATGTGTTGACTTCGATTAGCTCAACGCGAGTATCAGGTTCATGACTTTGCAAAAAGGAACACCGAGAGCATACATTATCCGGGCCAGCCACCAGCGAGATCGGCACACCATATTTGACCTGAATCTTCACGATTTGTAAACAGTCGCATTCATCAGAACACAAAATCAATAAATATAATAAATGAATAAAAATAAATAAGTAAAGATTTAAATGAATAAATGAACGTTACTAAGTTAGTCTACATACTGGTTTACTTTCGTTCTTTTCTCGTCTTTTGTGTCCTTTTCAATAACTCCCTTAGGAATTGCCTTTTTCCTGATCTGACAAGATGTTAAAGATCCAGGGGATAAGAGGTATCAAAGCTCAAAGCCATGGGTTCCAATTCAGGCAAAAAGTTTGAGATGACATTTTCGGATCGTTATACAGTGCACTAAGTGCTGAGCAACCGCAACCCCAAGCTTTTTCGTTTCAACTTTAACTCCAGCAATCATTCTATCGTTGGATAGTGTGTCCCAACTGGACCTCAAATAATTTTCCGGATGCGAAAAAAATCCAATTCGAAAGGGGCTGTGAACATTGGAGAGAACACGTATCCACACTGCGCACTCACGGCTGTTTCCCCCCTGCCGCCGCGTGTCCACCCTGCGCACTCGATTTTTTGTCGTTCCTTCAATAAAAAACGATTCCTCTAGGGGTATGGTATACTTTTGCGACACACGGCCACGTCGTTCTGCCCAGAGACAGCGACCGCCTCCCGCCCTTCAAATCTGTCGCTGTCGCAGTGCACTGCACAGCGACAGCGACAGTGGTAGCTACAGGCTATGGCACATTTGCAGTATGTCAGCCCTCCGCGACACGTCGCTGCGACCCACACGCGACATCTCCTCCTACGACGGCCGTTGCCATTGCTCCGATGCTGGTCCCGCCGCGATTTGTGTTAGATTGCATGCCTATCAAAGTATACCATAATCCTTACATTGTAGCTGAAAAACCCGTATTGAAAATAACTTATAATACTAGTGGGTAGACATGAGGCACCTTAAAATTCTTTTATACGGGTTCATTCCCGGAAAAAAATCCCGGTTCTAATCCACGGAGTTGATTGGCCGTACAGCGCGCGGCCGCTCACGAAGGTTAGCCGTGGGGCGCGCGGTCCCCTAAGTGGTGAAAAATGACGCTGAAGAAGTGAACACGCGTTCCCGCGCACCTTCTGACCAAATACCACGGGCGATATTGTGCGACTGGGCTGGACGATTCTATCATTCCCGAATTAAGTTTTGTAAAATAAGCTTTGAAAGAAGATGGAGAATCTGGAAAACTTGGCAAAAAAACGTCTGGTGCTTGTGCCCTTTTCAAACGAAGACTTTTGTGTATTCTAAGATATTCAGCTCAAGTAAGAGACCGCACTGCGTCCACAATGCGCACCCACACTATGAACTCGGTTTTTTGCCGTTTCTTCGAAAAAAAAAGATTCCTCTACATTGTGGCTGGGAGACATGTACTAAAAACTTACATTATTCGTGGGCGAACATAAGGCACTTTTAAAATTCCTGCTCTAAAACCGGTTTAAATGATTGTCCGTGGAGCGCGCGGTCTCGCGGAACTTTGAGTTGGATTTGAGCTAGGAATAGAGGAAGAATATCAAAATTGAAATTGAAAGTAGGTGAGAGAATCCCGAGATTTGGCAGGTTAACTTTTCAAAACCTTTCAATCAGCGGTCTGCGGTTTTCGCAACTTAGAAGCAGTGTTCACGATGATTTTTGTTCCCGAGTTTTTCAAATAAAACAATGCGTTGGCCTCCAAGTGTTAGCAAAATTACGAAGAAACGGCGAGAATCGCATTAAAACATCGTATTTCAGTGACCTTATTCTATAACATGGTCTAGTTGTCCGATTGGATGAACGTGTTCACGATGGTTGCCACCGGTAAAAACTGGGGCTAGTCAAAAATGGAAGAGTATTTTACGCAAAAAAAAGTATTAGTTAGGTTCCGAAGGAAAGAACGGAGCAGTATAGAGTAGTAGAGCATTGCAAAAGACGGGTCCACAAAAGATTTCACTGTCACAACGAACAGTTCAAGTGAGAGTAAAGTAAAGTGGCGGGGTGAGAGTAAAGGATTTCTTGCCTTCCTGGCGCGTTTTTCTCAATTTCATCATCATTTCAGTTCTACCCGGGGACCGAACAATCAATTAGGCGATTAATCTAAAAATCGAAGATTATCGTGAACACTGCCTTTGAGCCCGACTTCAGCAAGTTCCAAAGAGTGTTCAGAGGAAAACACACAGGAATTCAATCTGCACAAATCTCGAGAATGTCCCGCCTGCACTTAGTTTATGAAGAAAGCGCGATGAATTGACAATTCATACTAATCAGTTACATTACTAGTAGAATTAATACTTAAGGTTTTGCCGCACTTTGCCGAGCGCGCAACGTCCGAGAAACGATCGCAAAAGCAATTTCCTTCAAAAACTTATCGATTCTAGCAAACTGCTTGCCCCAAAGCACATCATTAGGTAACTATTTGAGCTGTGAATATGGCCGCGTTCTAAGATCCCGCCAAAGTCCTCGCTAAAAAGGGCACGAACATCTGATGTTTTCGCCGGGTTTGCTAAATGCTCCCCGTTTTTGCAAAGCTGCATCAAAGATCATTTTAAAAATTTTGTGCCTGAACCATTCTCCAAGTTTTGGTGAAAAGTTTCAAACAGCTCGAATATTTCAAGTGGTGATAAACGCCTTAGATAGAGAAACAGTTGTGCTCTCGAGTAGTATACAAAATTTGATCGAAATACCATAGCGAACAAAGGAAAATCGCTTACATACATTTTCTGCAGAATAAGCACCTCCCTTCAAGAAAATTGAGTCTTGGAAACTATTAAAGGTTCTAGTTAAAAGAGCTATCCAACAGTGATTGATGGGTAGGACTGAAGTTTGAACAGAAAAGTCAGCATTATATCGTTAGATATCACTCCTCCCCAACTGGATCCTGAAGAACTTCTCAGATTTCAATATAAAGATGAATTCGAGGGAAATTATCGAGAAAGGACGCTAAAGATCTCTAAATTCCACGAGCGCTAGTATAGCGTAGGATGCCCAAATGCGCCTACACAAAATTAAAAAAAAAACTTTGAAAAAAAGTTTATAGCGAAAAAAAAAACAAACCAAATCGGCGACAATCTTCCCGAGCACTTCCTGGTGTTTGTCAACATTCACCAACAGCAACATGTCTCATAGATCTGAAAATCAGAGATGAAATTTCTCTCCAAATTTTGTTCTTCAGGCATACTAAACTGTCGACAACGGGTCGATAAAATACAACCTCATTCGCTACTTATCGACAGCCCCAACGAGACACCTTAGTCGCCCAAGACATGCCTGTTACACAGAAAGCACTGTCTGTCGTGCTCAGGCATTCGCCGCATTCAATGCGTGTCGAATATGCATTCAACTCGAAGACAAGGTGGTTTCGAGAACGGTCAGGGAGCGTGCTGTTAGGGGAGCACGTGCTCCTATTGTGTTTGAAATTACAGCACGTGCCCCAACAAATAAGCCATCCAATGCGTGCATAATACACATTCAACTCGATGACAAAACGATTATACAAAAAAGGAAGGTATACGATGCACTCCTGAGACGGAACTGAGAGGTCGGCAGCTTCACCGGTCCAATTACCCAAGTTTGCGGTACTTTGCCCGCCCGGCCGCTGGAGGCCTCGTCCAATCGCTGACGGCTCCAGAAGTTGCCCGGCGGGCTGGCCGCGTCGCACGTCGGTGTGCCAGCCGCGTCGCGTCTGTGTGCTGCTACGATAGCGCTGAACTACCTTGCAGCACGTACCTTTGCGATTGAATTTGGCGGCACATGCTCCTGCTATGAGATTTTGCAGCACGTGCTGCTGTTTGGAGCACGTGCCCCTGTGATGGAGCTTTTCGATGGGTGTGGTCACTCGAGTTGAATGCATATTCGACACGCATTGAATGCGGCGGTTTTCTGAGTGACTACTCACGATACTACTTGGGCGGAGCCACTACGTGGCCATATAAAAGCACCTGCCTGTAGCTTCAGGGCCGCTCTTTTTGGTCTGAGCTTTAGGCGCCCTTGCGCCTCCTCCACTTGTACCTACTGAACTGTGCCTTGTGTGTAATTTGTGCCTTGGCCGTTCTGGCCCATGTTGTTTGCTAATGAATGATTAGTGTACTCGGTGTAGTGAGCAAAGGAACCACCGTAGGAACATGGTGCATCGGCCGGGAAACGAACCCGGGCCGCCCGCGTGGCAGGCGAGCATTTTACCACTGAACCACCGAAGACATACCTGTTACACCGAAAGCACTGTCTGTTGATGGCCGGTTCAGGCCTTATTGTATTGCGTCTAATGCATCAAATGAGCAAACGCGACATGTTTGTTCATGCACTGGCGGTCAATATGCAAACACTGAGAAAAAATACGGCATTGGCAAGAAAGCGAGAAAAGAAAGGAAAAAAGAAAGAAAGAAAAGAAAGAAAGAAATAAAGAAAGAAAGGAAAGCCAATGAATGAAAGAAAAGAAAAGGAAGGAAATAAAGGTTGGGAAGAATGAAAAAGAAGGCCAAGAACGAAAGGTAGGAAAAGAAGGAAGGAAAAGAAAGAAAGAAGAAAAGGAAGAAAATAGAGGAAACGGAGGAAAGGAGAGAGAGAAGGAGAACCTGGAAAGGAAGGAAAGGAAGGAAAGGGGAAAAGGAAGGAACGGAACGAATGGGAAGAAAGGAAGGAGAGGAAAGAGAGGAAAGAAAGGAAGGAAGGGAAGGAAAGGAAGGAAAGGAAGGAGACGAAGGAGAAGAAGGAAAGCAAGGAAAGTAGGGGAAAGAAGGAAAAGAAGGGAAGGAAGGAATAAATCACTTCAACAAGGGTGATAATTTTTCTGGAATCATTCATAAGTTAATCTTGTATTGAATATTGCTAAATAAAAATTGCTCCCTGTCTTAGTTTTTGAACAAGTATTTACCATATTAAACAAGACATTCGTACAAAATGTTCATGCTCAAAATAAAGTTCAGACCTCTATACTCGCCTCGGGGTGAGTGGAAAGAGGTATAGGCGTCTACGAAGTTTTAAAAAAAAGTCTCCAGCAACAATACAAAGCCAGGCATTATCCTAGACAAAGGGAGGGGGGGGGCACTCAGGATTCAAGCCAGAAATGAAACGAACCACCGATCGGTAACGCTATCAATCGAAGTATTTCTATATAATCTCATTAACAACAATGCTTTTATCAGGTTTTCTGTTCATTTCTATGAATGAGTCTTGGGCGGCCCCGCGTCTAGGATAGAGCCCAAAGCCAAGTTGGGAATTATGAGAAATCTAGCACTGCTCAATTCAAAGTAAGTTGCTTAAAAATCACACCATACGACTGTAAATTTTTTCCTATTGAATAAAAACGTCAGGAAGAGAGAGAGAGAACTCAATTAGGTGAAGCAAATCTCCAGGAGCAGGCACACTCAAAAAATCAACCAACAATAATTAGTCTAATGAAGCTCAATTTCAATGGAACTTTATTCAAATAATAATATTTCTGGGCATGAAAATGTGTTTCAATAGATGGAAGAATTTTCTACAATTGTCCTAGGAAAAGCCAAGAAAGCGGTCTAAATTTCGAGGAAACGAAAAAAAGAGGGAAGAAATGACAAAGTTCACTCAGCCCAATATTGCTCAATTTCAAATATATAACCTCCAGTATCATTCAAATAAATTTTCCTAATAAATTGAAAAGTCAGGTCTTTCAAATTCCCTTTGGAAAAGAGACAGTCATAAAAAAAATCGAAAAAAAAAACGTTAAAAATTTCAAAAACATGACAAAAAATATAATTTTAATCAATCAATTAAGAAGTTGCGTTTGCGGAAATTCTAAAAAGAGAAAAATCGAAAGCTCATAGAAATCATGGACGAAACTTCAGTAAACCGGGAGGAATAAGAGAAAAATCTATGAAAACCATAAACTTTAATTGAGCAGCGCAATAATTTCACTTGAATATTAACAATTGCACAAATTATGAACCAAAATAAAATAAATAAGAAAAGTTTTTGAATAAAATAAAGTCAAATAATATATTTGAATATGATAAAAATCTAATTAAATTAATAACCAAAGGTTCTATTCTTTCCACTTATAAAGCTTAAAAAACTGCTTCGATTCCTCACTGTCCTTTTTTCTACCAGGACACAGGAAAAAACAAATTATGCGCTTAAAGACAGCTTTCTACTCAAATAGAGAAGTCAGATCTTTACACATCGCTATTGTTTTCGGTAAAGGTGGCAGTCAGAAAGTTGTTTCAAATCTTCAGAGACGAGATTTACCACAAAGAACCCTTAAAATACCTAAAGGTCCCCAAGAAATATCGTGACAAATCCATGCAAAAGTATTGGATTCTTCTTATCTTTCTCTGCACAATCTATCATAAAACGAGGGAAAATTGCAGGTAAATGAATATAAGTAAAAATTTAAAAATTAGATGCCCAAGTTTCTGAAAAAAAAAACAAAAATGGAGCAATCTGAGCGAGGAAATGGTTGAGAATCAGGTTCGACTCGTAGTGGTTTGTATAAGCGTAGTTGAGCTGTGGGAGGCCGGCTCAGCTCGCCGCTGCTCCAAAGTAATTAGGGACTAATGACGCGCGGGGAGGGGGCAAATTACGGCATCGATCGATTGCAGGGAGGCAATTAAGAACGGATACGTAGAGTAAATAACGCCATTAGAGTTTCTGGTTAGAGCATAAGTCATCCATTACCACCTCCTGATAGAATGAATACGCATTGCCTCAGGCAACACCTCCGAATGAAGTTACTCGACTTGAGAGAGAATCCCCAACAGTTTTCCCAAGAATCCCTCAAATAATATTCGAATATTTCCAATAATTCGAATATTCGAGCATTCGAATCGTTGATTGATTCGGAGGTTCCGTTTGCAGATCATTCGGATATTCGCTTCGCATGCGAGAATCTTTTTTTTTAATTTTTTCGAATATTCGTTCCATTACAAAACTTTGAATTTCTAGGTTTTAATGAGTGGTCGATTCATTTCGATGCTCAAATGAGCCGGTTTTTCAAATAAGTGACAAATCTAGGGAGACGACATTCGAATATTCATGCACCGGAAGAAAAGCCGAAAAATATTCATGAGTCATTCGAAAATATATCGAAAACTCGAAATTTTAAACGAATATATAAGCTCGAGTTTTACGAAAATCGACTCAAATCGAGAAGAGGGCAGGTTTTCGAAATTACCATTTTAATCCAAAATGTTCAAATCACATAATCCGAAACATGTTATTAATCGAAATTTCGAAAATCGTCTTACTCGAAATCATTGCTTTGATAACTTTGTGGGAGCTTGATTTGAAGAAATCATTTATTCACAAATTTTCAGGAGGGGTTTTCCGTGTTATTCATCTGTGATGCTCCAAAAATTCGAAATTAGATTTATTTTCTTATTCAAAACCTGGGATGCACATGTCTTATTTCTATTACAAGGTGCGCACCCAAGTCGTTTCGCGGCGTACATGTGGGCGTGCTTTAGGATCCATGGATTATTTGAATTGCAGAGCAGTGCCTCGCTATGCTAAACAGACTTGAAGGCACGTGCAACATCAGGAGTAAAATTTCATATTATAGCCCGCCCACCGTGAATAGCAACCCTGCCGAACGCGAGATCCCAATCCGCTCTAATAAGTGAGAAACTAAAAGGAAAAAGTCGGCCCCGTCCCAAAAACCTAACTGCGCACACCGCCCCAGAAAGGGAACCAAGAGCTCTGCTATTGTACATTTTGCTTTCGAGCATCGCCAAACAAACTAATTTTTCCGTTTGCAAAAATTTTGGTTACCTCTTTGGGGTCGAAAAGCTTGATTATGGTTTTAGGGTGTTGTGAGCGGGGCCGACTTTTTCCGTGTAGTTTCTCACTTATTTCATCGAATTGAGATTTCGAGCTTGGCAGGGTCGCTATACACGGTGGGCGGACTATACTATCAAATTTCACCCGTGAGGTACAGTACCGCACAATTTTTCGCAGAAAAAGCATTTTGCGGCGTTTTTTTTTGCGCTCACAAAGCGCTGCATCGCCATAACTTGCTTCAAAGTGGTCCGATTCCAATTTTGAAGTAATTTATAAATTGCTTCCATTGAGTCCTACACGATAGTATTAGAAAATAATTGATTGAACTCAAGAAGTGCATCGAAAAATGCATAATTGCACCAAAAAATCCCTCATTATGGAACTGGTCAGATGATCATGATAGCAGAAATCCTTAATTTTCTGATCTGTGGTCGACATGAATTCTAAAGGAAATACACCTTTTTCAACCTTTTTCTACATTTGCCTCACTGAGAGGAGCACGAAAGCTACCCCAAAATTTAATTTTCTCAATTTTGAAGCGAGATATGGCGATGTGGCGCTTTCTCTGAGAAATATTGCCGTGACTCTTCCGCTACTGCCCCACGACTCCTTCGCGATCCCGGACAATCCCGCAACTCCCAGGCGACCCTGGACTCTTCCGCGGCTTTGCCGCTACTTCCCCGTGGATCACGCTTCTGCTACTTTACTGGGACTCCCACGGAACTCTTCGACACTACCGCGATTCGGTCAATAAAGAATCGTCCGCGGTTCTGCCTCGCATTTCCCCCGCGACTCCTCCGGCGTCAAACCGGAGGAGTTGCGGCAAATTCGCGGCGATATTTCTCAGAGTTGTATGCGCAAAAACGTCACAAAAGCTTTTTTTGCAAAAAAAAAATATGTTTTTATGAAGTTGCGTTTGCGGAAATCC
Source organism: Aplectana chamaeleonis (assembly GCA_029168955.1). NCBI lineage: Eukaryota > Metazoa > Nematoda > Chromadorea > Rhabditida > Cosmocercidae > Aplectana > Aplectana chamaeleonis. The sequence continues at coordinate 815,130 of JAPDOI010000028.1, read as the reverse complement.
CAAAAAAGAGAAAAACCAAAAGCTCATAGAAATCATGGACGAGACTTTAGTAAACCGCGAGGAATAAGACAAAAAACTATAAAAACCATAAACTTTGATCGAGCAGAGTAATAATTCCACTTGAATATTAACACTTGCACAAATCATTAACCAAAAATAAATAAATAAGGAAATTTCTTGAACAAAATAAAGTTAAATAATTTATGTGAATATGATAAAAAACTAACTGAATTAATAACCAAAGGTTCTATTCTTTCCACTTATAAAGCTTAAAAAAACTGCTTCGATTCCTCACTGTCCTTTTTTCTACCAGGACACAGGAAAAACCAATTTATGCGCTTAAAGACAGCTTTCTACTCAAATAGAGAAGTCAGATCTTTACACATCGCTATTGTTTTCGGTAAAGGTGGCAGTCAGAAAGTTGTTTCAAATCTTCAGAGACCAGATTTAACACAAAGAATCCTTAAAAAACCTAAAGGTTCCTAAGAAATATCGTGACAAATCCATTCGAAAGTACTGGTTTTTTCTTTTTTTTTTGTGCTCAATCTGTCATAAAACGAGGGAAAATTGAAGGTAAATGAATAAAAGTAGAAAGGTAAAAATTAGACGCCCAAGTTCCTGAAAAGACCAAAAATGGAGCAATCTGAGCGAGGAAATGGTTGAGAATCAGGTTCGACTCGTAGTGGTTTGTATAAGCGTAGTTGAGCTGTGGGAGGCCGGCTCAGCTCGCCGCTGCTCCAAAGTAATTAGGGACTAATGACGCGCGGGAAGGGGGCAAATTACGGCATCGATCGATTGCAGGGAGGCAATTAAGAACGGATACGTAGAGTAAATAACGTCACTAGAGTTTCTGGTTAGAGCATAAATCACTAATAACCGCCTTTTGAAGGAATAAACACCTATTGCCTCAGGCCACACCTCCAAATGTCTTCATAGTCGAATGCCGACACATTGCGCAACATCGGCATGGATCCTGAAGAGACTTCACGTTCACTGTTGAAGGTTGGCGCAAATTCGGTGCCATATGCTATAACATAGGTGCACCGAGTTTGCGCCAACCTCCGATGAGGAAGTCAAAGTCTCTTCAGGATCCATGCCGATGTTACTCGACTTGAGAGAGAATCCCCAACAGTTTTCTCAAGAATCCCTCAAATAAAATTCGAATATTTCCAATAATTCGAATATTCGAGCATTCGAATCATTGATTGATTCGGAGGTTCCGTTTGCAGATCATTCGGATATCCGCTTCGCATGTGAGAAACTTTTCTTTTTTAAAAATTTTTGAATAATCTTTCCATTAAAAAATTTGAATTTTTGGGTTTTAATGAGTGGTCGATTCATTTGGATGCTCAAATGAGCCGGTTTTTCAAATAAGTGACAAATCTTGGGAGACGACATTCGAATACTCATGCACTATGAAGAAAAGCTGAAAAATATTCATGAGTCATTCGAAAATATTTCGAAGATTCGAAACTTTATACGAGTACATACCCGATTGAATTCTACGAATGCCCATTCAAATCAGAAAGAGCACAGGTTTCCGAAATAATCATCTTGTTCGAAAATATTCAGAACGCATAATCTGAAAAATTCTATTAGTCGAATTTTTTAAAAATGCTAAATTCGACACGATTCCATCGATAACTTTATGGGAGTTTCATCTGTAGGAATCATTTATTCAAACATTTTCTACAGAGGTTATCCCAATTATTCGTCTGGGGTGTTCTAAGAATACGAAACTAGATTTATTTCTTTATTCGAAAGCTGGAATGCGCATGTCAACCTTCTACTACTCTACTTTGGCATATCAAATGATCAAATAATTCGAAAAATTTCAGTTTTCCTCTTATTATCAGAATCTTTTCAACTGTCGTTGCTGCTAAGTATCACTTTATGTGGAGCGTTTCCATAACTATTTCATGAGTGAAATTTTATTCTTCCATTGAACAACAACTATCATTCATTTAGATTTTTCTACTATGGAATACTACAAAAAAACTGAAGAATTTCTCGTAAGGAGAGTAACGTAATCTCTTACCAGGGACCCTCGTATTGCTGAGCCTTAAAGGCAGTGTTCACGATAAAAAATGTGTTTCAGTTTCCACCAGGAATGGGTAGTGGAAGGGCACACTGTAACGTTGACGTCGAAAGAACGCAGGAAAACGAGCCAGGAAGAGCCCCAAAAGAGCCCGAAGTTGCAACTTTGAGCGCATTGAAAACCCCAAAAGCGCATCACACGCCCACAGACGTGAACAAATGAATGCTCGAGATCGTGAGATGAGCGAAGATTTCCAATCATTAGCCCCGTTCTTCTCTTCATTCTCAGCTTCTCTCTTGACTCAGGTCAGCTCGCATAGATCGGCTGCAAAAGACGGAAGTTACAAGCCTCGGACAACTCGTCCACCATGTTTCCTTAGCTCATATTTTAACGGACCATAACTCCGTTCCCAGAAGGTCTTGCACGATTTCAGAGACATCATTGAAATCAGTATGGGGCCGTTTTAAAGATAGGCGGAAAAACAGAAAAACGATTTTTATCGTGAACACTGCCTTTAAAAGCACAATACACCCTTATAAAGCTTTCCGAGGTTTTTTTATCATCTCGGAAACATTTCCACGCCGATTCCAACGATATCTTTGGTATTGTACAAAACCCCGAGGAAAGGATTTATGGGCCCTCGAAACTCGCCCGAAATTGAGCGGCAAAAGTATGGTGAACGAGTTGTCCAAAGATTGCAAATCCCGTCATTCGCAACCAATGTATGGGAGCAGCCCTGTATGAACGGAGAGACCGATAAAGAAGGGAAAAACGGGGCTATTCAATGCAGCATTTCATGTGGATTTCAAAAACAACCTTTACGAAGTCTATCTTTGAAAGTAAAAATGTTGTGAACGAAAAGCCGGTAATGACACCCATCCCATCATGAAAATGACTGGCACCAATGTCGGCTCACTTTGATTCCTTTTCGGGGCTTTGTCTCAGACGTCACCGGTTTTCCCAGTGGTGTAGTTTCCTCTCTTTACCTTCCCAGAGGTGACGGTTGGTGGTGTAAAAGGCTCCACTCAACGAAGCTATGATTGGAAGTACATTAGGAGGTAAGTATGAACCTCGTTGGAAACGGTGTTTACGACCAGTTGTGATTTCTTAAAGGCGGTGTTCACGATAAAAATCGTTTTTCTGTTTTCCCACCTATCTTGAAAACGGTCCCGTGCTGGTTCCAATGATGTCTCTGAAATAGTACAAGACCTTCTGGGAACGGAGTTATGGTCCCTCAAAAATTGATCTAAGGCAACATGGTGGACGAGTTGTCCGAGGCTTGTAACCTCTGTCTTTAGCAGCCGATGTAGGCGAACTGACATGAGTAAAGACAGACGTTGAGAATGAAGGGAAGAACGGGGCTAATTATTGGAAATCATCGCTCATCTCACGATCTCGAGCATTCATTTGCTCACGTAGGTGGGCGTGTGTTGCGCTTTTGGGCTTTGCCTTGCGCTCGAAGTGGCAACTTCGGGCTCTTTTGGGGCTCTCCCTGGCTCGTTTTCATGCGTTCTTTTGACGTCAACGTTACAGTGTGCCCCTCCACTACCCATTTCTAGTGGAAACTGGAACACATTTTTTATCGTGAACACTGCCTTTAAAGGCAGTGTCCACGATAAGTTTTTTCCTCGGTTTTTGGCCGGAAATCGAAAGTTTGGGGTCTCACTGTAGCACTGGGGTCGAAAGAACGAACGAAAACGAGCCCGAAAGAGCTCCATACGGCTTCCAAGTCCGCTCGCGCTAGCCTTTCCGCTCGCGGTCGAGTTTTCCAGAGAACAGTTTGGCCTCATCTACATTACCATTAGAGTGCGAGCGCGGCTGAGTTTTAGCATCGAGGCGCATTTGCACACGCTGTCTACTTCAGGCCCATGCCAGCGCAACTGATCTACCGTTGAAACGTGGCATTCAAGAAGAAGAGCTAATTTTGAATGTTTCGCAGCGTTTTTCATGATTCTTTCTTCACTGATGAAACTGTCAGACTGTGAACCTTCGTTTTCTGATGGAAACTCGAAAACGATTTTTATCGTGGACACTGCCTTTAAAGGCAGTGTTCGCGATAATCTTCGATTCTGAGATTTTATGCTAAAACGTTTGTTTGGCCCCCGGGTAGGACTGAAATGACGAAGAAATCGCGAAAAACGCACCAGAAGGGCACGAAATCCTCAAATGTCACCCCGTCTCTTTACTCCCACAGGAACTGTTCGTTGTGACAATAGAATCTTTTGTGGACCCGTCTTCTTCATCCGTTTTTTCCTTCGGGCCCTAACTGATAGTGTTTTGCCTAAAATATTCTTCGATATTCGACCACCGTCAACATGTTCATCCAACCGGACAACTAGTCCAGGCCAGAGATTAATATCAGTGAAATAGGACGCTCTACAGAGTTTCTAGCCGTTTCTTCATAATATTGGTAAAGCTTGGTGGCCAACACATTGTTTTGAGTGGAAAACTCGCAGAGGAAAATCATCGAGAAGACTGCCTCTAATTAGAGGTGATTGTCTGCAACTGCAAATGAATATCTCTCTTCGGAATAGGGTATCCTCGCTCAGAAATAAAAATGGATAAGCTCTGTGTAGCTCTCTTTCACTCTACCTTTGGGAACTTCTTTGATAAGCACATGCAGCAGATTGAAAAAAGCTCTCAATTGAGCTTTTGGGTTTTCACCTGTCATCTGGGTTGGCTGGACTGCTCTGCCAGCGCGTAGCTAGATGCCTCACACGGAAAGCGGAGATGCCCAGGGTTTCGGAGGCATCTAGTCTAAATTTGACCCGAGATTCTACGTAAATTACGGAAAGTTTAGCCTCAGTTGGTAAAATTCTAGCTACAGCGCCCGCATATTCTACGTAAATTCTCGCTACGGCACCCGCATATTCTACGCTTATTCTCTTTACTGCACTCGGTCGATCGACCCACCCCGTCTTGATCCGTACTGGAAAGGCAATCTCAGCTGCGATCGACAGCTTCGCCGTTTCTTCCCCACGGCCTGCCGCACCCCAATGGTCAAAATTATCCTCACCATGGTGACCCAGAGAGCGACACGGAGATACCCTCCACGGCCAGCCACAGAGCGTCAAGTAATCACTCAATGAGATGACTGGGCCAACACTGTTTGAACGGCATCCCTGCGTTCCGCGTAGCCAGCGCGGGTTTGAGATTGCACTTCAACACAGGCTGTCGCGAAATCCGTAGATTCTCGCTACAAAATTATAGCGAGAATATACGGGTTTAGCGACAGAGAGATCAATGTACTGAATTTAGCCTTCGTTTTTACGTAGAATACGCGTAGAATTTGCACCCTTGTACCGTCGACACAAGAATATGCGAGTTTTAGCTATCGTGGCAAGAACCCGTAAATTTTTGCCACATGGAATGGGGCGGCGTTACAGGCCGCGCCCTCGGAGGCATCTAGCTACGCATTGGCAGAGTGCTCTTCCCAGGGCTGGGATTCATGAACGGCAAAACGTGGGCTACAGTTTGGTTTGCGGTGGAAATAGCACGCATTCTCTGGAGTCAAACCCAACTGTAGCCCATGCTTTGCGTTCATGAATCAGTGCCCAGATGCTCTGAACTATCGTTGTACACGAACGAAATTCTTTTCGAAATTTGCTCGTTCGTTTGCATTCGTTCGAAAAATCGTCGAACGAATTTGTTTCAAATTTCGTTCGTTCGAAACTTCGTCGAACGAATTTTTTTCAAAATTCGTCCGTTCTAAAATTTCGCGAGCGATTTTTTTTTTCTAATTTTGTTCGTTCTAAAATTTCGCGAACGATTTTTTTTTCAAATTTCGTTCGTTCGAAGCTTTTTCGAACGAAAATTTTCGAACCGAGATAGTAACAAGGCACATTACAAGAAGCGACAATATTGAGCGGTGCCTGCACGCCACAACAGTACACCGACGGGAACCGTATCCGATGATTGGCTTGTAAAGGGCGCCGTCCTCCGATTTCCGGTCATGATTTCGAGATATTGGATTTCTATAAAGTGGAGCTGGGACCTCTCAGTGTGTAGAATTCTCACTTGGGTGCTAAATTTTTCCGACCTTTTCTATATTGAGAGAACATACTCGAAACCACGCGTTAGCTCAATTCGCGACGCTGGGAAAAGAACAATCAGAGCGGGGTTGGCGCAGTTCTCCGTGTTCTCACCATAAGGTAGATCTCATCTAACTGAAGCTTTCATCGATCTCTCATAATGCTTGATTTCAATTCTCACCAAGAAAATGACAAAAAATCGACAAACACACACTCTCGAGCATTAGGCTTTCATTCACATTTTAATTGTGCAGATGTTGGCTTGCAGTTCAAACTGGGCTCTCTAACGATGAACGTTTTGTGTTTAATGGATATGAATGTTTTGGAAAACATGCATCTCCTTCCTTCATTTTCTATTCATAATGCTTTTTTCTGACTCTACTGTGCTTATTTTCAAAAAGTAAGGAAGAGTGAAAGTGTGGGTGTGGTTTGTGGTTTCCAACCGCTGCGAGGTTTACAATAAAGTTACGAAAAATATTTATGACTAAAATCAAATGTGCAATCAATCAAGGCGATCAGCTATTGATAATGATGATGCTGATGTGGCGGAGGCGGTGATTTCCTAGGCGGGTGGTGGTAGGATGTTGTTGAACGGTGGCGGTGGAGTTCCAAACGGCGTACAGCGAATGTAGCGTTTCTCGAAGGGTCTCAGCGGGCAAACAGGGTAAAAAGGCTCAATGTCCTCCAGCGACGGTGCTAACCCGGGTGGAAGACCCAAAGAACACCAAGCAGAGCAAAGGGGGAGACAAACAAGAGAACTGCGGCTGTGTTCGCTCGCGGCCTCTCGTCCCCTTTCCTGTCCCGCCCAAACCGACCGCTTCCGGTTTGAAATGGCTCTGGCCTCAGTCTGGCGGTAATGCAAAAATTTTCCAATTCTGTATTGCACTCCGTGCATTCCTTCCAGACCTTTTTTTGAGTTTTTGTTTCGGAACCCTTCATAACTTATTGAATTTACATACCAGCTACAAGCCGTGGGTAAAAGAAAATGTGGCTCCAAGTCACATTAACATTTCGAACATTCATTTAACAACAATTACAAAAAAATCAAACATGATAGGTCAATCCTCAGAACGCTCAAGGGCCCGCATCTCATACTTGTAACTGCAAGCGGCTCGTTCGATGTGCTTGCGATCGCTTTTCACTGCAACCACCTCCTTGTGCTGCACTTCCACTGACGGCCCTGGCTTTTGCCTGTTCTGCGCTTCGAACGGTGCCAGCTTCAATACCTTCAGCTCCACATGCGAAATTAGCTGTACGCATGGGTAGACGTAGGACATCTTTGTGGCTTCCATCCTTCTGCTCTCGGCCCCTCGTCCTCTTTTCTGTCCCGCGCAAACAGACCGCTTCCGGTTTGGTATGACTCTAGCCGCAGCCCGGCGGTAACTCAAATTTTTTCCCAAATCTGTGTTGCGCTCCGTGCACTCTTTCCCGACGTCTCCTTTTCAAGTTTTTGTTTCTGAACCCTTCGTTTGTAAATTATTTCATTTACATACCAGCTACACAAAGCCTAGATTTCTAACGACTCACGATTAACGACTACCGACTAACGAGGGTTTTGGCCGGTTGAACGACTAACGAACTACAAAATTTCCATTACGCACATCCCTGTATAACACACGGCCACCCTTTCCTCATCCAATCCTTTTGATACTTGACGTGTAATTTCAAGCAACAAGTGTATGAGATCAATAGTTTAAACAGACTCTACCTGGTTCTATCCTTCTTCCAGTCGTTCTGCTGGCTAGTTGCGCTCCTTCATAAAACAACTGTGATTGCTTCTGGTTATGCCACTTTCCGCACCACTACACTCACCACAAACAAAACAATTACCTAGATATTAGTAGTGTTATGTGTTAATAGAGCCAGGACCAAAATGTTAATCACTTTATTCGGTTGACGTTTCGAACAATCGCCTTCGTCGGAACCTTGAATGTCAGAACATAGGTGATTTACCATCCCAAACACACTCTCAAATTACAGAGGAAAAGGACGGTTCACTACGAGATATCTTCCAAACAAAGCAATAAACGATAACGCAATGCTCACCTATCTGCGCCGAGCCAGAGTAGTATTGAGCGCCCTACGCTGCAGATGCAGTGAGTGGTCAGATGGCGCGCGTTCTCGATGTGAAGACCTTGAGATCACAGTCTACAGAGGTCAAATAACGGGGCAAGCTCAGCAGTTATGCCTAAACACTCATCTTTCCTGTTCATATTAGGATTTTTTAGCGATTATCCAAAACGCTTCTAACGTTTTCCGCGCTGCGGTTTGTGACTCCTGTGCGAGAATCCTGAAGGTCACCTCAAACTCCATGTTCTGATGACATAGTCAACGGTGGGCCCCCAGAGGTGTGGCCGGGTTGGATTTCCTCAAACCAGGGCTGGGATTCATGAACGCAAACCATGGGCTACAGTTGGGTTTGTCTCCAAAGATTGTGTGCTATTTCCGCGACAAACCCAACTGTAGCCCACGGTTTGCCGTTCATGAATGCCAGCCCAGCGATATGTTCCTTCACACGCGTGCTCGGAGTGCGACCAGTTTCCCCAATATACTCATCCTGCCAGAGGCCACACACTATGATGTATACTACTCCTGATGTCATACAGTCCCCCTCCCAACCGGACGCGCATACCACGCAATCGGGGGTGGCACAAAAGCGATCGGACAGTCTATTGCGGATCAGCTGACGCTTCAGGTTAGGGAGAGGAATTTCTACCACCCTTACAGCATCTTTAATCCCTCGTGAGTCTTGCTTTCAATGTCCCTTTGCGGGCTTTCTCTTCATTTTGCATTCTGTAACCTCAAGAATCTATGAATCAATGTGGCCTGCTCGGCGCCCATGTGAGGCTTAAAGGCACAGCACACCCAAAAAATTAATTTGCAGACTTTAAACTAATCTTGGAGAGAGTCACACGCTGATCACAGTGGTATCTCCGAAATCGTCCAAGACCCCCTTTGAACAGAGTTATGGCTCTTCCAAGATGCCTAGATTTTGAGGGTGAAAAATTGGTGGACGAGTTGTCTCAGGCCTGTATTTCTCTTCATATGCAATCATTGCATGAGAGAAAGCCAGGATAAGGAGACAGTCCGGTAATGGACTGAAGAACAACGACTTGTTGGAAGTTATACATCCATCGAGCCGCTATCGAGTTCGAAAATCTGTTAGGGGGTCGGGCCTGTGCTGGTGAGCGAAGGGGGTCGGGCCTGTGGTGGTCGCTTATATCTCGCTTATTTGAAGGAATTGAGATCCCGCACTTGGCAAGTTTTATACAGGAGGGGTCTTCTACACAATTACATGAAAATCTCAAAATTCATATCTGAGGGTGTACTGTGCCTTTAACAACTTATGCGATAAAAAAGTGAAAAGTTCATTTTGAAATAAAGCAGCACTAACAACATAAAACAACGAGAATTCCTCCAGAATCGAAATGAGTGGAAGGCTGCCAGGAGTCGAGCAACCTCGGTGGCTGTGTTGCGCCCGGTCGGTGTTGGTAGCCGCCTCTTCGACAGTAATCGATCCATCAGTCAAATGTGGTGGACCTCTTAACGACCGGCTCAGCAGTCCACGACAGAGTCCCTATTTCCAACAGCAGTTCGCGTGAACTGTGTATGGGAGCTAGCCACAACCGAGGTTGTTCTGAAGCCTCCCTGTCGTAGTCTGAAGAATCGATCCCTTATCGGTCTGGAAAGCGATGTTTTTATACAATAAACGAGAACAGTTCAGTGAAAATAACAATATCCAACCCATTTATAAGGATAGTCACCAGTGGTGGTATACCGAATCGTATAACTAGGAGAGTTTGAAATAATTGACGATATACAATGGTGTCGGAAACGGGCCGATGCCAAAAAAAAGCGATACACCAGTGATGCCAAAGATGAGGAAGAAATTTAGCAACATTGAGAACTCGTGCCAATCGGACGAAAGGCCCTGTCGTGGTAGGATAACCTAGATGAATTATAAAAAAAACAATGGTGTCCGAAACGAAAAAAAAAATGAGTATAGCCGTATCCACATCTCAGCCTCCATGGAGACTGGAGGAGAGACAATGAAAAGCACACATAGTGGGTCGATATGACGACAACACGAACGAAGCAAAACACAAACCTTCCCAAACAAGTACACAAATGTGACGAAATAGCATGCCGCGCTACCGACGATAACGACTTCGGCGAAGTAGAAGTCCACGGTGATCATGATGTTAAGAACGGTTTTTGATGTTGAGTTAGCTGCAAACAAGTTAAATTCGGAGAAAATTTAGTTCCTCTGTCAGCAACCAGCTCGGCAGGAGCAAGTTGAAAACGGAAATGGTATAAAACTGCTGCTGGTCAACGGCCACTGTGTTTTAAAATTATGTTAATTCAAGGTCTGGTAAAATTTCGACACTGCCGGAGGTCGGGTCAGATAGATTGGGCTGATTTCACAGACCACTAGTTCTTAGTTTTGGATAAAACAGTCTCAAATTCAGGGATTAATGTGTTCACAGCATGATGATCATGGCCACATCGGCCGATATTTACACGGCAGTTTTTAATAACGAGTCGACGATGGCTAAAACACACTTCTCTGACACGGTGGTTGACGGAAATAACTGGAATATCTTGAAGAAGACAATTTTTTCAGCGGTTTTCGCGCGTTCCTTGGGAGTACTTGTAGCATACGCTCCGACTCAACTTAAGTTGAGCGTGTGATTTGGCTTTCAAAACGACACTCAATTTTCAATTTTTGGTAAGAAAGTGCACATCCGAATCTACGGTACATCATTTCATCGAGCTTTTAGTGTTTCTTCTGAGATAAATCCCATGACAAATCAAATGCACCAAGTATTTAACTTCTTTTAACGAGTTTCTCGTAAATATTGTTATGCCAAATCATGAACCTCTCGTAGCGGAGCAAAACAGTCAGGTAATACAAAATTAAAAAAGCCGACAGACAAATGATAAAGGAGGAAGGGAACGCAAACACTGTACAAAAAAAACAACAAAAATTGAGTGGGTGGCTTCAAAAACACACGCCGCCGAGCGTCGAACGCTCCGCGCCGCGACGCCAGGGGATCGTGTCAGGACCAATGCGAAACTCGAGCAGGCCGCACTGCGCCTTTTGCTCTGTCGTTAGAGCACGTCAGTCGCCCGGACAGCGACCGAACACGGGCCGTCGGTTGATTTTTCAACCGAACAGCAACCTCGACCGCATTTTCAGCCTCGGCTGCTGTCCGGGCAGTGACGTCATAAGTGGGAGGAGCCGGTCCCGCTCCGAGCGGGCAAATGCCTGAGTTGAAATATCGAGATAGAAATTCTACCCGAACTCTGCCTTTGAGGGCACCGTACAGCCTACAATTTTCTCTCAAATCTTTCTGCTTGCCTAATGCCCGACTGGGGAAACCCCTATAACCCGGGTACGAATTTTGTTGGAATCGGCAATTTCGTCCAGTTGTCAATTCCTAGTCAGTGCCTGGAAAGAAAAAAGTGGGGGAAATTCAGTCTGAGATGTGTCACAGGATCTTCAAGATGAGATTTGGGAATGGAACTATGACTTAGGTAAAAGTTTACATGGACAGAGGTTGGTTATAACGTAAATAAAGTGTATTAAATGCTTACTGATAAATGAGAATGATGGCAAGGAAGAATTCCAAACGCACATTATCTGATCCGTCAAGCAAACGGCTGTATTGAGAGCTCCAAACAAGATGGGGAGAATGATGCATACCTATAACATGGAGCTGAACCAATTTTGAGAAATTCACTCATTCATGGCGGCCGATAAGTTGGTCTAGGTAGTAGCCCTCACCACCGGGCAGAGGAAAAATCATCTAAGGTCTATCCCAATGAGACTGTCCGCCAACGCGGTCCGCAAGCGTGTTGAACGGCCACCGCAAAGGCATTTTTCAGGTCTGTGAATCGATAAGCAGCGATGTCAAACCAACAGTAAATAATATATCAGACAGCAGTATTACTGTCGTGGAAAGGCTCATGCGAAAATGCTTCTGAGGCTGCCGTTGGACACGCGGGACACGCTTACACCCGTAAAATCGCCAGGGATGAGGCTCCAACAGTTAACACGACGGCCGGATCATCTGGCCTGAGGCGTGGAAGACGGCTCCATTCAATTTACTAACGATCGTCTTATTCGATTGAATCCTCGCCTTTTGTTACTGTTTTTAAGGGTAGTGCGCTCTGCGTCAGGCAGCCGCTTACTGTTCAGCTCCACCTAGCACTTTTCAGTCCAGCTTTCAAAAATACAAAATTTTGAAGACGGTGAATTCTTTTTTCCCATTACCAGGTTTAAAAAAAAAACGGAAATCGGAACGGAGTTCGTCTACTCGTAATCGTTCAGAGCCCAGTGCCTCCGCAATTTGTCGTCACCTTTCCCATCATCGCGCTGGACTGATCCCTGGGCCCTTTCACCGAGGACAGCGCGCGGACAACTTGCGCCAAGACTGCATTAAGTTCCCCATAGCGCCTGGCCTTTGATAATGCTGGACCAGCAATGACTGATGTCCGCAAGTGCGCGTCGCGGACACTGCGGACGAGGTTGTTAAGCTGACGCCTCGCCTTCAAATTTTTCGCTTTTGTTCTCAGTTTCTTTTGGTTTTCTTAATGTTTCCTCATTTTTTTTCATGATAAAATCGCTAGTTTAACTCAGCTCGTATACAACTCTTTCCTTGGACTGGATAGCGTTCTATTGAGAATGGGACTTTTCTTTTTTTTGCGTTGTTGATATTGAGATTAAGCGTTTTTAAGTGAACTGATCAGCTTTATTCATGCGAAATAAGAATCAAATAATTCTGAAAGTTTGAGTAGGGTAATTAAACAGATTTGCGCAGTATTAATCCCTTTTTCAAATCTGAGAAGATTACGACAGAAAAAGTTGTACGGCACCCGAAGTCCGAAAGTGTCCATTAATATTTTTTTCTTATTTGTTCATGTAAAAATAGTTTGAAGTTTGCTAGCAGAATTTTCTCTATTTTTTGTTAATAACGCACATCGTTTCTCTTAAGAAATCGCGGAGGTTCCTACCGTTCCTTCTAGGCTTAAGTCTGATTGAAAAAAAAATTTCGAATAATGTGAATATTAGATCCATCCGAGGATCCATTTTTTTATCGAAAACCTTATCCCTTTTTGAAGTTTAACTTCTGTTTTTTTGTGTTAGGTGGCATCTAGAGTTCTGCGAGCTGCGAGTTGCTCGCAGTGCGAGAGGTTGGGGGCGTGGCCTTGAAACTCTCGCAACTTGCTCTCAGAGTCTGCGAGTTGCGGGCAGTGCGGGAACCTGAATCAGGGTTGCGCATGAGTCATTGCGTCATATTGAATCAGGGAATGAGTGGCATTGGAGCGCGGTATTGTTTCGGGGCTATATCTCATTCCGTTGCTGTCCTGCCGGGCGATGAAGTGAGCTTAAAAAAATGCAAACACAGGAAATTCGGATGGAGACGGGGCCTAGGGATATTGGAGCGATAAAAAATTGGGAAATTTGGGCTCAGTAGCCTATATCACCAAATGTTACTCGGAAGAAAGGAGAGAGGAAAAAATCAGTAAAGTTCAAAATGGCGAAAAGAGGTCCGGTCGAGCAGGGGCTTTCTAATGATTTCCTTCAAAATAAACAATACAGCCGCCCGAAAAAGGAAAGTTAGTTCTGCGCCTACTCCAGACGTCTAGGCTAGGAGACGTCTGGAGTAGGCGCAGAACTGACTTTCCTTTTTCGGGCGGCTGTATTGTTTATTTTGAAGGAAATCATTAGAAAGCCCTTGCTCGACCGGGCCTCTTTTCGCCATTTTGAACTTTAATGAGTTTTTCCTCTCTCTCCTTTCTTCCGAGTAACATTTGGTGATATAGGCTACTGAGCCCAAATTTCCCAATTTTTTATCGCTCCAATATCCCTAGGCCCCGTCTCCATCCGAATTTCCTGTGTTTGCATTTTTTTAAGCTCACTTCATCGCCCGGCAGGACAGCAACGGAATGAGATATAGCCCCGAAACAATACCGCGCTCCAATGCCACTCATTCCCTGATTCAATATGACGCAATGACTCATGCGCAACCCTGATTCAGGTTCCCGCACTGCCCGCAACTCGCAGACTCTGAGAGCAAGTTGCGAGAGTTTCAAGGCCACGCCCCCAACCTCTCGCACTGCGAGCAACTCGCAGCTCGCAGAACTCTAGATGCCACCTAACACAAAAAAAACAGAAGTTAAACTTCAAAAAGGGATAAGGTTTTCGATTTAAAAAATGGATCCTCGGATGGATCTAATATTCACATTATTCGAAATTTTTTTTCAATCAGACTTAAGCCTAGAAGGAACGGTATGAACCTCCGCGATTTCTGCTGTTTGCCCTCCCACGGCACCATGGAAACATTCTTGGAACGCACCCCTGATTTCCAGAATCAAATTCATCACACTTGCGTAGGCACACAAGATGGATGAACATTCAAAGACACATAAACAAAAAAACAGCTAATTTAAAAGCTATAAACGTAATGCTAATAGAAATAGAACTAGAATACCACTTATTCCTGTTGAAGATACCGGCTGACAACAGTTTTGAAACCGAATTACGTGGGAAAAAAATTGTGATTTCTTACTCAAGCTCAGATAATACTACACATCCCGCACGAACCGGGAGGAAATGCTGTTAGTCTTGAGGCAAGGCCTAGCGAAGCCAAGTTTGTATCATTGGTCCCTTGTATGAAAGTATGAGAGTAAAAAACTCTGATAGATACAATATCACCAAACCTCTTACAAGGAAACTACGTTTAGTCCGCCTCGCCATTCAAGACGAAAGGTACTTTACTAGAATCTTTTTTTGGCTAGAATCCGATTATGGTCTTCGCAGCTGCCTAAAACCACCCTGGAAAAAGTTATAGGCGTCTTTCGTCAGAATTTCGTACCTATTGAACCTTCCAAAACGCGCATTAGTTTTCGTAAAACCCGGAACCAGACCTCATAATGGTGTTCAGCGCCCGAGACTACCTCACTGAGCGAAAATTTGAGTGAAGACACATTTTCCAAACTGTGCACAGACTGATAGCGTACGGATTTTCGGTTCGGGGTTTAATTGCTCCAATTAGAGGGCTCTGAAAGCGTTTTAAAGAAATGTTCCAGAATTGACCTAAAATCCTCACAGGTGGGTTATTTGCGGCACTGATCACGAATCTGAGGGTTTATTTGTCTATTTTCCAAAGTTTTGGACTTGATTCGTTCAACTTACCCATCGTTGGATAATCTGGGGCCGTATGCATATCTCTCCCCGAGGGTCCCCGTCCCCGCAAACGTCACGCGCTTGAAAAGTATTCATACTCTAGCGCCACGCCAGAGCGGCACGCGCGTGCCGCGCTGGCGTTGAGTAGTATGAATAGCGCCTCACTGAGCGAAAATTTGGGTGAAGACAAATTTTCCAAACTATGCACAGACTGATAGCGTACGGATTTTCGGTTTGGCGTTTGTTTGCTCCAATTAAAGGGCTCTCAAAGCGTTCTAAAGAAATGTTCCAGAATTGACCTAAAATCCTCACAGGTGGGTTATTTGGGGCGCTGATCGAATCTGGGTGTTTATTTGTCGATTTTCCGAAGTTTTGGACCCGATTCCTTCAAAGTACCCATCGTTGGAAAACCTGATGGCAAATCGCGACTTTTGACGAGAGAGCAACGATAGATATGACTCAATTTGTTGTTTTGGGGGTTATTTGAAACGATGAGCACGAATCTGGTCCGTTTAGCGATTTTTGACAGATTACGGTAGATTACGGGGGGTTTACGGTAGTTCAGTCAAAGTCTCAAATTTGACCCAAAACTTGTGTAAGGGGGTTATTCGGTGTGGTGAACACGAATTTAACGTCCATTTGTCTTTTTTCGAAATACTAAGGCAGATTTTGCTCCCTAATTGGCATGGTACCTACCGCAACCTACAGTGAACTTCAGAATCTTAAAAAACGGACTCCAGATTCGTGTTTACCACCCTAGATTACAACCACATACAAGTTTTGAGCCAAATTCGATTTTTTTTTTCAAAACACCCCAAAAATTTCATGGGGGTAACCTTGCCTTGTTGCCAGGCTTTGAAAAACGCGTTCAAATTTTTTCCAGAGTGGTTTTAGACAGCTGCGAAGACCATAATCGGATTCTACACCAAAAACGGCTGTAGCAAAGTTTATTTTATTCGGAATGTTCAGGCTGGCTAAAAGCAGTTCCCTTGTTAGCATTTTGAAATTGAGTACAAACAAATTCTCCTTCTCCGGGAAGCGATCGGGTGCAAATGAAACATCTTGTTCCCAAGGTTGCCCCTAGGAATGGCGCTAAAGGAAAACCCATTTCACGTCTGAAGACCTTCCTCGTCAAGCTTTTTTGAACCCTTGTTAGTTTTTGAATGAACATTCGCTAATGCGGCGCATGAACGCAGGTCCCATACTCTAACAAAGCGGACGTAAATCTTACATGCTTTAGTGCTGTGGATTCTTCGATAGTAAGGACTTGACCGATAGAGTTGTCACTCTTAATTCTATAAATTGCCACATATAATGAATATATGACATGTGAAATCAGAATCACATCACAAAGTTGGCCATTTCAGCCGTATTACTCGAGGGTATAAACAAGGTGGCTGATTTTTGTAATTAAAACGATATTCTGCAGATAAGCTGGCTGCAAAGCTGATTCAGATCCTGTTTCGTACAATGAAGAACGTAGATTTGGGAAGCGGCGAGTTGAAAGCATTTTAGCCTTTTGCGCGTAAAGGTGCGTGTTGTGTGTGCGTACACAACCCGCATTTTATTTGACGCGTGAGTCCCGATGACCGAGGCGTCTGCGAGGATTAAGCCCTACTCCTTTGGGTGGGCAACTGTTATACGACGTGGGCCGGGCAATCCAATGGGTGGGCTGACCCACAAGATTTTCACCTCTTTCCCGACCGTTTTTCGTTCTTATTCTTTTTGGAGGGACCCAAAGCTTACTCCTCTGCGGAAAACTACTTTCCCACTCGACAAAAACAATGACAAAATGGAAGAAGTATTAGGTTCCAGCTGATCCTAGAGCCCTTATATACTTTTATCACCCGGGTTGATAGATAAGAACATGTCAACCTTTGTCGCGTCGTCAAACCCTCTCAACACAAGTATGGAAACTACTTATTTTCTCGCAATAACATCTCTCGCCAAGGTTCCTGTGGACATACTGTATGTACTCTGTAAAAAGTGGTAGTTCTCATCACTCATGACATCCCCTTTTGAAAATTACTGAGTGAATGTTTTTTTTTGAATATGTTTTTTTCAGATTACTAAATGAATTATTTTTTAAATAAGATAATTCACTCAAAACTTCCGAATGATTAAACGAATTCCAGTTAGACCTCTTAGTATGAATGAACGGATTCGAGATCCGATCCTCTATTCGAATCGAATGAATATCCCGGAAATTTATACGAATATCCGAATCAGTATTCCAATTTTTGCATAAATTTTGAATATCTCGCGGACTTCGTAAAATGCTCACCTCAGCAGCTGAATATTAAAGTAAAGGTGACATGAATTCGGGCCATGATAAGAAAAAAAAACGAATAAACTGGAATCGTGAATGATTGGAATATTCGACAAACTAAATATTCTAGGGAACACCGAATGATTTGAATACTCGAAAAAAAAGACAATGACTTTAGTTTTCCGATCGAATCGAGCATTGGGAAAAACCAACTATTTGCTTCCCCGAATGAATACTCGAATATTCGATTCATTCGAATATTATTTGCATATTGATTCGATATAGTCGAAAACTCTCAAATTTGACTCAAAACCTTTTTGCTGGGGTTGCTTGATGTCCTGGACACAAGATTGAGGGCAGTGGGACGTTCTGTCCCATGGGCGGGGCCTACGCGAGGCGTTAATTACGGATAGTCGTCGACTCCCCTTAATTGCCGCACTTTACTCACTGTTTGGAGCTGTGATTGATGTACAAGACATTTTATTCAGAAGGAAGTACCGTTTGACAAAGTAAGGAATCAGGAATGCAATAATAATATGCAGCACATCAAGTTTGGTACAATCTAATATTTCGTTTCGAAACGGTTAATTTCAGAAACTCTGCGAGAACTTCATCTAACTAGGTATGCTGGCTGGAAAGAAATAAATGTGTGAGGAATCGCTTATACTTCTTCAACCCAACAATTTTGCCCTAACTCCATATTTAACCAAAGATCATATGTATGTGGAGGGGTGCCGGTATACAGTTTCGGGGATCCGTTTGGCTGAAACATATCCCTATCGATTTCATTAGTGATAATTTCTTGTCGAAATCATCTTACACCTTATCAGCCAGATCGATTGACATGATTTGTATAGGAGCCGTTGATAAAAACGTACACAAAAACACTTTTATGGCCATTGACCAGGAAATTAATTTTCAAATTTTTCAAAAAAGAATTCCCGTTTCACGAATGCTTTATTGATAACGACTTCGGCACTGGGTATTCTAGTGGTGGTCCCAGACACTCGGCAAATCCGATTCGGGAACAATAGACATTCTAATCGCATACGTAATCGAGCTGTAGGAACTTCACCTCTGCCTTGGAGCGCAAGAACCTATCTTGTTGAATATGTAGTGAAAATAGACATGATAATAATATTAATTCAATAATATTAATAATTTGTGAATGCCTAATTTTTTTCTGCTGAAGAACTCTGTTTCCTGAGTCGTTACCAAGTGGCTAGTTATTTATTGCAGAAGTTTTTTTGTATAGTCGCTTTGCATATTTTTTACTAGCTAGTTGTCCTGAATTAAACCTGTGTATGGATAATACTGTGCCTTACAACGACGATGGAGCAATTGAAGATTTGTTTTCATATTTTTATTAATATGCATATACGAAGATTGAAGTTCGTATGTGAACATGCTGCAAATGCATTAAAGTACGACCGTTTGTTCAATTATGGATGTTTTCAAAGGCTTGCCTTGAGTGCCTGGTTTATTTTTCACCGGTTTTGCCCCAACTTTGTTCCGAAATTATCCGACCGGATATCCGTATCCGAATCATTGGAAAAATGGCATTATCTGAATCGATCCTTTATCCGAAAATTTGAAAAAGCGCATTATCCGAATCGAACCAATATCCAGGAAATTTAAAATCGGCATTATCCGAATCGATCCATTATCTGAAAAAATGCCTTCGGATAACAAGTGTACTATATATTCCGAGTAGGAAGCCGCGACGCAGCTTGGCGATAGAATTCCAACGCGGCAAAACGAAGAGAAGAAGGCTATCGATCGACTGATTCCGCGCCCGATCATCAAGTGCGGCTTCCTAATTGAATGACACGGACGATACAGACGTATATGGGCCAGGGTAAAGCGGAATTCCGCGTTTCGCGTTCCGAAACCCGCAGTTTCCCGCATTTTTGGCATTCCGCATTCCGCATTCCGAAAACCGCAGAAAACGCTGCGAAATGCGAAAATGTCGGGTTATTTGGGATGGAAGAAAACATCACCTGAGTTCTAAATTATTCCGCGTTTCGCGTTCCGAAAACCGCATTTCTGCTCATTTTCAGGCGTTTCGCGCCCGATTTCCGGAACCCGAGAAAAAATTTCTGTTCCGAAACCCGAAAACCGATTTCCGAAATTTCATATTTATATTCCGCTCATCCCTGATATGGACACTGTTTGATGGGTGGTAGATCAATTTCACAACGCGCAGAATACCAGATTCTGGAGCGAAACAAACGAGTAATTGAAGTTTTTTGGTTTTTTATGTCAGTTTCTTCTGCCGAAAAATGGCCAAAAGCGAAAATATATATCAACAAACGAAAAAAGAAAAACGCACATCTTTGATCTACGAGTTTCCTATTTTGAGGCAAGATTTCCACGAGTACAGTTACGGAGCTTCGGGAGCGGAAAATATTTTAGCATTGGAGCGCTTTTTCCTCCCGTCCCTTTAATCGTTGCGGGTTTTGCTATGCCAGCCGCTATCTGCACACGCATAATTAATGTTTATGGGGAAATTTCAAATCTTTGAAATAAAAAAATACCTTGCTTTTGTACTAAGGATTGAAACTCCGGGTGGGCGAAATTTTCGCATGCGTTCTAAATTTCTTACACTCCGGGGTTGCAACCCCTGGCCCAACATCGGGGAAACCTTCGCACAAATGCGAACTTAAGACCGAATCCAGCTCATCGCAAGTGCAACTGTACGCACGACACTCAAAAGCCAATTTCTTAAACGCATACTTATGCAACAAAATGACGTAAGCGGAAGTTTCAGAGAGATGCTTGGGGATACTTTCTTGGAGCTTTGAAGAGCGAAAATGTATTTGGCCTAAATACAAGTTAAAAAAGAATTTGCATCCACATCAAAATTTTCCAATATTGGGATTTTCATTAAGTTTGTTACGTGTGCCAAACGTTTTTCAAATTGCTCCAAGGGGTTGAATCTCCGCGTGGACCAAATTTTTACATGGTTACGGAACTTTTCTCCACTCCCCCCCTCTATTAGGCCTCTTTCAGAGTTCGATCGCTCTGCGACGCGACCGAATGAAAACACTGTGTATTGATCTGGTCGCGTCGCGCGATCAGGTCGCCGGCCTTTCAGACAAGATCGTGGGGAAAGTCGCCCAATCGCGCGATTGGGCGACTGACACTGCCGGATCGCGTCGCTGTACACTGCACGGGGACGCGACCGGTCGCGGCGATTGTCTCATGCGCCCTAGCCCGAATTTTGTTTTATTTTTTTATTTATTTGTGGACGCACACATAGTGCACGTGTATGAAGACATCATAACATCAATACCATTAGATACATTCGCCGGAAGCGTTCTCAAATGCTAAATGGAAGAATTCAAAATGGAACATAACGATTAAGGATAAAACAGAGGATAAAACTAAAAAAACCGGTTATAAAAGTAAGACAGACTATAAAACACTGGGATCTCTACGACGAGTTAGAATTGTTTTCCTCGATTTTCCCGTCGTTTCTGTTTTTTAAACTAGTTCTGCTTTTCCAGGTAGTTTGCCTTCATCGTCGACTGCCTAGTATAGTTTTACAATTTCGAAAAAAATGTCGAACGAACGAAAATCGAAGTTTTTTCGTTCGAAATATTTTCGAAGGAACGAAAAGTGAAAGAAATTCGCTCGAAACAATTTCGAATGAACGGAAAATGAAAAAATTTCGAACCACCAAAACTCGAAAAATTTTAGTTCGAAAAATCGGATCTCGAACGAACAAAAATTGAAAACTTTTCGTTCGAAAAAATTTCGAACGAACGAAAAAAATTTCGAAAAATTTGTTCGTGTACAATTATACTGCCTAGGTTGTGATTTTCATTGCGGAAGATCTCCAATTCCTCGGAAAATTATTTTTAAGTTCACTCTTTGTTTCACTTTGCAACGTTCGGAGGCATTTAAACGCTTTATTCATCTATATTCTTCCCTTCCCGCATTAATAAGTTCGATCTTCCCATGAAAAACGTTTTCAATAATTATTTGTGATAGTTAATTAGCGGCGTTGAACTCGTTTGAGGGTGAATCTAGTTTTGCTGTTTTTTTTTTCAATCTTCTCTGTTTTTGAACTGCTGAACAGATAAGCTAGCCAATTATGAATCTCAGAATGCAAGGGACAAACCATGAAATTTTCAGATAAAAAAAGAAAAAAAAACGAAAAAAAAATCCTCATCGAATGATTTCAACACCACCCATGGCCAGCAAACTCTCACAAATAACTGTCCACAAAAATTTTGATGCGTAATTGAATACAGAAAATAAACACAGCTGCAGTTGGCTGTATTTATTAGCTATATTCATCTATGCTGGTTAGGCGTCGATCAAAATGTGTACGTAAAAGTGCGTGATCGCCAACTTTCGCGATTGGGCATTCACACTTCGAAAGCCTGCGATTTCCACGGCGACGCGATGGTCGCGTCGCCGTGCACACGATCGCGTCGCACAGCGATCGAACTCTGAAAGAGGCCTTATGCGTATCTCAGCCTAATCCTAACTGCCACACCACACAAGGGTGTGGCAGTAGCGTACTGTGCTTATCTGGACCAAATTTCGCTTTGAGTTTAACCCCACGTTTCAGAGCTCAGAAAACCGCGGCCTCTTACGAGCTCCGACGTAATCATTTTCCTCTTAGCATTCCCACAGACAATCCACTTTGGCAAAATCAATTGCCTTTGTCGTCCAGTAGACCTGTAATAACCAGATACCACTCTGTTGTTGTTGCTGCCACGCGTTGATACCAACGTTTAATCTCAAACTTGGGTAATTAAACTGAATCAATTATAATAACATAACAATATAATATTATGATACGTATATATTATGATACAATATAATGATACGATACAGCAAAAATAAACACAATACGACTAGAAACGAATGATGAGAATGAGAAATGCTTCATGCGTAGGAATAATCATGCACCAACATCGCAATGCACCGAACCAGGCTCTGATGGATCATCCTTCTTCAGCTGTCTTTTAGGCAACTTTGTATCGCTATCCATCTCTGCGCCATATCTTCAATACAAAACAAAGTGGGATATGCTGTGAGAGCAAGAAGCTGAGATAAATCTCAGATAGCATAGATGATAACATATATGGAGAAAATACATTTCACCCATAACTTCTTCTTTAATCACGATATTCGTGATAAGACCTATTACCTCCGAATTGATCTTTCCCTTAACACGAGCAAGCATTTTCTGAAGATTGCAATGCTTCTGTCGTCCACCTTCTAATCGATAAAAATGGCGCGATGGTGATCGAGAAATTGACACGGGTAGGAAAACGCGCTCCAATGCTAAAATATTTTTGGCTCTCGAAGCTCCATAAATGTACTCGATTTCCACGACCTCCCTAACACCCCTTGTGTAGCGACACATTACCGCTTGACCCTGGTTCGACTTGTCCTAGGGTTACACCGCCTCCAATTTGCGTGCGAACCAGGGGTGTGCGTAAATAATATTTCGAATTTCGTAAATCGTAATTACGATGAAACCATCGTAAATCGTAAACCGTAAATCGTAAATTGTAAACAGCAAGTAATAACAATAACCACTAAAGATATTATTACTATGGTGAAACAAGGGAAACTACCTACCGTCCTACTGTCCACCATTTCACGTACTAAACACATACATATTAGATTGCGTTCAGTATTTGACATGTAACCACGTCTAAGGGGTATGGTATACCTTGTTGCTGTCATGAACGACAGGCATGAAATCTAGCACAAATCGCGGCGAGACCCGCATCGGAGCAACGGCATCGCTTGTCGTTGGAACAGTTATCGCGTGTGAGTCGCAGCGAAATGTCGCAGAGGGCTGATATACTGCGAGTGAACCGAAGTCTGTCGCCGCTCAGCGCACGGTAGCGATAGGTTTAGAAGGCGGAAGCTCCACGACAGGCGGTCGCTGTCGTTGTGCAGAGCCACGCGACCGTGTCTTGTAAAAGTAAACCATATCTTTATGTGACCGCATAACCCGTATTTCTCTGCTTTCCCTTATCACTCATTCCATAACTTCTTCCCAGGTCTTGAAAAATTCGCCTGCCCGATTCAGCTGTCCGATTACCTGCTGGGCAACAGGGTCGCAATTATACTCCTAATTCCTCTCCCGAAACGACAACGCCGTTGTAAGCGTTAAAACAAGCCAAAATTACCGTATCTGAGCGATTTCTTACGGCCGAATTTTGAAACTACTCTCTTTTGCTAGCGGAACGGCAACACCGATAATACATTCGGTAAGGATTGCACTGATATGTACTTCTAGTTCCCTACTGAAGGTTGGCTCAAACTCGGTGCACGTACGACGGAAAATATGGAACCGAACTTGCGCCAACCTTCTATAGAGATCGCAAAGTTTCAGTCCGACCCGTGGCAACTCTGTTTCATCTAGAGCCGAGTATCAGTGGCCCAGCGCGAGTTATTTTTTCCTATATCTTCTAAATACCTTGCAGATTCATAGCCTTATGGTTTCTAAATTTTGCAGCTTTGTGTAGTTTAGCTCCCATAGTGGAGGAATGTTTGCCCTTGGCGCCCCAACATTTCGCATTTGTTAGAGATAAAGGAAAAGGGCGAAGATGAGCGTTTAAACTAGCGCTCACGCCTTTTCTGAGTGTCCGCTTGCCGCGGGCGAAGAGAAGTTAACTGGAGGCAACAATTTTGAGAGTCAAACTTTTTGGGTAAAAAAGGACGCCCCTCTCGTTGATTTCTGTCGACTCAGAGTAGACTTAATCTACTCAAAAAGCGAGCCAGGAGCAGTATTTTAAGCAATTTTCGAATAGCTCAGACTGCTTCGCTCGATGTTTTGGCGCTAATCCAGTAGTAGGAATCACAACAGTTAACCTTCACGAAAAACTCGAAAACAAAGTACTCGTGAAGAGTGCTTTCAGACTGCATTTCGTCGTAGGCGGCAGCTAGTGAGACGTGCGCGGCATGCAACGCGGATCACAGAGGCCGTATTCGTCATTGAAAAATGGGTTGGCGCAAACTCTGGGTTTGGCAGACCTGGGTTGGAAAAATGGGTTTGGGTTGGATAACCCACCACCTTTGATTCATCAGCGCAAATCTTGGGTTGGTTCCCCTAACCCATTTTCTGTCGGCACTAGAGGCGTCTGCGGATACACTACGTATTTTCGCGACGCCTTCCTCCGATTTTCCGTCCAATCAATACTCAATTATTTTTATTGCCAACACCTTGTATCGCACTTTTCGCTATTATCGCGCAGCTAGTGTTGAATGCTCATTCTAGTAGTTACTGTTCTTGCAACTGCAACCTGTAAGAACACTGCTGTGGTTATATGTATATTCGACGAGTAAAAATAGAACAGAATCAATTTTGCGAAACAGAACGGTTCAAACTGGGGAAAATCTTTCACTTGATGCAGTTTGTATAACATTCATATTCTGACAAAGATTTCTTTCACATCGATCTGATCTGGTTTCCCACAGCTCCCTAAAGACGTAACTCCTTCTTTTTGCCTTTCTGGGAGAAAATAAACTCACGTGGACAGAAGAACAAGAAAATAGATCTCATAGAAAGAGGAGAACGATAGAACTTCAAAGAAAATTAAATTTAGGATGAGAAATGAACACTATCTAAATCAGGGTGGCACAGAAGAACGACATAGATGCTGGGGCGGAGAAAATTTGGGAAATGAAAGAAGAGGAAAAAATGAGAGATGATGACGGAAATATTAGAGGAAAGGATGGACTCGAAACATTATTGGAAGTCTAGAGATTCATTCTGCAGCTAGCGGTTGAGTCGATTATTTTTGAAGTAGTCCGTTAAACACGAAAAGATGTAGAGAACAGATGCTGACGATCTCTCCAATCGCGTATATAGGTAGGAAACGCATTCATTATAAGTGATTTTTACAAATCACACCACATTATTTCTGAAAATGGCGCTGGAGCGCGTTATCTGACTGCCCATTATGGGTTGGGTTGAGCGAACCCTCGCTCCCGCCTCAGGTTGCGCGAACCCAAACCAAAACCCATTCCTTGATGGGTTATCGAATTGATGAATCGCAGGAAAATGGGTTACGCTCGCGCTGAACCCAACCCAAATCGGCAAACCCAGGGAGTGCGCAATGATGAATCCGGCCTCAGTTATCCAGCGCCTCCAACTCCGACCGTGTGTCCCGCTTTGAAATGATAGAATCGCGTCAAAGAATGATAATGGGATCGTGTTGTAGTCACATGCCTGGGTTGGTCCCATCTCCTTACCAAAAATATCAGTATAAGCAAAGTGGGATTAGAGCAGGTCAATTAGAGATATCTTGTTATCAACTTCCATTGCATATATTCTGAAAATTTAGCTTCCTGGCAAAAGTAACGATTTGGTGGTGGTGAAAAAAGCTCCAAAAATATCTTGAAATATCTTAAAAATGATTTGGCGTAAAGTAGCCGGGAAAAATAAAAAAAAGCTAGGAAATGAAGTGAAATAACCAAAAATGCGATTTGGTGGTCAATCACAGACGAGGGATCGGTTTTTACAAGCTTCTCCGTTAAACTTATCAAAACGAAATCAAGCACGCTATGGAGTGGAGTTCACCTAGCTTGACCTATGCTGAATCCCTTATCACAGCTTTCAAAAATGGCCTAATGTTTCCATGGGGCGCTTGATTTCGTTTTGATAAGTTTAAACCGATCCCTCGTCTGTGATTGACCACCAAATCGCATTTGTGGTTATTTCACTTCATTTCCTAGCTTTTTTTTTATTTTTCCCGGCTACTTTACGCCAAATCATTTTAAAGATATTTCAAGATATTTTTGGAGCTTTTTTTCACCACTACCAAATCGTTACTTTTGCCAGGAAGCTAAATTTTCAGCAATTTCACATATTCTTCCCGTAGGTTCCCTTTCTGACCTCAATTTTGCTCAACGATTTCCTTTTTGGAATGTTGAAACATATAAAAGATGATATTGTCGTATAAGTACAACTTTTAAAACTTATGACCTAAAACATAAAAAAATACAACTCATTGCCGCATTTTGTGCAACATGTGAGAATTCAATATTATTGATCATTAATATTTGATCTTGCATGATGAGAAGAATTTCCCAAACAGAAGACTTAGAGCCATCAACAATCAAAATTCATTGCGGCATTTTGTGCAACAGGCGAAAAAATCAATATTATTGATTGGTATTTATCGATAGTGACTGATGAGCAAAATTTTCCAACCAAGAAAACCAGTTCCAGCAGCAATCACCACTCCTCGCAGCATTTTGTGCAAAAAGCGCGAAAATCGATAATATTGATTATCGATCGATGACGTGTCATGAGTACGAATTCGGACAAGTTCAGTACTTACCTTCGACGACCTGTATTGAATGGCTGCAGATTCACCCACGCACCCCGGTCGCCACAACTGTAGCAGAAAATAGCACTTTTCGTGCTCCACGGCTAATTTAGTATGTAAACCCACGATTTTTAGGTACCCTTCAGAGGTAAGGTATCAAGTTCAAATTAAAATAGGCACGACCTGCATCCATTTCCAGCCTCCTGTCCAAAATGAGCTCCCTAGCTCAATTTTAAGTGTACCAACAAGATCGTGTACGCCGTGTGAAAAAAAGGAGATTAACAACAAAAACGCGCGGTATTTCAATTTTTACTCGAAAACCAGAGAACCGTTCTAAACCATTTTTGAGTACAGGTACCAACTTTTTGCGCTCTTTTCAATGCAATTTAGCTCTAATTTCTACGTTCCCTCTGAACTGAGATTTCAAAAAAGGGGTTGCGCGCGGGGCCAATTCAAAACCAAATCTGGTGCGCGCTTCGCGCGCACCACAATTTTTATTTACGAAAAATTACGATTTACGGTCCAAAAAGTCGTAAATCGTAAACCGTAATTACGAGTCCAAAAAACACCGTAAATCGTAAATCGTAATTACGCACACTTCTGGTGCGAACACTAATATACACACGAATCCTCCTCACCACTTTAATAGGAGAATGTTTTCATGCGTCGCGAATGCATGGCCTTTTCTGTAGTAAACATGCACGCGAATCGTGCACTTTGTATCGATTCCTTCCGTTGGCCTGCCAACGTGTTTGTTTTGCTTCGCTTTTCTGTTGCAGGGTCTCCGGTTTTTATTTCCATTCATTCTCTATATTACAGACGTATGTTTTTTTATACCTCCAGTGGTAAACGGAATATTACGTTCCGATCATCAGTGTGCAGCCATTTTCCATTTTGTTCTGACTCAAACTTGTATCCTCCGTATTCTAATAGCATAAATTTCCGAGAGTTT
This sequence comes from Aplectana chamaeleonis, assembly GCA_029168955.1. NCBI lineage: Eukaryota > Metazoa > Nematoda > Chromadorea > Rhabditida > Cosmocercidae > Aplectana > Aplectana chamaeleonis. The sequence goes on along the minus strand of JAPDOI010000028.1, from coordinate 787,336 downwards.
GATTCACTCTTTTTTTTGATATCTTCAATCCTCCGGTCAGATTATTCATGAATTATTAAAATAGCATTTTCGGATTTCCTCCACTTTTCCGACTATAGAGGTCGAGAGAATATATTTTTTTTGTCCTAACTTCGTCTAAAGGAGTGGGTGTAATTTTGATGCTAAACATTATTATACATTCCATACGGAAATTTTCGGATAAAATCTAAATCGCGATTCTCCTTCACTTATTCGGCTTATTTGCGTACAAGAAGCACATTTTCTAATGCATCAGAATTGAAATATCACCAGATCACTACTAGCAATTTAAAGGCAGTGTTCACGATGAATATCGCACTCGAGTTCGAGCCTAAAATGGGATTGTTTGGTTGTGAGGTAACGATAAGTCAAAATAGCGGTTTCTAAATTGAGGGCGTGGGCGAGAATCATGGGCCCTGCTGATTTCGGCAGGCGCGCGCTAATCGCGAAATCTGCGCGAATCGATAATGCTAATTGCGGCAGAGTTGCTTGGCAATTTGCCATCGAAACGTGTGCGGCGCCACAAATTCGTCCGATTGGGGGGGGGCGGAGCGGGTTAGGTAGGCGCGCCGGGAGAGCTTTCAAAGCCGATTTTATTGATTTCTGGCCAGTTTTCGTTGCTTTCTTCGACCCTATCCTCTACAGCACCTGCCAACTTAGTGTTTCACACCGAGACCTCGAGAACGAGATTTATCGTGAACACTGCCTTTAAATAAAAGTTTTGTGTGCGAGCAAATCAAAATTATGGCACAAATATAATTTCGGATAAACTAAAATCATTGAGCGTTGAGCAGTGATCTGGCCGCAAAATTCGTATCATACGAATGGTACAATGACTTTTGATGGGTAAAGGTTCTCTTTTTGGGAAATGAAAATAAAGTTGATGAGAGGTAGCTGTTTTTGTTTTTATTCGAAAACGATCGGATGGAATGTATGTATACTGAACATGAAGGTCCATCTTCGATTTTTAGGGAGATTACGATGGGCATACTGCATTTAGGTCAGAGGCTCTGATTTAATCAAGTGGGATTATTTGGTGGGAGCTGATCACGAGTCCTTCACCCGATTTTTGAAAAATCAAGACGGTCTACAGCAACCGAGTAATGATAAACCTACCGTAGTCTTCCCCGAATCGAGAAAAAATATCGTATTCGTGATGAGCACCTAAAAGAACCCAATTGGCAGCGGTTAAGCTGTATACGAAATGTCGAACTAATACGGTGCAAGTACCGTAACCCAACGTGATCTATAGAGTGTTGCCCGAATATTCGTTTATTCGAATAATATTCGAATATTCGAATATTCAAAGAAGTGGATTATTCGGGTTATTCGAATAATCGAATATTCAAAGAAGTGGAATATTCGTTTATTCGAATATTCAAAGAAGTGAAATATTCGGTTTATTCGAATATTTAGCACGGATAATTTGGATATTCGACAAGATCGCACTCCATTTTGCCCTGATTTTACCTTTCAAGCATCTTAGCTTAGTGACTACTAATTTCTCACATTTCTTCAGTTCCTCATAAATTTAAAGTTACTGTGCTTATCTGGGTTAAATTCCGGTCCGCAATTGGGTCTCGACACGCTTTGCGGCCGCACGCGCTCGAGTCAATCAAGTTTCCAGCTCCGAATCCGACACGATATGGCTTTTTTATACAGTTGTCAATTTTGTTTAGTTTCCAGTTTCTAAAACCCACCTAGGGTGAACAGATCCGCAGCTGCGGCGCTGGAAACTCTTCCGACTTGAAAGCGCGCGGCCGCAAAGCGTGTCGAGACGCAATTGCTGACAGGAATTTGACCCAGATAAGCACACTACAGCAAGTATTTACAATACAATAAAGGCAGTGTTCACGATGATCATCCTCGTTGACTTTCCACAGTAAGATGACAGGGGAGAAGGGTCCTAGGCTCCCAGTGTCAAAGGAACGGTAGAAATCGAGCCAGGAGTGGCAAAATAACGGCTGCAAACAAGCGTTTTGGTGTCCCAGACACGCCCCGTGCCCCAGATCCGCCCCTCGAAAGGAACAATCGAAGACTCAGATTATAGGAATGATCAAGTGAAGGAAGTGGTGATAAGTGAGCTGTTTGCTTCACTGCACTGATATGTATCATCCGTCTAGCGGTCAATTCCTCCACGCCCAAAAATCGACGTAAACAAGGGAGGGCCTATTTTTGCTCAAAAACGCGTCTTTCGTGTCCTTTTTGAGCATGCCTTGATATATAGTGCACCAGACCTTCGTGAACCGTGGAGATATCGGAAATGAAATTTATCGTGAACACTGCCTTTAAATCGCTCGTAGGATTTTGTCAAAACGCTAGAAATGCCCCTTTCACCTTTAGTTATAGAGAAAATTTGAAATCTCGAGCGGCTTATAAGTAAGGTGTGCTGACCGCGATGCGTGTCGATGCGCCGACCGCGACGTGGGTCGGTGCAAAGTAGTTACTAAGCCACGTAAAAGTCTTGCAGGATGTGAACCGCTGCTAAATAGGCCGCTGAACGCGACAGGTCAAAATCTCAACAGCCCGACAACAGGCGGACGTCGCTGGGCAACGGGCAGTTGTCAGGCTTACAATGCGAGCGATTTGAGTTTTCAAGAGGATGCAGTTTATGAAATGACAACTTCTCAACCTGTTGTCGATGCCCCAGTTTGCCCGAGAGGATTGGATGGGATAGTACGCAATAGTGTTGCCCAAATATTCGTTTAATCGAATAATATTCGAATATTCGAATAATTCGAATATTCAAAGAAGGGAATTATTCGGGTTATTCGAATAATCGAATTTTCAAAGAAGTGAAATATTCGTTTATTCGAATAATCGAATATTCGAACAAGTGGACTATTCGAATGATCCGTTTATTCGATTATTCAAAAAAAATTATTCGTTCCAACACTCTAGTGATCTACTGTATACCCGGAAACGAACCTTATATTCGTGTCCAGCACCCCTCATAACCCCCCTATACTATTTTTCAGCGAAAAATTCCGACTTCAAAGCCGGAAAAGTGGAATATGGCTGGATTTAAATCACTCATTCGTTCATTTATTCCTTCGTTTATTCATTCATGCCACTGATTTGATTCGGTCTTCCATTCATCTTTTCATTCACTCAATCTGTTTATTGATCCATTCATTCAATTAATTCAATCAATTTGTTTTTTTCCCTAGTTTATTGTTCATTAATTTTTTCATCAATTCATTCCTTCATTTATTTACTCAATCATTCATCCATTCTTTCTTTCATTCATTTAAGCTTTTTTGCTCTTTCTTCCTGTCATTCATCCATCCATTCATTCATTTTTATTCGTTTTCCATTCACTCATTCATCCGATCATTTTATTCGTTCTTTCTTCATTTTTTCATTCATTCATTCTTTCTTTTATTTCCTTCATCATTCATCCATTCTTCCTTTCATTCTTATAATCCTTTTTGCTCTTTCTTCCATTCTTTCGTCCTTTCATTTTTATTTTATCTTTCATTCATTCATTCATTCATTATTTCACTTACTCAATCAGTTCATTCATTCGTTCATTCTATTCATTCAGTCAATTTGTTTTTTCCTTAATTTATTCATTTATCCATTTATTTTTTCTATTCATTCATTCTTTCATTTATTTGCTCAATCATTGATCCATTCATTCTTTCATTTATTTGATCATTTTTACTCTTTCATTCATTCATTCAATTTATTCCGTCTTCCATTCGATATTTCATTCATTCAATCAGTTTATTCATTCGTTCATTCTTCATTTTTTCATTCATTCTTTCTTTCTTTTATTTACTCAATCAATCATCCATTCTTTCATTCATTTAATCCTTTTTGCTCTTTCTTCCACTCATTCATCCATTCATTAATTCATTTTATTCTTTCTTCCATTCATTCATTCATCCATTATTTCATTCACTCAATCATTTTATGCATTCGCTTATTCAATCAATTTGTTTATCCATTCATTCATATTTTCATTCATTCTTCCATTCATCCATTCATTTTATTCGGTCTTCCATTCAAATATCTCATTCATTCACGCAGTTTATTCATTCGTTGATTCTTCATTTTTTCTTTCATCCTTTCTTTAATTTACTTAATCATTCATCCATTCGCTCTTTCATTCATTTTTTCCTTTTTTCTCTTTTTTCCCGTTATTCATTCATTTTATTCGTTTTTCCATTCACTCATTCATCCCTTCATTTTGTTCGGTATTCCATTCATTATTTCGTTCATTCAATCAGTTTATTGATTCGTTCATTCGTTAGTTTTTTTAATTCATTCATTCCTTCATTTATTTACTCAATCAATCATCCATTCTTTCTTTCATTCATTCAACCATTTTTACTCTTTCTTCCAGTCATTCTTCCATCCATCCATTCATTTTTTCGCTCTTCCATTCATTCATTTTATCCGGTCTTCCATTCATTATTTCATTCTCTCAATCAGATTTCTCATTCGTTCATTCATTCCAATTCATTCAATCAATTTGCTTTTTTCCTCAATTTATTCGTTCATTCAATCATTTTTCCATTTATTTTCTCAATCATTCATCCATTCTCTCTTTCATACATTTAATCATTTTTACTCTCTCTTTCACTCATTCATTCTTTTTTATTCGTTCTTCCATTTATTCATCCATTCATTCATTTTATTCGGTCTTCCATGCATTATTTCATTCATTCAATCAGTTTATTCATTCGTTCATTCATCCATTCAGCTGATTTTTTCTTTTCCATTAATTCATTCGTTCAGTTATTCATTTTGGTTCATTTTTCTATTGATTCATTCATTTGTTCATTCATTCAATTCATTCATTCAATTTGCTCATTCGTTTATTTATTTATTTAATCATTCATCCATCCATCCATTTATTTATCTAATCATTCATTCATCCATCCATCCATTCTCCTGTCTTTTATTCATTTATTCATTTGTACTCATTCTTGCATTCTTTCATTGAATCATTCGCACACTTGATCATTTTTCTTCTTTCTTCTATTATTCATTCATTCATTTATCCATTCATTTTTATCTATTCTCCCATTCATTCATCCATTCTTTTATCCATTCATTTTTATCTATTCTCCCATTCATTCATCCATTCATGTATTTATTCTGGTTAATCATTATTCATTCGCTCATGCATCCATTCCATCGATATATTATTTTCCTTTCTGTATTTGTTCATTCATTCACGTTTCGATTCATTCTTTCATTCTCTCTTTCTTTTATTCCTTCAGTCATCTTTCCATTCATGTAACCATTCATTTAATTATCATTTTTTTGTTCTTCCATTCATTCATCCATTCATTTTTATTCATTCTTCCATTGATCCAGTTTCAATGAGGATTCTTCCATTCATTCATTCATCTATTCATTCATTCATTTCGATTCTTCTATTCATTCATTCAATCTGTTTATTCATTCGTTCACACATTTTTTTATTTATTCATCCATTCTCTCTTTCTTTCATTCATTTATCCACTTGTATTCATTCTTCCATTCATTTCTTCATTCTCTCATCCATTCATTTGATCATTTTCAATTTGCCTTCTTTTATTCATCCATTCATCCGCTCATTTGTATTCATTCTCTCATCCATTCATTAATCCATTCTTTTATTTATGTTGTTTATTCATTCTTCCATTCATTTTTCATTCATTCAATCAGTGTGTTCTTTCACTCATTCAATCCATTTATACATACATTTATACCCTCTACAAAACGTAATTTACATCATTCGAGGCGCGAGCGGCGCGCGCGACTCCTCGGCCTCCGTCTGCCCTCTGCTCTCTCACTGTCTCTAACCTCCGCTCCGCACCAGCATACGCAGGAACCATGTGAATTTCGCCGTTTTGTAGCCGGTAGTTAGGTCCGTGGCCTGTGTCCTCAAGAAAAAACGTTTAAATTCAAACCGCGGCTGGCGCGGGTGTTTAATTCTCAGAGATTGAGATTCAAACCGCCACGCCAGCCGCGATTTGAATTTACACTGTTTTTTCTTGAGGAAACAGGCTGCGGATCTAACCATACTCATTCGTGTTGGAAGTTACTGCGAATGCCCATACAGTTTACCGCAACGTTAAAAGGTCATGGTGCGGTTGCGGTCAACACACTAACGCTACGGTGGAAAAGCTAGCGGTTTGCCAGAATCCGTCATCGATCGACAGCACAGCTGATATTCCGGGTGAGTCACTTTTTTCACGCTTGTATCTGCTTAATTTTTTTCTCTGACTCTCTCAATATTGCAAATAGGGGCTTTCCCTACTGCTTGAGAAAAATTTGTCGTTTTTTCGGGTTTGGTGGTGGTTTTTTCATAATTCTACTCTAAAATTGAAAAAAAAAACGGCTTCGTGCCCTCACGCACAAAGAAAAGCCCCTATCCGCAACATTAAAAAAGCGAAAAATGAAAACAAAGATTCAAACAAGAAAAAATAACCAAAACTGTAACACACCCAGAAAATCAGCTGTGCTGTCGCTCGATGACGAAATCTGGCAAAGTGTCAGGTTTTCCATCGTAGGTTTAGTGTGTCGACCGCAACTGCACCACGACCTTTTAACATTGCGTTAAACTGTACATGCGGTGCAACCATCTGAGTGCGGATGTCAGAGCTGCGGAGACAGGCGAGCGGTCGCGTGCACCGCTTAGCGTACCTCTTGTTCAACTAAGGATCTCCCTGGACGGAGAACGTGTTCATCAGAAGCTTCAATTTGAAGCTTGTCTGCCAATTTGTTGTACAGTGCACTCGGAACTTTTATTCCAAGTTGTTAGCACCCCTAAAGGCGCTCCTTCGGTGCTAGCAGCCCAAACTTTGTGAAAATTTGCCGCAGTGGTGCCGGGAAATTACCGTGACCCTCGATTGTACCGCGATAGTTCCGTGATAGTACCACAGCGGCTCCGTGATCGGACCATTCTTTTGCCGTGTCTTGAGCCTCGACATCGCCGCGATCGTACCGCAGCGGCTCCGCGTTGGATCGCGCCGGCTCCGCGTTAGAACCGCGCCTGCTCCGCTAGGATGCAGCAGTGAACCCGCGTGGAGTACGATGTACTAACCTGTGTGGTGAAGAGAAGTTGTCACTGGTTCAATCACCCAAGTTTGAGGTACATTCCGTATTTTCCTTGGGCGCGAAAGCGGCGGTAACCTCTGTCGCTATTATACAGATGACGTAACGGTTCAGGTGCGTATTTCTGTTCCTGGGCCCCTTAGTTGTATTATCATTCTTAAATAATTTCATATAAGATACACTCCCGGAGCCGCTGCGGTACTATCACTGCCGCATCACCGCTACGGCTCCGCGGTGGTGCCGGCGCGGCTCCGCGGTATTGCCGCTTCGGTGCCTGTAGGCTCCTAAGCGGCACTGTCGCGGAGCCGCAGCGGCTATCTAAGAGAATGCCATTTTGGGGGCTTAATCTTTCGTGACGAAAAAAACGACAAGTAGACCGCAGAGTCGGGCTTAACAAGCCAAATAACACTGCAGTGAAGTTTTTAGCGAAATCCGAGAATTCGACCGAAGCACCGTATACCCACCGTAACCTACCGTAATCAATCGAAAATCGATAACGAGCGTGAGGCTCGTGTGTTTCTGAGGTTTTTTTTCAGCGGGAGGTTTCTTGTCCACGCTGCTGTCCAGGGCTGAGCGGAACTGTGTCGTTTACGACTCCGTTTTCTCGTTTCCGGGGATTTTTGTGCTGTTCTGTTTCTTTTCCGACTTTTTGGTCCCGGAAACGAAAAAAAATTGCTACATGGGTAATGGTTGGGGTCGAGACAAAAGTGTTTGAAGGCATCATAAGAGGCTAAGGATCACTTCCGATCTCTTGCGTTCAATCGAATATCTGAGCGTGGTTGAGGTCCTCGATAAAGGTCCGGGTTCTAAAATTGCGCCTACTAAAATAATGACACAAAGTAGGCCTGACATGAAAGGGGATGGTGGCCACGGGCAGCGGCACTGCACGTTAGAGTTAAATCTTGGGTGGCCCTTCCCAATCTCGCCGAGGGTTTTCTTTTAATTTTTGAACTTAATCCTGGGGTATTCGCTCCGGTTAGCAATTAACTCAGACAATAGGCGCGGACTGACCGCTGGCAATCAAGGCCTCTGCGGGCGGTAAGCTAGCAAGTTGCGGGCGGATCGCTGCCCATCGTGGCCCCACCGGGCGGATCGCTGCCTCTCGTTGTCTCCGCGGGCGGATCGCTGCGCTTTGGCGGGCGGATAGCGGCACCTGGGAATGTTGATCACGCTAGCAGGCGGATCGCCGGCAAGCTCTAAAGCGGCGATCCGTCCGCAACTTGGAAGGAGAAAGCCACTTAGAAGCCGGAGAATAATTTTTGGCAGCTGAGGGAATGGCCCCCACGGCTAGGGGGGGGGTGGTCCCGCACACGGAGACCATGGTGGGAACCAACGGAATGACCCACATGTGGCATCGAGGGCAGATCGCTGGCTCATAGCGGGCGGATCACTGGCTAGTGGCCGGCGGATGGTTGGCTATTGGCGGGCGGATCGCTGGCTACTGGCGGGCGGATCTCGATCCGCCCGCCAATAGCCAGCGATCCGCCCGCACCTACTGTCTGAAAAGGTTGAAAAATTGAAAAAGCTAGCGGTGACAATTTGTAGACTGATTTCTGATCAGCCTTGAACACGCAGCGCGGCCGCCCTCGTTCATCTACACCTGATACAGCCTGGACTCCTTTCTGGTTGAAAGGCCGTACACTGCTCCGAAGGGGCACCTACATACATATACTGGGAGATTTTTGAAACTGCCTCCGCGGATTTTTCAGGAGCGGGGATTCTGCCCCATTGTTATCTTATGTAGCTTCAATAACAAACCATAGGATAAGGAAAGAGAGCTGCAAGGAATGACCAGCGACGAAATGTGAGGATGAGACATCCCATATTTTTTGGTCTATTCCGTTTCGGTTTCCGGCGTTTTTTGGTCATTTTTCTTCCGTTTCCGAAAATCCTGAAAAAGATTTCCGCACAGCCCTGCTGCTGATCCACGCAATGAATCCGTTTTTTTATCGTTTCTTCAAATAAAGAAAGATACCTTTCCATTGTAGCTGGACTGAAATAGCATATATCTAGGTATTACTTATGGGCAGACGTCATGCACCTTGAAAATTCTTTTAAATCGCTTCATTATAACGAAAATCCCGGTTTCGACTCTCTGAATTGATTGCCCGCGGGGTCTCTCAAATGTTTGGCATTGCAAGTTATCCACGCAGAATAGTTTTGAGCCAAATCGCATCGAAGCATTTCAGAAACCATGACTAGCTTCCGTGTTTCCATCGTGTGCGGGCGCGGAGCGGAGGTTAGGGACAGGGTGAGAGCGCAGGGCAGAAGGAGGCAGCAGCATCGCGCGCGTCGCACGTGCCGCGAGTGATTGGAATTTCCATTTTCCACAGAGTATTTGTATAGATTATTCCAAAGATTTCCGATTTTTGTTTTCTGACCGTTCTGACCTTTCTGTTTTCTGCTTGCTGTTTTCTGACAAACTCCATCGTCTATTTTTTGAAATTTTCTTGGAAATTTCCGTATACTGCTGTTTGGGATTACCACCTAAATAGCCTTCATAGTAAAATTTTAGGTCACATCTGAAACGTTTCTTTAAAGCGCGTCCAGAGTCAATTGATTTTTATGACGCAGACACTCTGTCAACGAGTGTACTCTCCAGAACTCTTTGGCTTCTTCAATTCTTTGAGCCCTAGCGTGGAAATCTCAAGAAAATCTCAAAAAAAAACTGATATAACGGAGCAGGGTCAGGCAGACCGTTGTCTAGGACTTCGACAAAGCTACGTCCCCCCCCCCTTGTTGATCAAAATTTTTGAGAAATTTTTAAAACTTTTGCGTCCCCCTCAGGTTCTGAAAAAAAGTTTCACAGTTTTTGTGGTCAAAAATACCAAAAAAGTATATTTCAACCTGAATTTTGAAAAAAAATGGTAACTGCACTTCCTATCCGACTGATTAGCCTCAGGAAGTGTATTTTTGACTTGCCCTTTAGCAAAAACATTTTTATTGAGAAAAAAGTATTTAAAATTGTGACTCAGATCGCCTCACATTATCATGATGGCATAGCGATGAAGAAAAATGTGGGGAAATCGGAGCAGAAATAAAAAAACGCTGGATTTCTGTTCCTTGCTTGCATAAGGTTTTGTCCTAATCTTGATCGTGCAGTAAGCTAACAAAAAGTCAGGAATGATAAAAAATGACGCAATAGGCGAGCTTGAGCTGATAGGAATTTGTCGTAGTGGAGGAAATTATGATGAGGATGTAGAATGTTTCCTAACCTTTAATGGCTTCCAACCTCGGTCTGGGCAAAACTCTGGCGTATGCCGAGCATTATTCGGGTACCTTTTGGACCCTCGATAACAGCTCACTAATCATAAGGCTTCACGACACCTGGGTGTAAACCTAGTTGGATGGGGCTCACTTAAGATACGGGGAAGGAATGAATGATACACTATCGAAAATCGTCGCATTTTGGTGGAGTTTCTGTAAGACCAATGCCTGATAGCACTATCAAATAGCAGATACCGAGAGGTATACATTTTGACGCATAAGAAACCTCCAATCAGGTTTGAATCGAGACCTCCGGGTGGGGAAACCGTTTTGTGGGTGCGTAAACCTTCGCAGGCTCAAAAAGGTTCGATTCCCAACTATTATTGTTCAAATAGAAGGGGTGCGGGTGTGTGTGGGAGAGGGGATGTCACCGGCGGTGGTTTTGCGGGCACTTTACTGCCAGGGTTGAGCAGGCCGTTGTGGCAATTTTTGTCGCGGCTACGACCCCCCCATTTCCCTTTTTTTGCAAAAAAAAATTCCCGAAATTTCACGACCCCCCCTCGGGGGACTCTGGAACCAAAATTTTCCTAGCTATTATTTGTGTTTTATGTTTTATTTATTTGTGTTTTTGCGTCGTTCCAGACAGCTTCTCTGAATATAATCTGCTTTAATACTGTTGAAAATGCATACACCTCACACCCGACTGACTAGTCCCACCTAATTTTACCTTACCAAGTCGTTTGTAGGAAAACAATCTATTTTTTTCTCCAAAAATTTGACCACCAGCCCAAATTTTCATTTTTTTCCAAAAATTTCACGACCTCCCGTTGTGGCCGGCCACAACTCTGCTCAACCCTGTTTACTGCGCAACAGTGCCCGCGAAATCATCGCAGGTGGGTAACGCGGCTTGGCATTGGAGCGCGATATTTTTCGGCGGCTGGCCGCAGTGGTAAGCTCCGGAATGCTCTTAATTAAGGAGTTTCCGAGCGAAATCGTGCTAGTGAGTAGAAGGTAGGCCAAAGATGGGAATTTAACCTTTGGGATATTAAAATTGCTCTTTTGAAAAAAAATTCCGTTGTACAATTTCGGCCAAAGGCGCGGGTCTGGACAACGGATTTGGACAACGGTAAAAGGTGTTTTAGGCGATTTTCCACGTGCTTTGAAGGTCGTGGGAGGGGTGTTAGGTATCAGTTTGTCGAAAATTTCATGCAGAATCTCAATCTTTGTTCAGAAATTTGAAATTTTGTGGGGCGACGTACGTTGTCCAATTTTCGAAGTGAAGAATTTAAGCGGTAATAGTCCCGATTAGTGAATGTAACTAGTCTAAAAATTTGTTTTATGTGCTTAAAGTTTGAATACTGCGTAAAATATGTCTATTATATCGCTATGTGAAGCTACTTTTCTCACACATACTGTTGTGGTGCTGTATTCAGGGTCAGGCGAAGCGTTGCGTAATTTTTCTGAATCGGAGCGAGCCCCCGTCACATTTTTTCCAAAATTTTTGCGAACCCTCCTCTCCGAGTCCGGCCAGTTTATAGTTGATCACTAAAAGTGTCAGACGCCGAAAATTCATTCGGTAGTTGAGCCCAAGCGCCTGAAACCGAATGCTACGATCTTTCCCTTGGGGACCAAAAGTAATGGAGAATTCACGGAATATCTACGAAATTCTCATTTTCGGACCCAAATTTTTGCGACCCCCCGTTGCGAAATTTCGCAACCCCGCTTGACTCTGGCTGTATCAATGTTCTCTTTGATCTTTTTGTTGCTATCCCAATATGTGAGACAACCACGTCCGAACCCGTCGTTCCACGACCTGTTTTCTTCGCAGAAAAAGAAACGCAACTGAAAACACCCCCGATTTTTTAAACTTTTGGCCCGAGGTTGTTTCGTCCCCCGTGAAAAAATCTAAATATCGAAAATTTTTACGTCTCCCCTGTTGTCCAGCTGGACAATCCCGCCTGACCCTGTACCGGAGTTCCGCTTGCCTAATAGCACTGTGAGTAATTTTTAGGCCAAATCTATCAAAGGAATCCTCTTTTTCATAGCCAATTTTATTGTGTCTCTTAACGGGTGTGTGCGGAGCGAGGTCAGAGGTAGCGAGAACGCGTGCTTAGTAGAGTATATCAAACGAATAAAAATTTTCGAATATCCGAATAAACGAATAATTCGGAAAATTGACTCTTTCGAATATTCGAATAAACGAATTATTGGAAAAATTGACTTTTCCGAATATTCGAATAAACGAATTATTCGAAAAATTGACTTCTCCGAATATTCGAATAAACGAATTATTCGAAAAAATGACTTCTCCGAATATTCGAATAAACGAATTATTCGAAAAATAGACTTCTCCGAATATTCGAATAAACGAATTATTCGAAAAAATGACTTCTCCGAATATTCGAATAAACGAATTATTCGAAAAATAGACTTCTCCGATTATTCGAATAAACGAATTATTCGAAAATTTGACTCTTCCGAATATTCGAATAAACGAATTATTCGAAAAAATTACTTCTCCGAATATTCGAATAAACGAATTATTCGAAAAATAGACTTCTCCGAATATTCGAATAAACGAATTATTCGAAAAAATGACTTCTCCGAATATTCGAATAAACGAATTATTCGAAAAAATGACTTCTCCGAATATTCAAATTAACGAATTATTCGAAAAAATGACTTCTCCGAATATTCGAATAAACGAATTATCCGAAAGAATGACTTTCTCGAATATTCGAATAAACGAATTATTCGAAAAACTGACTTCTCCGAATATTCGAATAAACGAATCATTCGAAAAAATGACTTCTCCGAATATTCGAATGAACGAATTATTCGAAAAAATGACTTCTCCGAATATTCGAATAAACGAATTATTCGAAAAAATGACTTTTCCGAATATTCGAATAAACGAATTATTCGAAAAATAAACTTCTCCGAATATTCGAATAAACGAATTATTTGAAAATTTGACTCTTCCGTTTTTTTTTTACTCAATTCGAATACGAATAATTCGAATATTCGGCCCAAATCGCGAGTATTCGAATAAGAAGTGCGGACCGAGTACGCATAATCAAACCACCGTTCGCGGCACTTCCAACTTTCTTGACCTTTTTTTTGTGTAGTATTATATAGATCAAAGCTATGCCAATGTACTTCCACGGAAAAAGACTTTTGTATCGCACTTGGCCACGCCCATTTTTCCGTGCCGCAATGACTCTCCTGATTTTGGCAGAGGAGGGAAACCCCTGGTAGGTGCTCAAATTTAGTGCGGCACAGTAAAATGGGCGTGGCCAAGTCCATCGCGCCATAGTGGCCCCCCCTTCCCACACAGCACCAAAAGACGTTCCACATTATATCATAAGAGTATTCAAACTAACATTTACCACTGTCTATGAGTATGTAGTTGTTAAACGATACGATCAAATTCTCTGGATTTTCTAAACACTATCTACAAACAATATCCGAATTTCCTATCAGTTTAGGGTGTTATCTGAGCGGGGGGGGGCTCTGCTGTATCGCACATGACCACGCCCATTTTTCCGTGCCGCAATCACTCCTGATTTGTGCGGGGGAGGGAAAACCTGCGGGTAGGTGCTGAAATTTAGTGCGGCACGATAAAATAGGCGGGGCCAAGTGCACCCAGACATAGTGGCCCCTTCTTCTTCTTCTTCTGCAGCCACAGAGAGGGTCCTGTCATAGATTGAGGAACTGAGCCACAAGCGTCGGATTCTCCCACAGATCTACAGGTGTTAACGATGTCGGTCTCATCGGGCAGTTGAAAAGGTGCGCAGTAGTATGCCCTTTATTACCACAATCCGGGCACTCGTCAGGTCTGCTGCTATCGATCTTATGTAAATAAGACATAAGCATGGGGGAGTGCCCGCAGCGCAACGAGGCAAGGGTGCACCTGGCACGCCTACCGAGTTCCATCTCGGTTTCGCTGACCTCAGGCGGCACGACTCCGAGAATGGAGTTTACGGCGGTCTTGCATAAGTGATCCTTGACGAATTGGGTATGCTCAGCACGTAAGAGACGGAGGCGTTCTTGTTGTGCGTTGGTCCATCTCTGTATATTGATTTTCGTGGGAGCATCGGCAAACGGCTTTCTTATACTTCTCTCTCTGACGGGGTCTAATAGTCTTCGCGACGGATGATTCGGCTGCTTCAGGATGTTTATGTACAGCTGTTGTGCATGGAGTTGGCAATGGTCCTTAACTGGCAGGATGCGAGCCTCGGCGTGTAGGTGCTCTACTGGAGAGCTTTTAGAACAGCCTGTTGCGATTCGCAATGCTCCATTTTGAATGCGCTGCAGCTTGGACCAGGATGTGTCCGACACGATATGCTGCCAGACTGGTGCAGCATACTCCAGGGCGGGCTGTACGATGGCCTTGTACGTGGTCAGGATCGTTTCTTTACTGCACCCCCAGGACGTTCCGCCGAGAGCACGTAGGACGTTGAGTCTTGTTTTCACTGCAGCTTGCTTCTGCTCAGTGTTCTTATGAAACCTCAGCGAAGGGTCCAACACGAGTCCGAGCAGCTTAGGGAATCGGGCGGCCGGCAGGCGAGTTTCGTCCCATTTCACCATGGGATGAGCACTGTGCTCCGCATTATCAGTGGAAAAAGACGGTTACGGATGATTTAGCGGCAGAGACCGTAAGCATCTTGCTATCGAGAAAACATTTCAACTCGATCAAGTAGTCATTGATCTTACTGGCAGCTACATTTATGTCGCGGTCCCGGCATAGTATAGTAATATCATCCGCATATGCTACGACCTTGATGTCTTGGGATGGAACGGGTAGATCTTCAATATACAGACTGAAAAGAGCAGGCTATAGAACTCCTCCTTGAGGTACACCGGCGGCAATTGGGATGCTATTGGAGACGTGCCCTTGAAATAGCACATTTGCCCGACGTCCTTTGGTGAATGCGGTTATCCACCGCTTCTGCCAGGGCGGAATGGTAGACCTTAATAGGCTCTCCGACAAAATGCCCAAATTTACAGTGTCAAAAGCCTTCGTTAGGTCGAGGGCTACACCTACGGTACGCTGAGGTTTCATGGCATTGAAGCCGTCCAAAACATAGCTCACAATTTCCAGCAGGGCCGTAGTGGTGGAATGTAGCTTACGGAAACCATGTTGATGCTGTTGTTTGCTATTATGTTCGGCAAGCTCCTCCACAGCCAATTTTTCTGCAACTTTGGCAATAGGTGAGAGAAGACTGATTGGCCTGTAACCTTTGCCGTGGATGGTGATTTACCCGGCTTCGGCAATGGGATGACGCGTGCTACTTTCCAATCTTGAGGTAATGTACAGGTGCGAAACGATGTATTAATGACGTCAGCGAGCAGGGGTAGTAGTTCATTTGGCAGTCTCTTTAGAACTGCTGGGCTCAAACCATCTGGCCCTACTGCCTTCGAGTTACTCATTTCCTTGATAACCTTCTCGACCTGAGCGGGCGTGACTGCATCATCTTCAGCCATGAGTGGCAGTTTACAGAGTTCCCGAACAGTTATTCTATTCTGCTTCTCTCTTTTTGATTTAGTTATGAAAAAATGCTTCCCAAGAGCATTTGCGGCCTCTTTCCCTGACTTGAAGACTCCGCCGTCGAATTCAATCGTGGAATTGTCGGCGGAGGTGAACTTTCCGGAGATCCTTTTCAAGGCCTTCCACGTTGCTGCTGCATCATTTCTGAAGTTCATCTTCTCAGTGAACTTTTCCCAAGATTCTTTCTTGTGCCTATCAAGGTCCATCCTGATCTCATTATCCAGCTCGGCAATGTCTGAGTCAAGATGATTAGCAGCTCTCTTTGCGTCCCTTGTCCTTATCTTCTGCAGTGTCTCCCTGGTGACATTGGGAAAGAAGGTCTTGACACGACCTTCAGGGATCGCAGCTTTCATCGCCTTCCTGATGGCATTAGAGAGGTGGCGCTCCTTCTGGTGTACATTGCCATTCCACGGATATTCGGCCGCTTGGCGAAGTGCAACCTCCTGAACAGGCTCCAGTCTGCAAGGCCTAAATTGAGATAAGAACGATGACGAACACCTGTATAGGGAGCAAGAGAGTTAGAGAGATCGATATTGACAAAGACCGGTATGTGATCACTGGAAAGAGTTGTGGATGTAGACCAAGAGCAGGCGTTAGAGAGATTAGAAGAGACAAGGGAGATGTCTGGGCTGGAGGATCGACCGTAGGCAGGGAGACGAGTGGGCTGGCCATCGTTAAGGATAACGAGGTCGCACTCATCCGCCCAGTCTTCGACGTCATTTCCTCTAGCATCAGAATCGAGCGACGAGCAGAACGTGTGAGCATTGAAGTCACCCGCAAAGACAATTGAGGGAGATAGAGAGCAGTCATACAGCTGCTTGAGTAGAGGGATAGGGTTGTAGGTTGGTGGACAGGATGTGGGAGGAGGAATGTATATATTGAAAAGAGAAAGTGGAGTTTTTAGAGGTAGATGGATGGGGATGTACTCGAGAGTGCCATCCACTGGAGTGTTTGGAATGATGTGAGAGGGAAGAGACGACAGAACAAAAGTAGAGACTCCGCCTCCCTGTGATGACCTAGGATTATGATATGCAGTATAGCCCGGGATGTTTGGATGTCTAGAGGTAGCAGAGGGAGAGAGTTTGGTCTCCTGGACCATGATAACATCCGGGTGATGAGTACGGGCGAAGAGAGATAATTCAGAAAGCTTGGCGCGAAGGCCGTTGAGATTGATATGTACAATAAAGAGGGGGCGGTTGGTAGGTGAGGAATTGGAGTTACTGGAGGCTGAGCACACAATACAACGAAAGGAAGAATCGTGGTGCCTCACAGAACTGAGACCCGAACAAGAGAAGTGCACCCACCTTTGGCATCCAAAACATTGGACGCTGGTTCCATACCAATTGACATCTCTGTCGCATGTGGCACATGGGTAGTTCTTCTTCTTCGCGGGTCCTGGGTTCCTCTCGACGCCGGCTCTTTGCAGTAGAATCTTCAGGAGAGCTGCGGCCAGCCAGCACCTCTCCCATGACAAAAACCCTCTCCGCGGAGGGATTGACGTCGGTTTGCACGGAGGTGGTCTTCTTTCCTCCACACTGCCACGGCACGAACGTACGACATCTCGGCAGCTAGTGGCCCCCCATCGCTAAGATAGCACCCAGTTTGGTTGGAAACATTTCACCTCTGCAAAAATATAAGGTGAATGTTTAATAAGAACAGGTTCAAAGCTGCAGTGATTGGCCTAAATTCATGGCGATTAAGTATTACGTAATACTCAAGCAGCGTAAGGTAGCCGTTTCTGGAACATCGCTCGAATCTGCTTGGGACATACTCCATCAGACGAAAAACAGTATCTGTTACGTCTGCCCACAAATTCGGTGGTGAACGAGATACTCCACCATTAGGTTTCTGACTATCTCATGTTTTATATTGAAGTATTCCGATTACATTCGAACTTTCTACGAGTTTGATCGGGGACATTTTACCTCTGGACCGCAAAAATGGACGTGTGCCGGAGACTCTGCTTCTTATTTTTCTAGAATTATTCGTTTATTCGGCCGAATATTCAAATATTGGGCCGTTCGAATATTCGAATAAACGAATTATTCGAATAATTGGCTTTTTCGAATATTCGAATAAACGAATTATTCGAAAAATTGCCTTTTCCGAATAATCGATTTATCCGAATATTCGTTTATTCGGCCGAATATTCGTTTTCCGAATATCCGTTGACATAGTCTAGTGCGTAGTAGGAGACGTAGCATACGCGCGCACACGCACGCGACTTACGGGAATAAATCTCACTCCGGAGGAGGCTGAGCAAACGTGGTGTTTACCTCAGCCTCAGAAAATACTAACTTTGTCAGTCTGTAGCTTGTTCTTTCAGACCTCCTCAGCCACAAAGTGGCTACTTGTCAGCTACAAGCACCCTATCCTTGGCGTTTTATAGTACAATCTTGCGTATCCATTGGGTCCGGAGACCCGCAGTCGCGAGCAAAACGCCTGCTAACTAGTTTAACTGAATGTTCTGAGTAGCCGGACTTGTATTTGCTATCAGTGTCTTATTGTTAGTGATATGAGAATGGCTTCTGAAATAATCACCTGAATGTCTTACTTGCAACTCAAGAGCTGACAGCGGGCGGCCGGATGTTCTCGTCAGGTGGGCTGGCTTCTCACCATGTGGTTCGTCGACATGAAGAGTGGGAACGTTGGCTGTATCCCATCTGATGACTGAGTCTCCATCTACTTGGTGCATATCGACCGGAACGGCTTCAGCCAGGCGCACCCGGTGGATTTTTCTAAGTGTTTTGAATGCATATTGATTGAACGTATCCTTGGACATGTCCGGAGCCGTGAGCTGCGTAGTGTGGAAGTGACCTTGTGGACAGGTGCGAAAGGTGGGCGTGGCCAGAATTCCCCTCTCCGTTAATTTTTGAGTGAGTTGTCTATTCCGAAAAAGCACCGTTGATCTGTTCCTTTGCCGCGCGCGCTCTATCATCCCTTCCGCTTCCCTTCTACTTACCTCGGCGGGTTGTTCCCACTGGGGCCATGTTCACCAACAACCCGCCGAGGGAAGTCGAAGGGAAGCGGAAGGGATGGTACCGCGCGTGGCAGAGGAGCAGATCAGCCCATTTCACTCTACTCAGGTACTCAGGACGACGGCCGGCGAACCTTTCCCGGCTGGCTCGCGGTCTCCGTCCTCCGGCCGCCCGCTTTCGGTTCGCCGGCCAGCCGTATGTTGGCGGCCCGCCGATCTTTACCTGATGGCCCGCGATCATAATTTGTATTATTGTTTACCTCAAGCATGTCACCCCGGCCCCACGGCGGAGAAACGGCGGCCTCGGTCCGCCGCAGTCTGCGGTGAGGAACCACCCCCCCCCGCGGATCACGGCGAAACGAAAACCGCCCCCCGCCCCAGCCGTGGAAATACCCCTCAGGACGACAGCCCGCCGACCTTTCCCAGATGGCCCGCGATCACGATTTGTATTATTGCTTACCTCAAGCATGTCACCCCGGCCCCACGGCGGAGAAACTCCCCGCCTCAGTCCGCCGCAGTCTGCGGTGAGGAACCATCCTCCCCGCGGATCGCGGCGAACCCCCCCCCCTACCGTGGGGATACCCCTATCCCCTCAGCGGTCAAAAATATGCTGGCCTCCGAAGAGTGGCTCGGAGTCACCTTCCACGGCCGGCAGTAGAATGCCGATTGAGGACTCTTGTGAGATGAGGCGCCTTTTATACCGGCTATGCACGTGATAACCACGTTACGACGAGATCAGTCGTGATCATTATCAATTGTGTTTCCAACCGGCCGGATTGAAGATGGCGTAGCGTGTTCTGTGGCTCGCGGGCGAGCCAATATCCGCGCTGCGTGTGCGTCGCGTGCAGCATGGTTCGCCGCTGGCCGGCACTCTCGAAATAAGGGGCGCCGGCCGTCGTTTTCAGCATAGAGGTCCGCCGGCCGTCGCCCTTGGTACCTGAGTATGAGTGAAATTGACGCTGTGGAGGAACTACAGGAGGTATATTGCACTACAGATGAACGAATGAAGATTATGAGGTGAACTACGGGAGTAATCGCCGCTCTGCAGACGCGACGCGAACCATTATAACGTCGTTTCAAATGTACTGAGCGCAAGGAACACCTACAAACTACATATATGACGCCAGACATTCGTCAGGATCATTAACATGTTTAGACAAAGGTATCGACAATGTTGCTGGTATAAAAGGCTTCTCATCTCACAGTCTTCCTCACTCGGCTACTCGGAGCCGAACCTATGAGGTGACCTTGAGTCACATTCCTAAAGATCCACCGGATGCCGGAGGATAATTCTTGTCGCGGAGGGGAGCGGGCTCCCACGGTTCGGGGGGGGGGGGTGAAACTCAACTGTGGGGCCATCTCCCCATGGTCCACAGTAGGGTGCACCCCACCTTGGACCGTGGCGGTGGGATCACCTCATTAGGGATGTCCCTGGGGTCCCCTCAGCGGACCTGGGAATACCCAGGATGTATTGAAAAGCGCGTGACCGGCAATCTGGTTCGGTTGTACCGCGGTGTGAGATCGTTTGATTGGTAGTGGAAGATCGGTTGCCCCGCAGATGCCCCAGCGGGCCAACCGGCGTTTCCCCGCCGAATAACCGCCCACGTGTCTGTGCGGTTGTGCGGGGAAGAGTAGCGGTTATACACTGGATGGCCAGGGAGGGGCAACCGACATTCCCCGCGGAATAGCCGCCCCTTGGAAGTCATGAGAAGTGGGCGGAGCTTCTATCACGTAGAAAATCTTGAAAGTGGGCGGGGCTATCGATAAGAGAATCGTGGAGGAAAGAGAGAAATCGGAAATTCGTTGCCAAAATGGTCGTGGCCAAGTACAATGGCCTTTTTCATCATTTTCATTATGAATCTGCCATCAATTTCATTCCGTTTCATGATAATTGATTCATAACTATCCTCTGCTATCGTGATGGTGAGCGCATGCACAGAATTCGCTTGTTTTGAAAAGTTGAAGCCCTTTTTTCGCTCCGCAATGGCATCGCCGCTGGAGTGTGCATTGTTTCCGGAAGCGAGTGAACAGCGTAACGCGCGTAGGAAGTATGAACACCAACGCCACGCCCGCGCGTCACGCGCGTGCCGCGCTGGCGTTGAGGAGAATGAATATCTCCATAGAAGCCGATCGAGCGTCTTAGGGGTCCGAAGTCTATATCTTTATACAGTGCTATCGCAACAGGAGGGAGGGGCACTCGATCATCGCGATTGACCACGCCCATTTGACCACGCGGCGGCTCGCCCGATTTCAGAAGGGGGCGGACTCGGGTTAGTGTTTTTATGGAGCATCGGTACGGAAAACTGGGTGTGGCCAAGTGCGTTGGCCAAGCCCCCTCCTCCCTGCTGCGATTCCGATAAGGTCAGTTCTCTAGATTAAGGTTTATTCGGGTAAATGCTATTGCACTAGGCGGAGAGTTTACTGTATGTACTGCACTTGCGTTCATCACGCACTGAGCACGTCAGGAGCTGTGTTATCGCTCTGATGGGTTTTTCATACTTCCACCGCCGAGCGGTGCGGCATCGTGCATTTCTTTAATATTGTTCGCTCGGCGCGGCCCGATCAATATTATAAGAATGCACTTCGTCGCGCCGCTCGGCGGCCGGTCTGTTAACGACCCCTGACTCGACGAGCCGCCCGTAGAATGTGGGGCGGCTCGCCGACTTTCTTCTAAAGCGCTCATACATGCCGCCCATGTTGGAACATTTCTCATTTTTATTCAATGCTTCCTGTTTTCAGGTAATATAGATGTGAGCACAATGAGAGGATTCAGGAAAGCTAATGCTTTTATCGTGAAGAAGATTCGTGCGAAGCCGAACCATCTCTTGGTTATAATCAACAAGAGATGGGTGGTGGCAGAGATGTTATCCAAGTCTCTGCCAGCCATCGGCTCCGTAGTCGCTGTAGAATGGAGGTTCGTTGATAGGTGCTCATCTGCAGAATGAGCAATATACCAATTTCGCTTGTCGCGACAAATTGATTTCAGAAAAACTTCCATGAAGGATACAATCTCTGTTCGTAGCTGGGGCACTTACAACGGCTATAAGGCAATGGAGAAGTTCGATGTGAATGTGAAGAATGACACGACAACTGTGAGATCTACATAATCTTATTTCTAAGCGATTGGAGTAGTGTGCGATAGCATGGTGGAGGGACCGAGAGCGGTTGGTGGACTTTAGGTGACATATGAAGGAGGAGCTGTAAGAATTAGAGCGCGCGAAGGCAACACGCTATTAGACACCTCTTTGCCGAGGAACTTCACGCTCTAGAATTGCTACGCGTCGACCTATCAGTCTTCATGGTGCTACCAGTAAGCGCGGCCGTCTCGTGCGATATCAGCGCAGTTGATCATCGCTCCTATCCAGGCTGCAGGCTTCTCGAAATCATTGATGACGCGCACAACACACTAGGGATCCGTATTGCCCTCACGTGTGTAAGCTCGCGGAGAACGAGTGCGCAGAGAACTAGGACACGCTGCCATGTCATCCTGGCACGGAACACCTGTCACACAGGGAACTGGGTCAGTTTGCTCCCTTCCAGAGTACTACTCATGCATCACGTGTGATTGCGCCGATATGCACACGTAGGTGTATCTCGATCGGTATTGCCCTGTTGGGATGTGTGATTAAAGCCGACATGGCGTGCACACACCTTTCCTTTGCTACCCTTTTGCCATGGCTGTGGGTGCTCGTCGCTTCTAGCGTGGATTTAAACGGCGGTCTCTCGAAGTCTCAACACGGTATGAAGTTTGATGAATTCTCTTCCTCCGTAATTTCTTCCGCCTCAGACCTCGCCCTCCTCCCGAACAGGCAGCATACACGCTCACAAACATGATTGAGATAAGAGCATAAATAGGACCGCACGGCCTCTACCATGTTGTCAACGGTGTTTGAAGCGCTGTAAACCATTAAGGTTGACAGAATTCGAGCATTCCCGTCTCGAATGCCTGCGGAACCCCTCCCCTACGAATAACAGAATGAAGAGTGATTCGTGCGGAAGCATTTGAGAGTTTAGAGTGATAGCGCTATCAAATGAGAGTCTATGAGATAAACAGCTTGATTGACTGGAATATAACATATCTGTTTACTGATGAAATGCTCCATTTTAGAAGCCTGCCGGAGTAGAGCGGTTTCTCTTAAGAGTGGATGGGAATTAATCGGTATGTAAACAAGTTATAATCAGGGAAATCAAGCTGTTTCTCTTATAGACTCTCATTTCATAGTGCCATCACTCTAAATTATCAAATGCTTCCACACGCCTCACCCTTCATTCTGTTACTCGTAGGGGTGGGGTTCCACAGACAATCGAGACGAGAATGCTCGAATTCTGTCAACCTGGAAGGTATTCAGCGCTTCAAACGCCGTTGACGACATGGTAGGGGCCGTGCGGTCCTAAGTATGCTCTTATCTCAACCATGTTTGTGAGCGTGTATGCTGCCTTTAATGCTGCTGAATAGGGGAGTCTAAGGGCAGGCATGCACGCCTGCTAGTCTTCTTTCGGATAGACCCCTCGTCCTTGGCCCTCTGGAGATTGGGCATCTATCTCTATGCGTTGCGCTCATCTGTTGCGGTCTTTATCAGGTTCCGAGAGTCTCCCGGGAAGATCCAAAGTAAACTCGACGTACCCGGTGGGTAGACAGCAAGGATCTCAGCTCCTAGGCTGGCAGGCAGGGCTGTATCCTAAGGAGGGGGGGGCACTCATAGAAAGGAAAAGATTATACCACGGTCACTCACAAGATCATTTCGTATCACTGTGATAGCAAATGTTTTTGTTCTAGATATTTTGTTGGGTCTTCGTTGAGAGTAGGGTTCACTTTCATTTCTGAGTTGAATCCTGAGTACTCCTCCCCCTCCCAAGGATAGAGCCGCAGACAGTTCCATGCTGCTTAGCTGGCGGCAGAGCGTTTTCGCCGCGTGCTAAGTCGATCTCACTTGGCAGAAAATGGACATTTTTTTTCGGAAATACAGCGCATGGTCTTCCCGCGATTGTGGCCGGGTGATATGCCCCCGAATCGGGGTTCATAGCGGAGCTGAAAGACTGCAACGTTGCACATGTTGGGATCCTCTACGCCTTCGCAGACAGGTCCGGGTATTTGCCTCTGCACTCACAGGACGGTGAAGTGGAGGAACCGCTATCGGATTTTTAATTGGGAGGCAGAATGTTGGTTGCCAAACGCCGGGAGCGTAAAGTATACACAGACTTTTCGTACCCGCTTATTGACGCTAACGCCATTCTGTACCCTGACGCGTTGTCAACGCTGTCTTTATGCCGTTTTGTGGAACACGCTGGTAGATGAGAGTTCATATCTCAGCCATGCCGCTAGCGATATTGTTCCCGCGATTATTGGGAGGCCGCCGATCTGACATTTGGTAGATTTACAGAAAACAATTCTACTGCTTGCATAGTGATAAGCGGTCTACATCGAATGTAGATTTGCTCCTAACACGGGCACGGAGACTGTAGCCATGCTAATCCTTTTGTTCCCTCAACGTTTTAACCAAAATCACTCCTGGCCGAAACATCTCACACAACCACAGCTCTGCGTTTTAACGTGGGTGAATCACGTCTCCGAAAGCGTTTCAATAGCAGCTGGGATTCTGCAGGATAGTTAGTCTCCTGCTATAGTCAGCCTGTACCTGGAAGACCTACTCGAGCCTCCTCAGGATATAATGGTTGTTATGCATGCCGACGACATGACATCACCATTGTGTACCAGGGCCGTGACTAACAAGCAGCCGCTAACAAGATCAGCGACTATCTCGTCGAGCTGAAGTTCTTCCTCGATAGCATGATGCTCATACTCAAACAAAAACCTGTCCCACGCTTTGCTAAGAAGCCGTCGTCGCCAGCAGGGTAGTGCGCGTGAAGCCCGAAATCCAAAGTTCTGTCGCCCGGGGCGCGGTAGTGACTGTTGTGGGCAAGTAGCTGCTTCGTGCTAAATATACACGCGCATGGGTGCGCGACGCGGCTGCAACACCTACGCGCGGCGCGGCCATACGCCAACATGCGACTTGGCCAGTGCACCGAGCACCCACTGGGGCCGCCAGGGGTTGAACGGGGCCTCCAGCGTTCAGGTGGAGTCAAGGACGACAAACTTGGGTAATTGAAGCAACGGCATTGTAGCCGTCCGAGTCCTTGCTTAGAAGCGCTTCGTTTGCCTCCCTTGGAAACTAGCGTTCTGGGCGTCGATTACTTTGGGGGCACGCTTCGCCCGTGCTAGGCGCCATCTTGCCCTTATCCCCGCGATAGGCACGCTCCCGTGTCAGGAGGGCGAGCATTTGCCTATAGCATATCTCTGGGAAAATGGGTGGATCGAAGTGGGCATCGATCTCCCTTTCGTCTGAGCAGTCTTCGCCGCAATGCCATTTGTATCAATGCTCATTACAATCCCATGATACACAGTGCCTTCGAAAAACGTTATATAGCTTCGGGATTCCAAACGGCTCATTCTTGTTTAAACATGGTGACATGTCTTATCACTATGATAAGTATCACAAAGTAGCTTTATCTGATTGTTATCTGCGCATGCCCTGTTATGATGAGCTAATTCACTTAATTTGATCATTTCAATTCTTCAGCATCTGTCAAACGGTGATCACATGGAAAGCGTGCGCCGAGTCATAAGAAGGTGTAAGCGCCTAAAGGGACAGTCCAGCATCAGGGGTAATTTTTGATGTTTCACTCGGGGCGCGGCCTGTAACAACCCTGCCAAATGAGGAAGCTCAGTTCCTTCAAGCAAGGGAGAAACTGCGAGAAAAAACTCAGGCCGCCCTCAATGCCCCAGAAGCCAAATCGCGCACACCGCCCTGGAAGGAAAACCAAGAGCTCTGCTATTGTACTTACTGAAATTGAGCATTGCCGCACATACCAATTTTTCCCGTTTGCGAAGATCTTAGTTCCCATCCTCGCTGCAAAAGCCCTTGTTTTGTTTTGGGTGTACTGGGGGCTGGGCTGACTTTTTCCTGCTTTCCCCGCCCCCTTATTCCAGCCAACTGAAATTTCGTGCTTGCCATGGTCGCTACATACACGGCGGTCAGGCTAAAATATCAAATTTTTTTTTCTGAGATTGGACTGTGCCTTTAAAGGCAGAAGACACGCTCAAAAATAGTATCGATTTAACGGAATAAATAGAAGATCTGAAGCTGGTAGTATGGGGGGCTAACTTCGAAAATCGACGAAAACTGCGTGCAGATACATCAATAACGGTTCTTTTTGTTATGGGGTAACAGTGGACGGGTTATGCCCGCGCGGTTGAAATAGCGAATAATAACGACAAAACGGTTGAGATAGGAAAACCGATAAACTTTCACAGGCTGTACCAGAACCTTAACCTCGTCGCAAGCATCACAAACCGGTCAAAGTGACCGTATTCGTTTACTGAGGGAGTGGAGCTGTTGAAGTTCGGGGCGGTGTTGACGAAATTTTTCGAAGTGCATTGCTCAAATTTATTAGTTTTGCCTCGTTTTTGGCGTTTCAAACGGCATGAGCTTGCTGCTAGTGGCCATATGACTCAAGTAACATAGTCATCTCAACAACTTTTTCGAGCGTGTCTGCTGCCTTGAATGAGTGGCGAACACCGCGACTTAGACTCAGATTCGACACGGCATCAGAATTAACGACTCGGTAGTACATTGCTCTACTATTGCTGAAGAAATCGTTTAAAATTGAGCTGACCAAACATCTCAAGGATATCGTGCTCGAATAGGAATGAGCCGTTTGGAACCCCGAAGCTGTGTACCGAACCTCAGGTACCTACCCTGATGTCAAATGGGATGATGACCGCCTGCTAGCAACAAAATTTCCTAAGTTCCTTGGCCTTGACGCTCTGCTCAAGTTTTTCAAAAACGGAACCGAAACAGACAGTCGTCAAGGCAAAGCTCGGTGTTTCGAGAGCGTTAGGAGAAACATTCGGCAGGGGGACAGCAGCAGGTAGACTATATTGGCTAATTATAGACCTGTTAGTTAGCTCCGCATTGCCGTTCAGTCCGCAAAGTGCGCGCCCATTGCGAAAGCGTGCTGCGGCGCGGTCGCGATTATCTCAGACAGGCATATGGGATCACCCGGGCGGTTTTTGCCTTTGGGGCCCGGGTGATCCCACCGCCCGGGTGATCCCACTTGCCTGTCTGAGGATACTCGCGACCGCGCCGCAGCACGTTTCGCAATCAGCGCGCACTTTGCGGACTGAACGGCAATGCGGAGTTGAACTGTATGTTAGAGCCTGCGCTGTAGTATGCTGCACCAATGCGGCAGCACTTGATGTCGGGCTGCTCCTAGAATAAGTTGCAGCGAGTGCAGGACGCTGCTCTGAGAATCGCTACTAGCTGCGCGAGGAGCTCGCCAATATAACCTCTACATGCGGAGGCCCTCATCTTGCCAGACAAGGAGCATTGCGAACTCTATGATGTTTATTAATGCTCTCAAGTAACCAAATCAGCTGACAAAAAGAATTATGAAATGCGTTAGCAAGAGAGATCATTGAAGACACCGTTTGCAGACGCTCCTAGTAAAGTTGATGTGCAGAAATGGGCTGACTCCAATAGGTAAAGACTCTGCTTCCAGTTCGAGGAGCATACACAGTTCGTTCGAGGGCATATTGGGAAGGTGGATGTGAACCATATTTTGAGAGAAGTGCCGCCTCGGCTTTCCGATTCCGAGTCTCAGCTTGGCAGTCCAGCAAGATGTGCTCTCGCCTCGCTGCGCTATAGACACTCACTATTGCTTATGCCCTACGTCAACAAATTCGACAGCAGCAGACCTGACGCATGCCCTGACTGCTAACTACAATGAACCTTCAGACGCTTCCTATGGTGAAGGTCGGTCCCACGGAAGACCGCTTTCGCCACACACTCTTGAAGTTCGTGAGATACAACGCTTGGTACACCGCCATAAAAGGTCATCTCGAGTTTGCACGCTGGAACATGAAGAGGAAATGGGACAGTTCAACTTCTTTCGGGTGCCCTTCGTCTGCCCAATCTTTCCGATTCAGGTGCTCAGAAGAAGTTCAATATGGAAGCTCTTGATGGACTGAACGGTTATTGGAGCGACCTCAGAAAGATGACGCTTACCTCCAACCGCCTTAACCTAAGGAAAACAAATGTCTCATATCGTCTTCATCTTCCTGCTCGCCTTCATCTAAACCCGATATGAGCGCTTTTGGGTCTGGTCAGGTCCTCAATTCACGAGTGGCCTGAAACGCATTAAAGGCAGTGTTCACGATAAATTTCACTTCCGATATCTCCACAGCTTACGGAAGGTCTGGTGCCCTATATAGCAAGGCATGCTTGAAAAGAACACGAAAGACGCGTTTTTGAGCGAAAATAGGCCCTCTCTTGTTTACGTTTATTTTTGAGCGTTGAGGAATTGACCGCTAGAAGGATGATACCTATCAGTGCAATGAAGCTATCAGCTCACTTATCAGCATTTCCTTCACTTAATCATTCCTATAATCTGAGTCTTCATTTGTTCATTCCGAGGGGTGGATCTAGGGCACCAGGCGTGTCTGGGGCACCAAAGCGCTTGTTTGCAGCCCTTATTTTGCCGCACCTAGCTCGTTTTCTACCATTCTTTCGACACTGGAAGCCTAAGATCCTTCTCACCTATCATTTCACGGTGGAAAGTCAACGAGGAGGATCATCGTGAACGCTGCCTTTAATCACCTCAGCATGCCTCGTCATAGCTGGACGATGGGATGTTGTCCCACCTGGTCGATATGCAAGTAATTCACGCTAAATAGCCGAACATTCTCCTCTGATGAGCTGTCCTAAGCCGCCGTAGTCCCACTCCTCGATTCGCTAGATAGACTTCGATTAGCATGGGCGACCACGGGCGGTCTGCGTTTCAGCTCAGGGCTGGGCACACGTCCCGGCTTGGCGAATCTGAATATGCACCCCTTTAGCTCGGTAATTTTTAGGCACCCCTTATGGGAAATCGAAATTGGCTGTTTTCCGAAAAGTTGGACAGCCATGATCTTGACCTCCTGTTTTGGATGAACAAGAATATAAAAAAAGCACTGAATAGAGAATATTCCGAAAATGGCAACAAATAAGGTAGTGTAATATCTGAAATTCAAAACAACCCCATGAGGAAAATTTGTAAGTAAGACGGTAAGTTATGACAAAAGATAAAACATTTTTCAATACAAAACAATTGAACAATTACCAACAACAGAACTACTACTATTGCAATAATTAATGTTTCCTGTCGAATATTTTCATAAACCTATGAAGGATTAGTTAATCTGTGTTTGGTTGTTCTGATGTGGAAATCGGAATTATTTTGTGTTGTGGAACAATGTTAGGATTCATGTGATTCGTAGGGAGTAGAAAACCCGAGTTTTACCCTCATAGAATGCCGCAATCCCTTAAAAATCGGATGCCGTGCGATACGGTGTTTGTACGCAGCTACACAGCGCACACGGGAATGGACGCGCACACAATCTTAATAAAAATGTATTTTATTGCAGAACGGGGAGGAGAAAAGGATTGAAACTGAAGGAAATGGAAGATGGTGAAGGTAGTCTATTCTGGATGTACCCATTTTAGAAATTTAATGTAAATAAACAGTTAGAGCGGGTGTAAATATTTAGCCGGACAAGGTTCATTCTAAACGAACCTAGTTGATCAAAACTAGCATTAAACTGAGAGCAAAGGATATTGTTAGAAAGAGGAGAATCTGGCAAACATTTTACTTTCATTAGGACTGATTTTTAATGTGATTTAAGGACCTTAAATCTCGTCCCGGTTTTACCCCGAAAACCGGGACAAAACCGGGACAAAACCGGGACGAGGTTTAAGGTTCTTATATCACATCAAATATCAAATTTATTGAAACCAAGGTGTTCGCCAGATTCTCCTCTTTCTTTCAATGCTCTTACTTTTTATGTTCAATGCTGTTTTCATTCAACTAGGTTCATTTGAATGAACCTTGTCGAATCCAAAAAACTCACCCCGCTCCAACTTAGTTTATTTACATTAGATTTCTATAATGGTTACATTGAAAGTATCGTACCTCTGCCTTCTTCCATTTACTCCAGTTTCAGCCCTTTTTCTCCTCCCCGTTCTGTAATAATTTCCATTTTTAAATTGATATTGTGTGCGCGTCCACTCCAGTGTGCGCTGTGTTGCTGCGGACAAGCACCAGATCGCACGGCGAGCCGAATTTCAAAGGATTGCGGCACTCCAGATGGCTACAACTCGGGTTTTTATAATCCCAAACCCTATTCAGTGCACTTGTGCTCTGCAGGGTACTGATAGCAGTTTTTTTACCATGAGGAGAGACATGGTACTTCTCAAGGAGGAGGACTCGATCATTAACTTCTCTCACAAGACCTTGCAAAGTCCTCAATTTTCAAAATCGGATCTCTTCATAAGTCACATTCTCATGAGCTAAAATTAGTTGGCTAGTCGTGATACTAAATGTGCTACCTGTAATTTCAATCTGTACTAATATAACAGTTCGCTGATTCTTTTTTGAACGTGAACGATAGCGCTTCTGAGCGCTCTCTTTGTATGTTTGCCTCGAATCGGTTACCACCCGTGTAGTAATAAATGAACGTCGCACCAGAGAAACATGACATCATACCAATCCTTACTTGCTACTAGATAACGGAGTAGTGTTTATTTCTTTATCAAAGTAATGAAACAAATTATAGATAATACTTAATTCATAGTTAATAAAATGAAACCTCGACAGCAACTATTAATTTTTGCGAACGCAACCTGCATATCTTTCAATAATTTGAATTCTGTGAGTGTTTTTTGTTTCGAAAAGCGGAGATGAAAAGTTGACAAATCAAAAGAAAAGCGTGTACTATTTTTTTCCCTGAAATTCGGCAGAACAGGCACTTTGTTTTTATCTGGGTTTTCGGTTTAGGCACCCCCCTTTGCCCTCTCCGCAGCGTCCAATATGCACCCCTCAAAGGTCAACCGGTACGCGTGCCCAGCCCTGGTTTGGCTATGTCCCAACTATGACTCGGCCTCACCAGCGCCAACATTACCTCGAAGGGGAGGCATTGCTATCTGCCAACTATCATTACTGACGTTCACCAAGCTAATGTTTGTTAGTGCAGGCGTTTGCTGATAGTCAGAGTTCATTAGGATAATTAATTGCATATTGGTTTAGTTTACTGGGTTCTTCTACTCCGCTGGATGCGTACGCTGTAACAACATTCCGCAGCAGAACCCCTCCATTTTCAACAATTTCCTCGGTTTTGTGCACGACAAAGGGAAGATAATGCAGGAAAATTACATAGGTTAGTCAGGTGTTCCATTTGGTGACGTCAAAGGGTGAGCTAGATTCCTAATGTTTCATTCTCCAGGGAAACTGAAGGCTACTGTGGGTTTGCGCGAAGATTCGCGGGGATATCACTGGATTCTGTGTGCTGTGGTCGTGTATTTCAAAGAGGAACTCCAACGGTAAGAAAATCATACATATATAAGCTGCGGTGTACCTTTTTTTCCTTCGCTGCCTTATACCGGGACAGAATGGAAACTTCTGGAATTTCAGCTACCCGATGAGAACAATCGACTATATAGTGGTATCATTGATCAGTAATGCAAGGACCAAAAACGCGATCAGCATCACATTACCTCCCGCTACTTTCCTTACGACGTCCGCGTTATTACGGGGAGAAACCGGTACGTTTTGGAAAAAAAGTTGGGCGTTGGTCCGCGGTGTGCAAGAGGGGGTTCCGTGTTAGATTAGGAGGTCGGATCCTTCAGCGATTATACCTCGGGTCTTAGACTTTCTCATACCCCAGTCAGTTTTACTCAACTTGTCGTCAATCATTTGAGCTGCTGTATACGTTTAGGCAACCTAGCAGGGATGATATTCCTAGCAGGCCTGATGGGTGTAATTGAAAAATCTGACCTCAGATAGACTTTGACCTGCTTTACGGTAGTCCGCAGGCTTCAGTTCTGTTTTGCACAACGTTGTCATCGCTTGTTGGTGTAAGGCAGGCTTCAAAACAGAGTATACACATACTGCAACCTACCTAGCGTTACATACCACAAACGCTTGGAGCATCGGAAACAAACCTCATGTTCGCGTTAATCCCCCTGAACTAGCCACATGCCTTCGCCCTAGACGGAGTTCGCGTCCTATACAGTAAGCGTCGGCTCAGAGGTGGACCGAAGCACATGCCATCCTTATTGCGTAGAGACACAACCCCCCCACGCAATTGGGATGAGATGTGCTTCGGGTCCCTTCTGGCCCTAGGCTTGCGCGCAGAATGCGGAGCGTCTGTCTGCCCTCACGAGCGTAATGTATGCCGCCTATGGTGAAAATGGGAGATTGTGCACTCGGTCATGAACGCGCTATAGTTGAGCCATGATGGGCTTCTTATTTTGGGTAATGTAGTAGATAGGTACGTCTTGAATTCGCTACCTAACAGCAGTGGAAACGTGCAAACTTTTCTCGTATGAGCAGTTCTCCTAACAGCACACGCTAATATTGTTGTTTTACAGAATCGCTGAAGAAATTCACAGCTTGCTGGGAAAGGAGGTTCTTTTTGCGGTAAAGAGAGAAAAGGTGAAGGGCTTTTTTGTTGCCCATGCTATCGGAGCTGAAGTGTATCGTTTGAAGAGCGATCTGAATTCTCACATACACGATGAGAATTTCTTCGTGGTACGTTCTTATATGTACTAAACATTAGAAACAACTTGCGCGCCACCAGAAGCCGCGTAAACAGGCTCCGCGCGACGACTTTTTCTCAATGCTACTTGCGCGCGCGGTCTTTTTCATGAACCGTCTTGCGCGCCATGACACTGAAGCTTGTGCGCACCCTCGTGGAATTCCTGTAGTGAAAGAAGCTTTCGTGCAGCTACTTGGTGACGAAAGAGTTGCGCGCAGCGACCTCGGAAGAGGAGAACCGTACATGTGTTTTTCGCCGCTGAATCGATTGACTACAACATCCTCGACAAAATAATTTCCCGTAACTTCCCCAATTTAATCAATGCAAGCATATAATCTTTCCTTTCGGGTACTATATGCAGTAGTTACATAACTCAGATGTCGTCCTGAAGTGGAAAAGAACACTCTGGGTGACCTGTGGCCGTATTCATGAAACTATGGGAGCCTCCCGGGAGGGTCCAAAGTCCGCCAGCCACATACATCGGCTGGTTCGAAAAACCCTCCCGGGAGGTTTCCGTAGCTTAATGAATACGGCTACTAGACATGACCTGGATACTTATCCGCATAATTGTCTAAACCCGCACCATATTTCACTGTGTTGGTGATTCTCGTTTGAAGAAGTCATGTTCTGCCTCCTCTTCACTGTCATCGTTCTGCCTCTGTTTCCATTGTCATTATTTTGCCATGTGCCACTAATCAGACCTATGTACCAATTAATCGAACCTTCTCGATCACCTCTTTAATTTCTCGAGGCCTAAATTAGATCATCAAATGAGATTAAAATGTAGGTCAATTTGTCTAGAAATCATTACTGAAGAACACGAGAGTCCTATGTTCTAGAGGAATCAAAGAACTAAGCAAATGAAGTGTGCTTTGAGAGATTACTATGTTCGTGCGTAAAGTATTGCATTTTTCTCGTTCCTCTGTTTTTTTTTTGGCAAGGTGTTATACACATAGCATTCTGTAGCGCCTCCTTGCTTTATCTAAGGCTCTTTTACACTTTCCGTGCATCTCTTTCTTGCTCACGTTTTGCATTCAAACTCAGTGTGTCGTCTCAGCTCTGATTACCTCACAGCTGGGGGAGGGGGCGGTTTGTGCCGCGGTTCGCATGGAGGGTAGCTCCTCACCGCAGACCCCGGCAAAGGCTACGCACTTGTCCGGACCGAGGCGGGGCTTTCTCTGCCCCGGACTGCGACATTCACGCATCTCTCGAGAAGAGGCGGAGTGGTCATGACTGTGTTGGAGAGGACGGTCCGCGGCGGATTTCAGGACAATCCGCGGCGAATCTCAGGACGATCCGCGGTGGCTCTCAGGACGATCCACGGCGCCTGCAGGGAGATCCGCGGCGTGTGCAGGATGGTCCGCGGCGCTTTACCGGCTTCGGAGGAGGGTCGTCCGGTCGTCGGCCGCGGACGATCCTGGAAAAGCGCCGCGGACGGGCCGTGAGTTTCTCTGAGTCTCTTCACGATCCATGCCGATGTTACGTTAGAATGGGATGGTGATCAGTATGGTAGAGGCAGGGCTAAGCATAATTTTTAATAATCTCTGACGCAGTTCGACTGCTAACAGTACAGAAATTGAGCTGAGCCTCGTATTCGCCCTAAGTGGCCAATCGGTAACTTCGTTAGTCAACTATATGCACTACCTTTGGGATCGTATGGTTTTGAAAGCCTAAAAACGAAACAAGACACGAGGATAAAAATGGAGCGATGGAGGAATCGAGCGCACATGGTAGTAGCAGGAGCGAGGACTGACGCTACAACGACCAATCTGACGCGAGTGGCGAGTCAGTGCATAAGGCTAGTACCGACCACACCCAGAAGCGTTAGTATCGATCTTTACGCCAGCTTGACCCTGTCTACAAAATCGATCCCAAAATCTTGAGCCAGATGATTTCGAAGTCATCCTTCCATCTGCGGATGCCGGTGAATGATGGTAGCTCATCGTTTGTCCTTTGCATGCATTCAAATTTTACGGACTTTTTCTCTGTAGCCACGTGTAGCGCGGCCTGGAGCACGCCGTGGTCTCTCCAATCTCTAGCCTTATCGACGGCTACGTTGGAAAGTCTTGCCTACGCACATTCCTTGTTCTACTCATACACATGTATGAGCTAGTATGTCAATGTCACTGGGCCGAACCCACGCACCGCAGTGCCATTGGTGGCGCAAGTCACGGTCGCTCTGAACTACAAGCCTCCATCACCATCTCCTGGTGTCGAGGAGGCCGTTCGCCTGGGAAGCAAGTCAAATGCGAGGCTATCGGCTCGGGATAGTCGTGGAGCTCAACGACGTTATGCTCTGTCCCGTATTGAACGCGTCACATCAAGTATTGTGTTTTACGGGACAGGACTAAGCTTGTGTATAATAGTATAAATGTTCCGGGTATGCAGCAGTATCCTAATCTACAGACCCAAAGAGATTTGTACCTTCCCAGAAGGAGTTTGCAGTGAAGGGAATGCACATCCCTGTTGTATTCCGCTACGATGTAGACCAGGAAGCCCAATTTGTTTGGCTGTTCTGAGTGGGGCTGCCCTGAGTCAGCTACAATCTGCTTTCCACAATCTCTGATTGATCTCAGTGGTGGCCACTTATCAACATTGGTGAAAAACGGCTATTTTCGATTCTTCAGATTGATGTTCCTGTCGAATTTATTGGTTGCACCGATGAGCGTGGTAATACTGTGGTTTGGAGCGATCGTTTGGAGTTTGTACTGGATAAACATAATTACTTCAAACGCATGAGTTATGGTAGGTGATGAGTTATTGTCACGTAGTGTTAGTAATCTCAGGCAAACCGTCATCGTCGAATTTCTCAGGTTATGGAATATACACTGTTGAAGTGGTGCGTCACTTTGCGCCGCTTGATTTCCCTCGCTGGAAGGTTTACAAGATACTTGATCTCAAGCAACCTTACGGTGATCGCGCGCAGTTGTCTACTTCTGAGGTAAGGTGTAGAGATGCCGTTAGTAGTCTTTATGTTGTTCAACGAGATCGAGATTCTTCAGCGATCCACAACTCCTGCTCCACAAAAACAGCTCCAACAGAATAGAACACGGTGTAAGAGCCTGGATGGACACAAGAAGGATATCAACAACTTGTGTGGACAGAAGAAGGATAATGGCAACTCGGATGGACAGAAGAACGATAATAACAACTTCGATGGTCAGAAGAAGGACAATAACAAGTTGGATGGACAGAAGAACGATAACAACATTTTGGATGGACAGGAGAAGGATATTGACAACTTGGATGGACTGAAGAACGATAATAACAGCTTGGATGGCAAGAAGAACGATAATAACAACATAGAAGGACAGAAGGACTATAACAAAGGTTCGTCACTGGTTTCACGTATCATTTCTATCAGGGATGCGACGGCGTTCGACCCTTATTGTGTTTACAAGACCTGAGCACAGCAAGTATCGCGTACTAGCGGGCACACAGGTGCGCCGCTACGCGGCGATCAGTTAGATCGGCGTAAAATAGCCCGATGAAAAAACACAAGCGCATATTTCACACACTTTACATGATTACCTCGGTGTACCGCCCACTTTTCGCGGCGTTTCGGGCGTTATTCTCGATGTCTCCCACCCGTTTACGCATTGAGCCTTTCAGGGATTCTTGAAAAAACTTACCTCAGGCTTCAGCGCAACTTAAGTGATGGATTCACACAACTTACTCCAAGTTCAGAAATATAATAACACATGTAGCTTACACAACATTGCGAGCAACTTGCCATTTTTTTTACATGTGACTTGACAACGGCACTCAACGCGGCCGGTACAACGATACGCTACGTAGCCTGCGCGCCGACGCCCAGCGCGGCCTGCTCGCCCAGCGCCAACCGGATCCGCCAACGGTTAGGCGGAGCCCCAGCCCTTGAGCGGACCATGCACCTCAAACTTGGGTAATGGAACCAGCGACGATGCCAACATCTGAGTCCCGTCTCAAAATAGCGTCGTATACTTCTCATTGAAATGGCCGGCCACATCACAGTAAAAGTTAAAAGTATGTGTTACACGCAACATCTTATGTAACATTCCCATCAACAGTCTGATTACGTGCAACTTTCCACAGCCGAGATAAGTTGAATGAGCGATGAAATGACACGTTTAATTTTCACGTCATTACTTTATGTCACCTGTAAGTTAATTCACACCGTGCAACATACTATGTTGAGGGTCACATGTAACATACATTTGTAGTTAAGTCGCAGGCAGACACACATACATGCACATACGCATAGAGTGAGCAAAATATATGTAGTAGGATCCTTGATTCCAATGCTCACCGCAAGACCTTTCCTTCTTCAGATGAGACCATAGTGTCTAAGGGATCACGCAGACTTCTTGACGGTTTGAAAGACTCCGGAATTGCCTCACGCTGTTGGGCAGGTATATGCAACCCACAATGCGTTCCTTCTCCAGTTGCGAAACTCACAAAATTGACTGAAGTATTGCAGGCTAAACAAACGAAGCCTGTTGGGAGTCCTAACGTGGCGGAACTATCGCTGGAAGAGAAGTTCGCTAGAGAAATTGAAAGGGAGGTATGACAAGGCTGTCCTTATCAAGAGTTGACATTGATTCAGTAATGAACGTTCCCGCGCAGGTTTCACAATTTCAAAGTCAGTCATCCCACACTTCACGCTAACCCTCGTTCTTGAGTTTTTGGTGGGAAAGACACACGATGGCTCTTGGGGGCAGAACAGCGTCGAAGGAACGGGGCCAAATGCCACCTTAAAGACAAAGAAATATTACCTTTAGCGGTGTATTCCAAAGCTCTGGGCCTCCGCGCTGGAAATGTACGGCAATCTCTGTCAGTCGAAATGGTGATGAATTCGTTGTCTTTTTTAATGAAAAACCACTGCCTATGATCGAAGGTTGAAGACGTAAAAGCAGAGAACCACGTTACTTCTCTTCATATTTTTAGTTCATCAATCCCTCTAGCAAACAAAAGGACATGAGAGCGCATAAAAACCCGCGTTCAAAGAACATCTAGTTGACGGTAGCGTTCGACATCACGCCATATAGGTTTTTTCAAACAGTTGTGCTAGATCGCGAGCAAAGCCTTCAGTGTAGAACGGCCTGCAGCAAGTTGTGATAGATATCTGATGGGGGGGAGTGCTGGCTTTCTGCCAAAGCGCGCATCAATAGCTCTCTGATGTCTTCTAAGCCAGTGAAATAAGCTGGGCCTTGATAAGGCAATGAAGGCACTGGCAGTAAAGGGTGAGTGGAGTGGCTTCGATCGCGTACGATGCCCTTGGAGAGTGGTAGTGGGTGAATGACAACAACTTAGACCTAAGGCGCTATTCATAGTCCTCATAGCCAGCGCGTCACGCTTTCGCGGAGACTGAATACTTCAGCAGCGAGGCTATGGCGGAGCGGAACAAAGTGGACACTAACTTTTCCGAGCAAACGAATTCGGTACATTGGGTCACCATCATGGTATCAGAGGATAGTAATAGAACTAATTATTATGAGCCGAAATGAAATTGATGATGGATTATTGATCAAAATGATGAAAAACTAGTTATGGCTGTTTCCGCCATGGCGTAGCTGGCGTTACCCACGTGCCGCGCAGGCGTGGTGTCAGGCCTCTCATACTCCAACGCTACGCCCGCTAGTGACACACTGGCTTTGAAAAGTATTAATAGGGTCTGATGGTGAGCAAACACAGCCAGGGGACATTCTTCTGTGCTGTTTTTCGCCTTTGAGGAAGCGTAAGCCGTTCTGATTCCGAAGGTTATCGCAATTGTTTTACATTAAAAACTCTAGGGTTGTTAACAGGACCTTCAACATAACTGTCACTCAGAGTGGAGCACTCGTAGTCTTCTGCTAGTTCCGTAGAGGTCAGCCGATGGATTGCTCATCAACAGGACATACCCTACACACTTATCAGCGCCGTTCTACGTGACGGGAGCTCCGCAACATGTGCAATGTTGTAGACAGTTCACGGTGACGTAAAGTTGAAAAGCGACGGCACCCTCTCGTGGCAGAATTATGACTAGTGCTTCGCGTCGACTAAATTATGTCACAGCTGAGAGCTCGTTGAAGAACCGCCCACGCAGCTGCTCTTTGGGTTTCCCTCACAGTTGGACCGCAGACCGTCCGATTCCTTCTGACTCTGAGATAAGCCTTAGTCCGGCTTTTTCCAGCGCCATCCATTTCATCTGCGAAACACGTAATCGATAACCAGGGGGTACGTCGGATCGCAGTGGGATCCGTAGCAATCGAAGTTTGGGGCTGAGCGCGGGCGACGAGAGTGTTGAGGTGCAGCATTCCTCGTACGGCCGCTAAAG
The DNA here is from genome assembly GCA_029168955.1 of Aplectana chamaeleonis. Lineage (NCBI taxonomy): Eukaryota > Metazoa > Nematoda > Chromadorea > Rhabditida > Cosmocercidae > Aplectana > Aplectana chamaeleonis. The sequence goes on along the minus strand of JAPDOI010000028.1, from coordinate 748,602 downwards.
TGTGTCCACCTCACACACAAAACTCGCATATAGACAAGGTAGTAGGTGCAGATGGCTGCGTACTTTTGCTGCTTGACGCAGAGGGACTTGATGACTGTACTTTCTGGGCCGAGTTCGCGTGTGAAATCTAAATGTTCACCGAGTGGGCGAAGGACGGACACAGGCAGACTCTTCAGTTGCATTTTCGAGACCCGCTTGTCACGTCTATTGTGCGTATCGACCTGGTGTGACTTGGCCAATCGCTGAAATCTGACGGGGACTTCCAGAGTTAGGAGGCAAATCTCGCATTACCGGTGCACCGTGTGTATCATGGAACAGTTGCTTCCTTGTTGTGCAGTAGTGTGCACAAAAGTAGTGGTTTCAGAAGTCCTTGTGCTCGTACCTGCACGAGTGCTTCCAGTCGACGGAAATTGAGCTGCTCTACAGAAGGCGAATCCCGAATTATTTACCGCTCTGTTGGAGGCATTGATGCGGGTTTAGGTGAGGTGGATTACTGGCATTTCAAGAGAAAACTTTCTACGGCTTTGCTATCATATTATAGCTCAACCATTCATTTCAGCACCCACAGCTCCTGTCGTCACCGATGTCGACCGCTCACTACTATACATACCTTGGTCTGGTGGGAGTTAGGCGACATCAATGGCGTCCATTGGTGATTCCTTCACCACCAGCCTCCTCCAGCCTCTGATACGTCATCTTAGTTACTTTATTAGCAGCTCTTCCTCTGCTGCTGATTTGTAAGAGCTTGTTCTGTTTGCTCCTCTAACATGCCGGAACTTCTGTCCAGTGTCCAGGATAGGAATCGTTTCCTAACGTTCTCCGCTGTTGATTAGACTTTTGTGAACTACTTCCGGCTAGTCGTGATGCATTGTTACAATTAGTGCTCCGATATCACAAATACTCTGTGAGATAGGTCCATCCATCCATCCATCCATCCATCCATCCATCCATCCATCCATCCATCCATCCATCCATCCATCCATCCATCCATACATCCAACCACCCATTCATCCATCCATCCATTCATCCATCCAGCCGCCCATCCATCCATCCACCCATCCATCCATCCATCCATCCATCCAGCCATCCATCCATCCATCCATCCATCCATCCATCCATCCATCCTTCCATCCATTCAATTCAACCACCCATCCATCCATCCATCCATCCATCCATCCATCCATCCATCCATCCATCCATCCATCCATCCATCCATGTCACCCACAGATCCATCCATCCATCCATCCATCCATCCATCCATCCATCCATCCATCCATCCATCCATCCATCCATCCAACCACCCATCCATCCATCCAACCACCCATCCATCCATCCATCCATGGAATACCCATCCATCCATCCATCCTTCCATCCATCCATCCATCCATCCATCCATCCATCCATCCAACCACCCATCCATACATCCAACCATCCATCCATCCGTCCATCTCATCCATCCATCCGTCCATCTCATCCATCCATCCATCTCATCCATCCATCCATCTCATCCATCCGTCCATCTCATCCATCCATCCATCTCATCCATCCATCCATCTCATCCATCCATCTCATCCATCCATCTCATCCATCCATCTCATCCATCCATCCATCCATCCATCCATCCATCTATCTCATCCATCCATCCATCCATCCATCCATCCATCCACCCACCCATCCATCCATCCATCCATCCATCCATCCATCCATCCATCCAACCACCCATCATCCATCCATCCATCCATCCATCCATCCATCCAACCATCCATCCATCCATCCATCCAACCACCCATCCATCCATCCATCCATCCATCCATCCATCCATCCATCCATCCATCCATCCATCCATCTATCCATCCATTGTGAACACCGATGTCATACGTTCACTTTAATTCCCTTCATCATGTTGTGTACGCGGCGCGGTTCTTGCGTACAAATTACGAAGTTTATTGTCGCTGTTCTACATTTTTACTTATTGCCTTTCTGATCTGTGTGGTGTGTAAAACTTTGAAGAAACAGTGTCATGCTGGGTTGACCAAAAGTGTTCCTCAGAGAAAAGCGCAGCGAGAAATTGTGTTTTGTTTCTCTCTGCTTGTGTATTTGAATTTCCTACGCATTGTGTTAGTATTTTCGTGTTTTCTAAAATGTTTCTTATGTGGTGTTATGGAATCGAAACTCATGGGACAGCTGAGCTGTACTGTCGTTATCGGAGCCAAAATTCGGTCCGTAATTGCACACTACGGCTGTTTCATCACGCGACACGTGATACTCGTTCTGGTAGAAAGGTTAATTGCGTCGGGAGTAAGTGGTCCCAGAGCAATTTTCTTCCTGTTGCGTGATGCAACCGCCAGCCGTTGTCTGCAACTGCGGACCGGAATTTGGCTCCGAAAACAAGTCGCATAGCGTCGCCGTGTTCAAGGTAGTCTGGCGAATGGACGGAGCTGCGGCGGTAGATTGCTGCGCGCGATCGAAACTTCGTTGGTCGGTGATGCCGCCAACGCCAATGCGCCCACTGGCGACGAGCCATGCGCCGATTGCGCCATTGGGCAGTGGTATTTTGATCGTGAGCGATAATCTGCTGCCGCAGTTTCGCCCTACCGCCAGACTAGAATTGGCGAGAGGTCGATATGTGTGCGACGCGCAGTCTTTTAGAGCCTGTACGATCGATACTGTAGCACCGCTTCTCTCGTTTTGTTCTTCGTCATTTATTGGCCGGATGAAAATAGTCATTGGTTCTGTCTTGTCTGCTTGCTTCTTTTGAACCTGAATCGAGGTTTGTGTTCAATATTTCATTGTTCGAACCACTTGTAGTAAAATTCAGATAGATCTGTGTAAACCAGACGCTAAAAATTTGAGCAGGCAGCCCTGACCGCCCTTTGCCCGCCAGCCTGTGAGGTATTGAACGACATTGACTAGGGCTTGCCTTCAACTTCCCTGAAGGTTTAGCGAAACTATGTGCACGAAGTTGCAGGTATGTGACAGTACATACATAATCCTTGCTCGAATTTTCTTAAATGACTTGGGGGACCCCGCGGAAAGGTGGAGTCTATGAGGGAACCTTAAAGGCACAGTCCAACCTCAGAGGTAATTTTTGATATTTTGGTCCAGTCGCCGTCTCTAGCAACCCTGCCAAGCGCGAAATCTAAATTAGCTCAAATAAGCGAGAAAAGGCTAGGAGAAATCGACCACGCGCCCTTGGAAGAAAAAATGGGCAACGCCCACTGGCAGGTTTCCGATCTCAATAGGGAAGAGACGCGCGAATGATTTGATTCAAAATCTATGTTCTTCCTTTTGTTTTCGGTCTGGCTTTATATTGTGCCATGCTTCAGAATGATGGCTGCGAATAACGAGAAAATATAGGCTCGAGACAACTCGTCCGCGAACTTCTAGCCGTTCAGAATCGAAATTTTTGAGGAGCCGTAACTCTGGTCATAGTGATTTCTGAGCGATTCTGGAGACACCATTGAGATCAGCGTGAAATTTTCTCCAAGATAGGCAGAAAAACGAAAAATCGATTCTGAGGTTGGCATTATAGTTGTGCTTTTTGACTAAACGGACCGAATGAATGAATGAATGAATATATTCGACCTAAAATTTTTCGAATAAACGAATGAATGAATATATTCGACTTCAAATTTTTCGAATAAACGAATGAATGAATATATTCGACTTCAAATTTTTCGAATGAACGAATGAATGAATATATTCGATTCTCTATTTCGAATGAATGAATATCGATAATCGAATAACTTCGAATGAAAGAATTAATTTAACTACGGGCCTACCGAATTCAGAGTTATGCGACTCTACTGCTTTGAAGAGGCAATTTTTACACATGGCGTCGAAAGCATTTGAACTGCTCAATATTTTCAATATTCTGCACAGGCAGGGTTCATCGATATCGGCACGCAAATTCGATACGTATCATTTCTACACTAGCAGCATTTTGGTGCCACCCACAGCGGCTCTAATGCGTTATCCATACAACGCCAGCGCGGTGTTTGGTTGGGCCGCGTTCAGAGTTCATTCGTGGCGCGTCGCGATGTTATAATCAGCTTACGTATCGATCACGCGACGTCACGTCGCATCTACGCTTGGTGTTCACAGTGAAGAGGTGCGATGCATTTGAAATCACGCGCAATTCGCCTTCGCGCGACGACCATCGCGTCGCCTTGCAATGCAACGCGACACGATGGACGTCGGGCGATGGCAAACTCGTTGCTGCTTTTCGTCAGTGTTTTTTCATTGAATCAGCCAAGTCTGACAATGAAAGGAATGGAATATCCATATTTAGGATCACATGCACTTGGAAGAACACGGAAAAAAACTTGGTAGCGCTAAAAAATTGTCGTTGCTTGTTTACGAGAAATTGCGTACGTGCGCACTTGCACGTAGTCGCCCAGCGTTCGCGAAGCGCTCACACCTGAAAACGTGCGCGACGCGATTTTCACGTCGCACTGACATTTTCAATTGCGTCGCCCAGTGAAATCTCTGAGCGTCGCCTCAGGGTGTGTGGCCCGAAGTCTCGTTCGCGCTGCACACGTGTTACGCCCTTTTCGCTATTGCGGCAACGCTCGTACCGTCCTTTTCATTGTTTCCACTGCTCCTCCTTCGTTTCGTCTAATTGCAATTTTTTAAAGCAGTTTTTCTCCGAAACTAAAGTCACAGGTAATCAGCAGCGAAGCGCTTCGTTATGGCGAAATATAATTATTGAAAACGGTGTTTAGGTGTAACCGGCAGACCGGCTGCTGGTATTGGAAAAATCTTTACAAATTCAGCCAAAATCTATAAACATTCTAAGTAATCACAAGTCCTGGGCAAATTAAACCTTTCCCAGCCGCTTTGCGGCTGGAGCGATTCACCTCATAAAAGACTCTCGTAAGTGAAAACAGTCCTCTGGATCACGTCGTAATGAGAGCGTGAATGGAATGTCGTCTAATTGTAGGAAGTCTGTGGTCAGACTTGAATATTATGAGGTATTGCCAAACCTCTACCGACGAACATCGCTTTCGTTGACCTTCATCAGTTACTCTAAAACCAAATTTGATCACTGAATCCTTTGAGTAAATTGGAACTCTCCACCAGATCGCAAGGGTTGACCCATGAGATACGGAAGTTTGAGATGAATAGCGCTGAGAGTTCCAGAGTATCGATAGGGCATTTGGAACCATATATGTATGTAGTAAGACCGGTTAAACCGACGGTGCCAAAAGACCCTGCCGAGTGGATAGCGGGAGCATGGCAGGCAAATGGGCGTTAAAGGCAGTGTTCGCGATGGTTTTCATTCCCGAGTTTTCCATTCAAAATAAAGCGTTGGCCACCAAGTATTACCAAAATTACCATGAAACGGCGAGAAATTCACTAAAACGTCTTATTTCAGTCACATCATTCTCAGGCCTGGACTAGTCCGATTGTATGAGCATGTTCAATGTGATTGTCACCAATGAAAAATGGGGCAAATCGAAAATGGAAGAGTATTTTGGACAAAACAGTATTAGTGAGAATCCGAAGAAAAGAACGGAGCCAGAAAAATGAGAGAGTTGCAAAAGACGGGTCCACAAAAGATTTCGCTGTCACAACGAACAGTTCCTGTGAGAGTAAAAAGGCTGGGTGAGAGTAAAGGATTTCGTGCCCTTCTGATGTGTTTTTCTCGGTTTCTTCGTCTTTTCAATTCTAGTTGGGTGCTAAACAATCGATTCAGCAATAAATCTCAAAATTGAAGATTATCGTGAACACTACACTGCCTCTAAGCAAAACACTCCCTGGGGCTATGCGGAGTTCCTCGGTCTGATCGCGGGCAGCACTAAAGCAGTACATATCTCTATGCCGGCTTCATACTAGAACGATAGCGGTCGTATAGTGAGATGGGAGTTGTTCGGCCCGCCAAGCGCCAGCGGTTCCATCGGTGTTACTGTCTGAGTTGTTAAAAATGGCCGCGGAATTTCTCGATTAGGCGCAATCCCTAGCTTTATTTTCGCTTTTCGTGAATTTGTTACATCGACATTTTCTGATTCTATGAGAAGTACACCCGCCGCGTTAGGTAACTCTATACATGCACAATAAGGCGAGTTGGAAATCCGACTTTGTTTGGATTGTCAATCCTCTAGCAACTTGGTCTTTTGATTTGAAAAAGGGAGGATGGCCCTGGCTTGTTGCGATGTTTTAGGTGGGTGCGAATTGCGGGACGTGTGTGAGTTGTCCGACGACCACATTTTCTGCCCTAACGAGTATGAGCCGCAAAACTTGCTGCTATTTGATATTTACTTCACCTTCTTTAAGTAATACTTAATTTTTCACCTATTCAGCATTATCCTTTTATTTAGTTCTCAAAAATCGACAAAAAGAACAAAATCCGAATTAGTCGTGGTCGACAGCCGTAGAAGCAGTTTGTTAAAGTTGGTAAACGTATACAAAATCTCGCTCTATTGAGAATTTCCGTGCATATTTTGATCTAGCGCATATGTCGTGGGTTCAATTGCCCTATCATATTTCGCGGCTTTAGCTTTGGCTACTAAAAAATAGTAGACGCTCAGTTGGTACACTGGATCTCCATCAAATTTCAGTTTCAATTTCGGAAACCGTCAAGTTTGGCTGAAAATAAAAAAAAAGCGTTGGATAGAGGAGGATTTGAGCATTCGACCAGTATTGTCCTTATCAGAAGGAAATTCCGGTCCGCAGTTATGGACAAACGCTGCTGCAGCACGTAATGCGATGAATTCGTGGCTTGGTCGAAGGTCAATCGTGCTGGGACCACGTGGTCCCACCACGATTGTCATCGTGTCGCGTGCTGCCACAGCGCGCGTCTGCAACTGCGGATCAGAGATAGGAGCTTTTTTGAGTATTCATCGAAAACAGTTTTTTTTTGAAACACAGATCATCACTGGAAGGTTGAGACGTTTCCGTGTTTAATGAGGTTTGGGGCTGGGTTTGAGCTCATTACGCATCTCGATTTACGAATCACGATTTACGATTTACGATTTACGAATTACGAGGGTTTTTGAAATTTGCGATTTACGAAATTCAACTTTTCAATTACGCTCAGTCCTGACCCACAGAAGTGCTGGTGCATTGGCCCTTCCAGCAATTTCTGTGTAGGACCCGGTTATGGCTGTTAGATTATTCGACTATGTTCGAATATCGAATATGTTCGAATAGTTGTCAGAGTCGATAGTCGATCTCGAAAAATAATCGAATATGAGGTTTTTTCGATAGTCGATTTCGAATAATGATCGATTATCTGATTTTTTCGATAGTCGATTTCGAATAATATTCGAAAATCGGAATTTCTCGATTACTCGATAATCGAATAAATAATCGAATAATTTATTCGAATGTTTATTCGATTGCGAATATTCGAGCACAACTATAGTTGGCATGTGTCTTTAAAGGCAGTGTCCACGATGAAAATCGTTTTCGAGTTTCCACCAGAAATCAAAGGTTTAGAGTCTGACTGTTTCATCAGTGAAAAACGAATCACGAAAAACGCTGCGAAACATCCAAAATCAGCTCTTCTTCTTGGAAGCCACATTTAAACGGTGGATGAGTTGCGCTGGCATGGGCCTGAACTGGCCAGCGCATGCAGATGCGCCCCAATGCTAAAACTGAGCCGCGCCCGCGCTCCAATGCTAATGTAGAAGCGGACCAAACTGTTCCTCGGAAAACTCGATCGCGAGTGGAAGGGCTAGCGCGAGCGGACTTCGGAGCAGTAGGGAGCTCTTTCGGGCTCGTTTTCGTTCGTTTTTTCGACCCCAATGCTCCAATGAGACCCCGAACTTTTGATCTCCGGCCAAACACCGAGGACGAAATTTATCGTGGACACTGCGCTTTAAGGGTGTTCAAAATTATTCTCGGATCGGGTTCCAGACTTCCTACAGGGGGTTATTTAGTGGGCTAAATACGAATTTGAGTCCGTTTTCGCTTTTCTGAGCGGCATTATGCCTTTAAAGGCAGTTTTCACGATGATTTCGGTTCCCGAGTTTTTCTCATAAAACAATGCGTTGGCCTCAAAGTGTTACCAAAACAACGAAGAAACGGCGAGAAACGCATTATGATGGCGTATTTCAGTGACATTATTCTATAGTTGTCTGGTTTGGATGAACATGTTCATGGGGTTGTCACCGGTGAAAAATTGGGTCAATCGAAAATAGAAGAATATTTTATGCAAAGGAGAGGATTAGTTAGGGCTCTTAGGAAAGAACTGAGCTTTAGAGAGTAGAGAATTGCTAAGGACGGCCAACAAAATATTTCATTGTCACAACAAACACTTCCTGTGATACTTAAGAGGCGGGGTGATACCTAAGGATTTCGTGTACTTCTGATGCGTTTTCCTCCAGTTTCTACGTCATTTCCAGTTCTACCCAAGGGCCAATTAATCGATATTGCAAATAATCTCAAAATTGAAGATTATCGTGAACACTGCCTTTAACAGGAACAATTTACTTTAATATTCCGAAGATCGACCAACGAATCTCAAATTCGTGTGCGATCTGAATAAAACCTACAGAGAAAAATTTGAGACAAATCCGAGACTCCGATCAAATTACAGTATACCCACCGTAACATGCCGTAATTGAAGAAAAACCGATAAACACCACGGATTTGTGTTAAGCAGTCGAAGTTATCCTATGCAGATGTTCCGGAGCAATGTTATCCTATCATCCTGGAAATCGCCAAAAGTTGCGTTTGGCCGGCAAAATTTCTCCCAGCGGGACGCTTTGGGCCGAATCAGCCGTAATCTTCGAAAAGTCGGCGAATGGACCTGATTTGTGATCAACACCCAACACAACTGAAAAAGTTGCAGGCCAAATCCAAAACAATTTTTCAGAACAGCTCAAAGCTTTCTGTTCGGAAACAGTGGGCCGCAATCCCAATAAAACCGCGTTAAGGGCCGCGCTCGAATCGTCCTAAAAATAGGAATTTCTGAAGGAACTGAGTTGATATTACCGATTGAAATTTTTTTTTCTAGAATCACTGTTTGATGTAGAGTCCGAATATGCCATTCGCAGCTGCCTAGAATCATTCTGAGAAAAGTTATAGGCGTTCTTTCTCTGATGCCTTTTGTACACTCGAAAAAGCGCCTTAATTTCCGGAAATGGACTTCATATTCGTGTTCAGGCATTTTGGACTTGTACGAATTTTCGGTTCAGCGTTCAGTTATGTCAGTTACGGGGTACAGAAAGCTTGAATGAAAATATTCCAGATCTGACTTTAAATTCCGCAGGGGTTATTTGGGGTACCGATCACGAATCTGAAGTTTATTTGTCTTTTTCCAAAGTTTGCGGATGAAATCGTTCGAAGCTTCCCAACGGGAGAACAATTTGAAGGCAAAATCGACTTTTTCCGGAGTTTGGCGACTGATGTGGCTCAAATCGTTCTTGTGGGGGTTATTTGGAGTGCTCAACACGAATCTGATTTCAGTTTATCGATTTTTGACAGTTTAGGGTAGGGTACGGTGCGTATACGGTAGTTTGGTCAGAGTCTCAGATTTGTCTCAAAGTTTATATGTTAGGGTTATTTGGGGTGCTGAATACGAATTCGTTGTCCATTTTTGTCGATTCTTGAATTATTACGGTAGTTTTTACCGACTAAAGGGCATGTTACCTACCGTAACCTACAGTAAACCTTGAAAGTTTTGACAAGCGAACCCCAGGTTCGTGTTCAGCACACTAGATTACTTCTACAGACAAGTTTTTAGCAAAATCCGGAGAAAATTTTAAGTACACCCTTGAACTTCCCTGGGGGGGGGGAACCTTTCCTTGCCGCGATGCTTTAAAAACGCTCATAACTTTTTCAGAGTGAGTCTAGGCTCCTGAGCATATTCGGACTTTACGTTCACTTTACGTGGAGGTATGAACTCGCCCTAAGGTCCCGTTCATTCTGAACGGGACCTTAGGACGAGTTCATACTTGCACGTAAAGTGAACGTCAAGTCCGAATCGCTCCAGTAAGGAGCGACATGGCCATATTTAAGACACCGTTCGACGCGCGACGCGACATCGATCGATAGCCACCAATGTCATGCGGGCCGCGGTGGAAGTATAACCCGAAAACAATAAGCAAAGAATACAATTAATCGCGAGAAAGTAAGCAAAACAACGGGACAAAAGAGCGGAAACGGCCTGAACCTCGAGCAGCATTAGATCGATGTCATTTTGTACGGGCGCTGTGAACGGCGGATATATGCCGTTTCCCCGAGCGAAACGTAGTCCGGAACATCGCTGTATGTCCGGCTTTTGCCGATTAGGACGTTCACTCCTGCGGAAGACAACTGCGAATGTCTTTGGTAGAAGTTCTCAAGACTTCAGCTAATGTACATCTTCAAGCAGACACCCTCACGAATTTCTGAATCTTATTGATCAACACTACATGATCGGACTTTCCTTTATTGAAAAAATATGTGTTCAAACTAGACAGTCATAACTCTCAGAGAATCCTCTATCAGTAGAAATCATGGCCGTGGAGTTTTAAAGATTTTGTGGAATTTTCGATTTCATTGATTTCTTAAAAAATTCGGCTACCAATTTCGTACCGTAAAGGTAAACATGTAACCATCGCACTGTTAGGATTTACCAATGCGATTCAGGGGTTTTGTGGCACCCTCTGCTTAGATATGGCCCAATTGAAGGAGTTCTCTACGTTCACGGGCGGGAAGTAGGACCAATCGCCGAAGTTGACCACGTGGCGATTCATTGCGTACCAATCGCGGACCTCTCAGGCCCCCGTCAGAGCTGGTCGATCGTCCGAGTCCTATCGAAATAGTGACAGACGGGTGTACAATGAGTCCGTCTGCAACCGTCTGCTTGCGTTCGCAATCCACCCACTCGATACTGGTGTTCCACGCGCGCACACTTGCAGGGCCAAGGCACCTGGGGTCGGGTTTTCTGTTCCGGACTCAGTCGAACTCAGCCGGTTTTTCGGCCAAGTCTGACGATTCCTCAGGGTTCCGCTCACCATTTATCTCAAAAACGATTTTATGCTCCGAAATTGGGCTTTTTCGGGAGTTTTCTTTCATTGAAAAGAACAGATCTTACAACTAGAAGGTCATATTTGAATATTATTCGAATGACTCGAATATTCGAGTATCCATTCAGGTAATCGAATTATTTTTTCCAATACTTAAACCATTCGAAAAATTTCTAATCGTTTTTTTTGCAAACCCGAATTCATTTGGAATATTCAACTATCCAGTTTTTCATCTATCCGAATCATTCGCGATTCCAGGTAACTCGGATTTTTATATTATCCGCTCAACTTTATGACAGGATATTCGAATATTCAGCCACTGAGAGTAGGGCATACTATCGATCTCCGAGCCGAATTCCGGTCCGCAATCGCGAACTACGGCCGTTGCATCATGCAACACGTGATAATCGTGCTGGGAGAAGGGTGAACCGTGCCGGAATCAAGTGGCCCCAGCACGATTAACTCGCTTCGCATGATGCAATAGCCGTAGTCTGCAAATGCGGATCGGAATTTGATTCAGAGAACGACAGTACATATATTACGATGTTTGCGATTTATTCCAGAATAATTCAAAAAATTGGATTTTGAATCGAATATTCGTATAATTTTCCCGGATATTCAGTCGAATCGAATATATGTAGCATAGGATTTGGAATCCTTTCATTCATTTGGAGAGGTGTAAATTTAGTTTATTTGTTCATTGGTAGGATTCATAGAGACTCTTCGTATTCGAAAAATAATTCGTTCCGCAGTTTCCGAAGGGCCATAATCAAACAATTATTCATTCGGGAAAGTTTTCATATGTACCCTCTATAAAACGGCGTAATTCACATCATTCGATGCGCGAGCGGCGCGCGCGACGCCTGGGCCTCCGTCTGCCCTCCGCTCTCTCACTGTCTTTAACCTCCGCTCCGCACCAGCACGCGTAGGAACCATGAAAATTTTGCCGTTTTATAGCCTGTACTATTGACTTGTTTATCTTTTTCGTATTGTTCCATGAAAAAAAATGAAAATTTTCTTTTTACAAAAAAAAAGCTCTAGCGGAAGCGAAATTCAAGCCTTTTTTATGATTCGTAGATTTAAGGCAGCTGACACGCTCAAAAATGGTATTGATTTCATGACATAAATCGAAGGTTCGTAGTTGGAAGTATGGGAAACCAACGAAAACCCCGATGAAAACTGGAATGGAATTACGGGATTAACGGTTGTTTTTGTAATGGAGTAAAAGTGGACGAGTTATGCCCGCGCGCTTGAAATAGCGAATATTAATAGCAGTGTTCACGTTGGGTATCATATTCGAGTTTGACTTAAAAATGGGGTTGTTTGGTCGCGAGTTAGCGAATAGTGAAGAAAAAGCGAGCAAAAGCCCTAACAACAAGTTAAAATAGCGGTTTCTTACGTACGTACAGGTTCAGGGCGCGTACAAGCTCCAGCGCCCTACTAGTTTCCACAAGCGCGCGCTAATGGCGAAATGTGCGCGAATCGATCTGTCTCGATGTGGCGGTTTCGCTCGACAATTTGCCATCGAGAACTTCCGCGATGCCACAAGCTCGCCAGAACGGGGGCGGGGCGGGCTTCGCAGGCGTACTGGGCTAACGGTGCTTAACTTCGCGACCGTTTCCATCTATTCCAGCCCGTTTTCGCTGCTTTCTTTGACCCTATCCTCTAGCATCTGCCAGCGTGGTGTTTCGCCCTAAAGCTTGAAAACAAGGTTTATTGTGAACACTGCCTTTAACTACAATACGGTTGAGATAGCGAAGCTGATAAACTCTTACAGCCTGGGGTGCGTTCCAAGAAGATTTCCACGGGAGGAAAAATCAATCTGATAAGAGCCGACCAATGACAGATTGAGAGACCGCATGAAATGAGCCTATCAGTTAGATTATCATTCGTTATATCTTATCAGACCCATTTTCTTACCATGGAAATCTTCTTGGAACGCACCTCTACTTTGACCGAATCGAATGATTCGAAAAATCATTCGACTGAAAAAGTCGACTTCGAATTATTCGAAAAGTCGAAATATTTGAAAAAGGAAAATTCCCGGGTTATTGGAAAATTGAAATATTCAAAAAAAAATATGAAAATGTAAAAGTATAGCCTGTACTACACCACTCCCCCCGTTAGAGGCATAAAATACCAGTCAAAGTGACCGTATTCGAATTTTGTGGGAGAGTTATCCAACCATGTATAGTGTATGCCCATCGGAACCTTCGCGAGAAGTAGTATAGCGAAAAAGAAGACTTCCATTTTCTACGTATTCTCGATTTTTGTGTTGACGAGTTCTGACGACGCAACAAGAGTTAATGTGACTTTTCACGTTCTAACATATCAGCTCATGTGACAAGTGTATATAAGACATGGAGATCAGTCGCCACGTCACATTTCTTCCTCTCATTCACTGTTCACATTGATACTCTTTATCCCTGAAAATTCTAACATGTAAGCTTGCGCATTGAAACCATATTGTTCTGAAAGAGTCTTCGGTAGGAGAAACAGATAACAGAGTCGGTTACTCGAAAAGTTTGAAGCGCTCAGCCGCTTTCGACGTTTAAATTTCCGAAGTTCCGCAGTACGACAAACACACCTACGCAAAGTTTCTGTCTAATCCAAGATATTGACGAAATTGAAAAAAATCGCTGGGTGGACTTACAAGGGAAGTATAAAAAGCGTAGGTCGGATCTGCGAAAACAACTAGTATGGCTAGTATCTCTTCTCGCTCAATAGTGAAAATTCACAGTATCCCGCCCCCAGCTGCAGGTTCAAAAAAGGTATGAGCATTTTTCAAGCCTCGCGAAAAGGCAAGGGCATCAGGCATTTTTATTTGGAGTTTCAAAAATTTTTCTCAGATTTAGCTCAAAAGTTGTATGTAGGGGTAATCTAGGGTGGCGAATACGAGTCTGGAGTCCATTTGTCGAAATTTTGAGGTTTACTGTAGGTTACGGTAGGTAACATGTCATTTAGGGGTCAAAACCCACCTTAGTATTCTGAAAATCGACGAACGCACGTTAAATTCGTATTCTCCACCCCGAATAACCCCCGTATACAAATTCTGAGTAAAATCTGAGATTTTTACCAAACTACCGTATTTGACTTACTGACTTAATCGGTTGGCTTTCGCCTGACGCGGTCATTCCGCATCTTCACCGAGGTGTGCCGTCCTAGTAGTCAGCCGTGTCCATTTTTCACGGTCTTCAGCCACAATTTGAACACATTCCATCCAGCTGTCACTATTCCATTTCCTGCGAAACAGAAACATCGCGCCTGAACTGTCTTTCGATGCCGAGTGACTTTAAATCCTCTTTAACCACATCCGTCCAGAACTTTCGCCTACGCCCAGGTGGCCGTTTCCAGACAGGATTTGGAAGCATTTTTAAAGCGTGTTGTACGAGACGATCCGGCGTTCTTCTTAGTATATGCCCGAGCAGTCGAAGTCGACTTTCCATTGCTGCTTGAGATGGCGTTAGGAGATGCTGGCACCTCCTCGTGTCACGCGTTGATGTACTGCGTCGATTTCTTTGTAAAGGTCTTCGTTATGGCATACACGCGGCCAGAAATATCCAAGCAAACGCCTAAAAAGCTTCCTCTCCGTGCAATCCAACCTTTCCATCTGCGTTTTCGGTGCTGCCCACGTCTCCGATCCGTACATCATGATAGGGCGAATAGCGGATAGGTAGACGCGCAACTTGACTTCCTTCGCGATGGTGGTAGACCACAAACACTTGGTTAGAGAATTGAATGCAGACGTAGCTTTCGCACATCGTTGTCGAATATCCGCTGCATAACTACCATCGTTCTTCAGCAAACAGCCCAAATAACAGAAATCGTCCACCAGTTCGATACGTTGTCCGTCCACACAAACTCCAGTTGAAGGCCTCTGAGAGACCCACATCTGCTTGCATTTGTCGGGACGAAGACGAAGTCCATAGGCTGCGGCATACTTCGAAACGAGGTTCACAATCCTTTGCAGTTTTGCGTTGTTTTCAGCGAATAACACAATGTCGTCGGCGTACTCCAGGTCGACAAGGAGCGTCCTGATGGTGTTAGGATCACATCCGCAGGAAACTGTTCTGCAACTCTACGCATGATGTCATCAACGGCGAAGTTGAAAAGAGAAGGTCCTGCAACGGCTCCTTGCCTTACTCCTGTGTTCACCACGAAAGCTGACGTATATCCGACAGGTGTACGATCTGCTGCTGTTGTTCCTTTGTTCATGTCCTCGATTAACCGAACATACTTTTCCGGGACTCCATCTGCTCGCAGAGCATTGAGCAATCGATCACGATGAGGAGAGTCGAACGCGGCTTCAAAGTCCAAAAGCAAGCTGTAATGGCTTCGAAAACCGCTGCCACGATTCAATTACTCTTCTCACGACGAACACTTGGTCGATGGTCGATCTTCCAGGTCGAAAACCGGCTTGCTCATCTCTGGTCGTTCCTTCACGATGTTTGATAAGTCGCTCGAGAATGATACGTTCTAAAACCTTGTACATGACACGAAGTAGAGAGATTCCTCTGTAGTTCTTAGGATCCGTGACGGATAGCTTCTTGTGAAGAGGTACGATGATCGCATGTCTCCACGAATCGGGTATCCTTTCGCTCATCCATATGGCACGGATGGTGTTGGTCATTTCACGAATCCCAGACGGAGGAAGAGCTTTCAGCATTTCAGCAGTGATGTTGTCATCTCCACCTGCCTTTCCATTCTTCATTTTCCGGACACAATCCAAAACTTCAGACTCAGTCGGCGGTTCCTCACTGACATCGTAATGTGCTCGCTGAACATGCGGGAGCTCAGGTACTGATGGCGCTGGACGGTTCAGTAGTGAACTGAAGTAATCCTTCCATATTGGCAGCGTCGCATCACCAACTGCAACTCCATTGGTAGTGTTCAAGACAGGAGAACATCTCTTCATCTTCCCGCTATACTGTCGCAGCAACGTGTAGGCTTTCTTCGGATTCTTCTCCTCCCAAGCCTTCTCGAACTCCTTAGCTCTACACGTCCACTCTCGTTCGCGGTCACTTTGAAGCTGCCGACGCAACTTCCTCCTCAGACGCTTCTCCTCCACGAAGTTTCCTGCAGTTCGGAGAGCACATACTCTGTTGTAGGTAGATGTTGTTTCTTCTGAGACATAGGCAAACTTCTTCTTAGGCTGTACAACCGGGAGTGCCTCTTTCGAAGCGTCCTGGATGCACTTGACAAAAGAATCCGCGTCGCAAAGTTTCTTCTTAGTCCGTACTCCGATGTGATTAGAAACGCGTTGTCGGAAATTCCTTCTGCACTCTTCATCTCTGAGACTTGTCATGTCAATCCTCTGGAGAGGCTGAGCCCCCTTATGAATCCTCGCAGTGAAGTTCAACAGAACAGGACGGTGATCCGAATCGAATGCGACATCCCACACAGCTCTAGATCTTCGAATGTCCGATACTGGAATATTCCTCGTCAGGACATAGTCAAGCTGTAGTTTCAAAGTTGTCATCTTCCGCTTCCGCTGCTCTTCTGGAGATAGCCGGGTTGGTCCCTGCCACGTAAGCTGATGGCGGCGATGATTCCTCTTGAATGTCGATGCAATAATCAGACCACTGCGTTCACAAAAGTCGACAAGGCGGTAGCCATTGTCCGATGTTTGCTCCACTGGGTAGAACCATTTACCGAGTACTTCGGATTCCTGATCAAGTCCCATCTTCGCATTTGCGTCAATCCCCACGACAACAGCATGTTGACAAGGTATCCTGGCCAGCAACGTATTGAGTTCCTCATAAAACGCATCCTTCGAATTGTCTTCGGCGGTTTCAGTGGGCGCATGAGCACTCACTATCCACAGATTGAATCCTCTGTGATCCCGCAGTCGTACGAATGCATTCCGACACGACGTTGAGCCGAACTCCTTGACCATACCATTGAAATCCTTCCTTACAGCTATTGCACAGCCTCCCACTCTCCTATCGTCAGCGTTACCGCAGTAGATGGTGTACTCTCCGACGCTGATGACGGGTCTATCCTGAGGCGGGTTTCTGCAAAGCAGCAAACGGTGCATGGAAATAGCTCAGAAGTCTGGATAGCGCAGTTTTTGGATATCACTCGACAGCGATCGACAGTTCAGGGTGGCGAAATTGTGGCTTGTGGCCAAAGACTCCATGACTCCCTAGGTACGGATCCTAAGGTGTTATGGACCAGAGGCCTTAGTGTGCCGGACGGCGACACCTTTATGCAATGTGCGGGATACTTTCGCGATATAGTTGTGCACGCTATATCGCTCGAACGTTCCCTGTGTACACTCAAACGTCTGCTGGGTTCAGTAGAAGCAGGGGCACCAACGAGCAGGTACCAACAGACTTGTATACACACCTGCAACTAATCTTCACATAGGCAGTGTTCACGATAAACCTCGTTCACTAATTTTCGGAAAATTGCCAAGCAACTTCGCCACGTCCAGCCTGATAGATAGGCGCATGTTTCGCCATTAGCGCGCGCTTGCCGAAACTACTCTGCCAACGGGTAGCTAAATGCCTCCGTGGGCGCGGCCTGAAACGCCGCCCCATTCCATGTAGCGGTAAACTACGGGTTTTGGCTACAATAGCTAAAACCGCATATTCTTGTGTCTAGGATACAAGGGTGCAAATTCTGCGCGTATTCTACGTAAAAACGAAGGCTAAATTCGAAACATTGATCTCTTTGACGCTAAACCCGTATACTCTCGCTATAATTTTGTAGCGAGAATCTACGGATTTAGCGACAGCCTGTGTTGGAATGCAATCTCAACCCGCGTTGGCTACGCGGAACGCTGGGATGCGGTTCGAACAGCGTTGGCACATTCAACCCACAGGTACCTTGACACTCTGTGGGTGGTCATGGAGGGTGACCCCTGTCGTTCTCTGGAAGACCTTGCTTGGGATAATTTTGGCCGCTGGGATGCTGCAGGCCGTGGGGAAGAAACGGCGATGCGCTCGATCGCAGCAGGGATCGCCTTCTAGTACGGATCAGGGCTGGGTGGGTCGATCGACCCAGTGCTGGAACGATAATAAGCGTAGAATATGCGGGTGCTGTAGCTGAAATTTCACCAACTGAGGCTAAACTTTGCGCAATTTACGTAAATTCTCGTCTCAGGTCAGACTAGATGCCTCCGAAACCCTGGGCATCTCTGGTTTCCGTGTGAGGCATCTAGCTACGCGGTGGCGGAGTAGCAGGTCGCATAAGCTCGTCCACGCCCTGATCCTGTACGTAAGTTAGAAACCGCTTATTTAGCTTATTCCGAGCGCTTATTTTTTGTTTCTTCACTATTTGATAGCTCGCGATCAAACAAACCCATTTCTGACAAGGGAACCACAATAAGTCATAGTAACCATTCCGAATGAAATGTACTTTTCCAAAACTGATTTCGGAGGAGAAGTCCGAATATGCCTATCGCAGCTGCCTAGACCCACTCTGAAAAAAGTTATGAGCGGTTTTTAAAGCCTTGCGGCAAGGCCCCGCATTGAATTTTTAGGGTGTTTTTAAAATTTTCTCCGGATTTTGCTAAAAACATTTACGTAGGGGTAACCTGGGGTGCTGAACACGAATCTGTGGTTCGCTTGTCAAAATCTTGAGATTTACTGTAGGTTACGGCAAGTAACATGCCATTTAGAGGGCAAAACCTACCTCAATATTCCGATAATCGACAAATGGACATCGAATTCGTATTCAGCGCCTCAAATAACCCCCACATAGAAACTTTGAGACAAATCTGAGACTTCGACCAAACTACCGCATACCCACCGTAATCTACCGTAAGCTGACAAAAATCGATAAACCGACATTAGATTCGTGTTGAGCACTCCAGATAACCCTCAGAGTCACGATTTGAGCCACATCTGTCTTCATATTCCGGAAATCGTCAAAAGTTGATTTTGCCGTCAAATTTCTCTGCCGGTGGGAAGCTTTGAACAAATTTAGTCGAAAACTTCGGAAAACGACGAATGAATCTCAGATTCGTGATCAGCACCCCGAATAACCCCCAGAGCGAATTTTTAGTCAAATCTGGATTATTTTTCTAAAACGCTTCGAGAGCCCTCTGATTTAAATGAACGCCCAACCGAAAATCATCTGAAGTCCCAAACGCTGTTAGTCTGCGCAAAGTTTGGAGAATGTTCCTTCACCCAAACTCCGCCTAGGGGGCTAGTTTTGGGCGCTGCACGCGATTATGGGGTCGTATCCGCATTTTGGTACCGTATACCCACCGTAATCTGCGACCGTAACTACACCGTATACCCACCGTAATCTACCGTAATCTGCAAAAAGATCGATAAACGGACTCCAGATTCGTGTTTAGCACTCTAAATAACCCTCAGCAAATGATTTCGAGACATATCTATCGTAGAAAACCGGAAATCTCGAAAGTGGCGTTTTCCTCGAAAATTTCCCCGGTTGGGAAGCTTCAAACAAAATTAGCCGAAAACATTGGGAAATCGACTAATTAACCACAGATTCGTGATCAGCGCCCCGAAAAACCACCCTGGGGAGAATTTTAAGTCAAATCTGGACAATTTTTCTAAAACGCTTCCAGAGGCCCTCAATTGGTAGAAATAAGCGCCCAACCGAAAATCCGTATACAAGTCTCCAAAACGCTGTCAGTCTGGACAAAGTACGGAAAAATGTGCCTATCACCCAGAAATTTGCTCAGGGGGTAGTTTTTGACATTGAACACATTTATGAGGTCCGTTTCCGGATTTTCCGAAGAATAACGCGCTTTTTGGAAAGTACAAAAAAGCACAAAAATGAGACTTTTTAAGCTTGTAACTTCTTGGAACCTGCGGCTCGGGTCGGGATACTGCGCAGTTCTACTATTGAGACCTAATAAGAGATACTTAACGACACTAGTCGTTTTGACAGATCCGGACCTACGCTTTGTATACTTCCCTTGTTAGAGACGTCTGGTGTAGACGCAGTAACTAATTACCATGAATCAGGCTGCTGTGGTGTTCCATTTTTTATAAGAGTAAATTAAGAAAGTCTTCGGCTGAGCCCAGGTCGATTCCTGTACACTCTTCGAAGCAATTTTGAACTTTCCTGATTTTTCTCGTTTTTAAGAGGTATCGTTACCTGATTTGTTTGAACGCGTTTTTGTAAATCAATGCACAGTCACAACCTTAGGACCCCGGTCATAGTTGGATGAGACCGACGTCTCCAGCCCCGGTCGATACACACAGAATGCATTGGAAATGGGATGCAAAAATCACTCGGTGTATCCCCCCGCACCCCCAACACTCCACCCGGTCGATACGTATGTTCAAAATGATGGAGTGAAGGTTGGAGGAAAATCACTCGATGTATCCGACGCGGTCGATATCCATGCATTACGTGGATGACGGCGGATGAGAAAATCACCGGGATGGGCGGGCCTGATGATAAAACATTGAGTATCACTGGAAAGCTAACCTTACTGCTACCTCCGTTTACTTCACCATACTCTCCTTCACTATTTCTCTGAACAAGATTTGAATCCTGTGCAATCCTGTTGGCCACGTAATCATCGTCATATCTAGTTGGATACACCGAGTGAGTTTTTCTTCAACCTCACTTCCATCATTTTAAAGCATACGTATCGACCGGGTGGGTGTTGGGGGTGCAGGGGCCGGGAGTGTGCTGTGGGGAAGTGTTGGGGGGGTGCGGGGGATACAGATGCAAATAGCACCAACTCTGACCGGGGCCTTAGTGAGAGATGGGGTGTTGATGGTCGTCAACGTTTCGCAGCCACAAAGAGAGGCGGGGAAACTCTTTGATAATCGTGCAGGAGAAGGGTGAACCGTGCCGGAATCAAGTGGTCCCAGGCACGGATTAACTTGTTTCTGCATGATGCACAGAATAGACCTAGTCCCGCAAATGCGGACCGGAATTAGGATTAAAGAGAACGACAGTAGAGTATATTAAGAAGTTTGCGATTTATTCCAGATTAACTCAAAAAAATTGGATATTGAATCGAATTTTGAAGCAATAACAATATGCTCGTATAAATTTCCCGAACACTCACTCGAATCGAATAGAAGCATAGAATTTCGAAACCGTTCATTCATTGATTTAGAGGTTCAAATTTTATTTATTCGTCCATTCGTTAGGATTCACAGAGGCTTACCTTATTCAAAAAAATAATTCCTTCGGAACTTTGGAA